>CM038670.1:296450484-297076317 GCA_021605145.1 Aegilops bicornis | reverse complement strand
TGCTTGTCCTGAAGCAATTCAATTGAGAAACTGAAAGTGATAAAGAAAAACTTTTACAAACTCTGTTTGCTCTTGTTGTTGAATATGTAAAGCCAGCATTCAGGTTTTCATCAAAGATTATAACTAACCACATTTGCAATAATTCTCAGGTCTCATGTTTACTCATATCAATAGCATAATCAACTAGCGAGCCATAATAATAAATCTCGGATGACAACACTTTCTCAAAACAACCATAATATGATATAACAGGATGGTATCTCGCTAGCCCTTTCTGAGGCCGCAAAACATAAATGCAGAGCACCTTTAAAGATTAAGGACTGACTAAACATTGTAATCCATGGTAAAAGAGATCCAATCATAGTCATACCCAATATAAATTAAAAGTAATGGATGCAAATGACAGCTGCACTCTGCAGCTAGTGCTCTTTATAAGAGGCTGATGACTCAACATAAAAGTAAATAGATATGCCCTTCGCAGAGGGAAGCAGGGATTTGTAGAGGTGCCAGAGCTCGGTTTTGAAATAGAGATAAATTATATTTTGAGCGGTATACTTTCATTGTCAACATAACAACTACGAGATGACGATATCTTCCATGCTACTAACATTATAGGCGGTTCCCAAACAGAATGGTAAGGTTTATACTCCCCCTCCACCAGCAAGCATCAATCCATGGCTTGCTCGAAACAACGAGTGCCTCCAACTAACATCAGGTCCCAGGGGGAGTCTTGTTTGCAATTAATTTTATTTAGTTTGCATAAAGCATGGGACTGGGCATCCCGGTGACCAGCCATTTTCTCGTGAGTGAGGAGCGGAGTCCACTCCTCTTGAGAATAACCCGCCTAACATGGAAGATAAGGGCAACACTAGTTGATACATGAGCTATTCGAGCATACAAAACAGAATGTTTATTTGAAGGTTTAGAGTTTGGCAGATACAAAGTTACTTGGAACGGCAGGTAGATACCGCGTATAGGAAGGTATAGTGGACTCATATGGAATAACTTTGGGGTTTAAGGGATTGGATGCACAAGCAGTATTCCCGCTTAGTACAAGTGAAGGCTAGCAAAAGACTGGGGAGCGACCAACTAGAGAGCGACAACAGTCATGAACATGCATTAAAATTAATAAACATTAGATGCAAGCATGAGTAGGATATAATCCACCATTAACATAAATATCGGGAAGGATATGTTGATTTTGTTTCAACTACATGTGTGAACATGTGCCAAGTCAAGTCACTTAAATCATTCAAAGGAGGATACCACCCCATCATACCACATCATAACCATTTTGATAGCATGTTGGCAAGCAAGGTAAACCATTATAACGCATAGCTAATCAAGCATGGCACAAGTAACTATGATCTCTAATTGTCATTGCAAACATTTTTATTCATAATAAGCTGAATCAAGAACGATGAACTCATCATATTTACAAAAACAAAAGAGGTCGAGTTCATACCAGCTTTTTCTCATCTCAGTCAGTCCATCATATATCATCATAATTGCCTTTCACTTGCACGACCGAACGATGTGAATAATAATAAGAGTGCACGTGCATTAGACTAAGCTGGAATCTGCAAGCATTCAATAAAGCAGGAGAAGACAAGGCAATATGGGCTCTTGGTTAAATCAACAATAATGCATAATAGAGCCACTTCAACAATTTAATCATGGTCTTCTCCTATCGACCCCCAAAGAAAAGAAAAGAAATAAAACTATTTACACAGGAAAGCTCCCAACAAGCAAAAGAAGAACGGGAAATATTTTTGGGTTTTCTTTTTAATTATTACTACTACAGCAAGAAAAGTAAACTACTACTATTTTTTTTGTTTTTCTTAAGGTTTAACAAACACACAAGAAGAAAGCAGGAAAAATAAAAATAAACTAACATGGATATTACAATGAAAAAGTATGAGCACCGACATCTAGCAATGAGTGTGTGTGAACATAAATGTAATGTCGGTGGGAAATACTACTCCCCCAAGCTTAGGCTTTTGGCCTAAGTTGGTTTATTGCCAGGGATGGCCTGGCGGATACCCGTAGGTGTAGCTGGGATCGTACTGTGACGCAGTGATGATCGCCGCTTGAGCTGCAGCGTGGCGTCAACCTGCCTCCGCTCTCCTCTCATACTCATCTGCCTCCTCTCTGGTAATAACATATGTTCCTTTTGTCTGAGAATCAAAGAAGGCAGGAGCAGGGAGAGATATGGACAACACGCTGTTTATCAAAGATTAGTCGATATAAGAGAGGTGACTCAGGCCTCTCGACAAACTGGTGAGAAGCCATAGAATTAAAATCTAAATAAGCAGGAGGCAACTCCATATCACCCTCACGAATGTCCACCTCAAGGAAATTAGCTAAGCGGGTTGCATAAATTCCTCCAAAGAAATCTCCATTATATCTATTATGATGCAACCTACGTGCTACAATGGCTCCCATATGATAAGATTGGTCTCCCAACACAAAGACTCCCCGAGAATGCTAAGGTCGGGGACACACATGTGACATGCTTCATCCTTACCAGTTATGCACCTACCTATGAAGAGAGCAAAATAATGTATAGCAGGAAAGTGAATGCTCCCTATGGTCGCTTGTGTTACATCTCTAGATTCTCCCACAGTTATACTAGCAAGAAAGTTTCTAAATTCAGATTTACAGGGATCAATAGTACTACCCCATTGTGGAAGTTTACAGGCAAAAGTAAAATCCTCGTAGTCCATGGTATAAGATTTGTCATAAAGATCAAACATGACAGAAGGAGAATTACGCGAAGATGAAAATTCAAACCTCCTCACAAATGAGCTTGTGAGATCATGGTACTGTGGGCATTTGTCTGCCTCAAAGCTCTCAAGACTGGCGTTATGCAAATATGCGTTAAATTCTTCTTTAATTCCCGCTCGATCCATAAAATTTTCCGAAGGCCACTCACAAGGCCGCACTAGAGCGTCTCTTGGTGGTTCCTCGTCAGCATCACGCATAGCAAGCCTAGGGCTTTGCTTCCTTGAAGAACCACCTTGGAACATCTTCCTAAGCATATTGTTTTCTCTGAAAAATTTCTGAAATTTTTAGTAACTTCAAACAAAAGTGAACCAACTTCAACAAAATTGATAGCGACTACTCCTACAAGTGCCTAGAGCCTATATCAAGCATTAGAACTACTTGGAACCATATAAATTGGACATGCAAGCTCAATAACATGGTCACCTATGCAACACAAATTTGCAATGAATAAAGCACTAGAACAAAAACTAATTAGACCAATGGAGGAGTCACATACCAAAGAAGAATCTCCCCAAGCAGTTTTGTGAGAGGTGCTTTGAGCAAGGAGATCGAAAATCGCACCAAAGTGAGCTAGAACTCGTGCTTGAGCTGGTTATTCATGTTTGTGGGAGGAAGAAGAAGAGGATAGGTGCAGGAATAAGTGGAGGAGGGCCACCGTGGGCCCATGAGGCAGGGGGCGCCCTGGGGGGTAGGGCGCGCCCTCCACCCTCGTGGCCAGGTGGCAGCTCTCCCCCCCCCCACGGTAATTTTTGCACCATAAATCCTCAAATATTCCCGAAAAAATCATATTAAATTGGCATGGCATTTGGAGGACTTTTATTTTCGGGGTATTTTTATATTGCACGGATAAATCAAGAAACAGACAGAAAAATACTATTTTTACTTTATTTCAACTAAATAACAGAAAGTATAAAGAGGGTACAGAAGGTTGTGCTTCTAATTTCATCAATCTCATGTTCATAAAAAAGAATCCACTAACAAGGTTGATCAGGTCTTGTTAATAAACTCATTCCGAATAACATGGAACCGGAGAAATTTCGAATAACACTAAGTTACCTCAGCGGGGATATGCACATCCCCTATAATAGGAATATCATATTTCTTCTTGACAGTAGGAAGAGGAAATTCAAAACCTCCAAATATAATTGGTGGAACTTTTCCAATAGAGTTGATACTATGAACTTGAGGTTGTTTCCTCGGAAAGTGTACAGTATGCTCATTACCATTAACATGAAAAGTGACATTGCCTTTGTTGCAATCAATAACAACCCCTGCGGTATTTAGAAAAGGTCTTATAAGAATAATAGACATACTATCGTCCTCGGGAATATCAAGAATAACAAAGTCCGTTAAAATAGTAACGTTTGCAACCACAACAGGGACATCCTCACAAATACCGACAGGTATAGTAGTTGATTTATCAGCCATTTGCAAAGATATTTCAGTAGGTGTCAACTTATTTAAATCAAGTCTATGATATAAAGAGAGAGGCATAACGCTAACACCGGCTCCAAGATCACATAAAGCAGTTTTAACATAATTACTTTTAATGGAGTATGGTATAGTGGGTACTCCTGGATCTCCAAGTTTCTTTGGTATTCCACCCTTAAAAGTATAAGTAGCAAGCATGGTGGAAATTTCAGCTTCCGGTATCTTTCTTTTATTAGTAATGATATCCTTCATATACTTAGCATAAGGATTTGTTTTGAGCATATCAGTTAATCGCATACGCAAAAAGATAGGTCTAATCATTTCAGCAAAGCGCTCAAAATCTTAATCATCCTTTTTCTTGGATGGTTTGTGTCGGTGTACTAGAGTAGGGGTACCCTAGTATCCCGAACTTGTGCACGGGCAGTTGCAGCCCTCCGCGGCAAGGCTTACCGGGTGCCGCTAAGGTCCTCCGTGGTTCCTTTGAAGCCATTCAAGAACAAAGTATTCAAGCCAGGGAGACAACGCCCCGACAAGAGGAGCTTGCCGGGAAGGCCACCCGAGGCACCTAGGAGACAAGGCCCTGGCAAGAGGAGCTTGCCGGGAAGGCCCGGTGAGCGACAAGCTTCCGGACGCGACAAGACAACAACCGCGGCAAGGCGCTGTCATGCGCATCACCACCACTCAGATCAAGGCCCAACAGATCCACTAACGTGTCGCCTCAACCTTTCCAGCGCTGCGTGGCGAGAGGTCAGGCAGCCGGTGCGAGGTGGCAAGCGGCGCCGACAAGATTGCCATCGTGGCAAGCGGTGGCGCCCCGACGGTCCTCGCTTTGCACTTTGTTAGAGGCGACGCAGACGGGCATTTAATGCCTTTGTCCCCGCCGTCGTGGTTAGGTATGATACATCGTACAATCGCATGTAGCTGTACCAACCACTCCTTTTCCATTTTATCCTTGTCTACGCTACACCGCCGGAGACCCCTTGAGCATATAAAAGGAGTCCCATGCTAGCGTGAGGAGGTCGGTTCCCCACGCCGGTCTCGTTAGCAGCTTGTGTGTATCAGAGCACTCAGCGCTCTGAGCAAGAACACAATACACCTAGACATGCAGCGGTAGGAGTGTTATCTCTCGGAGAGCTCCGGCTGGGTAAAACCTCTCGTGTGCTTCGCCTCGATCTGCTCTTCATGCCATCTCCGCTCCCCGCCGAACCGAAAGGGGCTCGGTCCGCCGGTCCCATAGGTGTTCGTGGGTCAGATCAGCCTCCCCGACATCTTTGGCGCACCAGGTAGGGGGTGTCGAGATTGTGTGAACCTGATCCGGCGTCTACGCGAGCTAGATCTTCATCATCTTCATCGACATGCCACCGAAGAAGAAGGCTTCGGCGGCAGATGCTCCGTCCGCGTCGAACCCACCACCACCGGAGCAAACGGGTGGTGGGATAGACGCCGGCGGAAGAATGGACGTCGACGGGGGAGTCCACGGTGCTGCCAAGTCCAAGGACAAGGCTGCGCAGACCTCGGCGTCCAGACATGCACCGCGCCCGTCAGGGAGGCGCGGGACCGACAGCGTCATGGTATTCACAACGCCATACGCTCGTTGGACCAAGATCGAGCTGGTGGATCTCGGGATGCCCAAGACCCGCATGCACGCCAACATGCTGGCACGAGCGAGGCACAGTCGCCTGGACGGGATACTGCTCCTTCTAACATAGTTAGAAGTCCGAGCATATCCCGCTCCTCGCGCCGTTCGCCACTGCCACCCACCACTCCAGAAGAAACTTTGGCGAGAGCTCAACTGCTCCTAGATTACCCTCCAACAGCCGACAAGGTCGATGAATGGAGGGCCACCATTCGTAGTCTCATCGGCCGCTTAACGGCGACGCCTCATGACAACCGAGTGCCGTTGCCGCGGCAGGACTGCCAAACACGAGCCGGTGGCGACGAGACTGGTGGGGGTGCAACTACCATGCACTCTCCGCCCCGAAGGCCAAGATCGCCGACTCGCCGGATCCACCTCGACAGCGACTCCACCGCATCATCGGATCCACGAGCTCGTCGCGATCAGCGCCAAGTTCTTCACGAACGACAGCAAGAAGACGCTCAAACTCGCATCGAGCGCCGAAGAGAAGCGCGGCGTCAATCCGACAAGCGCGCTGGGCCCTCTGTTGACATGCATGCGCCAGAGGAACCAGGCGACTTGCCGTCTGTGGTAGGTTGCCCTGCGTTCACTCGTGAGCTGCGGCACGTCGATGTGCCCAAAGAGAAGAATTTCAAGCCGCACGTGCGAGAGAAATGCACGACGGCAAGACGCATCCATCGGAGTTCCTCAGCATCTACACCATCACGGTGCAAGCTGCCGGGGCGAGACGACAAGATCCTTGCCAACTACTTCACCGGTGCTCAAGCCCAACGTCGAGATCTGGCTCATGCACTTGCCGGACAACTCCATATCCTCTTGGGCAGATCTATGCCATCAGTTTGTCGGCGCCTTTACAGCGCCACAAGCCCCATGGCCAAGAAAGCGACCTTCATCTGCCGCCCGGAAGGAAGGAGAACCCCTGCGCAAGTACATTCGTGAGATTCAGCCACAGACAAAGACAACATCCCAGATGTCCACCGCCACATGTAATCAGCGCGTTCCATCGAGCGTCGCGAAACCGCAGGATGCGGAGGAGATGGCGATGTGCAAGATCAGAGATGTCGATGAGCTATATGCCCCGCCGACAAGTGTGCACATGCTTGAGGAAGGAGGAGACTCCCGGAGAGAATATCAAGCGGGAGGATCTGATAGTGAGGAGACCGCCCCGGTAAAGAAAAACCGGCGGCGGAGTAACAGGAAGAAGAAAGGCGAAGATGTGCTAGTTGTTGAGCAGTCCGGCAACGGAGGTGGCGCCAAGAAAGCCAAAGTTGGTGGCTCCGGCAAGGAGGTTGCCGCTGGCACCAACTGCCAGGCTGTGGCGGTCGCCGACAAGCAGGACAGCTCCAACAGACAATACTGCAAGATCCACCGCACCAAGGGCCATGACCTCCAGAGCTGCAAGAAGGTCGAGCAGCTTGTCGAGCAGCAGAAGGCTGAATACGAACGACGCGACAAGGAGAAGGCCCAGGAGGATGCTGGAGGAGGCGGCAAGAAACATCCCGGCCGAGGAGGACGCCGCAGCAAGGCCAAGCTGCGGCAAGGAGACAGACCTCCTCAGCGGCGCGACAAGGATGAAGACGACGACGATGATGAAGACATGGATGATGACGAGACCGATGAGCAGGAGTTCCAGAAAGCCACGAGAGGTCCTGTGCGTTGACGGCGGTGCTTCTGCATACTTCACACCGCCAGCTCAAGCGGTGGATGCGGAAGTCAATGCAGCAGAACCATCCGTCGAGTCACGCAAGCCTCTGAAATGGTCCAAGACGCCTATCATCTTTGATATTGAGGACCACCCGATCACAGAATCGCGGTCGGGTGCTTGCCGATGTTGGTTTCACCAACTATCCGCAACCTCAAGGTCACTAAGATGCTAGTTAACGGCGGGGCTGGCTTGAACCTGATCTCCTCTGCGGTGCTCCAGAAACTCCGATCCCAGATGGCGAGCTCGAAGAGACCGGCACATTCCAAGGAATCAATCCAGGAAGGAGCAAACCAAAGGGAAAGATCACGTTGCCGGTGACATTTGGCAGCGAGTTGAACTTCAGGACTGAGAGGGTCACTTTTGACGTTGCTGACTTTCCATTGCCTTAGAATGGGATACTTGGTCGTCCAAAGACTTGCCAAATTCATGGCAGCCTCTCACTATGCATACAACATGCTGAAGATGCCAGGCCCGATAAGCGTCATTTCAGTCCCTGGCGATAAGAAGGATGCTCTCATCTGCGCCGACAAGATCTACCGGGAAGCAGCTGCTGCAACAAATTACAGGCCACTTGCCGCTGAAGCTCCCGGGGCGAAGAAGAAGACCAAGTCCGACAAGAGCTCTGTTGCCCACTCCGGCAAGCGCACCTCTTCGGAGTGCTGCGCTACCGCCGAGGACGCACCATCGAGCTCCACCGGCAAGTGTAAGAAGACGATGGCAGCTCCACCAGAGACCAAAAAGGCACGCTCGATCTGCTCTTCGTGCGACCTCCGCCCCCCGCCGAACCGAAAGGGGCTCGGTCCGCCGGTCCCATAGGTGTTCACCTTCACCATCAGTGCCACTCTCGACCCTAAATAGGAAGGCGCGCTCGTTGCTTTCCTGCGGGCGAACGTCGACGTGTTTGCGTGGCAACCGTCGACATCCCCGTGTTCCCGTGAAAGTAATTGAGCACCATCTTGCCGTTTGTCCTCATGCGCGCGCCCGTCAAGCGTGAAGTCGAAGGTGCAAAGGAGCGCCAAGAGTTCATCGCAGAAGAAATCAAGAAATTGGAAGCAGCAGGCCTTGTCGAGGAGTGCTCCATCCTACGTGGTTGGCCAATCCTGTAGTTATGCAAGAAGGCGAATGGGAAATGGAGGCTTTGTATCGACTTTATCGATGTCAATAAAGCTTGTCCCAAAGACCCATTTCCCTTGCCGCCAAGATCGACCAATTGTTGATTCCACGGCCGGATGTGATTTGCTTTCATTTCTGGATGCATACTCGAGGATATCATCAGATCTTCATGGCGTAAGAGGATGAGGAGAAGACCGCATTCATCACTCCATGTGGCACCTACTGTTTCGTTCGGATGCCCTTCGGATTAAAGAATGCTGGTTCAACATTTGCAAGAGTAGTCCATGACGCTTTTGAGCCGCAAATGCACATAAATGTGGAAGCCTACATGGATGACATAGTGGTCAAAAGCAAGGACAAGGCGACTCTGATTCAAGATTTAGACGAAACTTTTGCAAATCTGCGCAAGATCAACCTCAAGCTCAACCCCGAGAAGTGCGTGTTTGGAGTCCCTTCCGGCAAGCTTCTCGGGTTCTTCGTGTCTCAGCGGGGAATTGAAGCCAATCCCGACAAGATCAAGGCCATTGAGCAGATTGAAGCACCAAAGCGCGTCAAGGATGTACGAAGACTTGCCGGTTGCGTAGCTACTCTCAGCAGGTTTATCTCTAGGTCTGTTGAGCGCGCCCTGCCATTTTTCAAATTTTGAAAAAGGGCAGGTCCGATGCAATGGACTCCGGAAGCGGAGGCTGCGCTGCAGGACTTGAAGAGATACCTGTCCTCCACTCCAACACTTGTCGCACCTAAGCCACAAGAGAAGTTGTTGCTATATATAGTGACAACCAATCAAGTGGTTAGTGTTGCGTTAGTAGCGGAGAGGGAGGCGGATGATGAGCTAGCAACCGTGGCAGATGCATCCAGCGACAAGCAGGGGGCTTCACCGGCAAGCTCTGGTCCCGACAAGGACGGATCTGCAGACGCATGAGAAGATGCAGAAAAGAATGGTGCAGCGCCCATTTACTTTGTCGGTTCCCTTCCGCAGGGGCTAGGTCAAGGTACTACGGTGTGCGTAAATTGCTTTTCGGCCTCCTCATGGCCTCGAGAAAGCTGCGCCATTACTTCCGTGCACATGAGATCCACAGTCGTCACTCGTTTTCCGAAGAGGATACTGCAAAATCCAGAAGCAACAGGCAGGATTGTCGAGTGGGCACCGGAACTGTCAAGCTTTGGCCTCAAGTTTGAAAGCACTTCAACTATCCAAAGCAGAGCATTGGCGGAGTTCGTAGCAGAATGGACGCCAACACCAGATGAAGAAATTCCAAAGACGAGCATTCCCGTCAAGGAAGCAAGCAAAGAGTGGCTGATGTACTTTGATGGTGCCTTCTCTCTGCAAGGCGCCGTGTGGCGTGCTACTTGTTGCACCCACCGGAGAACACCTCAAGTACGTAGTCCAGATGCACTTTCCCAAGGAGCAAGCGACAAACAATATTGCAGAGTATGAAGGTTTGCTTGCCGGCCTCAGGATTGCAGTAGACCTTGGGATCAAGAAGCTCATTGTCAGGGGTGACTCACAGCTTGTCATCCGCCAAGTGAACAAGAATTATCAGAGTCCGTTGATGGAAGCTTATGTTGATGAAGTGAGAAAGCTAGAAGAGCACTTTGACAGCCTACAGATGGAATATATTCCAAGAGCTCAGAACGACATTGCTGATGGCTCGTCGGCGCGCCAGACTTAAGTTACACTGTGGAACCAGGGATCTTTGTGCTCAAGTCGACTCAACCATCCGTAACACCATCAACCGAACAGAGCAAGAAGAGGAAGTTGATTTCTGGTGACTATTTTCCGCGTAGCTTCCCAAGCCGCCGCCTGTAAGGTCCTCAAGATCAACACCAACAGTCTTTGAGGGGCGATGCTGCTCCGACAAGCCCTAGGATTTGTTTCGTTGAAGCGCGCTCCCGACAAGTTTTGCTCGCAAGCTTGCCGGGAACGCTAAGCTCCGCTGAGCCGCAGTGTTCTCGCCAGAGAAGCGGATGTTCCCGCAGCAGCAGATGTGCCTCTAGTCCTTGTTGTCGAGCCGCAAGCTCCAAAGATGGGCACAAGCAGATTGTCCATTTCCTTCAGACAGGAGAGCTTCCCGAAGAGCAAGAAGAAGCGGAAAGAGTAGCCCGGCAGTCAAGTATGTACCAGTTTGTCGACAGCACACTGTACAGAAGAAGACTCAACAGTGTGAAATTGAAGTGTATTCACCGGGAAGACGGACAAAAGCTGTTGGCAGAGATACATGGAGGCATATGTGGTCACCACATTGGCGCCAGAGCACTTGCCGGCAAAGCATTCCTAAGAAGGTTTCTTTTGGCCAACAGCCCTCCGTGATGCAACTGCACAAGTAACCAAGTGTGAAGCGTGCCAGTTCCATTCCAAGCAGATACACCAGCCAGCTCAAGCTCTCCAGACGATCCCTTTATCCTGGCCATTTTCAATCTGGGGGCTCGACATCCTCGGCCCCTTTCCCCGAGCTGTCGAGGGCTTTGAGAACTTGTACGTTGCAATCGACAAGTGCACAAAGTGGCCGGAAGTGGAAGCAGTGAGGAAGGTGACATCACAGTCAGCAGTCAAGTTCTTCAGGTCGATTGTTTGCCGTTTCGGAATCCCTAACAGGATCATTACTGACAACGGCACGCAATTCACGAGTCGCACCTTCATGCAGTACGTCCAAGATCTTGGCGCCAAGGTCTGCTTCGCTTCTGTTGCTCATCCGAGAAGTAACGGTCAAGCGGAGAGGGCAAATGCTGAAGTGTTGCGCGGGCTCAAGACCAGAACTTTCGACAGGCTGCACTAGTACGGAAGAAACTGGATTGAGGAGCTGCCGGTGGTTCTTTGGTCGATCAGGACGACGCCAAATCTAGCCACCGCCGTACACCTTTCGCTCTAGTCTATGGAGCAGAGGCAGTTCTCCCCACGGAACTCATATACGGATCACCTCGAGTGCTCGCTTATGATGAGCTTGAGCAAGAGCAGCTGCGACAAGATGACGCGCTGCTCCTTGAGGAGGATCGTCTTCAGGCGACCGAAGATGGCATTCCGGTGAGCAACTCCTGGAACATTGAGCATCTTCGTAAGTTTTACCCGTAGGGCGCGGTTGCCGGAACCTGTTCCGGCAACCACCTTTTGTACAAGTCTTGCCGCTGTTGCATGTAATCCTTTGTAGAAAGTCGGTATGCAGACCCGTGCATAAGTAAAGCTAAGCGTGCTTCGCACATCTTGTCAATTTCATGCTTTTTGTTTCTATTTTGCATGCGTTATCTGACACTTTGTGCAGCACCTACCCCCGGTAAGCAATAACGAGCCATAAGGCTCCATATCTTTATTTTCTCTTCTTTCTCTTTCTCAAAGAAAGGAAGGTTCCCTCGCCCACAAGTTTTGCCGGGGGGGAAGGAGAAGATAATGGTGTGGACCAAGCGTCGCTCAAGGAAGTCTAGCCTTACCGGGAAGCAAACGACAGAAAAGCTAAGTTGCCAAAGTTTGAGCAATCAGTTTTAAAATTTTAAGTTATCTTCCTCGAACGACCGTACTTTGTATGGAAAACCTGCGCTGGAGGAACCAACTCGTAGCTAGTTGCGCTTACTTTGTTTCGAGTCCGCTCAACAACTTAAGTGAGCTGCGACTAGTTGCGACAAGGTTGCTTGTCGGAAGCGATACCGCCAAAGTGTCGACGTCTCACTTTTCAGCCATGACCTGTGTGCTCATGACAAGTTCCCTAAAAGCGTGAGGCAAAACATACAAAGGAAGGAATCAAGTAAAGGAAATAACATAACAATTGATACCCAAAATAGAGTTATATTACAAGATAGCTTGCCGCAGCTCTAATGGATTGTTCTTATGACATGACCAGCAGCAGCAAGAAAAAGAAAAAGCGGGCGGCCTAATCTATGCGGTCGCCCTCAACCCTCTTGATCCCGCTCACCCTGTCCACGATGGGTGCGACAAGGGTCTTGAGCGCCTCCACATCAGCATCCGGCGGCAAGGACTTGAGGACATTGGTGAGGTTGAGGCCAGGATTGCGGAAGGCCACCTTCATCAACACTTTTTGAAGAGCCCCCGCACAGATCTGGCGCGACTCCTCGGCCACCGCTGGGACTTCTTCCCGAGTCGCTGGAGGGCCGCCACCACGCCCTTGAAGAACAAGCTAAGCTTGGCGCTGGGTTGGAGATGCTCGTCGGAGGAATATCCAAGATCCACCATCCCAGTGGGCCGGCTCCTCGTCGATGGCTGCAGCAACATTCACGAGACCCTCGGTCCGGTGCTCCACATTCTCCCTCAAGGCACTCAGGCGGCGGCCCGGCCTTCGCCCGGCGCCTCGTCGGCCTTGATCTTCTCCTTCAAGGCCACCTCCTGCTCCCTGGCACCGTCCAGCGCCTGGGTAAAGGTGGTCAGTTTCAGCTCAAGATCTGCGTTGGAGTCCTTGGCGGCACTGAGTTCCTTGCTCCTCTCGGCGAGACGGCCCTGCAGCTCGCCAAGAGTGTAGGCGTCCTTCTCGCGCTCATGCTTGAGTGCAGCAAGCTCCTCGCCGCTCTCCTTGAGATTGGCCTCCAACTACGCCACCTTCGTCTCCAGCTCCTTCTTGGCGGCCTCGGCAGCTGCGGCAGCATCCTTTGCTTCCCTCAGAGCCCCGCCAAATGTTTGCTCGTGCATAGCAAGATCCTCCTCGTGGCTGTCAAGATTAACCTTCCTCTGCGCCAACTCGCCTTCCTGCGCAGACAGCTTCTCGGCGGCGAGCCGCTGTTCCTCCTCAGCTTCAGCCTTCTCGAGGAGGAGGGCCTTGCGCTCCTTGGCAAGTTGCTCCCGCTCCTCTGCCAAGGCCCGGAGAGCTTCCTGGTTGAGGCCCCGGAGCTCCTCCGCGCGCTTCTCGATGTCTGCTTCCGCCTTCGCGACAAGCGCTTCCTGGGATTCCAGCTTGGCTTGTCGGGCGCGGTAGAGCGGCAAGACTTCCGCGGTAGCTCTTCCTCGGACTTCGCCACGCTGCTGCTTGGTGCGTCGACCAGCTTGATCCAGCGGAGGCGAGCAGCTCTTCATCGAAGGTTTCTCCTTCGCCGGCGCCTCGAGCTCGGCGCCCATGGGAGCTTGATGAAGACGCCGTCGCCGGCCTTCAAATAGGCGCCGGGCTGGGGCTCTTCGGAGCCTGGCGCTGCAGCAGCGGCGGAGGGATCGGCGGTCGGCGTAGCGCCTGGCGCTCCTGCGGCCTCAGGGCCGTCAGTGCGATCGCCGGACCCCTCGCCAGCTTCTGCGGCGGCAGCTTTGGCGGCCTCTTCGCCGGCGGGCTCGTCAGCGCCAGCTTCTTCTTTGGTGGCAGCGACGTCATCAGTATTGCCGCGCGCGTCCTCCTCGCCGGCGACCTCGGTCTCCATTGGCTCTGTGGCGGATGGATGAAGAAAAGTCAAGCAAATATTCAAAAAGAAAACCAGAAGAAGAAGAACGCAAGGAAAGTTTTCAGGCAAGAGGATTACCTGCGCTAGGGTCCGCAGTCATGGTCTCCGCCGCCAGGGGATCGCTGGTGCTGTCCCTTGCCGGAGAGCTGCCCTTTGCCGGAGAAATCTCCCTTGCCGGAGAACGCTCCCTTGCCGGGGAATCCTCCCTTGGCGGCGTAGTCGAAGCAGAAGGAGGCTGCTCTGCTCCTACACAAATCAACAGTCAGATATCAGCAAAGAAAGAGCACCCATGCACGTCGAACAGCGAGAAGTAGACCATATACTTACGCTGGGGGCTGCGCTGGGGGCTGCTTTGAAGAAGAGTTGCCGCATCCGGCAAGGTGGTCTTGGACGCGCCTCCTGCTGTCTCGGTGGGTTCGTACTTGACGACAATCACCGGGGTCTTGGCCCTCTTCGACACCCTCTAGGCCAGCGTCCTGAAAAGGAATGGGTTCAAAATGAAGCAAGTCAGATACAAGACAAAGCAACAAGCCGAAGAACTACAAATGTTGTAAAGAATCTTACTCTTCTTCCTCGTCGGAGCTGAGCGCGGAGAGATCAAATTCTGGCCCGCCTCAAGACGACGAGAGGCGGAGGAGTAGGCTCCCTTGGTCGCTTGGCGGGAGCAGAACCGGTGGTCTGCGAGGGCCCCGCTCAGCTTGCCGCAACGGGCGTGAGGTGCTCCAGCAACAGCAGTGCTTGCTGCGGTGGAAGCGCGTCGCTGGCCTTCTGCGGCTGTTGGCCCGTCTGCCGCCCCGCTACGTCTCCGGCCTTGCGAAGACGCCTTCTTGGTGGAGCCGGGGGCTCCACTCGCGGCAAGCTGCTTGAAGGTGGAGAGGATGCGCCCTCGGCGGGCTCGCTCGACTCAGCTTCAGGCTCGGCAAGCTCCTCCTCGCCGGCAAACTCCTTTCGCTCGACAAGGCTTGCCGCCTCTGCTGCCTCTGCCTCCTCCACGGTGAAGCCAAACTCGCCCGCGGCAGCTCTGCCGCCTCTTCCAGATCGGGTATGGCGTCGCTGCATCTCGTCATCGGTGGTGTCATGGGTGAGGCCCTCTGTTCATCGGGGCGGACCGGCATTTCTACCAGATTGTCAAAGAACTGCCGCACGACGTCATCTGCAGGCTCTTGCCAAGTTGGGACAATTCCATGCGAGTCGCACAACGGCATCATTGCATAGATGCGGTCAAGCGCGGAATTGTTGCACAGCGGAACGACGCCCCTCGGCAACCTAAACATCTCTGGGTGATCAGGATCGGGCTTGAACAGCTCCAAGAGCATCGCGTCAAGCTCCAAGACGGTGAAGTTGAAGTTGAGGCCTGGGTGCAGCCTCATGATATCTTCCGCGTTCTGAAACTCCCAGGCAGGCCTCCTCCTCTCCTGCAAGGGGCGTCTGTGGCGAAGAAAGTCTGCGCCAACGGTGCCTCTGAAGTCTGCAAGTCTAAGGCAAAGGATTCGGTGATCGCAATCTTCATAAGCGTCTTCCGGGGCAGATTGCTCCAATCGTTGCCGCGCACTGGGGTTTGGCGCTGGGCGGTAAATGGCTGCGGGTTCTCCTCAACAATCCAGCACCAATCCGCCCTCCATTCCTCCCATTTGCTACGGAGCTCTCCCTCCAGATAGGCTTCCTTCTTGCCGACCCTCGAGATCCAAGCGATTCCTCCCAAGAAGAGGCTCCCTCTCTCAACTCGGGGTATAAAGAAGTGGCGGAAAAGGGCTACATTTGGATGGACTCCGACAAAGTTTTCGCAGAGATGTGCGAAAACTGCCATGGTCAGAACAACATTGGGGGTGAAATCAAGGAGGCGGAACCCGTAGGTGTTCATGATGTCACAGAAAAATTCGGAGAAAGGCGGGCAGAGCCCGCAGTAGAAGAAGAGCGCGAAGAAGGGATATCCGTTCAGAGCTAGTTCCGAAGCAGCAGCTGGGAGTACCTTCATGCGCGGATGCGCTCGCGTCTCCGTCGACCAGAAGAGGTAGTAGTTCTCCCTCAGCTCCCTCGCGGCGAAAGCTGGGGGAAGATGGCCCCTCCTTCCGCAGCCGCAAGCTGCTGCGCCTCGGCCGACTTCACGCCCTTCCCCTTGTCGGCTTTCGGAGCCATGGCGGAGGCGGTGGAGGAGATCGACGGCGTTGGTGATGCTGGTGGCGATGGGGGGCGGAGCGCTGCTCTCTTCAGCCTTGGGAAGAAGGGGGGAGCAGCGGTGGTTTTCTCGAGATTGGACAGCAACTGGCAAGGTGGGCGGCCTGCCCCTGTTTCCCCTGCTTATAAGGAGGGAGGGGGCGGACGTTCCATTATTTCGAATAAAGAAACCCCCCCACGATCTCGCCCACGATCTCTCACACGACGCCGCATTCGGACGCAGGCTGCTCGTGGAGGGCGTGGTGGGTCCGGGGTGAGTTACGGTGTGACCTAGGCGCTGCGTGCCCGTGCCTGTTTGGCCCGCCCAACAGCCGCTTCGGCACCGTGTGTGGCCCAGCCGGGGCTCCTGTCGGTGTACTAGAGTAGGGGTACCCTAGTATCCCGAACTTGTGCACGAGCAGTTGCAGCCCTCCGCGGCAAGGCTTACCGGGTGACCGCCAAGGTCCTCCGTGGTTCCTTTGAAGCCATTCAAGAACAAAGTATTCAAGCCAGGGAGACAAGACCCCGGCAAGAGGAGCTTGCCGGGAAGGCCACCCGAGGCACCTAGGAGACAAGGCCCCGGTAAGAGGAGCTTGCCGGGAAGGCCCGGTGAGCGACAAGCTTCCGGACGCGACAAGACAACAACCGCGGCAGACCACCACTCAGACTGCGCTCCAGCGCATCCACTAACGTGTCGCCTCGACCTTTCCAGCGCCAAGATGGCAAGAGGGTCAGGCAGCCAGCGGTGCGAGGTGGCAAGCGGCGCCGACAAGATTGCCATCATGGCAAGCGGTGGCGTCCCCGACGGTCCCTCGCTTGCACCGTTAGGGCGACGAGACGGGCATTTAATGCCTTTGTCCCCGCCGCCGTGGTTAGGTATGATACATCATAATCGCATGTGTAGCTGTACCAACCACTCCTTTTCCATTTTACCCTTGTCTACGTTGCCACCGTCGGAGACCCTTGAGCATATAAAAGGAGGCCCATGTGCAACGTGGGGAGGTCGGTTCCCCACGCCGGTCTCAAGTTAGCAGCTTGGGTGTATCAGAGCACTCAGCGCTCCTGAGCAAGAACACAATACACCTAGACATGCAGCAGTAGGAGTGTTATCTCTCCGGAGAGCTCCGAAGCTGGGTAAAACCTCTCGTGTGCTTCGCCTCGATCTGCTCTTCGTGCCATCTCTGCTCCCCGCCGAACCGAAAGGGGCTCGGTCCGCCGGTCCCATAGGTGTTCGTGGGTCAGATCAGCCTCCCCGACAGTTTGGGAGGAAACACCATGGGTTTCTGAACCCAAGGTTCTCTTTCTTTACCATGTTTCCTAGAAACAAAATCTCTCTTATCATAACATTGATTCTTTGATTGTGGGTTATCAAGATCAATGGCAGGTTCAATTTCTACATCATTATCATTACTAGGTTGAGCATCATCATGAACATCATCATTAACATTTTCACTAGGTTCATGTTCATTATCAGATTGTGTTTCAGCATCAGAAATAGATATATCATTTGGATTCTCGGGTGGTTCAGCGATAGGTTCACTAGAAATTTGCAAAGTCCTATCATTTTTCTTTTTGTTCCTTTTAGAAGAACTAGGTGCATCAATATTATTTCTCTGAGAATCTTGCTCAATTCTCTTAGGGTGGCCTTCAGGATACAAAGTTTCCTGAGTCATTCTACCAGTTCTAGTAGCCACTCTAATAGCATAATCATTTTTCTTACTATTCATTTCATTGAGAAAATCATTTTGAGCTTTAAGTACTTGTTCTACTTGAGTGGTAACCATAGAAGCATGTTTGCTAACAAGTTTAAGTTCACATCTAACATCAGCCATATAATCACCCAAGTGTTTAATCATGTAAGCATTTTGTTTTAATTGTCTACCAAAATAAGCATTGAAATTTTCTTGTTTGACAATAAAATTATCAAACTCATCAAAGCATTGTCTAGCAGACTTATAGTGAGGAATATCACCTTCATCAAATCTATAGAGAGAATTTACCTTTACTACCTGTGTCGGGATATCGAGATCTGGAGGTTTTTCAATAGGTAATGGATCAAGATCATATGTTTCTTCAACAGGCGGTAAATTAAGACCATGTATTTCTTCAATAGGAGGTAAATTCTTAACATCTTCAGCTTTAATACCTTTTTCGTTCATAGATTTCTTTGCCTCTTGCATATCTTCAGGATTGAGAAATAGAACACCTCTCTTCCTCGGAGTTGGTTTAGGAATAGGCTCGATGGTGGCTCTGGAGCTGGCTCGGGAGGTGCACAATTATTTTCATTTGTCAACATATTATTCAATAGAATTTCAGCTTCATCCGGTGTTCTTTCCCTGAAAAGAGAACCAACACAACTATCCAGGTAATCTCTGGAAGCATCGGTTAGTCCATTATAAAGATATCAAGTATTTCGTTTTCTTAAGAGGATGATCAGGCAAAGCATTAAGTAACTTGAGAAGCCTCCCCCGAGCTTGTGGGAGCCTCTCTTCTTTAATTTGCACAAAGTTGTATATTTCCTTTAAAGCAGCTTGTTTCTTATGAGCAGGGAAATATTAAGCAGAGAAGTAATAAATCATATCCTGGGGAGTACGCACACAACCAGGATCAAGAGAATTAAACCATATCTTAGCATCACCCTTTAATGAGAACGGAAATATTTTAAGGATATAAAAGTAACGAGATCTCTAATCATTAGTGAACAGGGTGGCTATATCATTTGATTTAGTAAGATGTGCCACAATAGTTTCAGATTCATAACCATGGAAAGGATCAGATTCAACCAAAGTAATTATATCAGGATCAACAGAGAATTCATAATCCTTATCGGGAACACAAATAGGTGAAGTAGCAAAAGCAGGGTCAGGCCTCATTTTATCTTTAAGAGATTCTTTATTCCATTTAACTAATAGCCTCTTAAGCTCGTTTCTATCTTTGCAGGCTAAAATAGTTGTAGAAGCTTCCATATCGAAAACATAACCCGCAGGAATAACAGGCATATCTTCATCATCAATTTCATCAACAGTATCAGTTTCAATAATTTCTTTCTCTCTAGCCCTAGCAATTTGTTCATCAAGAAATTCACTGAGTGGCACAGTAGTATCAAGCATAGAAGTAGTTTCATCATAAGTATCATGCATAGCAGAAGTGGCATCATCAATAACATGCGACATATCGAGCGAATAGCGTAAGCATGTTTAGGTGTCGCAAGCTTACTCATAACGGAAGGTGAATCAAGTGTAGAGCTAGATGGCGCTTCCTTACCTCCCCTCGTAGTTGAGGGATAAATTGTTGTCTTAGCGTCTTTCAAGTTCTTCATAGTGTCCAGCAGATATAAATCCCAAGTGACTCAAAGAATAGAGCTATGCTCCCCGGCAATGGCGCCAAAAATTAGTCTTCATAACCCACAAGTGTAGGGGATCGCAACAGCTTTCGAGGGTAGAGTATTCAAAACAAATTTATTGATTCAACACAAAGGGAGCCAAAGAATATTCTCAAGTATTAGCAGCTGAGTTGTCAATTCAACCACACCTGGATAACTTAATATCTGCAGCAAAGTATTTAGTAGCAAAGTAATATGATAGTAGTGGTAACGGTAATAAAAGAGCAATGAAAGCAAAAGCAATATTTTTGGTATTTTGTAGTGATTGTAACAATAGCAACGGGAAAGTAAATAAGCGTAAACCAAAGATATGGAAAGCTCGTAGGCATTGGACCGGTGATGGATAATTATGCCGGATGCAGTTCATCATGTAACAGTCATAACATAGGGTGACACAGAACTAGCTCCAATTCATCAATGTAATGTACGCATGTATTCCAAATATAGTCATACGTGCTTATGGAAAAGAACTTGCATGACATCTTTTGTCCTACCCTCCCGTGGCAGCGGGGTCCTAATGGAAACTAAGGGATATTAAGGCCTCCTTTTAATAGAGAACCGGACCAAAGCATTAGCACATAGTGAATACATGAACTCCTCAAACTATGGTCATCACCGGGAGTGGTTCCGATTATTGTCACTTGAGGTTGCGGATCATAACACATAGTAGGTGACTATAGACTTGCAAGATAGGATCAAGAACACACATGTATTCATGACAATATAATAGGTTCAGATCTGAAATCATGGCACTCGGGCCCTAGTGACAAGCATTAAGCATAGCAAAGTCATAGCAACATCAATCTCAGAACATAGTGCATACCAGGGATCAAACCCTAAAATAACTAACTCGATTACATGATAGATCTCATCCAACGCATCACCGTCCAGCAAGCCTACGATGGAATTACTCACGCACGGCGGTGAGGATCATGAAATTGGTGATGGAGGATGGTTGATGATGACGACGGCGACGAATCCCCCTCTCCGGAGCCCCGAACGGACTCCAGATCAGCCCTCCCAAGAGCTTTTAGGGCTTGGCGGCGGCTCCGTATCGTAAAACGCGATGATTTCTTCTCCTCTATTTTTTTCTCCCCGAAAGCAAATATATAGAGTTGGAGTTGGCGTCCGAGGAGCTCCAGGGGGGCCACAAGGTAGGGGGCGCACCCTAAGGGGGGGGGCGCCCCCCACCCTCGTGAACAGGGTGTGGGCCCCCTGGTCTTCATCTATGGCGAGGATTTTTTATTATTTTTAACTTGACGTTCCGTGGAGTTTCAGGTCATTCCGAGAACTTTTATTTTCTGCACATAAAACAACATCATGGCAATTATGCTGAAAATAGCGTCAGTCCGGGTTAGTTCCATTCAAATCATGCAAGTTAGAGTCCAAAACAAGGGCAAAAGTGTTTGGAAAAGTAGATATGACGGAGACGTATCAGTTAGTATGCTTGAAGTATTATTATTTTATGTCAATATTGAACTTTTGTCTTGAATCTTTCGGATCTGAATATTCATACCACAATTAAGAAGAATTACATTGAAATTATGCCAAGTAGGACTCCGCATCAAAAATTCTGTGTTTATCATTTACCTACTCGAGGACGAGCAGGAATTAAGCTTGGGGATGCTTGATACGTCTCCAACGTATCTATAATTTTTGATTGCTCCATGCTATATTATCTACTGTTTTGGACATTATTGGGATTTATTATTCACTTTTATATTAATTTTGGGACTAACCTATTAACCGGAGGCCCAGCCCAGAATTGCTGTTTTTTGCCTATTTCAGAGTTTCACAGAAAAGGAATATCAAAGGTCTAGGAGACTTGGACCCTAGGTCAAGAAACAAAGGAGGAGGCCACAAGGTAGGGGTGCGCCTACTCCCCCCCCCCCCCACGGCACGCCCTCCACCTTCGTGGGCCCCCTGTTTCTCCACCGACGTACTCCTTCCTCCTATATATACCTACGTATCCCCAAACGACCAGATACGGAGCCAAAAACCTGATTCCACCGCCGCAACCTTACATACTCCACGAGATCCCATCTTGGGGCCTGCTCGAGCTCATGGGAGGGGCATCGATCACGGAGGGCTTCTACATCAACACCATAGCCCCTCCGATGAAGTGTGAGTAGTTTACCTCAGACCTTCGGGTCCATAGTTAGTAGCTAGATGGCTTCTTCTCTCTTTTTGGATCTCAATACAATGTTCTCCCCCTCTCTCGTGGAGATCTATTCGATGCAATCTTCTTTTGTGGTGTGTTTGTTGAGACCGATGAATTGTGGGTTTATGATCAAGTTTATCTATGAACAATATTTGAATCTTCTCTGAATTCTTTTATGTATGATTGGTTATCTTTGCAAGTCTCTTAGAATTATCAGTTTTGTTTGGCCTACTAGATTGATCTTTCTTGCAATGGGAGAAGTGCTTAGCTTTGGGTACAATCTTGCGGTGTCCTTTCCTAGTGACAGTAGGGGCAGCAAGGCACGTATTGTATTGGTGCCATCGAGGATAACAAGATGGGGTTTTATCATATTGCATGAATTTATCCCTCTACATCATGTCATCTTGCTTAAAGTGTTACTCTGTTTTTATGAACTTAATACTCTAGAAGCATGCTGGATAGCGGTCGATGAGTGGAGTAATAGTAGTAGATGCAGGCAGGAGTCGATCTACTTGTCTCGGATGTGATGCTTATATACATGATCATACCTAGATATTCTCATAACTATGCTCAATTCTGTCAATTGCTCAACAGTAATTTGTTCATCCACCGTAAATACTTATGCTCTCGAGAGAAGCCACTAGTGAAACCTATGGCCCCCGGGTCTATCTTCATCATATTAATCTTCCAACACTTAGTTATTTCCGTTGCTTTTTTACTTTGGTTTTATTTTACTTTGCATCTTTATCACACAAAAATACCAAAAATATTATCCTATCATATCTATCAGATCTCACTCTCGTAAGTGACCGTGTAGGGATTGACAACCCCTTATCGCGTTGGTTGTGAGGATTTATTTGTTTTGTGTAGGTGCGAGGGACTCGCGCGTAGCCTCCTACTGCATTGATACCTTGGTTCTCAAAAACTGAGGGAAATACTTACGCTACTTTGCTGCATCACCCTTTTCTCTTCAAGGGAAAACCAACGCAGTGCTCAAGAGGTAGCCCTTGACACCTTGATCTCCATCGAAGCATCGTTGTCGTCTCGCCAACTATTGTTTCTATGACTATCACTACCGCTTAGTGATAAAGTAAAGCAATTACATGGCGATTGCATTTCATACAATAAAGCGACAACCATATGGCTCCTGCCAGTTGCCAATAACTGTTACAAAACATGATAATCTCATATAACAATTTATATATCATCACGTCTTGACCATATCACATCACAGCAAGCCCTGCAAAAACAAGTTAGACGTCCTCTACTTTGTTGTTGCAAGTTATACGTGGCTGCTACGGGCTTCTAGCAAGAACCGTTATTACCTACGCATCAAAACCACAATGATTTTTCGTCAAGTGTGTTGTTTTAACCTTTAACAAGGACCGGGCATAGTCAAACTCGATTCAACTGAAGTTGGAGAAACAGACACCTACTAGCCACCTGTGTGTGAAACACGGCGGTAGAACCAGTCTCGTGAACGCGGTCATGTAATGTCGGTTTGGGCCGCTTCATCCAACAATACCACCGAATCAAAGTATGACATGCTGGTAAGCAGTATGACTATTATCGCCCACAACTCTTTTTGTTCTACTCGTGCATATAACATCTACGCATAGTTGTGGCTCGGATGCCACTGTTGGGGAACGTAGTATTCAAAAAAATTCCTACGATCACGCAAGATCTATCTTGGAGAAGCATAGCAACGAGCCAGGAGAGTGTGTCCACGTACCCTCGTAGACCGAAAGAGGAAGCGTTTAGTAATGCAGTTGATGTAGTCGAACGTCTTCGCGATCCAACTGATCCAAGGATCGAACGCATGACACCTCCGCGATCTGCACACGTTCAGCTTGGTGATGTCCCTCGAAATTTTGATCTAGTTGATGCCGAGGGAGAGTTTCTTCAACACGACGGCATGGTGACGGTGATGATGAAGTTACCGGTGCAGGGCTTCGCCTAAGAACTACGACGATATGACTGAGGTGTTAACTTTGGAGGGGGGCGCCGCACATGGCTAGGAACAATTGATGTGTGTTGTAGCGGTGCCCTCCCCATGTATATAAAGGAGGGAGAGGGAGGGAGGCAGCCTAGGGCGCTCCCAAGTAGGAGGAATCCTACTTGGGCCCCTAGTCCAATTCGCCCCCCCCCCCTTACCATATTTGGACAAGGGGGAAAGGAAGGAGGGGGGAGGGGAAAGAAGTAGGAGTCCTACTTCATACTTTCCTTTTCCTCCTCTCCTTTCCCTATCTCCCCACGTGGTTGGCCCTATAGGGGGCGCACCAGCCCCTTGTGGGCTGGTGTGTTCCCTTACTTGGCCCATTAAGCCCATATCTTTGCCGGGGGTTGCCCGGAACCCCTTCCGGTGACCCGGTATCACCCGGAACACTTCCGGTGTCCAAATACCATCGTCCTATATATGAATCTTTACCTCTCGACCATTTCGAGACTCCTCGTCATGTCCGTGATCTCATCCGGGACTCCGAACAAACTTCGGTCATCAAATCACATTACTCATAATACAAATCGTCATCGAACGTTAAGCGTGCGGACCCTACGGGTTCGAGAACTATGTAGACATGACCGAGACACATCTCCGGTCAGTAGCCAATAGCGAAACCTGGATGCTCATATTGGCTCCTACATATTCTACGAAGATCTTTATCGGTCAAACGGCATAACAACTTATGTTGTTCCCTTTGTCAATGGTATGTTACTTTGCCCAAGATTCGATCATCGTTATCATCATACCAAGTTCAATCTCTGTGACGCCCCCGATTCAATCGTACACTAATCATGCACGCAAATGTGTACGATCAAGATCAGGGACTCACGGGAAGATATCACAACACAACTCTAAAACATAAATAAGTCATACAAGCATCATAATACAATCCAGGGGCCTCGAGGGCTGGAATACAAGTGCTCGATCATAGGCGAGTCAGCGGAAGCAACAATATCTGAGTACAGACATAAGTTAAACAAGTTTCCATAAGATGGCTAGCACAAACTGGGATACATGGATCGAAGAGGCGCAGGCCTCCTGCACAGGATCCTCCTAAACTACTCACGGTCGCCGCCGCCGGGCTGCACGTAGTAGTAGGCACCTCCGGTAGTAGTAGGAGTAAATGCGTCGATGGTGGCGTCGGCTCACTGGCTCCGACATCTAGCTGCGACAACCAGGTAGAAAGGAAAGGGGAAAAGGGGAGAAAGCAACCGTGAGTACTCATCCAAAGTACTCGCAAGCAAGGAGCTACACTACATATGCATGGGTATATGTGTAAAGGGCCATATCGGTGGACCGAATCGCAGAATGCCGTAATAAGAGGGGATAGCTAATCCTGTCGAAGACTACGCTTCTGGCAGCCTCCATCTTGCAGCATGTAGAAGAGAGTAGATTGAAGTCCTCCAAGTAGCATCGCATAGCATAATCCTACCCGGTGATCCCCTCCTTGTCGCCCTGTTAGAGAACGATCACTGGGTTGTATCTGGCACTTGGAAGGGTGTGTTTTATTAAGTATCCGGTTCTAGTTGTCATAAGGTCAAGGTACAACTCCAAGTTGTCCTGTTACCGAAGATCACGGCTATTCGAATAGATTAACTTCCCTGCAGGAGTGCACCACATAGCCCAACACGCTTGATCCCATTTGGCCGACACACTTTCTCGGGTCATGCCCGGCCTCGGAAGATCAACACGCCGCAGCCCCACCTAGGCCAACAGAGAGGTCGACGCCGGTCTAAACCTAAGCGCATGGGTGCAGGTCGATCGCCCTTAGCACACCTGCACGCTATGCGAGGGCGGCCGAAAGCGTAACTAGCCCCTTAATACAAGAGCGAGCTTACGTTCCAATCCGGCGCCGCGCCGCTCGACGCCACGACGTCCACGAAGGCCGGTGATACCACGACGCTGAGTGCCCATAACTGTTCTCGCGTAGTTGGTTAGTGCGTATAGGCCAGTAGCCAGACTCAGATCAAATACCAAGATCTCGTTAAGCGTGTTAAGTATCCGCGAACGCCGAATAGGGCCGGGCCCACCTCTCTTCTAGGCGGTCTCAACCTGCCCTGTCTCTCCGCCACAAAGTAACAGCCGGGGGCCATCAGGAACCCAGGCCCACCTCTACCGGGTTGGAGCCACCTGTCCTTTCAGCCCCTCATTAGAATCACTTGCGGGTACTCAACGAGCTGACCCGACTTTAGTCACCACATGTGTCATGCATAAAGTATATAGTATATACCCGTGATCACCTCCCTAGTGAACATGGCCCGATAGTATAGCATGGCGCATTTGACAAGAATGTAGGGCCACCGATGAAACACTAGCATCCTATACTAAGCATGTAGGATTGCGGTAAAGGTAACAACAAGAGTAGCAAGGACAAGGCTATGCATCGTGGTAGGATTAACGAAAAGCAAGAACATGCTACACTACTCTAATGCAAGCAAGATAGAGAAGAATAGGCGATATCCGTGATCAAGGGGGGGGGCTTGCTGGTTGCTCAGACAAGGAGGGGTCGTCGGTGACGTAGTCGACCACAGGGGCATCAGCATCGTCACGGGGTCTACCGAAGAGAAAAGGGGGGAGAAACAGTAAATACATAGTTAGCAAGTGCATAACAGGATAACAGGCAGAGCTAGATGTGTTCTAACGTGGTATGAGGTGATACCAGTGAAGGGGGAAACATCCGGGAAAATATCCCCGGTGTTTCGCATTTCCGGACAGATGAACCGGAGGTGGAAAGTTGCGAGTTCGATAGGTTATGGAGGTGTGGCGGATGAACGGGCTGCGTATCCGGATTCGTCTCGTCGTTCTGAGCAACTTTCATGTAGAAAGTATTTTCATCCGAGCTACGGTTTATTTTATATTAATTTTAAAAGATTTAAATCATTTTTAGGATTAATTAAATTATTTTAATTCAACATTATCTAGAATAGTGCACGCTGATGTCATTATGATGTCAGCATGATGTCAGCAGTCAACAGAGGTGTTGACTAGTCAAACTGACGTGTGGGTCCAGTGGGACCCACCTGTCATACTTTGTTTTAGGTTAATTAGGATTTGGTTAAACTAATCACTATTTAATTAAACTAACAAGTTAATCAGATTAATTAAATAGGATTAGTTAACTTAATTAATTCGCTAATTAATTAATTATTAATTTTTTTTATTATTTATTTATTTATTTATTTATTTTTTAACCGTTCTGGAGGCGGGGCCCTCCTATCATTGGCTAGGGGCTGGCCTTAGTGGGCGCACGAGCTAGCGATTCTGAGGCGGGCGTGGCGTTCTTTGGCGTGGCGCCAGCCCGCCGACAGGAGCTTCGCCAGACCAGCCGTAGGCGCCATGCCAACACGGCCGGTGGCAATGAAAGGGGCGAGGGACGCGCCTGACAGCGCGCGGGGCGAAGCGAAGCAACCTGGCGCGGTTCGGGGAGGAAGCGGCGCCCATGAGCGGTCGGCGGCGGCGGGGCCAACCGCATCACGCAGACGACACGCCGGTGTGGCAGCGAAGCGGCGAAGCGCGGCCGTGGTGGCCGGACGAGGCCGGAGGGCGCAGGCGGCGCGAAGCACGCCTGCAGCGGCGTCACGACCTAGGAGGAGAGGAGAAGATCGGGCCTCACCACGACCGTGGGGTCTAGGCAGTGGGCGCGAGGAGGAGGACGGAGACGTCGCGGACGGAGCGGAGGCAGGCCGGTGGGGAGGAGGAGGCAGGTCAGCGAGGTAGACGACGAGGTGGCTCCGGCGAGGCCCGTGGAGCTCCGGGCGGCGGCGAGGTGGAGCCGGGGACGAGCGACGTGGTGGTGGCGACGAGCGGCCGAGGCGGGGGCGCGCCTTCAGGCGATGCCGCTCGAGGGAGAGGAGGGGTGCAGAGGAGTCCGGGAGGGGCGGGGCCGGCGCCGGATGGCGATGGGGTTCCCCGGGCGACGGCGAGCCCGATCCCGATTGGATCGGGTGAGAGGGAGAGTGGGGGCGTGAGTGGGGGAAAGTGGGAGCGAGTGGGGGTGGGGATTAGGGTTTCGGGGGTTAATGGGGGGGTGTGGGGGTTGGGCCGACTGAAGTGGCTATCTCTGGGCGGCGGTTGGGTCGGTTGGCCCAGGGTCTTTTTCTTTTATTTGTATTTTTATTTCTTTCCTTTTCTTTCTATCTATTCTTTTGTGTTTTAATTTATTTTAAAGTATTTAGGCATTTTGTAAAAGCGTGGTTTCTTCACCATAAATACCTAAGCATTAATTGGCACACTCCGAACAATTTAGTTTTAATGTTTGAAAACTTTTATTGTTTGCCTCGGTTTTAAATTTGAAGTTCGAACTAGGTTTCGAACTAACGCAAGTTTATCCACAGTAACCGAGGTGACGTGGCATCATTAGCGGGGATCACTGTAGCTTAATTATCCGGGCGTCACAATCTCGTTACCAGCAAGTCTCTTTACTCGTGCCGTAATGCATCATCTAATGACTAACTCATTAGTCACATTGCTTGCAAGGCTTATAGTGATGTGCATTACCGAGAGGGCCCAGAGATACCTCTCTGATACACGGAGTGACAAATCCTAATCTCGATCTATGCCAACTCAACAAACACCATCGGAGACACCTGTAGAGCATCTTTATAATCACCCAGTTACGTTGTGACGTCTGATAGCGCACTAAGTGTTCCTTCGGTATTCGGGAGTTGCATAATCTCATAGTCAGTGGAACATGTATAAGTCATGATGAAAGCAATAGCAATAAAACTAAACGATCATTAATGCTAAGCTAACGGATGGGTCTTGTCCATCACATCATTCTCTAATGATGTGATCCCATTCATCAAATGACAACTCATGTCTATGGTTAGGAAACATAACCATCTTTGATTAACGAGCTAGTCAAGTAGAGGCATACTAGGGACACTTTGTTTTGTCTATGTATTCACACATGTACTAAGTTTCCAGTTAATATAATTCTAGCATGAATAATAAACATTTGTCATGATATAAGGAAATATAAATAACAACTTTATTATTGCCTCTAGGGCATATTTCCTTCAAATGCTTGTCACTAGGGCCCAAGTGCCATGATTTCAGATATGAACTATTTATGTTTTCACCATTATATCTATGTTCGTGATCCGATCTTGCAAGTTATATGCACCTATTACGTGTTATGATCCGTAAACCCCAAGGTGACAATAGTTGGGGTACTTTCCGGTGATGACCGTAGTTTTACGAGTTCATGTATTCACTATGTGTTAATGCTTTGTTCTGGTTCTCTATTAAAAGTAGGCCTTAATATCCATTGGTTTGCTTATGGACTCAGCTGTCACGGGAGGGTAGGACAAAAGATGTCATGCAAGTTCTTTTCCATAAGTACGTATGACTATTTACGGAATACATGCCTACATTATATTTATGAACTTGAGCTAGCTCTATGCCACCCTAGTTTATGACTTTTATATGATGAATATTGTCCAATGAAATTACAGATCCAATGCCTACGAGCTATTCGCATATTGTTCTTGCTAAATTACTATTGCTACTGCTACTGTTTCAACTACTATTGTCGTTCATGTTACCATTGCTATCGTTACTACTACTATTAAACTATCATACTACCGCGCTAATGATCACTTTCCTGCAGATATTTAATCTCCAGGTGTGGTTGAATTGACAATTCAACTGCTAATACATACAAGTATTCTTTGGCTCCCCTTGTGTCGAATCTATGAATTTGGGTTGAATACTCTACCCTCGAAAACTGTTGCGATCCCCTATACTTGTGGGTTATCAAGACCTTTTTCTGGCGCCGTTGCCGGGGAGCATAGCTATAGTTGTTGGTTCACTTGGGATTTATATCTATTGATCATTATGAAGAATCTGAAAGATACCATAACCAAGAATTTCCCCTCTAAGACGAGGGGAGGTGAGGAACTATTAACTAGCTCTGCACTTGATTCACCTTATGTTTTGAGTAAGCTTGCAACACCACCACATGCTAGTAATCCTGATACGTCGCAAGTTATTGATGATGCTACTCCTGCTATGAATGATGCTTATGATGATGCTAGTACCTTGCCTAATGATAATGTGTCACTAGGTGAATTTCTTGACAAACAACTTCCTAGAGCTAAAGATATTGAGAATACTGAAACTGATTGAATTAAAATAACTGATGAAGTCTTTGAAACTGAAAATTATGAAACACCTGTTAGACATAGCTCTCCTGGATTTGAATTTCCTAAGATACCTGAGGGTTATGTTATGGATGGAGAGGTAGCTAGAGACTTTCTTGCGTGTAAGGATAGAGATGATCTTAAAAAAATTATTATGCAAGTTGAAAGAAAAATCTTTGAGTGCTAGAATGAAATGTGATCCTAAGTTTTCTACTTCACCTATCTTTATTACTGATAAGGATTATGAATTCGCTGTCGACCCAGAGTTAATTACTTTGGTTGAATCTGATCCTTTCCATGGCTACGAAACTGAAAATGTTGTGGGTCATCTTACTAAATTAAATGATATGGCCAACCTTTTTGCTCATGATGAGAAAATTCGCTACTATTATATTCTCAAGTTAGTTCCATTCTCATTGAACGGTGATGCTAAGATATGTCACAATACTCTTGCTCCTGGTTGTGTGAGTAGTCCCCAGGATATGATTTATTACTTCTCTGAAAAGTATTTTCCTGCTCATAAGAAACAAGGTGCCTTATAGGAAATATTTAAGTTTGTGCAAATTGAAGAAGAGAGTCTCCCAGAGGCTTGGGGGAGGCTTCTCATATTACTTAATGCTTTGCCTGATCATCCTCTTAATAAAAATGAAATGCTTGATATCTTCTATAATGGACTAACCGATGCTTCTAGGGTATTCCTAGATAGTTGTGCTGGTTGTGTTTTCTCTACTACTATTAAACAGGAAAACTAGCGCGGACGAAAACTCTGCCAGAAGCGAACGAAAGGTCCACCTCACCCGCGTCACCAAAATTAGCGCTAGCCTCCATCTAATCTAACCCCGAAATTAGCGCTAACTTCTCCAGCCGCACAAGTCTCCCACAGCTCGGTGGCGCCCGCTCCCCCTCGCCTCCCGGGCCGCACCGGTCTCTTCCCTCAGCGTGAAACAGGCGCCTTGGCGTCCGCCCGGCAAATGAGGCCGGAGCAATCCAGCGCTGCATCCCTCGCCTCTCCGATCGCACCGTCTGCTGCCTAAGCACGAAGCGGGTGCATGCAGGCGGCCTCAATGAAGCAATCCGGTGGCGCTATGGCGCCTGCATCCTCGCCTCTCCGATCGCAGTCTGCTCCCTAAGCACGGTGGGTGCATGCAGGCGGCCGCCGAACGAGCCAGCAGCCTGTGTCTTCTCCTTGACGGTTTGAGATCCGCACTGGTCTCCTCTCTGCTGGCCATTCTACGGGAAAGATCGCTGAGTACTTCATCTAAATCTGCCGCAAACAACCAGCACTCTGTGCCAAGAAGTGGAAGTATTTCCTCCCTCACACATGCTCCCTGCCTCACATGTGATGTAAGTATCGCATCCCTCACATGTGCTTCCTGACTCACGTTCTTCTACAACATAGAGTATATGTGGATCAAATTACTTCATGTCTACTAACAAAATTACATATCCTATGTGACAGTGGGTTATTTTTCTCCTTCGAAATTGAGGAGCTGGGAGATAATGCCACAGAATAACATAAGTATTTCTGTTTGAAGTGTGTATACTATCTTGATAAAATCCTCAGAACGCAGAAGTGTATGCATTCTTGGTTTCATGCGCCATACTATTGTTCATGTTTGAGAGATTGGTTTTGAGCATGTGAATATGAGCTTCAAATACTTTGCCTGAGAAACTTCAGTTATTGATAAACGACAGAGGATGAAAAATATTCAGTGATGTCTCAAGCATTTCAGTGTAACTAAAATCTTGCACTTTATGCCTCATTGATTCTGTTCTGTTGCAACCTGTCTTAAGGTGCATCTGCTTCTTCATTTCATAATCACTGTTTCTATACAATTTGATGGCGAAAAAGTGTGGTGGCCGTGGCTGTGTTATTCATCGTTGAGAGGAAGAAGAAAAGGGGGACAAGGAGCAATCATGGGCTTGGCTGGCGTGCTCGAGTGAAACATGCCCGTTTTAGTGTGGGTCGAGGCACTAGGGCATGTTGTCGGTGTGGCTTGGTCGGTCATTCGCTAGCTTAATCATCATGCGTTTGGTGAGGAAGCGATCGCTAAGCGCCAACCGGTACTCAGCAGCAAGTACCGCAACAATTAGTGTGACGGCCGGCATCAGATCGCGAAAGAAGATTTGTCGCTCCTAAATGCTGGAGCCTCAGACTCCGCCTTCTCGAGGAAGGACAGCAGCCTCTGGCAGAGCAGACGACAACAGCTTCACAACACACCGAAGTCCCAAGCGGTGGCTAAGTTCGGCATTAGCCTAGCTGCTAGCCGAAGTTGGACATGAAGGGGAGAGGCAGGGTCGACAACGCAAAGGGGCAGGGGTCACCATAGTTGTTAATTCGTTTTTTCTGAATTTATAGCAATGCAATATAAGTTTCTGAATTTCTGTCAACTGAAGATCGTGCATAGTAGTGGTCTATTGATAGTACTGGTCAAGGTGTCAAATACTCCCTCCGTTTTTATTTAGTCGGCATATTAGGTTTGGTCAAAGTCAAGCTTTGTAAACTTTGACCAAGTTTATAAACAAAAATATTAAAATATAGAATAACAAATCAATACAATTAGATTTATTATTGCATGTACTTTAACATTATATATATTTGTTATGATCAATATTTATATTATTTTCTATAAACTTAGTCAAACTTTACGAAGTTTGACTTCAGTCAACTCTAATATGCGGAGTAAATAAAAATGGAGGAGTACTTTGTTTTTGCTTTGCATCAAACCATATCTTTTCTGCTCTGGAGTTTAGAGTCGGCCCCACCTTGATTTTCCTCCGTCCTCCGCCACTGCTCCTAAATGTATTGGAATTCAGCAGGTCATGAAAATGGACGTATGTGATAGTGAAGGAACCAGAGGGAATGATACTACTGTATCAGCAATGGTGTTGATACGTAAGTACTCCATCTATTCTATATTTTTGTATCTTTTCACAAAAAACTATCAAACTTGTGTACTGTCATGCCTTCTAATTTTTCTTGGTAATTTGCACACGTAGAAGATACAAAATGAGGAAGATACTAAAAGACACATAGATGAGTAACACAGATGAGAAATTCATATGCCCATCATGTCTTGGATGAGAAACAGTATGAAAACTTCAATGAAAAATTCAGCAATCGCCAAACCATTTGGAAATGCTACCGTAAATGAAAAACAATTAGGGGGTAGATGCACTAGAGGAAGGAAAGAGGAGCTCTAGTTTGATCCCATACTTTGTGTCATAATTTCATATCGATTAATTCTTGTGTCTCAATGATTCACTCTATAATTCTCATTGACGAACTTTGGGCAGTACCTTGATGAATGTACTTCAAATCTTTACTATTAAAGGGTACGTTTGTTTTGGTATGTTCGCCTCCTTCGCTACATGGCACCTTTCCATCATTTTCATTTTCAATATATTAAGTGAAGCTTTCTCCTTTTTTTTTAATTAATTTGTGCTGGAAAGGAGGAATACATAGTTTTGCTACATAATAATATAAATAAGATAAGGAAGAGGGTATTGCAACTAGCAAGGTAGCCTGTTCACAGTATGACTGTGAACTTCCTTAAAATATGTATGGTTGTTGTATCCTACCAAACAATATAATTTTCCATGATTTTTCTGCGGTTTGCAAGACACAAATCTTCAAAAAGCACACGTCTTTTCATATTAAAAATGTACCTCTGTTGAAACTTTGACTGTCAGTCATTCAGTTCAAAGTGAAAACACACAGAAAACTATACTGTTAAGAGGTGTTGTCTCCTGTGCATGGATCAACCTGGATGGTGGGGGGTGATCGGGGACGTAGCGGCAGCGCCGTGTCCTGGTGTAGTTGCCGCTATCTTCAATTCAGGCCTTGAAATCTCAATATTTGAACGACTGTAATCTTCCTTTCAGTTGAGTGCATGAGATTACTTTGGAAGCAAACCTCAACTTTCTTGACGTACCCAATACTAAAGCGGGAGGTGTTGGGAGGTCGATGCTTAACTACCTCCGGATGAAATCGACATCGAGGTGAGTAGTGCCTACTTATTCTTTTAGTATGAATTGATTAGCATTTCATAGAAACATGATGTATGTGATATATTTGAATCATCACTTCAATTTCATGTGCATTGGTTGAAACGTGCGTTGCACGTACATGTCTACTAGTCACGGAACAAACTATTGAACAAGCTGAGGAATTATTGAAGAATATATTGAAGAATTATGATGATTGTGCACTTCCTCAACCACCGCCTAAACCCGCTCCAAAGAAGAGGGGAATCTTATTTCTCAGTGCTGAAGATATGCAAGAGGCAAAGAAATGTATGAAGGAAAAAGGTATTAAAGATGAGGATGTTAAAAATTTACCTCCTATTGAAGAAATACATGGACATGACACATCACCACCACTGATGATCGAGGTAAATTCTCTTTTAAAGTTTGATGAAGGTGATATCCCTCATAATAAACAACCTAGTCAATGCTTGTATGAATTTGATAATTACATTAGAAAACAAGATCACTTCAATGCAAATGTTATGAAACAGTTGAAATAGAATTATGATATGATTGCTCGCTTTAGTGACTTGTTATTCAGAATCACTAATGATGTTAGAGGTGTAGGAAAAGATGCCTCTATGGTTCAAACCCAGTTAGAACAAGTTGCTAAATCTTAAAGAGAATTGCTTAGTGAAATGAACAATAATATAAATGATTATGTTGTTAGAGTAGCAACTAGAGGAGGCAAAATGACTCAGGAACCACTTTATCCTGAAGGACGCCCTAAAATAATTGAACAAGACTCACAAAAAATTAACACTGACACACCTAGTCCTTCTAAAAGGAAGAAAACAATAAAAATGATAGGACTTTGCATACTTCTAGTGAACCGGAGGTAGAAAAACCTTCTGAAAATAATAATGATGTTTCTATCTCTGATGCTGAAACTCATTCTGGTAATGGAAATTTACCCAGTGATAATGAAAATGATAATGATGATGTTCATGAAGATGTTCAACTAGACAATGATAAAGAAACAGATAATGATGTTGAAACTGAACCTGTTGTTGATCTTGAAAACCCACAACCTAAAAAGAAATGATATGATAAAAGAGACGTTGTTGCTAGAAAACATGGTAAAGAAAGAGAGCCATGGGTTCAGAAACCCATGGGGATGATGAAGAATTTGAACGCTTTGCTGAAATGCTTAGGCCAGTCTTTTTGCGCACTCATTTGACTAATATTTTAAAGATGGCCCCTTATGCTAAATACATGAAAGATATTGTCACTAACAAAATAAAAATACCTAAAGCTGAAATCTCCACCATGCTTGCTAATTATTCTTTTAAGGGTGGAGTACCTAAAAAACTTGGAGATCCAGGAATACCAACTACACCATGCTCTATTAAAAGAAATTATCTCAAAACTTCTTTATGTGATTTTGGAGCAAGTGTTAGTGTTTTGCCTTTTTGTTTATATAAAAGACTTGATCTGAATAAACTCACACCCACTGAGATATAAATGCAAATGGCTGACAAATCAACTGCCATACCTATCAGTATTTGTGAGGATGTGCCCGTTGTTGTTGCAAATGTTACTATATGAACTGACTTTGTTATACTTGAGATGCCCGAGGACAACAACATGTTGATTATCCTTGGCAGACCTTTTTTGAAAATTGCAGGGGTTGTTATTGATTGTAACAAAAGCAAAGTCACTTTTCATATCAATGGTAATGAGCATACGGTGCATTTTCCAAAGACATAATTTCAAGTGAAGGGTATAAATGTTATTTAAAAATCTCCGACAAATACTATTGGAAGTTTTCAACTCCCTTTACCTACTACCAAAAAAAATATGAAATACTTATTGTTGGCGATATGCATATCCCGTTGTCGGTGTACTAGAGTAGGGGTACCCTAGTATCCCGAACTCGCAGACGGCATTCAAAGACCATGCAAGGCTTGCTGGTCACCGCCAAGATCCTCCGTGGTTCCTTTGGAGCCATTCAAGAACAAAGTATTTAACCAAGAAGACAAGGCCCCGCAAGAGGAGCTTGCCGGAAGGCCACTCAAGGCACGCAGAAGACAAGACCCCGCAAGAGGAGCTTGCCGGGAAGGCTCGGAGAGCGACAAGCCTCCGGACGCGACAAGGATTCAGCCGCTGCAAGGCACTTGCCGCGGCAGTAACCTCTTCATCTCCGCTCCAGCTCATTCACCAACGTGTCGCCATGGGACCATTCCATGCGCCAGCGTGTCAAGAGGTCAGGCAGCCAGCCGGGAGCAGCGATAAGCGCCGCTGACAAGCGTGCCAGCGTGGCGACCGGTGGCGCTCCTGACGGACACTGTTGCACTGTTTAGTCGACAGGGACGGGCATTTAATGCTTTTGTCCCTTGCCGTCGTGGTTAGGTAGAGTACATCAGATATCGTACAAGTAGGTGTACCAACTACTGTTTTCCATTTGTACCCTCATCTACGTTGCCACCGCCGGAGACCCCTTGAGCATATAAAAGGAGGCCCATGCGCAACGTGGGAGGGGTTCGATTCGATTCCAACGTGGCAGAACACTCACGCTTAGGTCTTGTAGCTCTCATCGCCTCCCTAGCAAGAACACAATACAAATCGCATAAGCAAAGAAGAGGGAGTATTATCTCTCCGAGAGCTCAAGCTGGGTAAACTGCTGTGTGCTTCTCCTCGATCCGCTCTTTCAGGCGATCTCCGCCCCCCTCCGAACCAAAAGGGACTCGGTCCGCCGGTCCCATAGGTGTTCGTGGGTCCGATCAGCCTCCCCGACACCCGTTGAGGTAACTTAGTGTTTTACGGAGATTCTTAGGGTTCATGTTAATCGAAGTGGTTGTTAATAAGACTTGATCAACCTTATTAATGGATTATTTTCGAGAGGCATGTGGTCGATGAATTTAGTAAGCACAACCTTCTGTCCCTACCTTTTGTTTTCTGTTATTCTTAGTTAAATAAAATAAAATGACATGTTGATCATGTTTTGTGAATTTCTCGTGCAATAAAAAAATGGCCAAAAATAGAAGTGATCAAAATGACCTGAAATTTTTACACATTTTTTCTGAATATTTAAGAAATTTTGATACAAATAACATCACACGGGGGTGCCACTGGTGCCCACAAGATTCCAGTGCACGTCAAATACCCCAGGCGCGCCTTGGTGGGTAGTGGGCCGCACATGCCCCCCTCACTTATCCCTTTAGCCCATGTCATCTTCTACCTCCGGGAAAAATTCATTCCAGGTATCTCTCTCTCTCTCTCTCTCTCTCTCTCTCTCTCTCTCTCTCTCGTTCTTGCTCTCAAATCTACGGATTTCGATCTCTTTGCTTGAAGCTCCATTTTCAGAACTATTTTGGGCGATTGCTACTTGGTATGGGACTCCTCCATTGCTCCAATTAGTTTTTGCACTTGTGGCTTATATTTTTAGTATTTATCTACTCTTGGTGTTGTTGTAAATGAGCTTGCATGTGGAATTGTTTTAGTTCCGAGTAGTTTGAATGCTTGATTTGGCCTTTAGACATAAATATGAGTAGTTGCTATCAATCTTGCGAAGTTTTGTTAACAAAATTTAGTGGTTTTTTTTCAGAAATTGTTCGCAAATAAAAATGCACATCTTTAGGAGTTCTTCGAGGAGGAGGTCCTTGGAGGCATCATCGAGTGGGAGCTCGATACGACAGTCTTATTTTGAACCAAGTGCAAGCTCGACACGGGACGCCAATACCAAATCGTGCCTATGGCCGTGTGACGAGTTCATGTTAGGTGCAGGTATCAAAGAAGAATTTGAGCACTATGTTCACAACACCAAGCTCGCTCCCTTCCTCGCAGATAAGTGCACTCGGCATCTCAGCCTCACATAGACGTTCACTAAGAAATTTAAATATCATTCTCGTGATTCTAGAGTTTCATTTAGCCTATATGATAAAGCCTTCACCATGCCTCTAGAAGAGTTCTGTGTTGCTTGCAAAATTCCATATTGTGGTTCGCTTGATGAACCACCAAAGTCTGATTATGAGTCGTTTTTAACTAGCCTCTGTTATGGTGAGGACACAGGAGTGACACAAGCTAGAATAAAAGGTTTACATTTTCCATCAATTCATTACTTTGCACTCTTTAATGGCAAATGTATCATGGGCAAGCTAGCTTGCAGCACACTTTGTGCTCCTCACTTGAGCCTCATACACACTGCTCTGACAGGAATAAAATGCTATAATCTTGGAGCGATCGTTGCACGGAGGTTGCAACGCAATGCTGATAGTGGTCATTTTTATGGCGGATTTATGCCGCTTGTATAGCTAGGGAGCTGGGTGTGTCGCCTTGGCCCAATGATCCTATCTTACCTACTCAGTACCTAGACTTTGAGGCCATGAAGCGTCAAAAGTTCATTAAGGCTACAACCACGAACTATAATTACAACTTGATGTTCAATAAAAAAAAGTGTACCGGTTATTTTGCCTGCACCTGCTCTGTTTGATTACCAAGACAAAGGAGGATACTACAATTATGAGAGCGAGGCACGCGAGTACAACACGGCGGTCGAGGCTGCTCGACGGGCTGAGGAGACTACACCGAGAACCTCCGTGAGTTATCACTCTGACTATTATCCAGACGCGGATGGTGATTACCAAGCTAGGACAAAAGCATAAGCTTGGGCGAGTGCGTATTTCCATCGACATTATATTCATGTTCACACACTTCATTCCAGTTGTCTGTGTTCAAACTTTTTCCATTGTATTATCCATGCTAGATTTATTTTCTCGCTTTCTTCTTACATGTTTGAAAAACATTGAGAAAATCCAAAAATATGTCTTCCTTCTTTTCGGTTTTTCTTTCTAGTTTAATTAGTTGTAGTATTAAAAGAAAACCCAAAAATAATTCTCACTTCTTCTTTTTCTTGTTGGGATCTTTCCCGTGTAAGTAGTTTTTCTCGTTTTTGTTTTCCTTTCTTTTATTTGCTTCTTTCAAGAAAAACTAGAAACTCCAAAAATATTTTAGTGTGTTTCTCTGAAATTCTTTTCATTTTTGTTGAGCCATACCAAGGAGAAGACCACGATGAAAATGTTGAGTGGCTCTCATATGCATTATTATTGATCTAACATAGAGCCCATATTATTTTTCCTTCTCCTCTGAATATTTTTTTTTACAGATTCTAGCTTAGTCCACGACACTCTTGTACTATTATTATTATTTTCATATCATTTGGTTGTGCAAGTGAAAGGCAATAATGACGATATTTGATGAAGTGACTGTGGTAGGGAAAAGTGGGTATGAACTCAACTCATTTTTTTGTAAATATGTTTAACTCAGTATCCATGATTCAGCATATTATGATTAAACATGTTTGCAATGACAATTATAGATTATAGTTGCTCATGTCATGCTTAAGTAGCTAGGAGTGGATAATGATTTATCTTGAGTGTCAACATGCATTAAAATTATTGTGATGTAGTATGATGATATGGTATCCTCCTCTGAATGTTTCAAGTGGCTTGACTTGGCACATGTTCACAAATGTAGTTGAATCAAAACCAACATAGACTCTACGATATTTATGTTGATGGTGTTTATATCCTACTCATGCTAGTACTCAGTGTTAATTATTCATAGTGCATGCTCATGGCCGTTTTTGCTCTCTAGATGGTCGCTTCTCAACCTATTTGCTAGCCTCCGCCTGTACTAAGCGGGACTACTGCTTGTGCAACAAATTCCTTAAACCAAAGTCATTCTAGATGAGTCCACTATATCTACCTATATGTGATATTACCCTACCATTACAAGTAAATTTGCATGTGCCACCTCTAAAATTTCAAATGAGCATTTGTTTTGTACCGCTCATGGAGCGACAGGGGGTGGCCAGTATCTTCCATGCTAACCGGGTTATTCTCATGATAGTGTTTATTCACTCGTCCTTGCACGAGAGGGGATGATAATAGGAATGCCCAGTCCTGAAATCAAAAAATACAAATAATTAAAGAAAACTCCCCCGGACTGTTGTTGGTATGGAAGGCACCCGTGGATTCGGCTAGCCATGGCATGTGTTTTATGGTGGAGGGGGAGTAAAGTTTAATTTTATCGCTTGGTAACTGCCGTTAATGTGTTTAGCATGGAAGATATTGAAAACTCTTGGTTGTAACATTGACTAGAAGGGTATGCCTCCCAAAATTATATTTATCTCTGATTTAAGCTTCGTGCTCCGGCACCGCTTCAAATCTCTGCTTCCCTCTGCGAAGGGCCTATCTACTTACTTTTATGTTATTTTACTTTTATCTTGAGTCATCACCTTCTCAAACAATCGCCAGCCCTGAGAGCACTGTTGTCATCCTCATGCATTGTGTATATTTAATGTTGAATGCATCATGACTGGATCTCTTCTACCATGAATTGCAATGTTAGTCGCTGCTTGAACTTTGGAGGTGCTCTGCATTTATGTTTTGCAGTCTCAAAAAGGGCTAGCGAGATACCATTATTGTCATATTATGATTGTTTTGACAAAGTGTTGGCATTTGAAATATTTTATTATTGCTCGCTAGTTGATTATGCCACTGATATGAGTTAATATAATTTCTAAGAGTTACTGCTTGCATGGTTAGCAATGATCTTTGCAGAAAACCTGGATGCTATTTAAGAATATATACGGAAACATGAATAAAAGAGTTCGTAAAAGTTTTTCTTTAACACTTTCAGTTGTCAAATGAATTGCTTGAGGACAAGCAATGGGTTAAGCTTGGGGGAGTTGATACGTCTCCATTGTATCTACTTTTCCTAACGCTTTTCCTCTTGTTTTGGACTATAATTTACATGATTTGAATGAAACTAACCCGGACTGACGATGTTTTCAGCAGAACTACCATGGTGTTGTTTTTGTGCAGAAATAAAAGTTCTCGGGATCAAATGAAACTTTTTTGAGAATTATTTTGGAATAAATAAAAATATTGGAACCAAGACCCGCTGGAGGGCGGGGCAGGTGCCCACTAGGAACCAGGGAGAGCCACCCCCCTCTAGCACGCCCTGGTGGGTAGTGGGTACCACAAGGCTTCGCTGACCCTATTTCGGATGCTATAAAATCCTATTTTTCCAGAAAAAATAGGAGAGGAAGTTTCATCGCGTTTTACGATATGGAGCCACCGCCACCTCCTGTTCTTCATCGGGAGGTCGGATCTGGAGCCTATCGGGGCTTCGGAGAGGGGGATCTTCTGTCTTCGGCAATGTCAACTATCCACCATCACCAATTTCATGATGCTCATCGTCGGGAGTGAGTAATTCCTTTTTAGGCTCGCTGCTCAGTGAGGAGTTGGATGAGATTCATCATGTAATCGAGTTAGTTTTGTTAGGGCTTGATCCCTAGTATCCACTATGTTCTAAGATTGATGTTGCTATGACTTTGCTATGCCTAATTCTTGTCACTAGGGCCTGAGTGCCATGATTTCAGCTATATTTGTTAAGTCACTTGGGATTTATATCTATTGATCACTATGAAGAATCTGAAAGATACCAGAACCAAGATTGTTCCCTCTAAGACGAGGGGGGGGTAAGGAATTGCCATCTAGCTCTGCACTTGATTCACCTTTTGTTTTGAATAGACTTGAAACACCACCACCTACTATTAATTCTGATATGTCGCAAGTTATTGATGATTGCTACTTCTGCTATGAATGATGCTTGTGGTGATGCTAGTACCTTGCTTGATAAGATTGTGCCACTAGGTGAATTTCTTGATGAACCACTTGCTAGAGCTAAAGGTATTGAGAATGCTGAAACTGATGAAATTACTGAAGTTGATGATGTCTTTGAAACAGATTATGAAATACCTATTAGACCTAGCTCTCCTAGATTTGAATTTCCTAAGATACCTGAGGGTTATGTTATGGATGAAGAGGTTGTTAGGGATTTTCTTGCTTGTAAGGATAGAGATGATCTTAAGAAATTATTATGCAAGTTGAAAGAAAAATCTTTGAATTCTAGAATGAAATGTGATCCTGAGTTTGCTACTTCACCTATCTTTATTACTGATAAGGATTATGAATTCTCTTTCGACCCAGAGTTAATTACTTTGGTTGAATCTGATCCTTTCCATGGCTATGAAACCGAAACTGTTGCGGCACATCTTACTAAATTAAATGATATAGCCACCCTTTTTGCTCATCATGAGAAAATTCGCTACTATTACACTCTTAAGTTGTTTCCAATATGTTTAAAGGGTCATGCTAAGATATGGTAAAATACTCTTGCTCCTGGTTTTGTGCGTAGTCCCAGGGATATGATTTATTACTTATTTGAAAAATATTTTCCTGCTCATAAGAAACAAGCTACCTTACAGGAAATATATAACTTTGTGCAAAGTGAAGAAGAGAGTCTCCCACAAGCTTGGCGGAGGCTTCTCCAATTACTTAATGCTTTTCCTGAGCATCCTCTTAAGAAAAATGAAATACTTGATATCTTATATAATGGACTAACCGATGCTTCTAGGGACTTCCTAGATAGTTGTGATGGTTGCGTTTTCAGGGAACGAACTATTGAACAAGCTGAGGAACTATTGAATAATATATGGAAGAACTATTATGATTGGACACTTCCTGAACCACCACCTAAACCCACTCCAATGAAGAGGGGTATATTATTTCTCAGTCCCGAAGATATGCAAGAAGCAAAGAAATGCATGAAGGAAAAATGTATTAAAGCTGGAGATGATAAGAATTTACCACCTATTGAAGACATACATGGTCTTAACACACCACCACAGGTGGTAGAGGGAAATTCTCTTTTATAGTTTGATGAAGGTGATATCCCGCATAATAAACCTCCTAGTCAATGCTTATATGGATTTGACAATTGTATCATGAAACAAGATCACTTCAATGCCTATGTTATGAAACACTTACAACAAAATTATGATATGATTGCTCGCTTGAGTGACTTATTATTTAGAATCACTAATGATGTTAGAGGAGTAGGAAAACATGCCTCTATGGTTCAAACTCAGTTAGAACTAGTTGCTAAATCTCAAAGTGATTTAATCAATGAAATGAATAATAATATGAATGATCATGTTGTTAGAGTAATGACTAGAGGAGGCACAATGAATCAGGAACCACTTTATCCTGAAGGCCACCCTACAAGAATTGAACAAGACTCTCAAAGAATTAGTACGGATGCACTAGTCCATCTAAAAGGAAAAAGAAAAAGAAAAATGATAGGACTTTGCATACTTCTAGTGAATCTGAGATAGAAAAACCTTCTGAAGATAACAATGATGTTTCTATTTCTGATGCTGCAACTCAATCTGGTAATGAACATTCACCTAGTGATAACGAAAATGAAAATGATTATGTTCATGTAGACGCTAAACCAGAATATGATAAAGAACCAGATAATGATGTTGAAATAGAACCTGTTATTGATCTTGATAACACACCTCCTAAAAATAAATGCTATGATAAAAGAGACTTTGTTGCTAGAAAACATGGTAAAGAAATAGAACTGTGGGTTCAGAAACCCATGCCCTTTCCACCTAAACCATCTAAGAAAAAGGATGATGAAGAATTTGAACGCTTTGCTGAAATGCTTAGGCCAATCTTTTTGCGTACTCATTTGACTGATATTTTAAAGATGGCTCCTTACGCTAAATACATGAAATATATTGTCACTAATAAAAGAAAAATACCTGCAGCTGAAATCTCCACCATGCTTGCTAATTATTCTTTTAAGGATGGAGTAGCTAAGGAAACTATACCATGTTGTATTAAAAGAAATTATGTCAAAACAGCTTTATGTGATTTAGGAGCTAGTGTTAGTGTTATGCCTTTCTCTTTATATAACAGACTTGATCTGAATAAACTCACACCTACTGAGATATCATTGCAAATGGCTGACAAATCAACTGCCATACATATATGTATTTGTGAGGATATGCCCGTTGTTGTTGCAAATGTTACTATCTTAACAGACTTTGTTCTACTTGAGATGCCCGAGGACGACAACATGTCAATTATCCTTGGTAGACCCTTTTTGAATACTGCAGGGGCTATTATTGATTGCAATAAAAGCAAAGTCACTTGTCATATCAACAGTAATGAGCATATGGTGCATTTCCCGAAGAAACAACTTCAAGTGAATGGTATTAATCTTATTGAAAAATTTCCGACAATTACTATTGGAAGTTTTCAACTCCCTTTACCTACAGCCAAAAAGAAATATGAAATACTTATTTTTGGGGATATGCATATTCCCGTTGAGGTAACTTAGTGTTTTTTGAAAGTTCTTCGGGTTCATGCTAATAGGAAGTGATTGTTAATAAGACTTGATCAACCTTATTAACGGATTATTTTCGAGAGGCGTGTGGTCGATGAATTTAGTAAGCACAACCTTCTGCCCTTACTTTTTTTCAGTTATTCTTAGTTGAGTAAAATAAAATGCCATGTTTATCCAGTTTTCTGAATTTTTGGTGCAATAAAAAGTGGCCAAAAATATAAGTGCTCAGGATGACCTGAAATTTTGACACATTTTTTTTTGATTATATAAGAATTTGTGATGCAAATAACGTCATAGGGGGGTGCCCCTGGTGTCCACTAGGCACCAGGACGCACCAGCTACCCCAGGCGCTCCCTGGTGGGTAGTGGGCCCCACGAGGTCCCCCTCACTTATCCCTTTAGCTAACTTCACCTCCTACCTCCAGAAAAAAATCACACTAGCTCTTTATCTCGTGTTCTTGCTCCCAAACCCGCGGATTTTGATCTCTTTGCTCGAAGCTCGATTTCTGGAATTGTTTTGTGGCATTGCTACTTGGTATGTGACTCCTCCATTGCTCTAATTAGTTTTTGTTCTAGAGGTTTCTATTTTGAGTAATTAGCTACTTTTGGTGCTGCTGTAAATTGATGTCTACTACACAACCTTATTCTTGTAGACGTTGATGGGCCTCCAAGTGCAGAGGTTTGTAGGACAGTAGAAAATTTCCCTCAAGTGGATGACCTAAGGTTTATCATTCCGTGGGAGGCATAGGATGAATATGGTCTCTCTCAAACAACCCTGCAACCAAATAACAAAGAGTCTCTTGTGTCCCCAACACACCCAATACAATGGTAAATTGTATAGGTGCACTAGTTCCACGAAGAGATGGTGATACAAGTGCAATATGGATGGTAGATATAGGTTTTTCTAATCTTAAAATATAAAAACAGCAAGGTAACTAATGATAAAAGTGAGCACAAACGGTATTGCAATGCTAGGAAACAAGGCCTAGGGTTCATACTTTCACTAGTGTAAGTTCTCTCAACAATAATAACATAATTAGATCATATAACAATCCCTCAACATGCAACAAAGAGTCACTCCAAAGTCACGAATAGCGGAGAACAAACGAAGAGATTATTGTAGGGTACGAAACCACCTCAAAGTTATTCTTTCTGATTGATCTATTCAAGAGTTTGTACTAGAATAACACCTTAAGACACAAATCAACCAAAACCCTAATGTCACCTAGATACTCCAATGTCACCTCAAGTATCCGCGGGTATGATTATAAGATATGCATCACACAATCTCACTTCATCTATTAAACCAACACAAAGAACTTCAAAGTGTGCCCCAAAGTTTCTACCGGAGAGTCAAGACGAAAATGTGCCAACCCCTATGCATAAGTTCACAAGGTCACTGAACCCGCAAGTTGATCACCAAAACATACATCAAGTGGATCACGTGAATATCCCATTGTCACCACAGATAAGCACATGCAAGACATACATCAAGTGTTCTCAAATCCTTAAAGACTCGATCCGATAAGATAACTTCAAAGGGAAAACTCAATCCATTACAAGAGAGTAGAGGGGAGAAACATCATAAGATCCAACTATAATAGCAAAGCTCGCGATACATCAAGGTCGTGCCAAATCAAGAACACCAGAGAGAGATCAAACACATAGCTACTGGTACATACCCTCAGCCCCGAGGGTGAACTACTCCCTCCTCGTCATGGAGAACGCCGGGATGATGAAGATGGCCACCGGTGAGGGATCACCCCTCCGGCAGGGTGCCGGAACAGGGTCCCAATTGGTTTTTGGTGGCTACATAGGCTTGCGGCGGCGGAACTCCCAATTTAGGTTTCTTTTCGGGGTTTTCTATATTTATAGGGATTTTTGGCGTCGGGAACAAGTCAGGGGGGTCTCCGAGGCGGCCACGAAGTAGGGGGGCATGACCAGGGGGTAGGGCGCGCCCCCACCCTCGTGGGTGCCTCAGGACTCTTCTGGTCCATCTCCAATACTCCGTGGGCTTCTTCTAGTCCAAAAATAATCTCCACGAAATTTCAGGTCAATTGGACTCCGTTTGGTTTTCCTTTTCTGCGATACTCAAAAACAAGGAAAAAATAGAAACTCGCACTGGGCTCTAGGTTAATAGGTTAGTCCCAAAAATGATATAAAATAGCATCTAAATGCATATAAAACATCCTAGATGGATAATATAATAGCATGGAACAATCGAAAATTATAGATACGTTGGAGACGTATCAAGCATCCCCAAGCTTAATTCCTGCTCGTCCTCGAGTAGGTAAATGATAAAAACAGAATTTTTGATGTGGAATGCTACCTAACATATTTATCAATGTAATCTTATTTATTGTGGCAAGAATGTTCAGATCCAAAAGATTCTAGACAAAGTTTTAATATTGACATAAAAATAGTAATACTTCAAGCATGCTAACCAAGCAATTATGTCTTATAAAAATAACATAGCCAAAGAAAGCTTATCCCTACAAAATCATATAGTTTGGCCATGCTTCATTTTCGTCACACAAAATGCTCCCATCATGCACAACCCCGATGACAAGCCAAGCAATTGTTTCATACTTAGCCTTTTCAAACTCTTTCAACTTTTACGCAATATATGAGCGCAAGCCATGGACATAGCACTATGGGTGGAATAGCATATGATGATGGAGGTTATGTGAGAAGACAAAAAGGGAGGAAGTCTCACATTGACGCAGCTAATCAACGGGCTATGGAAATTCCCATCAATTGATGTCAATGCGAGGAGTAGGGATTGCCATGCAACGGATGCACTAGAACTATAAATATATGAAAGCTCGTCAAAAGAAACTAAGTGGGTGTGCATCCAACTTGCTTGCTCACGAAGACCTAGGGAATTTTGTGGAAGCCCGTTGTTGGAATATACAAGCAAATTTCTATAATGAAAAATTCCCACTAGTATATGAAAGTGACAAAATAAGAGACTCTCTATCATGAAGATCATGGTGCTACTTTGAAGCACAAGTGTGGAAAAAGGACAGTAACATTTCCCCTTCTCTCTTTTTCTCTCTTTTTTTTGTTTGGGCTTCTTTGGCCTCTTTTTTTATTTGGGCTTCTTTGGCCTCTCTTTTTTTTCGTCTGGAGTCCTATCCCGACATGTGGGGGAATCATAGTCTCCATCATCCTTTCCTCACATGGGACAATGCTCTAATAATGAAAATCATCACACTTTTATTTACTTACAACTCGATACTTAGAACAAAATATGACTCTATGTGAATGCCTCAGACGGTGTACCAGGATGTGCAATGAATCAAGAGTGACATGTATGAAAAATTATGAATAGTGGATTTGCCACAAATACGATGTCAACTACATGATCATGCAAGGCAATATGACAATGATGAGGCGTGTCATAATAAACGGAACGGTGGAAGTTGCATGGCAATGTATTTCGGAATGGCTATGGGAATGCCATAATAGGTAGGTATGGTGGCTGTTTTGAGGAAGATATAAGGAGGCTTATGTGTGATAGAGCATATCATATCACGGGGTTTGGATGCACCGGCGAAGTTTGCACCAACTCGATGTGAGAAAGGGCAATGCACGGTACCGAAGAGGCTAGCAATGATGGAAGGGTGAGAGTGCTTATAATCCATGGATTCAACATTAGTCATAAGGAACTCACATACTTATTGCAAAAATCTACAAGTCATCAAAATAAGCACTACGCGCATGCTCCTAGAGGGATAGATTGGTAGGAAAAGACCATCACTCGTGCCCGACCGCCACTCATAAGGAAAGCAATCAAAGAACACTCCATGCTACAAATTTGCCACACAACATTTACCATACGTGCATGCTACGGGACTTACAATCCTCAACACAAGTATTTCTCAATTTCACAATTACCCAACTAGCATGACTCTAACATTACCACCTTTATATCTCAAAACACCTATCAAGTATCAAACTTCTCATAGTATTTAATGCACTCTATATGAGAGTTTTTATTATACCCATCTTGGATGCCTATCATATTAGGACTAATTTTATAGCCAAAGAAAATTACCATGATGTTCTAAAATACTCTCAAAATAATATAAGCGAAGCATGAGAGATTAACAATTTCTTCAAAATAAAACCACCGCCGTGCTCTAAAATGATATAAGTGAAGTACTAGATCAAATGACAAACTACTCCGAAAGATATAAGTGAAGATCAATGAGCAGTTGAATAATTATGTAACTATGTGAAGACTCTCTAACATTTAAGAATTTCATATCTTGGTATTTCATTCAAACATCAAGTAAAACAAAATAAAATGACGCTCCAAGCAAAACACATATCATGTGGTCAATAAAAATATAGCTCCAAGTAAAGTTACCGATGAACGAAGACGAAAGAGGGGATGCCATCCGGGGCATCCCCAAGCTTAGGCTCGTGGTTGTCCTTGAATATTAACTTGGGGTGCCTTGGGAATCCCCAAGCTTAGGATCTGGCCACTCCTTATTCCATAGTCCATCGAATCTTTACCCAAAACTTGAAAACTTCACAACACAAAACTCAACAGAAAACTCGTTAGCTCCGTTAGTATAAGAAAATAAATCACCACTTAGGTACTGTTGTGAACTCATTCTAAATTCATATTGGTCTAATATCTACTGTATTGCAACTTATCTATGGTTCATACCCTTCGATACTACTCATAGATTCATCAAAATAAGCAAACAACACATAGAAAACAGAATCTGTCAAAAACAGACCAGTCTCTAGTAATCTGATTTGTTCGAATACTTCTGGAACTCCAAAAATTCTGAAAAACTAGGACAACCTGGATAATTTTTATATTGATATTATTCAAAAATAATTAGCAGTTTAGCACGTTCTAGTGAATTTTTACAATTATTTTCGTGAGCACAAAGTTTCTGTCCTTTTCAGCAAGATCAAACAACTATCATCCAAGAAGATCCTATTGGTTCTACTTGGCACAAGCACTAATTAAAACATAAAACCACATATAACCAGAGGCTAGATGAATTATTTATTAATAAACATGAGCAAAAATCAATGAACAAAAGTAAAATTGGGTTGCCTCCCAACAAATGCTAACGTTTAACGCCCCTAGCTAGGCATGATGATGACAATGATGCTCACATAAAAGATAAGAATTGAAACATATCAGGAGCATCATGAAGCATATGACATGCACATTTAAGCCTAACCCACTTCCCATGCATAGGTATTTTGTGAGCAAACAATTTATGGGAACAAGAATCAACTAGCATAGGAAGGCAAAACAAGCATAACTTCAAGATTTTCAATACATAGAGAGGAAACTTGATATTATTGCAATTACTACAAGCATATATTCCTCCCTCATAATAATTTTCAGTATCATGATGAATGAATTCAACAATATAACCATCACATAAAGCATTCTTTTCATGATCCCCAAGCAAATAAATTTTATTACTCTCCACATAAGCAATTTTCTTCTCATTCGGAATAGTGAGAGTATCATAAGAAACTCGAATACTATAAATTGTTTCCACATTGAAAGAATAAAGTTCAGAAAAAGGGTAATCATAATCATGACAAGTTTTATAAATATAATCATCACTACTTTTTATAGCATAAGTATCATCACAATAATTATCATAAGTAGCAACTTTGTTCTCATCATAATCGATTGAAACCTCTTCCAAGATAGTGGAACCATTACTAAATAAAGTCATGACCTCTCCAAATCCACTTTTATAATTATCACAATAAGATTCAACACCCTCCAAAATAGTGGGATCATTACTTCTTAAAGTTGACACTCTTCCAAACCCACTTTCATCAATATAATCATCATAAGTAGGAGGCATGCTATCATCATAATAAATTTACATATCAAAACTTGGGAGGCTAGAAATATAATCTTCATTAAACATAGCATCCCCAAGCTTGGTACAAACATTAGTTGCAGCAAATAAATTATCAAACATGTCATTCTCATCAAATATAGCATCCCAAGCTTGGGCCTTTTCATATCATAAGCATAATCACTCTCATCATTAATATTATGGATAGCACCAATATTATAGCAACTATTATCATCACAATGAGTAGTAGGAGCAACATCATTTGGGAGGGATACCTTTTTACCTTTGCTTCTCCGTCTTTTCTTATTCTTCTTCACATCATGTGTGGATTTGATCCTCTTTTTGGAGCTCCTTATTAACGATATTGGTTGAACAGAAAGCTCCTCCTCGTTACCTGATTCATCATAAGAAAGAATAAGAGGATATTGGGAAATCTCTTCCCTTTCATTAGTATTCTCTTCATCTTCTATTTTTTTCTTGTCTTTATGTAATTGGCAACATAAGGATTTTCAATGCAATTCACCGCACAATACATATAAATTTCCTCTAGATCAAAATCAAGAACTTTATCAAGGACAAATTCTGGCATATCCTTAGTTATACGTTTCATTTCTTCACAACCCACAAGAAAACTAAGTTCATTATGATGCGCAAGGGAAATCAAGTCATCACAATTTTTGGACACGACACGATCTTGAAACAATTTGCAGTGGATATTTAAATGACCGCGTTCATTGCAAAGTTCACAAGGATGGCTACGAAAATTTAAATTTTCAGCACAAACATCTAGCCTTTCTTGCAACCATTTAGTTCCTAAATACTTATGCCTCTTGCAAAATCTATCTTCCTATTTGGTGTGTACTTGCAAACTCTATGCACTCCACAAAAATTGACATGCTTATAAGAGACATTTTCATCATGACTAGTGCAATCATCATTAGTACTATGGATATTCAAAGAGTTTGTACTAACAACATTGCAATCATGATCATCATTCACATATTTTATGCCAAGCATTCTTTGTAATTCTTCTTCTAGTACTTGAGTACAATTTTCCTTCCCATCATTTTCACGAAAGACTTTAAAAAAAGAAGCATATGAGGCAACCTTAATTCCATTTTTTTGTAGTTTTATTTTATAGACTAAACTAGTGATAAATCAAGAAACAAAAAGATTCGATTGCAAGATCTAAAGATATACCTTCAAGCACTCACCTCCCCGGCAACGGCGGTAGAAACTGCTTGATGTCTACTACACAACCTTCTTCTTGTAGACGTTGTTGGGCCTCCAAGTGCAGAGGTTTGTAGGACAGTAGCAAATTTCCCTCAAGTGGATGACCTAAGGTTTATCAATCCGTGGGAGGCGTAGGATGAAGATGGTCTGTCTCAAACAACCCTGCAACCAAATAACAAAGAGTCTCTTGTGTCCCCAACACACCCAATACAATGGTAAATTGTATAGGTGCACTAGTTCGTCGGAGAGATGGTGATACAAGTGCAATATGGATGGTAGATATAGGTTTTTGTAATCTGAAAATATAAAAACAGCAAGGTAACTAATGATAAGAGTGACCACAAACGGTATTGCAATGCTAGGAAACAAGGCCTAGGGTTCATACTTTCACTAGTGCAAGTTCTCTCAACTATAAAAACGTAATTAGATCATATAACAATCCCTCAAAAGGCAACAAAGAGTCACTCCAAGTCACTAATAGCGGAGAACAAACGAAGAGATTATTGTAGGGTACGAAACCACCTCAAAGTTATTCTTTCTGATCGATCTATTCAAGAGTTCGTACTAAAATAACACCTTAAGACACAAATCAACCAAATCCCTAATGTCACCTAGATACTCCAATGTCACCTCAAGTATCCGCGGGTATGATTATCCGATATGCATCACACAATGTCAGATTCACCTATTCAACCAACACAAAGAACTTCAAAGAGTGCCGCAAAGTTTCTACCGGAGAGTCAAGACGAAAACGTGTGCCAACCCCTATGCATAAGTTCACAAGGTCACTGAACCCGCAAGTTGATCACCAAAACATACATCAAGTGGATCACGTGAATATCCCATTGTCACCACAGATAAGCACATGCAAGACATACATCAAGTGTTCTCAAATCCTTAAAGACTCAATCCGATAAGATAACTTCAAAGGGAAAACTCAATCCATTACAAGAGAGTAGAGGGGGAGAAACATCATAAGATCCAACTATAATATCAAAGCTCGCGATACATCAAGATCGTGCCAAATTAAGAACACGAGAGAGAGAGAGATCAAATGCATAGCTACTGGTACATACCCTCAGCCCCGAGGGTGAACTACTCCCTCCTCGTCATGGAGAGCGCCGGGATGATGAAGATGGTCATCGGTGAGGGATCCCCCTCCGGCAGGGTGCCGGAACAGGGTCCCGATTGGTTTTTGGTGGCTACAGAGTCTTGCAGCAGCGGAACTCCCGATCTAGGTTTCTTTTCGGGGGTTTCTATATTTATAGGGATTTTTGGCGTTGGGAACAAGTCAGGGGGGGTCTCCGAGGCAGCCACGAGGTAGGGGCGCGCGCCCAGGGGGTAGGGCGCGCCCCCGACCCTTATGGGTGCCTCGGGACTCTTCTGGTCCATCTCCGATACTCCGTGGGCTTCTTCTGGTCCAAAAATAGTCTCCGTGGAATTTCAGGTCAATTGGACTCCGTTTGGTTTTCCTTTTCTGCGATACTCAAAAACAAGGAAAAAACAGAAACTGGCACTTGGCTCTAGGTTAATAGGTTAGTCCTAAAAATGATATAAAATAGCATATAAGTGCATATAAAACATCCTAGATGGATAATATAATAGCATGGAACAATCAAAAATTATAGATACGTTGGAGACGTATCATAAATGAGCTTGCATGTTGAATTATTTGAGTTCCAAGTACTTTGAATGCTTGATATGGCCTCTAGGCGTCCATATGAGTAGTTGCTATCAAGCTTGCGAAGTTTTGGTGACAAAATTTTGTGACCCAAAAATTTCAGAATTTTGTTCATAGAAAAAGATGAATATCTTCCTGAAGTATTCCTCCAAAAAGAGTGCTAAGGAGTCACTGGGTAATCATCGGACAGTAACCTCAACACTCCAAGAACGACAGAGGTGCGGCCGTGAAAATGGCCACACAATGCCTTCATGGACGAGGCTGGGTTCCATCAAGAGTTTGCCAATTCATTGCAAATGTTGGGCTAACCAACTTCCTCGCAGATGAGTGTGACCAACACCACATCTTCACGATATCCTTTGTGCAAAAAAAAATCTGAATAGGCATGAACCTCCTGCGGTGCGGTTTAATTATATTCTCAAACTCGTCAGATACCGCTCACTAAATTTTGTGAGATATGTTTACTTCCCACTGACGGGGAATTAACAGAGCCTAGACCGGCAGAGTTTGAGGACTTCATCCTCACTCTGATAGTGGGTGAGGAAAGACGCATGTCAAAAGCCACTGCCACTACTCTGCAGTTTCATTTTGTGCATTACTTTGCTTTATTTATCGCAGAGTGTTTGACTGGTAGGGATAAGGGCAGTATACTTAGTGCTCCTGACCTTGCCATTTTACGCCGTGCACTTCACAATGATCACATCTTTAACCTAGGAGCTATTATTGCACGTCATCTGCACCTTAACAGAACTACAGGCAAAATCCATGACGAAGGACGCCACCTGGATGTCGGCATAGTGGAACCTTGGGAAGATCTCATCAAGGTCCACCTCCTCTCCTTGCTCGTTGACTGGGACACCCTTCTTGACGTTGGGGAGGCCCTAGAAGTCAGGAAATGCCCTTGCACAAGAGTCAAAGCCGTTAAGGCTCCGGCCCTTGCAGACGACTCCTTCAACCACGTGATATGCATCGGGCCTGAAGCAACCGAGGAGAGAAGCTGGAGACATCAACCGGAGCAAGTGCGTCCAACCACAGGGATTTACAAACCCCCTGTGGACTTCAATTGCTCCAGTAAGTCGATGGTCTGCCCCAGCCGGTCCTCAAGCACAGCCAAGCTCCTATCCAACTGCCCAGGATTGGTGACAATGGACAAGGCATCGGCGACTCGGGCATCCTCGGCTCCCACGTCCATGCAGTACTCTGCAAAGAAGAGCAATCACAACCAATGAATAAGTCAATTCAGTTGGATAAAAGTTCTTCTCTCCCAAGAGAAAAGAAAAAACAAGTATGTGCTTATCTTTCGAGAGAAAAGACTCACCAGAGAGATGCCGAAGGGAGAAGCGCTGACGTCGGTGCTGCCCAATCTAGAAGCAGCATGGGTTTCCCCAAGCTGGGTCATCGCAGCCTGATGTTTGGCACTCGTGTTTGTGTGCTCCCGGACAAGATCGTCGAAGTTACCTTGGACTTGGTCGTTAATCTCATGGAGAAGCTTGTTCTCCCTCATGAGGTCCTCGATAATCTTCTCATGGTTCCGGACAATCGCCAACGACTCCCGAGCTTCCTTGAGGGTCTATCATATTCCTTGTGGTATTTCTCCAATGCCACGACTGCAGAGGTGGCAGACATTGTTCCTGTCAGTTAGGTCCTTAACAGCTGGTTTTCCTCAGCCAAGGCAGCAGCAGAAGTGACCAGTCGGTATAAGGTTATGAAGGGAAAGGAAAGGCTCAACTAAGTGTATTACCTCCTTTCTGTCAGGCCGCCTCCACGCGGTGATTTCCCAGCTGCTTGGCCTCATCCAACATCTTGAGGAACAGGTCCCTCTTACTCGAGGGCCACGTACTTGCCATTGTACATGGCAAGTTCCTATAAGAAAACAGTAGGAAATCAAACAACTACAGAGAGAGCCAAGTCCAACAAGTTCAAGAACGTGTACATGATCTCATCTCTTCGGCTAGTCAATAACTACATTGGCATCTTTAAGACTCAACCCGACTACCAACAGTCGGCTCGAGCCTTGGGGGCTACGACCATCGGTCGCACTGATCGTGTACCTGATGATGAACGAACAAACTTCGATATCTAAAGATTCAAACTGACTGCCAACAGTCAGCTCGAGCCTTGGGGGCTACAGCCACCAATTGCACTGGTCATGCACCCGTTGATGAAAAACTACTTACTGGTGTCGACCCACATAGCCAAGTCCATGAAGTTCAAGGATGGCTATATCTACATCTAAGGAAAAATAGTACTTCCAAAGAGCATAACTGACTGCCACCAATCGGCCAGGGCCTTGGGGCCTACACCCACAAGGTGCACAAATCGTGCCACCGAGACTGGCTAGATAGACTTGCTGCTGAAGGAAAATATCGCTCACCTTGACGTTCTCATGGAAGTCCTTACCTAGGTTTCCAGGGCCAAGTTGTCAGAGAGGTTCTTACGCATCAGCTCCTCCAACCTCTTCACCCCTCACACCAGCGGGCGGCCCCGGTTAATCATGCTAGTGGCATGATCCATGTCGATGGGGGGCAACAGGGTGGCACCGGAGCTGGTACCAATGTCCCCCTGAGGTACGGTGGCAATAGAGGCACTGCAGTCAAGGCGGCATCAACAAAGTGGTTCGTGACCGAGGGTGTGGCACTTGGCAGGGCAATGGTCGGGTGGACTTCACTTGGGACGACAACAACTTCTTTAGTGACGACAGCAAGAGCTGCCCTGGGTTCTCTCTCTTCACGGACGGGAGGTTTGTAACATCCCAAAATTCTGAATTTTGGAATGTTATATTAAATAAATAGTTTTGATTGTTTGTTTGATTGTGGTGTGGTTGCTTGTGTGAAATTGAGTAAAATTTGAAACTTTTTGAAAGTTGAATGAGTGGGAATGAAATGACTTTCCCAAACTTTCACCTTGCATTTATGATCTCCATGAATAAAAATTCATTTCATCACAAAACCCTAGAGTGAAGATGATATGACTTCTTCCATTTAAATAAATGAAAAGGGTTTTGAAAAGATTTGAGTTTCATTTGGAAATATTTCAACTTCAGAAACTTTATGCAACTCAATGATTTTCATGAGAGAAGATAAAATGACTTCTTCAAATTATATGAAATATGAGTTGGAAGTTTAAAAGAATCAAATTTAAAGTCCCTTTGAAGGTATTTTGAAAACCATTTTCAATTTGGAGTTATTTGGTTTTTATTCAAATTATTTTTCTCAAAAAATAAAATATATGGAAGGGTAAAATTACTCCCTATAGTAGAAAAGTGGAGAAAAATGAGTTTGAAATAATTTTGGTATTTTAAAATATGTTTATTTGGTTTCTAAATGAACCAATAGCACTATTTGCTTTATTTAATGTCCCGTGGAATTTATTTGCGGCTGAAAATATGTTCATATTTTAGGAAATCTTTTTCTGAAAACTTTGATATATAATATGCCTATATAAAATATAGTTTTATTTTCGTTATTCAGTTTTCCTTTCAGTTTCTATTTAAAAAACTGTACATGCGGCTCATAATTATTAGTCGCCCGCATGCGCAGCATAGCAGATAGGCCGGCACGTATTTTTCTTTTTCTCTTTTTATTTTCGTTAAGGTTTACAATTTTATTTTATTACGAAAAATAAAAATTTCACGAAAGAAAAATATAAAAAAAACTGCCGCGCGGTGTACGCGCGGCCGGGACATTCCTTATTGAAAAAGATCATGCGCATGATCTTTTTCAATTTCATCTGCGTATGTATATGTTTAGTCCCATATTGCCTAGGCTTTAATTCCTAAGCCTCTTTTGCACTTATAAACATAGACCCATAGAGCATCCAAAAATCATCCGATTCAGATTAAATATATATTTTTGTTTGACTAGATTCATTAAAAAAAATTCTCTCTGGCGGGACCTCTGAAAATTGTCTCCGCTCTCCGAAGTCGTCTTTTCTATACCTTGTAAAAATATATTTTTTCATACTTTTTATAGTCCCATATCTTATTATTTTTATAGTTCCATATCTTATTATTTTTACACTGGTGTACGGTAGAATAATTAGATTACCAATTAGTCTCTGTATTTATACATTAGAGAGTTCTTTTAGTCGAAACTATTTTTCTTCCGTAAAACAGCTTGGCCCTGATTTTTCAAATAGTCATAACGTTTTACTCGTTCATCCAAATTAGATAAAACCAACGCCTACATTTTCGTCTTGATTCCGCATATTGAATATATCAAATAAACTTTTTGCAAGTTTCAAATTTCGAAATTTGTTCAGATTCATATTCAAACTTCTTTTGAACATATCCTTTTATCCGTAGCTCCATTTCCGATGAACCCAACTGCATCAGATTCGTATTGAAGTAATCTTTCCGTTCGCACAATTAGTATTATCTTTACAACATATAATTTTGATCATAGTCAGATTACTCTGCTAGTCCACAAAGAGTTTTTACACAACATTCTAAACAAATTCAATGCTATGTTGAATTACTTGTATCTTTTGATTCGTTATTCCACTCTAATAGTTCTTCTTCTTACATGTTCCTATTGCCTTCCTACATCTAGTAGCATCATTAGTTTAAACTTTGGAACTTCTCAAACTATTCGAACCTTCATTTGATCATATCTTTGAAACGGTAGCGCATTTTCAATTGATTCCTTATTGCAATTGAATCGCTAGACATAATCTAACATCTTGAGCCATCACCACACTTTTTCACCGAAATTAGGATCTGATCTTGCAAAATAATTTGATTCGATTCTTTTGGAGTTTTTGCAATCTTTTTTTGCATTTTTTGGGTCTTTGAGTGATTGCTTATGTGTGGTCATAATTGATTGCTTACGGTAGATTGATCGGAGTGTGACGAGTAGAACTATCAGAAATTATGAGTGCGAGGAATCTTCATCAACAGTACAAGGCAAGTTCACACTTTGATCATATTTTTCATACCCAGTTTTTATGCATTACTTTCACCCTCAAAGATTTGCATGAGTAGGAGTGGGACTTGAGGCATTGCTACGTAGTTCATGAGGAAGGAACCTATTACCTTTTGATCACCCCGGGAATATATGCTTTGTTACTTATTGCATAGCCATGCTCGTAGACGGGGATTGGTATGTGAGAATCATGTAAGTTGTGAGAGATAATAACTAAGGGAAACTTAAGGTGGCAACATTAACACACATCTGGGTGGAATGGTTGGGGCACCCTGGGGATATACCGGTGGCTTGCCCGGGCACCTGGGGAATCCAGTGTTGTCCTAGGAGATCCCGGGGTACCCGTGTGATCATCCTATCACTACAAAAAAAAGACACATCCATGACATTTTAGGCCAAACAAAAAAATTTCCTGTCATACATATGACACTTCTATGACGATAATTGTGAAAAAACCCGGTATCATCATAGATGTGGTGGGCTCCTACTTCTATGACAAAAAATCATGACAGAAAATGGGCTTTTCGTCTTGGGCGGGTCGAAGACACAGCTGCATGACAGTCTTTGGGTCGTCCATGACGGAAAAAACCGTGGTAGAAGCGAGGGGGAGGAAAATTTTGGGGAGTTGCCGGTTACGGTGGGAGGTCGGGGCGGCGATGCATCGTTCTCTCGTGCGTACCTGCGTGTGTCTGGCGTTAGCTCTAATCGAACCCGGCGAGGCGTTGGGCTCCAATCGAACCCGGCGATTGCAGTGCAGGCTACGTTCTATCGAACCCGGCGATCGATCGATGGCTTTTAATCGAACCTTATGGAGCGATTCGCCGCTCTGCGCTAATCAAGCCGATCGATGCTGCCTGCAGGATGAGCGATGGCGTTGCGGGGAGGGTTGGATGAGCGATGGCGGTGGCGTTGCCTCTGGATGAACAGGAACCCGTGGTGTGGAGGGCTTGGATGAACCGTGAGCGGTGGAGGGTGGCCGTGGAGGGTGGTTGAACAGGACCCCGTGGTGTGGAGAGGGCTGGATGAACATAGGCGGTGGAGGGGTGCCCGTGGAGGGTGGTTGAACAATAGCCGGTGGAGTAAGCGCAGCGGTGGAGGCTGGATGAGCAGGGAGCCAGTGGAGGCTGGAGGAGGTCGACGGTAGCCGTGGAGGCTGGAGGAGGTCGGCGGTAACCCGTGGAGGCTGGAGGAGGTCGACGGTGGAGATGAACAGTATCTCATGGAGTCCTGCTTTTGCGATCGCCACACCCCTCCGATGAACGGGACCCCGTTTGACCGTGGCGCTCCAACACAAGTCCGTTTAAATCCGCTTTTGCGGTACGTCACACCCCTCCCGATCAACAGGACCCCCGTTTCGACCGTAGGAGGTCTGTTTCCTCTGTTTTGCGGTACGCCACACCCCTCCCGATCAACAGGACCCCCGTTTCGACCGTAGGAGGTCCGTTTCCTCCGTTTTGCGGTACGCCAGACCCCTCCCGATGAACAGGATCCCGTTTCGAACATGGCCGGTCGAACACAAGGTCGTTTCCTCCGTTGTCGCGATGCCAGCCTCGTTTCCATTGCCTGTTCCGTCCAAGCCCTCCCGATGAACACGACCACGCATTCCGTTTTGACCCAGTCGGTTGGCTCCCACGCGTTCCGTTGCCTCCCGATGAACACGACGCATTCCATTGCCTCCCCATGAACACGACGCATTCCGTTGCCTCCCCATGAACACGACGACGACGCTGTTTCTCCGTTCCGACCCAACCATGTACGTATGCGCGAGTAGGCGTTCGAGACCCTGCCGTATGTAATGCGTACATGGTCGTATTTCTTTCTTGCACCCTCGCTGGCATGACGTGCGTATACATGCTACGTCGGCGCCTCTACTACGACACGCGGCGCGCCTCTACAACGACCGGTATGTACGCATACCGTTCGCGACGAATGACAACGCCACGCACGCTTCACCAGGTGGGTCCCGGTATCGGGCACTTCCTTACTGCGAAGATGTAGCCGGTGGGTCCCAGCGGTCGAGGGCGAATCGTTTTTGCGGACATACTTCCTTGCATGCGAAGATGTAGCTGTGGGTCCCAGCAGTCAAGGGGGCGAATCGTTTTTTTTGCCCAGACGCACTTCCTTGCGTGCGAAGGTGTCGCTGGTGGGTCCCAGCGGTCAGGGGGCGAATCATTTTATTTTTCTGCCCAGATGCACTTCCTTGCATGCGAAGATGTAGCTGGTGGGTCCCACCAGTCCGGGGAAACATTTTTTCCGTGAAATACAGTGGCCCGTCCGGTGGGTCCCAGCTGTCAGGTGGAGGAATCATTATTTTCCACGTAATAAGGAGGCACTTCCTTGCTGCGGCCGTGGACCCAGCTGTCGTCCTCTCCACATACAGTCCACATCCGATGGAAGTCGTTCCTTGACCACGTTGACCATGCCGCGCCGAGAGCACCAGGGCGGTGGACGACGGCGAGGCCTAGGAAGTGGACGACGGGGAGCCGGGGAAGACGCGGCAGTGGAAGCCCGCGCCGAGAGGGGTACGAGGGTTCACTGGTTCGGCTGCGGTGTGAGGCTGCCGTCGCCGCGCACTTGGCCAGCGGTGGGAATAGTAGAGGCGGTGAGGCCTCATGGCAAAGACCCGACCACGGAGGCAGGAGCATGCGGCACGACCGGCGCTGCTTTGGGAGGCTGGAGCAAGAAGACAGGAGGTTGAAGAAGCACTACGGCCGTTGGATGGACATCGTACGGTCACTGGAGCTAGAATCGTTCATATTGACTAAAGTTGACAAAGGCCCCCGTCCCAGTCAACTTAGTAGGCCCTAAGTCAGCCTCCCACCATGGTGGGTCCCAGCTAGCAAGGGGAGTATTCATTTTTTGTGCGTAATAAGGAGGCACTTCCGGTGGGTGCGAGTGACGGTGAGGAACGTTTTTTTCGTGAAATACGCTGGTCCGTCCGATGGGTCCCAGCAGTCTGGGGGGAAATGTTTTTTTCGTGAAATAAGATGGCCTGTCCGGTGGGTCCCTGCTGTTAGGTGGAGGAATAATTATTTTGCGCGTAATAAGGAGGCACTTCCTTGCGGCCGCCTGGACCCGGTATCGGCCTCTCCACGTCTGATACTCTTCCGATGGAAGCGGTCGTTGACCATGTTGACCACGCATACGCCGAGAGCACCGGCGGTGGTCCGGACGACAACGAGGCCTAGGAAGGGGACGACGCAGAGCCGGGAAGACGCAGCAGATGTAGCCCGCGCGGAGAGAATCTGAGGGTTCACTGGTTCGGCGGCGTGAGGCCGCCGCCGCAGAATAACAAGGGGTGTGGGTGAGTAGAGGGATACCACAGGCCAGCGGTGGGAGTAGTAGGGCGGTGAGGCCTCCGGCATCCTGAGGACGCCACGAGAGGCGGAGCATGCGTACGACGGCGCTGCTTTGGGCGGCCGGAGCAAGAAGACCAGAGGTTGAAGAAACCTTGTGGCCATTGGATGGACATCGTCTGATCCTTTGGAGCTAGAATCGTTCATATTGACTAAGTTGACAAAGCCCTCCGTACCCGTCAACTTAGTTGGCCCTAAGTCATCCTCCCACTATGGTGGGTCCCATCTAGCGAGGTGGGTATTCATTTTTTTGTGCGTAATAAGGAGGCACTTCCTTGCGTGCGAAGATATAGCTGGTGGGTCCGACATGTCGGTGGGGGCGTTTTTCACGAAATACTGAGGCCCTTCCGGTGGGTCCCGATTGTCGGTGGAGGAATCATTATTTTCTTGGCGTCTGATCCACAGCCGATGGATGTCGTTCGTTGACCACGTTGACCAGGCCGCGCCGAGAGCACCATGGCGGTGGACGACGGCGAGGCCTAGGAAGGGAACGACACGGAGCCGGGGAAGACTCGGCAATGGTTGCCCACGCGGTGGGGAGTACGAGGGTTTACAGGAGGTGTGGGTGAGTAGATGATTGGCCTGGCCAGCAATGAAGTAGGGTGGGGCGGTGCGGCTGTCGCGGCAAAGACAGCCGGCCACGGGAGGCAGGAGCATGCAGTCCCACCAGAGCTGGTTTGGGCGGCTGGAGCAAGAAGATCAGATATTGAAGAAGCAGCACGGCCGTTGGATTAACATGGTCAAACATATGAAATAAAAGCCTGGGCTAGACGGGCCATGGGTCCCGCACAACCCAGTTGATACCCTTCTCCGTCCCGAAAAAAACAAAATTACTGCGCGCGCTGCTGGGTCCCTACTGTCATCCTCACCATGTACAGTCATCTCCTTATTCCTCTCGGTTGTTGACCATGTTGACAACACCGGAGGGTGGCGCCGCGGCGAGCGAACCAAGGCGGAGGACGATGGTGAGGCCTCGGACGGGAACGAACAGGAGCCGGGGAAGATCACAACCAGCCGTGGGAGGTGGGAGCAGGCGGTCCCGCCGGCGCTGGTTTGGCTTTGGCGGCTCGAGGAAGAAGAGATCAAGAAAGCAGCGACAGGATGTTGAATGTCGATTCGAGCAGTCAAGGTTGGCACAATCGTTTTTGACTAAGCGGACACCAAGTAGCATACTTTTTTATATATAGGAAGAAAATTGCGAGGAAAATGCGTTAAATGCTGCCGTCCTCCTCCACAGGAACGTTAAGCCACATAAGTGACTAGCACCCTTGGTTTTCAACCGAGAGGTCTTGGGTTCGAGTCCGAGGAACTCTCAATTTTGTCCTCCTTCCTTCCTCGCAAAAAGGAAAGAAAATCAAAGACTTGGGAAGGCATCTGAGAACAAGCTAGTGTACCCGATAAAGAGGCGTTCTTGAGTTTTAGAAAAAGAAAAGGCGTGCTCACATGGCTGGTTCGAATCCAAACCTAGACTATGACTATATATGGTGTTATGCTACTCTGCAAGTAATGAAATTGACATATCCAACGTTAAGCTTCTCCTCTTCTCTACTTACTCGCTTAGCATCGAAGCTACTCGCAGCAACCATGTCTGCTGGCTGCTCGTCCACCTACTCTTCAGCAGGCAACAACCAGATATGTGCCAAGTCGCCACCCGTACCATGTGCCTGTGGGTCTCATCACACCCCCGCCGGCACGCGCACCGCAGCCGATTGCTCATCGCAACCCGCTGTCGTTGGTGTGGTGCCACTGTTGCAAATCACGCAGAGTCATCCGTCGCGTCTCAACCACAATCCGCAACCCCGGCCGAGTCTTCTACAAATGCCCGAATCATGGGGTAATAATATGTTTAAGTGTTGTTATGCTGCTTTCAGTTGCTGATTTTTTAATAGTTTGGTTGATGATCTTCCAATTTGATTCGTGCGTAAAAGGGAAGATTAAATGCGGTTTGTATTTACGGGAAGTTCTTGATGTGGGGGAATGCAACTACGCTAATTATTTGGTTAGCCGAGGAATCCCAATACCAGCAGGTTGGGGTGTTGGATAAGTAATCAAGGAACGATGTAAGAGGAAGATGCAGAGCGAAGGTTAAAGATGCAGTTCCTCTGATCATGGCCAAGCAACAAATTTGAACGGCCTTGACAATGAGGAGATGAAAGAGCTTGTGAAGATAATGGGCAAAACCGATGTGCTCTGTGGGATGATTGTCTCTTTATTTGCGGTGTATGTAGCACTCGTGATGTATTCATTAGCTACGACATGAGCACTTTCTTTGAAACTAGTAATGAATGAAACATGTAGCAGTTTGGGCGTAGTGTTGTGAACAACTAATGATTTCTATAAACGGAAATCAGGGGTATCCCCTTTGCTCATATAAATAAATAAATAGCAGAGGCCCCTGTCGGGTCAGCTTTGTTCTCATTCAAGACGTCGAGCAAATTGCAGTCCAACAGCAAACTATGTCATCAAATTCAAGTTTCACGGCCAAATATGAGTACAACTAAACAACAATGTCATCATGTTTTAGTTGTCATACAATCACCAAACACAAATCAGCATACATAACAAGTGATGTTCTCACGGCAAAATACTAAACAACATGTTCATCGGGTTTCAGCTTGTCATAGCAAACACAATTTCACATAGTAGATAAAAAACATCTTGACGTGCAAATACGACAAAAGCAATGTAATCATCATCCGTAGCATCAGCGTCAACATCTTCGCCATGTGTATCGATCGAGATCGTAATTCCCCATGGTGTCATCTTCTTCTTTGTCCTCAACGTTCTCGAACGTTGGCTTCTTCTTGATCAACTCTTGTATGTCCACAGCACAACAGGCAATCTTTTCGCCGGCGTCATTGACGTGATGGTTCTCAAAGATATTCGGAGCATATGTGTTATCTTGTACATCGTGAGCGATGTAAGCATCATCTTGTTGTGCAACTTCATTAAACGAATTCCTCTGCTCAAACCTTTGCAATACTCTCCGATCATCGCTACGTGCAAATGTGTCTTCCAAGAAAAATATCTGTGTTGCTTGATTTGCCAAAATAAAAGGCTCGTTGGTGCAGTACGCCGCCTTGACATTGATGGATTTGAAATAATCATCGGCTGGGTTTTGCGATCACGGAAAAGCAGGTGTACCAACGACAAAGACAATGTAACCACACACCGATGATCCTCGGCCGGAGATATCGCAAGCGAACAATGTACATTATGTTAGCATACATTTCAGTTATCTCTTTGTCATACGTATCGGTGCTCATGATGGCACTGTTTTGTGTCTTCCTGCCTTCGTCTCGTGAAAGGGTGTTGTAGCGCACATCTCCAACAACGCAAGATTCATAATGTCTTACCCGAGTATCGGGACCCATTGCTAGTGAGTAAAGGGCATCATCAACTGCTGGCCATCCTCCGCATCTTCTTAACCTATGGTTAGAAAATAGACAAGTTGATCATCTTATGTACTCAATATATTAAAAAAACTGATAGTGCACTTCAAAAGCTTACATGGTTCTTGAACCATTTCGCAAATCCTGCCATAACCAGTTTGTCAATGTTTCTTGGATTTTGCGGCAGTAACTCCTCTTTGTAGATGCTGCACAACATAGTGATCGCGTCAAACATCTAAATATATAAGAATGTGCCGCAAGTTTAGTAGATTATGATGTATAAGCTGCAGTACTGCACTTACTTGATATAAGTAGTATCTCAGGACAGTTATTCAACACATACCAAACCATTTTGTCCAAATCTTTAGGTTTGTCCTCTTGTCGACTCTTCCCTGTAACTCGAACGGAATAATCGAAAACATTGAGCCCGGGATTGTCTTCACCCACCTCTTTGCTAAGCTGATCAGTTGTTTCAATGTATTTTGAGCGTAATGTCAACGCTTCAGCAGCAATGTAGGCCTCTGCAATGGAACCCTCGGGTCTAGCTCGTTTCCTAGCATAGCCCTTGAAAGTGCCTAGCCGCCTTTCAATAGGGTACATCCAACCATACTGTCTTTGGACCTCTAAGTAGTGCCTCATCGTAGATGAACAGCCAAATGCACCATCACATCAAAGAAGGTCGGAGGATATATCTTACGAAGGTCGCATAGGATAGTTGGTATCTTGTCTCTAAGACGCTCCAAAGCATCTATCCTGATATTTCTACCGCAGAGTTCCCTCAAGAATTGTCCCAACTCTGCAATCGCTTCTCAGTAGTAAGTCGTATGCCCAATCCTCTAAGGATAACAGGTAATACCCTTTGAAGTAGGACGTGGCAGTCATGAGTTTTCAACCCTTGTACCTTGTTTCCATCTGCACTGACTCTCCTTTCATGGTTGGAAGCAAATCCATGTGGGAATCTCACACGTGACAGGACCTCGCAGAATTCTTTTCTTTTTACATTGTCCAAGACATACACAGCTGGTGCCATATCCCGTGGTTTGCCTTCATCTTGCACCTGCAAATCCTTTCGATACCAGTGTGTCAAATCAATCCTAGATTTTAAGGTATCTTTCGTCTTGCCTTCAGTATTAAGAAGTGTGCCGACAATGCTGTCACATATATTTTTCTCGATGTGCATCACATCAAGATTATGCCGTAGATCCAAATCTTTCCAATACTCCAAGTCCCACAAAGTGGACCTACGGGTAAACAATAATCTCTATTCTACCGTGCCACACTTCCTTTTCCCGCTACCATTACCAGGATGGTTTCCTGGTGTAATATGCCTGACCTTCTCTAATTCCACTTGCAACTCATCGGCGGTGAGCCTCTTTGGCGCATCACAGTTTTCATGCTTTGCATTGAACACATGTCTTCGGTATTTTCTAGGATGCAGCTTGTCCTTGGCAAGGAAACGGCGGTGTCCAATGTAATAGATCTTTCTAAGTATTGCGTATGACAATGATTCTGTCACAGCGAACACATGCATTGTAACCATGTGTCGTTCGCCCTGACATAGTGCCCAAAGCCGGATAATCATGAATGCACCAAATTACAACAGCAGGCAGAAAGAAATCAGCTGGTGGGCTGCTATATAGGTCTCGATTGAGAACACCCTTCCATAGTTGTTGAAGTTCCTCCACAAGAGGTTCCATGAACAAATCAAAATCCTTTCCAGGACTTTTTGGACCTGGGATGAGCAAGGCCATCATGTAGTTTGATTCTTTGTTGCAGACATTTGGAGGCATGTTGTAAGGGATAACAAGCACTGGCCACATGCTATATGTGGCGCTCAGTGGCCAAATGGGTTAAATCCATCTGAAGCTAAGCCAAGTCTAATGTTTCTCGGGTTAGCAGCAAACTCTTTGTGTTTATCATTGAAGCTTTTCCACTCACTACCATGAGATGGATGGCTCATTACATTCTGATATATGTACTCCTGGTTCCTAGAATGCCACCATACATCCTCTCTTGTTTCAAAGATCATGAAACAACCTCTCGCAATCTTGGTGTAATTGGAAAATGTCTCGAGAACATTATGAGGAACCCTCTTCACAAAGATCGCCATCTTTCCATCTTGATGATTTGCATTTCGGCATTCACTTAAGTTGGCATAATCCTTCCTAATGTAACACAATTATTCTTACAAACATGGATCATATCATATCCAATTCCAACCGCACGAAGGAAATTCTTCATTTTATCAGAGGTGTGTGGCAGCTCGTATACATCTGGGAAAGATTTGCGGAAAGCAGCCAACATCGCATCGAATGATTTGTTGGTCATCCGCTCGGATGTCTTCACCAAGAAAGGTGGCCATAGCTGAGAATCTTGGCAAACTTATTTCCTAGGGTGACAGCAATGTTGAATTGTTCCAACATGCGGGCCCACCGTTTTTCTTCTGCAGGTGAAAGTTCACGGAATGCACGAGCATTTCGTAGCATTGTTTCAATGTTGGTCAAACTCACTGGCTCCGCCACCACCACCTCCTCCTCCTCTTCCACATGAGCATCGTGCGAGATCAAGATGGTGATCTGCTGCTTCCACGTAGTCAATAACAGTGACGTTCATAGCTTCACCATGATGAAACCACCTAGTATATGTGACCGACATCCCATACAAGTGTAGATGATTTTGCACAGTTGACTGGGATCTTGTAACTGAATTCAGACTACTGCTACACGAACAGAGCACATCTGATTTCGGACCACCGTACTCAGCTCGATAAAGGTCATGAAGTTTTCAACCCCTCGACATATGCAAAGTGGAGAATCTTCGAGAAGTTATCCAAGTCATGTCCATCATTAGACATACAAATTAGTTCTTCTACTAGATATTAAAGGAAAAACATATATGCTTTTTATGAAGTCCGTAAAAATACCTGTGTCGATGTCTAAAGCTATGGCAAGATATTTGGACGAGCAGATCTAAGTAACGTGAAATATATGTAAAGCTAATTCAGCAAATAGATTTGAGTGCTAAATTATGGCAGGTTGTTTCAAAGAGCCAATGAGGCCGAGCACAGCCATCAAACCGTCAAGGCCATCGCAGCAACAAAGATCGAGTATAAAACGGTGTAGAGCTATTTCACCTAACAGATTGGCTACTAGACCATGGCAATCTACGTCACAATAAATATATGGCAGGATATTTTAGCAACTAATCGGCCTTGGCATGCCATCTCAGCTAAGCATTGAGTGCGTATAGGTCAAGGAAGCTTCTTAAGCAGAGCATATTGACAGTAAACTACTTCGGCAAACAGTGATATTAACAGCGTCTATCAGCTAACATTCAGCGCTACACCGACATGAACGGGGCCTCAGTCTAGAATGCGTGTACCGTGGGATAAGCTGTCCGCCGTGCGTCTCCACACGAACGTCGCCAGCGGTGGCGGCGGTGACTGTCGTGTGCCTCCACAAGAACATAGCTAGAGGTGGTGGCGTGGCTAGAGGACGGCAGTCTACGAGAGCGTACTGTGGGAGCGAGAGGATCGCCGTGCGTCCCCTCGACGAACCGCGGCGCCGATGTATCGGCCAAGGCAGGAGGGCGGCTTTGGCGGAGCGAATGGAGTGGAGGGGGACGGGGGGAGGGGGGGTTTGGGGAATATTTGGCCGAAGGGCGGTTGAATCGAATTTGGGGGGAATTTTGGTGTGTGGGGGGGGAGGATTTTCGCGGTGGGCGGGGTTGGCGCATGGTCAGTTTCTCCAAGTGCAGTCCCACGTGTCAGTGAAGAGGCAAGCCGAAGCGCGTTACATTTGCGTGAGCCGTGTGCAGGACCGACCGTGTGTGGGGTGCTATGCGCATCATGACAGAGTGCTGTGAGTGTACCGCCTTTTTTTTCCTTTTAAACTAGGTGCTTCGCCCCCTCAAAAAAAATGTTGCTTTGCGCGATCCATCGATACTACTACTAGTAATCCGGTAATCCCGACGAAAACGGCGCGGCCGGGTCTTTTCCCGCGCGATATGCTAGGAGGTTGGCTTAGTTGGGTTTTTTAGATTTGTCTCGGTTCAATAAAAATCAGAGTTGGTGATGATGGTGTGTCTGTCATCCTGCAATATAGGTCGTCCGATCTATATCTAACGGATAGGAAGGAAACTATGACAATTTACCGCACTCCTCTCCAAATTTGCGTATAAGGCTTTCCCTCGTTCATCCTTTTCTCCCACAAGATCTTGATCTTCCGTGCAACGCACGGGCATCTTGCTAGTACTCCTACAATATGTATATTAATGTGAAAGTTCATATACACCGGCCGAGATTAATGCAAACACGACAGATTTTCATTACATTTCGAACTTTTATAGGACAGAAAAATAAAAGAAACCCGACCCTAAACCTATTATACGGCTGCGACCGACGTCCTCCATCTGCGATCTCTATGTACGGGGGCGGGGTTCAAGACCCGTGAAGTGAAGGTGCAGTCTCCGGTGAGGAAGAGTAGAACACGGGATACGGACCGGCCAGTTGGCACACCATGCCCTGCCGCCACCCATGCCCTACTCATCCTCGGAGGAGTCCCCGACCTCGGCGGTGTCGGACGTTGGACGGCGGCAAGTAGGACGCGTGGCTGACGGTGCTCCCGTTGTTGGTCGCCAGCGTGGCCACCGCTTGTGCGGTCGCGTCCGTGTCCGCTACACTGCTATTGCATCGCGAGAGGCGACTTGGGCGAGGGCGGCGACCTCGAGCTTCATCCCCGAAGACAAGCTCTCCCGCAGAGCGTTCGCACTTGCAGTCATGGCGGATGTGGTGCCAGGTAGGAGGATGATGCGCTATGGTGTGGAGGTTAGCTGGGTGTTGCCGCTTTAAGTAGCGCATTCCGGTGAGGCCAAGCGTCCGGGTGCGTCATTAAGTCGTCAGAGTTGGTTCCTCGGGCACCGAGCCTCTTAACGATGACATACGAACGGACGGCATGAATGCGGGCAGCTGGCGCCGGCTGGGAACGCACCGCGCGATGGCGCGAGGGACGAGGGCTTTGGTGCGCCAGGGTAGTCAGCTGCGGTCGTGGCAACGTTGGAGATGCCCTTTGCTCAAATGCGATCCCCGCATGTCATTGAAAAAGCAAGATGACTCGGCATGGTCTCAGGTCCAGAGGATGCAGTTGGCCACGCTACACCACTCCGCGGACGCGCCGCGGCGCCCCGTGCATCCTCGACGAGCCGGTGTTGGGGTGTGTTTGGATTGTGGCCAAAGTGCACCTTACCAAAATTTTGGTCATGACTCAAAGATTGGTCTTTGTTCGGATGGTTGCCATTTCTTTGGCATGCCAATGAACTCTAGCCAACTCTAGTTCATTTTTCTTGCCAATGTCGGCCAAATCATGGGCAACCAATACCTCAACCAAAATTTTGGCTACCCAATGCTTTGATGGGGAAACCTTGGGCACAAATCAAACATACCCTTGGTCGTGCCACAGCACTAACACCACCCTCGGCACATTGAAACCGACCGTGTCTATCGACGATATGAGTGTGTCGCTCACCGCGGTCGCCGTGTCCAGAGGCGGTGTTGGAGCTGCGCCCCGTTGTTGGCCCCAACGACCCACATGAACGGTTGTCGGTGGCGAGGAGGTCGTGGGCCAGCTCCTCCATTGGACTAGTCTGCGCTACGCCGTCCGACGGTGTGCCCCACATGTCGGTTTCCCTATTTTCCGGCCATATTCGTCGAAAGGTGCTCGCGTGTTGCGCATTAGGCCTTTCACTATGTAGGCCAAGCGAGACAACTTATTGTTTATTTGAGTCGTTCAAGTGTAATCATGTGGCGTTTGCTTATTTCTCATTTCTCTCCAACCCTCTTCTCCATCGATCATGTCGCCCTCCAGTCGAGTTCATCCTCCCGCATGCCTCATTTGAACATTCCGCCGAGTATCAATCGCATGTGCCCACCCTAGTCCTCTTTCAATAGATCTCCGGACCCCGAGATGAAATCGAGAGGGAACGAGTGGGGCACGTGATACCTCAAAGCGGATTCAAAATTTTGAACCGGTGATCATAGCATCCACAACTCATATATAAAGGGTATTCAATGTTCGTTTCGTTTTTGAACGTACAATATACTCCCTCCTATCCTTTCTACTTTACATATAAGTTTTATGTGTAGTCAAAGTATCTCTACTATGATAAAAAAAGGTATCAACTTTAAACAACGCTCAATCAATATTGTTAGATTCTTACGTACTCCTAGATTTGTACTCGAGATGGTTTCCAATTTGACTATTGACAAGATTAGTAGTACTCCTTTCACATAGGTGAGTAAGTCATCTTAGGCTGTGCACCGTGACCAAGGAGGAGGGCAAAACGAGAGACATTAATGTTTATTTGGTAATTAATAGTATTGCATGCAATGAACTAACCACTGCATGTCATGTTTGATAGTCTCAGGTCATTAAAAGCATGCAAACCCTCATCTCTTATTGGTCCATATGTCAAGAAACAAGAAACGAGGTAGAAGTTAATGCACCGCGCCTACGTGTTTTGGGATTATTTGGTTTTCGTAAGATGACTTACACGCCTAGACGGAGGGAGTACATGAGATGTATAATGTGAAAATTATATCATTGGAAACTCCTTTCACATACGAAATTGACCATAAGCTTTGTGTAAGTTGCATGTCATATATTATTACTCTAACATTTGGTCAAAGTTAGCCTCGAAAAATGCATTAAACCCTGTATGCTTTGTGTAAGTTGCATGTCATATATTATTACTCTAACATTTGTGTAAGTTGCATGCCATATATTATTACTCTAACATTTGGTCAAAGTAGTATAGTGGAAGTGGATCCTCTGACGTAGGTATCCCTGCCTTACCCTCCCTTTCGGTCACTTACTGGCGGACCCCATGCTTGCTAGGCCCCGCATGTCAGTTACTCAATGGGTTTGGCCACATCAGGGGATCCTCATCCGTAGTATACTCCCTCTGTTTTTATTTACTCCGCATAAAACGGAGGGAGTGGTGGTATAATAAATGAGGCGGGCGGGGAGGGAGGCACGTCGGTTTGCTCTCAACTGCGGTCCCACAAGCGAGCGAAAATGCAAGATGAAGCGCGTTCCATTCGGTGAGCAACGTGGAGGGTCCAGCGTGCCGGGCTGCAACGCGAACGCGACAAGAGCGATGTACAATCAAAACCGATTGACCGGTCGTCACCAGAACCACTATTCACACCGTAACCTTTCGCCGCTCGGCCCTACGCCAGCCATCGCCCTAAAACCACACCAAATCTCCAGCTCATTCCCCACCTTTCGATCCCTAGCCCGCATCAAGCGTCCCCTAGTTCGCCGGAAAGCCATGGTGCGCCGCAAGATCACTTACTACAAGATGTCGACGCCGGGCGCCAGCAGAAATCGCGGCGGCGGTGGGCGCCCATGCACTCCGTTCCCACGCCGCTTTGCGGCAGGCCAATCCCGAAGTTCTCGGAGCCAAGCTACGAGGAGGAGGAAGCCGATCCAATGTTCATCATGCGGAGGTCGCGCGCAGAAGGCCCCTGATGGGTATGAGACGATGGACGCCGACTTCGCCGGCGTCCGAGTCCCCCATGGTGCAAAGTGACCAGCGGTTCAACATGGCGATACTAAAGGAGGACCGGGAGGCAGAGGCTCAACTCGATGCGGAGCGCGTGCATGCTGCTGCCATCGAGGCTCTCCTGCAGGCGGAACCGGATGTTGTGGATGTGAACCGGGCGGAGGAGGCTCAACTTGAGGCGGAGCGCGCGGATGCCGCTGCCATCGAGGCCCTCCTGCAGGCGGAACCGGACGTCCTGGACATGAACCGGGCGGCAAAGGCTCGACTCGACGCAGAGCGCGTGGATGCCGCTCTCATCGACGCACTCCTGCCGGCGGAACCGGAAGTCCTGGACTTGAACCGGGTGGAGGAGGCTCGACTCGACGCGGAGCGCGCGGATGCCGGTGCCATCAAGGCCCTCCTGCAGGAGGAACCGGACGTCCTCGACTTTAACCGGGCTGTGCTCTCGTCCGTCTGCAGAAGCGCCCTTGACGCTCCGCTTGAACGAGTAGCTGGAGGCCGAGGACAACCACGGTGCGGAGACACACGTCGGCAGCGACGGCTGGTTCGCGTCGGCAGCCAAAGACGACGAGGTCGTCTCTTTCCGTGATCAGTGATAGTTTTTCTTTATGTTGTTGTTTTTATGGATCTTTTGTTGTGTAAAAACATACTATTTTTTATGCAAGTCGCCTGACTTGGGTCAGTCTACCATTTCAGGCGGTTGGATGAATATCCTACGTCTCCTAACCCTTCTTTCCTTCTTCCTCACCTCTTCTTCTTCCCCAACAGACCACCGCACGGGCCGTGCGGATACTCCCCAACATGCGGTTGTATAAACATACTCTATGAACGAAAATTATGTGTCAGCGATAGGATGGCTGAGTTTGGTTTGTTCACATGCGACGGCCGCGTGTCGATGAGGGTGTGTTCCTTGGTTGGGTTTTGCGGCGTGCGAGGCGGCTGTGTGAGGGTGCGGTCTGCGACCATGGCGTGCAGGAAGCGACCCGTGTGAGGGTGCGGTGCGACCCGCGCGGCGATCGTAAGTGTACCTCCTTCTCATTTTCAAAACTTTAGGCAATCTTGGCAAAAATGTGTGGCGAAGTTTGGCAATGCAAGGCCTAGACCCAAACAGGATAAGTAATGCGTGCGCATTACTAGGAGTACTAGTGTTAAAAAAGAAAGGCAGGGTTTTCCTTCGCGGGATTTAATCGATACAAATCCTCGTTTCACGTGTCAATTAATGCTAATTTTTTTCTCGAAAGACCAAAGAGCTAACCATCTCACTCCTCATCGCTTGATTAATGCAGCGACATACAAACGAACCTTCTCACTTCCGCATGCATGCAGGGGATATTAATGTCCTTGGTTGCTAACCCCATCAATTTTGCCTCGATTAGTGTTAGTGGCCCTTTGCAAATTGTAATTTTGATATACTAGCCTTGTGTACAAAAAAATTGAGGTAGTAACTATATTTGAATTCCTTGCCCATTGCGGTGACATCGACGACTTTTTTTTGTGGTTTGGTGAAGTGCGTTCGACGGAGAACACCATTGAGGGAGACCACGGTAAGTCATTCGCAAGTGCCGCCTGCAAGCCGAGACAACCGCCTTATTTGCATCCAGGAAATCCTTTACTAGTACTACTACTAGGAGTACTAGTGCGGTGAGATGGTTTCTCGAAGAAGACGATGGAGAAGCGGAGTCGGCGAAGAGTGAAATGATAGTTGCTTCGTCCGTGCTTTGTGATTTGACGCCTCACAGCTTTGTGATTTGTGATAGAAGGGACAGGGGAGTAGACTCTGTGCTCTATACTGTACTACATGCGTCCAAGAATGGGAGAAAGAGGAGAGACGTTGCACTTTTCTATTCCTTCAATCAATCAATCAGGGAGCTTCGGTTCCATCTTTTTGGCTTTGGCAACACCGTCCACAATGGTTCCCACGATGCCAAAAGCTATTTTCACATTTGGCTACACATTGTGGATGCCCTTAACCGTACCACTTGGTTTTGCTCCTGTGTGCTATCTATACAAATCTCAATTATATTGATCTAAAAAATTATAGAATCAAAGATTAGTAAAAAGGAGGTGATTTTGCCGCGCGGATGGCGGTGGAGGTTTCTTATTTTCGGAGGACGTTGTCCTGGCTGTTTGCTTACATGCGATCCCACGTGTCAGTGCTTTACCAAGCTGATCCGCGTCCCACATGAGGCAGAACAACGGCAGAAGCAACACGTGGTTAAGTTGAAGAAGATGAGGGAGAAGTGGATTCAGCAATGAGTGAAATGATGGTTGCTTCGTCCCTCCAACTTCCTTTTTTAGCATTATTACTTCGTCCCTCCAACTTAACTACGGGAAAGGTGCAGCTTTGTGCTTTGACGCCTCATTGCTCATTACTACGCCGGCGCCATGACTGGGGTGCTTCACCCCGGCTGCTCTGCATCAGTATTCGGTATGGCACATGGACCCGGTAGCTTGATGTCCCACATGTCGGCGAAAGGGACTAGAAGATTTATGAAAGCGTCGCTCCACTCTTCTGACGGAGGAGTAGACGACACGACAGCCCGATGAATCGTCACTTGTACCGTATAGTACTATAGTTTTGTTGTTTCGCACGATCCATCGATACAAACCCGATTAAGCAGAAAGTGCGGGATTTTTCCTGCGCAGTAGATGATACTGGCCATACATTTCAAAGGCAATTTTAATGTATGCAAACTAAATAATTATAAGTAACAATATGATATCTAGTAAAACTAAAAACACATATGATTTATTGTGTTAGAGTGTAGTAGTAGTGTTGTATTGCATAGTTGTTAGATGTAACATGCGATAACGTATAGAGATGTAGTTTTGGAGGGCCTATAGAGAGAAATAGCGTAATACAGTCACCGAACTTCAGAATAAGCTGATTACGGTCACTATATACGTTTAGCGGTGATTATCCGGTCACTTGCTCACAGTTCAGCATCGGATTGCACTCTGTTGACCGGCCAAATAGTCTGTGTGGCGCCATGTTGACTAGTTAAATTGACCATGTTCCTTGTGGGTCCCACCTGCCAGTTCGCATAGGCAAAAGGTCAGATAGACACAAATTTACGTAGGCGCGACAAGGCTCCAACCCGTCTTGCTGAATCACCGGTTGTGTATGTGTGCATCGAGGGCCTGATGTGTGTGCATGCACGTGTAGGTTGAGCACTTGAGCGTGAGAGTGTGTGTTGGTCGCGTGGTGTACTGGTGTGTGCATGCATGCGTGCGTGTGTGCGTGTGAGTGTTGCGTGCATGCGTGGCTGTGTGTGTACGTGTGAGTGTTGCATGCGTGCGTGGGTGCATGTGTTTGTGTGAGTGTTGCGTGGATGGAGTTCGTGTGCATGCGTGCGTGTGTGTATAATCACCACACCAGCTCATGTGTGTTAAAACAGACGGCTCAACATACCAATACAAGGCCACCTTGTCCGCTGTGCCCGCGGTCATGACTTCGAACCACCGTCAAAATATTATTTTGTCGTTTGTTTTCATTCTTACAAGCAAGATGCCCGTGCGTTGCACGTAACATCAAGATGCATTTGTATGACTTGTTTATCTTGTGAGAGAAAAGGATGAATGAGGGAAGGCCTTATTTGCAAATGTGGAGAGGTGTATGGGTACCTTTTTGCAAAATTGCCATAGTTTCTTTCCTATCCGTCAGATATAAATCGGACGGCCTATATTGCAGGATGGCAGGCACACCATCATCACCAACTCTGTTTTTTATAAGAGTGTATTTTATCTATTTTATAATAGTGTAGATGTAGAGTAGATACAAGTCGACAGGTGGGCACGATGTTAGTGAGATAATGTGATGCAACACTAGAGGTGCCACGTGGAGCGTTTAACTGGTCAACTAGTCATGTCATGAGCAAATACAAAGTTGTACGGTGAGCCCGTGATTGTATAATAACCACCAAACGTAAACGGTGACCGTAATGAGTGGATTATGAAGTCCAATGTATGTATCGTGCTTTCGCTTCAAATACAATGATCGGCATTGCATATATCGCGAGAGAAAGATGAAACACGCGTGAATTTTCTGGGGGCTTACTTTTAGAGGACCTGGAGATAGTTTTGTGTGCATACGTGAAAGGGGCGTACAAGGGGGGTATGCGATGGAGAGAGAGATGCTCTTCGTTTCTCTTTATTATGACTAACTTTGTATATAGTATAAAAATATACAAATTCACAGTGCGGAATAAATATCATTGTGGGCACCATGCAATGCAAATTTGCGTTCGTACTCCTCCATATAACTTTGTAATGTTGTATATACGTAGAAACTCTAAAATAATTTTTTGGCCACACTTTATTCAAAAGGAATGTTGTATGTGAAATAAACGTGAAGAGAGGGCTTTTTAGATCAATGGGGTACGTGATGTAACATGTGTGAATGTGTAGTTGATGCATTTGGCGGGGCCTAGAGAGGTATGTGTGTGTATTACGTATTCGAGAGAGGCATGGATAGAGGGGCCAACGGGGAGGGGGCGTGGGAGAGATAGCACGAGAAATGAGAGTGGTCTAGAGAGAGAGAGACGAATATGACGTCACGACAAGAGATTCCATTCCCTTGAGTGTGTATATGCAAGGGGGGAGGGAATAGAGGCACCAGGAAAAAATTTCTGTGTGTGGGGTGTTTGTGTTGGTATGTGTGGGTGTGAGAAGATAATGAGACGTGGGGTCAGAGGGTGTGTCACCGCGTGAGGTCCGGTGGGTCGAGGTGAGGCCCTTCGTTCGGTTCCGTCCTGCGCCACATTGGTCGGCCCATGACACATTTAGGAAGACCCATGGATGACTAGTCGTACAAGACAAAGATAGCAGAATTGTGAAGGACTTTGTGTCCACTGACAAAGCCGGCTAGGATTTGTAACCCTAGGTTCTTGGACTAAGGTAACCCCTTTATCTCTGATGTTACTATTCATCCAACCTAACTTTAAGGGGCATCCTACAAAATGCTCTGCTAGAATCATACTCGTCGATTAGGAAGAGAGGTGTGAGATAATGCGTGAGAGACAGCGTAAAGATAATGTGCGTACATGAGACACGTAGGCAGGTCCATGTATATAGAAAGGGTCGATGAGGATTGTGCATGTGTATGTTTGCGAGAAGAAGAGTGCTTGTGATAAATGTTAGTGAAAACAGTTGTAAATGGTTACGAGAGGGAGGGAGAGTTATATCTAGAGCATGTGTGCGAGAAAGACACCTCGGGAGAGAGTGTGTGAGCATGTGTGAGAGACCATCGATGGAGAGTGAAACTACACGTAAAAGACTGCTCTACACATTGATTAAAGATATAAATTGTATCCAAATATTAGGATGGGATCATGATATTTGCAATTCACGTAAGGAGCGGTCATTGATCCATCAGACATCTAGATTCTATCGAATTTGAGCATGTCTATGTTATTATTCGACACAATTGATCCACATAGTTAGTATTTTGAACTCCAGACAATGCATCGCTTTATCAATCGAATATAAACGTGAGTATAGTTCATGTTGTGTGTGTAAAGAACATTATACATACGAAAGTTACACAATGGACATTTAGAAATAGCTACCTATGAACTAGCATACATTTGAATTCAACCTAAGGTGGTTTAAAAAATCGAATTCAACATGAAGTCCATTCAATTATTTGAATTTGATATCATGGCATTTGTAAACCATACCTAAACTATGGGGTACCAATCTTTGCTCTGATTTTGTACATAATAGCATATGTAGTCGTGTACAAAATAGATTCAAATTTAGCTCCTCCATTCCAAAATAATCGTAGTTATAGGATTTTCAAGTGTCAAAATTTCAAAAGGAAGCGGATAATTTACTGAGGTTTTCAAACATGCAAGGTCAAATATAACGTTGTCTATTTAGGTCAATCCTCATAGTTCAAGAGTACTCTAGGTCAATCCTCATAGTTCAAGAGTACTCTAAACGTGAATGCTTGTGTTTCAAAATTTCGAACGAAGCGCCAAAAGAGCCTCTACTTGCCCGAAACCGCGTGAGACCAATGTTTGGTAGTACAAGGAAATTACTTTTCTAATAACTCCGACCTGTGAAACCTACCGGCCCGACGTCCAAAGGTCTAAACCGGGGTAGGTTTGTAGCTTCATCTAGACGCCACGCAACCGCCTCCGAAAAACATTCATACACAATGGCCGCCTAAGCACACATGTGTGCGGCCGAAATCGCTCCCGCCCACTATTTGGGACACCTGGGATTACCATCCTACCCCCGACCCGCAGTAGGTCCAAAATTTAAGAGGGGGGCAAAGTTTGTACTTTCCCCAAATTTCAAACAAGCGTGTCCCATATTTTGTTCAAAAAAGCCAAAAACAAGCACGTCCCAGACCGAAACATGGTCCCCCCCCACCCGTCCGATTCCCCATTCGTACTCCGTGGGTGCCAAAACTACCTCTCCACCAACCGCGAAACCCCGACGTCCTCCGTCCGCCACCCCATCCCACCCATCAACCGCCGCCCTCCTCAATCATGCTGGAGCCGATACCCCGACGTCGTCGTCCACATAACCTCAACATAGCGCCCTCCACGGCTAGTAGTTGAAGCCGAGGCCGAGCCATCTGTACCCGAGCCAGTTCAACCACGCCGTCCTGCGCCTCACCGTTGTCGCTCCAAATTCGCCACCCTCCACTGCACCGGAGCTGTTCCTGCTACGCCGTCCTTCGCCGTCTCGGATCTGCTTCCCCTCCGCCAACATACGGCCACGGCAACACAGTCAACAATTTGGCCATGGGTTCGTCCAAGCCTGCACCCTCCAGAACATCGGTTTCCCCGGTAAAAAGAAGAAGATCGCCGCGACATGTGGAGGTGACCACACCAGCAACCGAAGAAGGTACTCCTCTTCCCTTATTCATGCAAATCTTACGTCTCTGCTTGCATGGTATTCATCCCACAGAAGACACTAGTTGACCGGTTCTTCTTGATACTAGATGTTCCTAGTAACTCGCGATGCACAAGGTTTCTCCTCATATACTTTTTCACCTTAGCTAGAGGTCTGTCGCCCCCTTGAATTTCAATTTCTGGCCAGTTGATTCCCAATTAATGGAAGCATTCCCCGGCGTAACAGGCGCTAGTACGACTATTACGCTAGGGAAGCAGCGCCTTGGTGTTTATCTTAGGGGCGCCTGCGGCCTAGAGCTACTGGCACCCGATCTGGAGGTCGGCCGGGATTAAAGGGATGGCTTGGGGGCGCTGCCAAGCACGGTGGTGGTGTGAGGTCGATGGGAGGGCGGGGAGGCGGAGGCACGGGTCTGGGACGGTGGTCGCTGACGGTTCGAGAAAGATCGTCAACAGTGACTGGCGGGAGGTAGAGGAAGGCCATCTGCCCATTCCTTATAGATCGGACGGTTCATTAAAAATCGGCGACCTATTTATTTTTTCATTGTTATCTTAGATATGACCACATGTGGTGGTGTCTTTGGAGGAGTACCTGCATTTCCTGTGCTCATATATTACAAAATCATACGGAGTAGAATCTAATTTTGTTTGCCATGCAATGTTGTAGAGCTATCATATGTCTCCTGTCATTTATTTTTCAGCCACCGCTATCTGCTACTTTTACAAAGGCACTAGTTCTGCACACACTTCATCCATACTCTCACTATTGTGTTTTTATGCAAGGGTATTTTAGAGTCTACGAAGGGAAGCAAAAAGAAAAGAGACAAGTCGTGCCCGACTTTCTATGCGACTAGGCGCGGCATGTTACAAGCTTTAAAGGGTGCGATGTCGTGAGATGGAGACGGTAGCGTTGCTCACGGAGTTGATGACCTCGCTCGCAATGAACCACCATCCTAGGTGCTTGCTTTAACTTCATGGTGTCATATGTGGTTGCATGTTCCATATGGTGTCTAGCTTGTATTCGAAAGGCCGAAGTTGGTATTTATTAAGATAAGGAAAGATATTTTTTACATGAACCACCATCCCGTGAGTACCAGAAGACAAATAGCTAGTCGTAACCGCCGAGCCGGGACAAGCCCAAGAAAGACAGGCATCACCGGAAGCCAACTAAAAATCCGCGATGGTGGCGAAGCAGCCCGCCTCCCACCGTGCTCTCGTGTCCTAGATGATCATGTTCACCACTCCAGTAGGATGTCTAGCTTGTATTGCTTCCAATTTGGTTAAATTGCATCCGCTTAGCTTACACATTATACCTTTGAATATGACATGCCTTTCTATTTTTGGTACATACTAGTACATCATGTATTAACCATGTTCTTACATCAAACTAATGTTCTTGTGTATCCCTCATCAATCACTTATGACGAGGCAGGCGGGCAAGGGACTACTCCTCATTTAAAGAATGCGTTGTCGACCTTCCGACATGTTTCTCAAGAAATGTAAATGCTAGATGAAGATAGTGAACGTAGCTCTGTAGTTGATTACAGCATTTCCCCTACACTAGCATCGCGTGTGCTTGCTCTAACTTGGCAGCGTGATATGTGGTTGCATGTTGCATATGGTGTCTAGATTGTAATTCTTCCAATCTGGTTAAACTGCATGTGCTAGTCTGCTTAGCTTATACTCCTGTAAATGTGAAATTATACATTAATGTGACATGCCTTCACGTATTTAGTACATAGTACATCTGTCTATTAAGCATGTCCTTACATAAAACTATTGTTTTTTGTATCCCGCATCAATCAATATGACGAGACACCTTTAGTATATGCAAAGGCGATATTAGTTGCATCTTTCATATGATTTATAGCATGCGCCGCTTCTAATTTGTTGAAATTCCATTTATGATGGGACGCTTTTAACTTGGCGAGTCATATTGGTTGCATCTTTCATGTGGTGTCTAGCTTGCATTGCTTCTTATTTGCTGGAATGGTTTACGCTTAGTTGACACAAACAGTTGTGAACATGCCATGTCGTCTGTTTTTCGTACATATTCCATCCTGGTATCATGTGCTTGCCTTACATCAAAGTAGTGATTGTCGTATCATGCATGAATGAGTTACGAAGAGAGAATTTTATTGCTTTTTCTTGTCGGTTTTACTTGACAATTCAAAATCAATAAAGCGGAAGGAAGTTAGCAAGGCAGCGGATAAAGGTGCTCCTTCCAAATGGAGGGCCTCTACAGTTTCTACTCCACCACACACCCAAGATGATTTCCAAGACAACACATGCATAGACACTCAACAAAGCTATGTTTATGATGAGCACGTCTCCCCTAGTGCAGGCATCACCGTGCTCCCTCTAACTTGGCAATCAAGTTATATGTGGTTGCATGTTATGTGTGATGTCTAGCTTGTATTGCTTCTAATTTTGTTGAATTCCATCTGCTTACTTTACACATTATACTTGAATAAGACACGTGTTCCTGTTTCTAGAACATACAATATCATCTATCACACCATGTTCTTACATCAAATTACTACTGTTGTGTAATCTGCAACAATCACTTATCATAAGACACGTTTGACTTTGGAGTGTGATATAGGTTACATCTCACATTCTTTTCTAGCTTGTACTACTAATTTGTTGAAATGGCACTTATGACGAGACAATTTTAACTTGGTAGAGTGATATTCGTTGCATCTTTCATATGGTGTCTAGATTTCATTGCTTCTAATTTGTTGAAATGCCTTCTCCTTAGTTTACACATCATAAGCTGTGAATATGCAATGGCACTAATGACGAGAGACGTCTGACATGGTAGTGTGGACGTTGTTTGCATCTTGCATATGATTTATTTCTTGTATCTTGATTCACATTTGTTTAAATGCCATTTATGCTTGAGACACCGTTAACTTGGCAGAGCGATATTTGTAGCATCTTTCATATGGTGTCTACCTTCCATTGCATTGCTTCTAATTTGGTGAAATGTCTTCTTCTTAGTTTACACATCATAGTTACGGTTATCTCTTCCGTCTGTTTTTCATACATATTACATCCTCCTATCATGTGGTTTTCTAACATCAATGTTCGGTTAAATACATCACGCATCAATTTGTTCTCAAGAACTAAATTGTTATTCATTTTTCTTGTCGGCTTGACTTAACATGGCACGTAGAAAGAGGAAGAAACACAGAATGGCGGGGAATGAGAAGCGGATGAATCCTGCAGATTCTGCAATGCGATGGTGCAATAGAAGGTGAAAGTCCAAATGAAAATTCTACAAACATGGCATCCCATGCTACACGAGCTGCAAAAAAGCTAAACAGAAACAAATAGCTGCCACCAAACAAGCAGAGACAGCCCTAGTTCTTGAAACACCTACCACAAGATTACCACCGCACGACATACTGCAAGGCCAATCGAAGCTAGCAAAGACGTTCCCAAGCTCCCTTGCCACTGACACTACTTACCAAGCACTCTTGACACAAGACGAGTTGGCAATATCAGATGAACCTTGTGAGCTTCAACAACAAGAAGGTAGTTCTTTGGAGTCAAGTTACAGCTTGCATGATTCTTTATATGTAGTCTCACAGTTTGATGTACACTAACACTTCCTATGTTCGTTGTTGGACTAGCACCTAGGCGCAAGAGGAAACAAACATCAGGGATAATGCTCGATAGGTTAACTAAATCTAGAGGAGGAAGAATGGAGATCCGTTTTGAGGCAGGTTTAAAAGGCCCACATGATGCTACAGAGTCATCCAAGTTAGTATCAGAGGCAGCGGTCGCCGTTAGGTGTCATGTACGTATCCTCCCAACATGGATTCAGTACAGGAATGACAAAGACGAAACCCAGTTCAACACCTTCCTCGACCATTTATCTGTAAGTATGGTTATGTATGGAAACTACTAATATCGTCTTGCTCTGTCCCATACTTTCTAGGTTGCTGATCATGAGACTCTCATAATTTTCAATAGATGAGGTTCAAGTTGGATAGCCAAGATGATGCAACCAGACAAGCTTGCACCCATGTTTTCAAGTCTGCTCTGCAATAGTATCGGTATAACTTGAGGAAAACTCATTTTGAAGGCAAGGCTAACAGTGAACTTTCCCAAACATCTCCAGTGGAAAATATATCGGATGAAGACCGGAGGGCCTTGTTAAACACCGGTGCTGATCCAAGTATCGTGTACATTATATATATGTGATCGGATCACATGTTGAAGTCCTATTGACGCATGTGCCACACAAATCTATCTTCTTGTAGATGAACTGTTCAAAGAACAAGGCCAACCGTCTGAAAGTGAAATTCCAATGCATTTACGGGATCGTAGCTATATTGCACACAGCGAGGCTCTTGTAATTAGTTGTTGTTTCACTCTTTTCATTGTACCAAATTATCAGATCTATATTGACTTGTTCGAAATGCAGAGGAAAGCCCGCAAGGACCAAAAAGTACTGAACCAAATGCTGTGGAAATCTTCAAGGACTGTCACACCAGCAAGAAGAAGGGCATGACTACACCGATCAAAGCATTTGTTGTAAGTCCTTAATCCTCATGCCTTTTAACTACTACTTACTCTGACTTGTGCCCTGAACTGCATGGTTTGCAGCCAATGTCTATTACTCTTTTCAATTTTATACACAATTGTCTTAGCGTATCATTGCACCTTACAAGGTTTAAAAGAGAGGAGTGATGTTCCTTTGATCTTGACCCGTAATCTAGTTCCGTGTTGGACTTGCCCACACAATGTTACAATTGCCTGTTTGTCTATTCTCAGTTGTTTTGTGATATGAATGATGTCATACTATGCTTACCGTATTATAAACTTCGTCTCTTTATCCTTAGCCCTCAATACAATGTGAATAAATAGACAATACATTAGCGATGGTACATGGTCATATGTTTGGAACCTGGTTTTATTATGTACTTTGCAATAAAATACAACTAATATTTTACATGGGTTCACCGTAATAAATTACGTATATAGACCAAAGCTATTTTGTTTGGTTTTGTTGCCTCCTTAATATCTTTTGTTCTGGTAATACTAATGTAAAACCTCAACTTTTCAGCGAGCTATGGAAAAAATGGTGGAACCGCCACCTTCTGAAGGTGGCGAGGCAACTATAACCGCAATGTCAGCTCTTGCTGCAGTGGGCGATGCACATCCACTAACAGGCCAAAAGAACGTTCTGCGTATCTTTGGGTTGGTTGTTAAGGCAATATCGTCCAAACTGCCTCATGATCAAGATATGCAAGCTCAAAGCAATGTTGTATCTGCGCTCGGACACAAGTCCATTCCCTAACAGAGGCCCTTTGTGAAACAAGGAGAAACATTGCTCAATGTCGTCCAAGATATGCATGGTTTTGAAACCTGACTATCAGACATTTGCTATGTTGTTCAGGAGCCTAGGGGAAATGAAGGCGAGGGTAATGGTGCTCCATCGGACAATACAGCATGAAAACGTAATAGTCAGGTCAAATGAACCGAGCTTCTGAACTTCTGGTGGTGCATTTATCTGCTAGACTGTTAAGTTTTATGCCAACCTTCCTTTTGTTATATAGTTGTAATTTGTTTTGGTGCGATACAAAATTTATTCTTAACGTGCAGCCACGGTGAAGAAAAGCAAGAAGCCATTTTTGTATAGTGTAGGGTGTTCCCTATATTTGCACTGGTGGCGATCTTTGATGTCGAGTGGATGTAATCTGTGCAATCGTCTTAATAGCCTAGCATTAGTTTCGGCCTTATTTATTTCCTAGTCTTCTTTTTCCCTGGTTTTCTAGTGGCCGCAACTACCCACGGGCCATATACGGGCCGTAGGATCAATGGGTCTCCTACGGGCCGTCGATAAATGGGCCTGTAATCGGTGGGCCTCGGGCCGTCGATAAATGGGCCTGTAATTGGTGGGCCTCGGGCCGTCGGATAAATGGGTCTACATGGGCCATAATCAGGCGTAATTGGTATCGGCCCAGCACGGTAATCGGCCGTTAACAGGCCGTAGGACTGCAAAAGCTTAATTTTGTCACAGGCATAATGGGTCGTTAATGGGCCAGAATATAGGAGGGGCTGGCCAGAAACGGGCCGACTCTTGCCATGGGCCGAATTTGGCCCATTAGGGTAACAGGCCAGTAACGGGCCGACTCTTGCCATGTGCCGAATTTGGCCCATTTGGGGAACATGCCAGTAACGGGCCGACTCTTGCCACGGGTCGAATTTGGCCCATTAGGGGAACAGGCCAGTGATGGGCCGAAAGTAATCGAGGGCCGAAAAGGAGCCCAAGAACGTATGGGTCGTCAATAGGCCGAAAGCTAACACGGGCTGGAAACGGCCCATGTAAATCACGGGCCGTTAACGGGTACAAAGAAAATTACTGTTCACTATGGGCTAGAGTCACCGTGGGCTGTAAAGGGCGAAAGATCTGAAAGGCCTCATATGGGCGAAAGACGTCGTGGGCCATACATGTGCCGAAAGTGAAATGGGCTGGTGTTATATTCGACGGCCCACATGACGTTGTTGGGCCAATTTCCTTTAGTGCCTAATGGGTCGTGAGTTCAGGGCCGTAAAATGGGCTATTTGCGAAGAGACCATTAACAGGCTTTTCATGGGACAGCCCGTTAACTTTTGACCAAGTCAAACAGGCCGGCTTTGTAAGCTAAATGGGCCAGTGGTGGGCCGTGGCACGTGTCGACATATCATAGGCGCCTATCTGACCCACTGACGAGCTTACACGTGTTTCCTCCGGCCAATAAGAATTTTACACGTGGAAATTTCCCATTGGTCGGGGCTGTTAACGGGTTATCGGATCCAAAACCCGACCCGATAGCTTAACAGGATTCCGTTACGGTGGATGCCACGTGTCGCTCACCCTTGACGAAAGCACTTCTGTGACGCGTGATTTATCGTCATGGAAGTGGACACTTCCGTGATGATAATTTTGGTAATCTCATGGAACACTTCTATGACAAAGACAGTATGACTATCTTGATTCTGTCATAAATTTGTCATGGATGTACATGCATGACAAAAAACGCGACCTAATGTGACAAACATGTATCATCACGGAAGTGTATTTTTTTTGTAGTGTATGGAATGCCACCCAGGCTCAAAGGGATCATAAGATTGTTCATGCTAGAAACTTCCATGTGTAGCCACAAGCCATTATGGGCTCTGGCATAGTTGAGTAAGTTGTGGGAAACCTTTCCATGATGGGCTAGCAGATGTAGGGGATTGTAGGTGTACTGGCCTATCAATCGGTTAAGGGGACCTCTTCGGAAAGACTGTGTCTCGATCATCCGTTTCTCAAACATCATGCAGTGCGAGAAATTCAACGGAGGAGATCGAGTCTTGTGGGGAAAAGTGGCAAACCTCTGCAGAGTGTACAAACTAACCATGATTAGCCGTGTCCCCGGTTATGGACATCCTGAGCATCTGGTATTTGAATTATTGGTTGATCTCATCACTTTATTTAATGAAATTGTTGGGTTATTAATGATTTGGGATTGAGTTGGGGTTACCTTCTCAATATGGGTAATTTAACTTAGTAGTAAATAAAATGTATTCCTTTGTTGTAGGGAAAAGTTAACTTTATGCAAAATTAAACTTAGAGCCTCCACCAGCCAAATATGCATGTAGAGATAGACATTTTCATTATTACTCTATGGTGTGAAATTGCCAGTACATTCAGTGTACTGACCTATATGGCTGCAATGTCTCATGTTGCAAGAATTCTTACGACGAGTAAGTGATACGTTGGGGTTATGATGTCTACACTCAACTTTGACGTTGGTGTTGTTGGGAACTCCACAACTTTGTTGTTACTTCCGCTATATGGATTGAGGTAATAGTATTTACATTACTTTATACATGTGATTTACCTCTATTATAAATCCTCGAAATCTTGTGCGTGTCGACATACCAATCCGTGGATGACACTTAAGCCACGAGACTTCGTTCCATTCGAATTGAATTCGTTATAAGATGGTATCAGAGCACATTTTGACTGTAGGACGGGAACCCTAGAAACTGGCAAGCCCATAGGAAAGATTTTTCTCTAAAACTTTATTTTCAAAAGAGATCCCTTAACTCTCATCTTTTCTAAGCTTTACCAAGTATTTCCTCTCATCTCAAATAGTTATACTATACCCCTTTCCCTTTTGACCACACGAAGATTTGACTGATGAGACCAGTCCAAGAAGTAGAAGATATCGGACAACTAAGACCACTTCAGAATGAAGAGGATTTTACCGTGCATTATAATAATGGAAACTACAACGGTTGAAGACTCTGAAGGCCGAAGAATTTTAAGGCTCTGAAGAATTTCCATATTGGTATGACCTAGGAAGGCTACCCTTATGGAATTTGCCAGACTATTGAAGTTGTCAATACCCGAGATCAAGCTGTGTCGGAGAAAGACTGGAACATGGAGCGTTAAAACCCAAAGTTTTTGTCAAGAATACCCTAAGGCAGGAGATATCAACTATGGAATGATAGCTCATGGCAAAGATATGGGCATAAACTCGGCTATCCATAATGTTATCGCCCGCTTACGCTATTGTCACCGTGCTGAGTTAAGCATGCATTTCTTCGGAAGGGTTGGATGACAAAAGGGCTAATGGAGCACCTATCAGCAAAAGACGAAGTTTTAACCTTAGCTGGTGTATCGCCAGGATCTGGAGTATTACATCATGAAGTTTAGGGTGGACCTTTAGGAAACCGTATTTGACAAGGAAGTATTTCGTGAAGAACTCAGAACTCAGAAGCTGAAAGTAGCCAAGCTGGAGGAGCAAAACCTCGAGATACCGGAGATTCATCAGGAACTGAAGGACAGTAGGACCATGGTTCATGTCAAGGATGTTGAAACCCAGAAGTTTGGAATGCAACTCCAGAATATTAAAGGACGTCACGAGAGACTTCACGTTAACAAAAATGACCTGGCAGAAGAACGTGAGAAGATCAGCAAACACGATTAGAAGAAGACCAAACCCCTGTTATATACTTACGTTAGATGCGACGTTTGTGAGCTGTCATTTGTTTGATGTTTTTCCAACAGCCACAAATAAAATCTGTCTCTTCAAAACTATTGTTTGTATTGTGTGTATCCCTCTCTATCTCTCTTATCTCACCCCAAAACCCTTGGAACCAATAGAGGATGAATGGATATGAACTCATATTTTCTGGACCGATGACTCACTTGGACACGGACCAATGGATTCAGAACATGAAAGATCACATGAAGAATAACACTATAGCCGGAAAGGATATGACCCTGCATGCTCTTCAGTGCTTTGAAAGAGGTGCTGCTGCTTGATGGAAGATGTACCAAACCATCAATGATGGCAAGGAGTAACCACTTGGAAATAATTTAAATTGACTCTGCAAAGGTCTCGTCTTGTGTCCCAGAAGTTGAAGCCTTATGGAAATTATATGAAGAAACCTTGTGCATGCAAGCTCTGTGGAGAAATAGGACACAACCATAAAGAACACAAGGATGAATGCCCTCATTGTGAAGAAAGTCACCCAGCTGAAGAATGCCCAACTAGGCAGATTACTTGTTTCTTGTGTGAAGGGACTACCCATTACCTTGCTTAGTGTCACATTTACCCCATGGTTCGAAGAACCATCCGGCAGAAGAAAGAAGCAATGAAAGGAGCCCTCATGGAAATTTTAGAAGAACCGGTGATGAAGGAAGAGGTGGAGGACACACCCGCATAAGACCCAATTAAACCCTGCACCAAGTCTTGCTATTCTTGTGGAGAAGGACACATCTCCAAGAATTGTCTGAAGGGGGGTCTAGTAGCATTCCCGACAGTGGAAGTAGAGTATGACCCACAGGAAATAGAAGCCCTGATTGGCACGGAAAAGTCCAGGAAGAGAAATAGATTGGATTCCAGGAACAACCCAATTTCTACAAAGAAGGACCTGAGTCATATCACATATTTCAGGTGCAAAGATTTCGGGCACTACTTCAGCAGTTGCCCAAAAAGGAAGTCGAGGACCCAAGGAGGCTATGTAATCACAAGGAAACCACGAGACTGGTCAGAAGTAATATGTTTTCGTTGTAATGAAGCAGGGCACTTTGCCAGAGATTGTCCCAATGAGAAGGAGACTTGTACTAAATAGTTGAGTTTGCAAAAAAAAGTAGTAGTAGTGGGCACATTTCTTTTATTATTGAGGTGTTGAGTTGAGGCATGTAATGGAAATGCAAGAGATTGTACTAAATTCATGAAATCAATAAAGTTCATGTGCCATGATTTCATTTTACGAGTTGTTACTCTATGAAAAAAGATTTGACCATTTTCGAGGATATGAGAAATATGGTCTATAGAAGAATGTGCATTTCAAGGGTGGTAGTACCCTGTGAGGACACTTGACCCCTGGAAAAGATAATGATATTCCACGGGGTGGACTTCAGAAAAAATAAGTACGAGTTTTATCTCGATATGTGGGATACCCCAAAAATATGAAGGGATGAAGTACTATTGGATATAAAGGAAGTATAATGTTGGTAATATGGAGCAATTGTAACCCCAGGATGATTTGAAGTTATAAGTGTGATGAGGTGAGCCCATAACCCACAGGGTCTAGGACCTGCCAAGAAGAAAGCACACTCTTGTTGAAGGAGAAAAACCCTGGAAGAAGATACGACTTTATCAGCAGACGATCTTATAGGAGTAACGCAAAAACCTGAGAGTTGTGAAGGAACGATAAATGTTTGTTTAGCTTGCAGAATCAATGGATTTACCCAAACTTAGTTCATCGACAAGAGAAATTCTGCAATGCTTGTGAGGATGACCGAGTGTTAGAATGCGAGATTTGCTAAACCATATACAAGGTAATGATTTGGGTGCGGGATGGATTGATCACCATACCGACTTACTCTTATTATTCGCCTTGCTATATGGGATGGTAAATCTGAGTGACTTACCCATAGTAGAGCGACGAGGATCAAAACCTTGTTTAAACCTTAGAATGGTATGACAATTTTCCCTTGTACAAGGCAGCTGTTGCCAATCGTAGGTTATACGGTGAGAATGAAGCCCAGACCCATTTCCTGCAGGAGAAACCATAAATTGTTGACCACCATGAGATATCGATAGTTGTTTAGTATTGGCGCTGCATTCGCCTAAGGAGACCCAGTCACAGGAGGACCGTACCAAGATAAAAGTACAGAAGAATTGAGGAAAATGTTATGTCACTACCGGAAGAGCCAGAGTAGGAATTTTCCCGAGAATCTGAGAAGGTCGACACTGCCAACGATAAGGAAAGAGTGTATGAGTTTTGGTGGAACCGTAACCATGCTTCTAAGGGTGGTAGCACCCCAGACCCTGTGACGATCGATGGATTTTGAGAAGACCCCGAACCCAACCTAATTCTTGCTAGCCTCTCCGAATCTCGAGGGCGAGATTCAATTTAAGGGTGGTAGGTTTGTAACATCCCAAATTTCTGAATTTTGGAATGTTATATTAAATAAATAGTTTTGATTGTTTGTTTGATTGTGGTGTGGTTGCTTGTGTGAAATTGAGTAAAATTTGAAACTTTTCGAAAGTTGAATGAGAGGGAATGAAATGACTTTCCCAAACTTTCACCTTGCATTTATGATATCCATGAATACAAATTCATCTCATCACAAAACCCTAGAGTGAAGATGATATGACTTCTTCCATTTAAATAAATGAAAAGGCTTTTGAAAAGATTTGAGTTTCATTTGGAAATATTTCAAATTCAGAAACTTTATGCAACTCAATGATTTTCATGAGAGAAGATAAAATGACTTCTTCAATTATATGAAATATGAGTTGGAAGTTTAAAAGAATCAAATTTAAAGTCCCTTTGAAGGTATTTTGAAAACCATTTTCAATTTGGAGTTATTTGGTTTTTATTCAAATTATTTTTTCCAAAAATAAAATATATGGAAAATAGGGTAAAATGATTCCCTACAGTAGAAAAGTGGAGAAAATGAGTTTGAAATAATTTTAGTATTTTAAAATATGTTTATTTGGTTTCTAAATGAACCAGTAGAACTATTTGCTCTATTTAATTTCATGTGGAATCTATTTTCCGCTTAACATATGTTCATGTTTTAGGAAATCTTTTTCTGAAAATTTTGATATATAATATAGCTATATAAAATATTGTTTTATTTTTGTTATTCAGTTTTCCTTTCTGTTTCTACTTAAAAAACTACAAGTGCGGATCATAATTATTTGTCGCCCACACGCGTAGCATAGTAGACAGGCCGGCCCGTATTTTTCTTTTTCTCTTTTTATTTTCGTAAAGGTTTACAATTTTATTTTATTTTATTTTATTCCGAACTTTAAAAATTTCAGGAAAGAAAAATATATAAAAAAATTGCCGCGTAGTGTACGCGCGCGGCCGGGCCGAACTCTTAGCCCATGTGCATGATCTTTTTCAATTTCATGTGCGTATGTATATATTTAGTCCCACATTGCCTAGTCTTTAACCCCTAAGCCTCTTTTTTATCTATAAATATAGATTCATAGAGCCTTCAAAAATCATCCGATTCAAGTTAAATCAATATTTTAGTTTGACTAGATCCACTAAACAAATATATATTTCTTCTCTTCGGCGGGACTTCTGTAATTTGTCTTCTCTCTTCGAAGTCGTCTTTTCTCTACCTTATAAAGATATCTTTTTCGTATTTTTTATAGTTCCATATCTTATTATTTTTAGACTAGTGTACGGTAGAATAATTAGATTATTAATTAGTCTCTGTATTTACACATTAGAGAGTTCTTTTAGTCGTAACTATTTTTTTCCGTAAAACAGCTTGGCCAAGATTTTTCAAATAGTCATAACATTTTACTCGTTCATCCAAATTAGATAAAACCAACGACATTTTCGTCTTAATTCCACCTATCTAGTGAATCTATCAAATAAACATTTTGCAACTTTCAAATTTCGAAATTTGTTGAGATTCATATTCAAACTTCTTTTGGTCATATCTTTTTATTCGTAGCTCTGTTTTCGATGAACCCAACTGCATCAGATTCGTATTGAAGTAATCTTTCCGTTCGCACAATTAGTATCATCTTTCCAACATATAATTTCGATCATAGTCAGATTACTTTGCTAGTCCACAAAGAGTTGTTACACAACATTCTAAGCAGATTCAATGCTATGTTGAATTACTTGTATCTTTTGGTCTGTTATTTCCAATCTAGTAATTCTTCTTCCTACATGTTCCTATTGACTTCCTACATCCAGTAGCATCATTACTTTCAACTTTGGAACTTTTCAAACTATTCGAACCTTCATTTGATAAGATCTTTGAAACGGTAGCGCATTTTCAATTGATTCCTTATTGCAATTGAATCGCTAGACGTAATCTAACATCTTGAGCCATCACCACACTTTTTCACCGAAATTAGGATCTGATCTTGCAAAATAATTTGATTCGATTCTTTTGGAGTTTTTGCAATCTTCCCTTGCATTTTTTTTGTCTTTGAGTGATTGCTTATGTGTGGTTATAATTGATTGCTTACGATAAATTGATCGGAGTGTGACGAGTAGAACTATCAGAAATTATGAGTGCGAAGAATCTTCATCAACAGTATAAGGCAAGTTCACACTTTGATCATATTTTTCATACCCAGTTTTTATGCATTAGTTTCACCCTCAAAGATTTGCATGAGTAGGATTGGGAATTGGGGCTTTGCTGTTGGGGATCGTAGTATTTCAAAAAAAATTGCCTACGATCACGCAAGATCTATCTAGGAGAAGCATAGCAACAAGTGGGGAGAGTGTACCACGTACCCTCGTAGACCGAAAGCGGAAGCGTTTAGTAACGCGGTTGAGGTAATCGAACGTCTTCGCGATCCAACCGATCCAAGTACCGAGCGCACGGCACCTCTGCGATCAGCACACGTTCAGCTCGGTGACGTCCCTCGAACTCTTGATCCAGTTGAGGCCGAGGGAGAGTTCAGTCAGCATGACGGCGTGGTGACGGTGATGATGAAGTTACCGGCGCAGGGCTTCGCCTAAGCACTACGACGATATGACCGAGGTGTAAAAACTGTGAAGGGGGGCACCGCACACGGCTAAGACAAATATTGAGTGCCTTTGGGTGCCCCCTTGGCCACGTATATAAAGGAGGGAGGAGGAGGAGGCTGGCCTAGGAGGGGCGCGCCTATAGGGGGAGTCCAACTAGGATTCCCAATCCTAGTTGGAGTACCCTTCCTTTTCCAAGAGGGGAGAGAGGGAAGGAGTAGGAGAGGGAGAAGGAAAGAGAGGGGGGCACCGCCCCCTCCCTAGTCCAATTCGGACTTGCCATGGGGGGGGCCACCCCTTGAGGCCCTTCCCTCCTTTCCCGTATGGCCCATTAAGGCCCACTACTTCCCCCGGCGAATTCCCGTAACTCTCCGGTACTCCAAAAAATACCCGAATCAATCGGAACCTTTCCGATGTCCGAATATAGCCTTCCAATATATCGATCTTTACGTCTCGACCATTTCGAGACTCCTCGTCATGTCCGTGATATCATCTGGGACTCTGAACAAACTTCGGACATCAAATCACATAACTCATAATACAAATCGTCATCGAACGTTAAGCGTGTGGAACCTACGGGTTCGTGAATTATGTAGACATGACCGAGACACATCTCCGGTCAATAACCAATAGCGGAACCTGGATGCTCATATTGGCTCCTACATATTCTACGAAGATCTTTATCGGCAAACCGCATTACAACATACGTTGTTCCTTTGTCATCGGTATGTTACTTGCCCGAGATTCGATCGTCGGTATCACCATACCTAGTTCAATCTCGTTACCGCATGTCTCTTTACTCGTTCCGTAATGCATCATCCTGCAACTAACTCATTAGTCACATTGCTTAAAAGGCTTATAGTGATGTGTATTACCGAGAGGGCCCAGAGATACCTCTCCGACAATTGGAGTGACAAATCCTAACCTCGATCTATGCCAACTAAACAAACACCATCGGAGACACCTGTAGAGCATCTTTATAATCACCCAGTTACATTGTGACGTTTGATAGCACACTAAGTGTTCCTCCAGTTTTCGGGAGTTGCATAATCTCATAGTATGAGGAACATGTATAAGTCATGAAGAAAGTAGTAGCAATGAAACAGTAACGATCATAATCCTAAACTAACGAATGGGTCTTGTCCATCACATCATTCTCCTAATGATGTAATCCCATTCATCAGATGACAACACATGTCTATGGTTAGGAAACATAACCATCTTTGATAAACGAGCTAGTCAAGTAGAGGCATACTAGGGACACTTTGTTTTGTCTATGTATTCACACATGTACTAAGTTTCCGGTTAATACAATTCTAGCATGAATAATAAACATTTATCATGATATAAGGAAATATAAATAACAACTTTATTATTGCCTCTAGGGCATATTTCCTTCAGTCTCTCACTTGCACTAGAGTCAATTATCTAGTTCACATCATCATGTGATTTAACACTAGTAGTTCACATCTTTATGTGATTAGTTCACATCTCCATGTGACTAACAGCCAAAAGGTTTACTAGAGTCAATAATCTAGTTCACACCGCTATGTGATTTAACACCCAAAGAGTACTAAGGTGTGATCATGTTTTTCTTGTAAGAGAAATTTAGTCAACGGGTCTGCCACATTCAGAGTCGTATGTATTTTGCAAATTTTCTATGTCTACAATGTTCTGCACAGAGCTACTCTAGCTAAATGCTCCCACTCTCAATATGTATCCAGATCAAGACTCAGAGTCATCCAGATCAGTGTCAAAGCTTGCATCAACGTAACTCTTTACGACAAACTCTTTATCACCTCCATAACCGAGAAATATTTCATTAGTCCTCTAAGTATAATTTTGACCAATGTCAAGTGATCTACTCCCAGATCACGATTGTACTCACTTGCCAAACTCAGGGCGGGGTACACAATAGGTCCGGTACAGAGCATGGCATACTTTATAGAACCTATGGCTGAGGCATAGGGAATGACTTTCATTCTCTCTCTATATTCTGCCGTGGTCGGGCTTTGAGTCTTACTCAATTTCACACCTTGCAACACATGCAAGAACTCCTTCTTTGACTGTTTCATTTTGAACTACTTCAAAAACTTGTCAAGGTATGTACTCATTGAAAAAACTTATCAAGCGTCTTGATCTACCTCTATAGATCTTGATGCTCAATATGTAAGCAGCTTCACCGAGGTCTTTCTTTGAAAAACTCCTTTCAAACACTCCTTTATGCTTTCCAGAAAATTCTACATCATTTCCGATCAACAATATGTAATTCACGTATACTTATCAGAAAGGCTGTAGTGCTCCGACTCACTTTCTTGTAAATACAGGCTTCACCGCAAGTCTGTATAAAACTATATGCTTTGATCAACTCATCAAAGCGTATATTCCAACTCCGAGATGCTTGCACCAGTCCATAGATGGATCACTGGAGCTTTGCACACTTTGTTAGCACCTTTAGGATCGACAAAACCTTCTGGTTGCATCATATAAAACTCTTCTTTAAGAAATCCATTAACGAATGCAGGTTTGACATCCATTTGCCAAATTTCATAAAATGCGGCAATTGCTAACATGATTCGCATGCACTTTTAAGCATCGATTCAAGTGAGAAAATCTCATCGTAGTCAACACCTTGAACTTATCAAAATCATTTTTTTACAATTTGAGCTTTGTAGATAGTAACACTACTATCAGCGTCCGTCTTCCTCTTGAAGATCCATTCTATTCTCTATGGCTTGTCGATCATCGTGCAAGTCAACCAAAGTCCATACTTTATTCTCATACATGGATCCTATCTCAGATTTCATGGCCTCAAGCCATTTCGCGGAATCTGGGCTCATCATCGCTTCCTCATAGTTCGTAGGTTCGTCATGGTCTAGTAACATGAATTCCAGAACAGGATTACCGTACCACTCTGGTGCAGAACGTACCCTGGTTGACCTATGAGGTTCGGTAGTAACTTGATTCGAAGTTTCATGATCATCATCATTAACTTCCTCACTAATTGGTGTAGGCATCACTGGAACTGATTTCTATGATGGACTACTTTCCAATTCGGGAGAAGGTACAATTACCTCATCAAGTTCTACTTTTCTCCCACTCACTTCTTTTCGAGACAAACTCCTTCTCTAGAAAGGATCCATTCTTAGCAATGAATATCTTGCCTTCGGATCTGTGATAGAAGGTGTACCCAACAGTCTCCTTTGGGTATCCTATGAAGACACATTTCTCCAATTTGGGTTCAAGCTTATCAGGTCGAAGCTTTTTCACATGAGCATTGCAGCCCAAACTTTAAGAAACGACACCTTAGGTTTGTTGCTAAACCACAGTTCATACGATGTCGTCTCAAAAATTTAGATGGTGCCCTATTTAACGTGAATGCAGTTGTCTCTAATGCATAACCCCAAAACGATAGTGGTAAATCGGTAAGAGACATCATAGATCGCACCATATCTAATAAAGTACGGTTACGACGTTCAGACACACCATTACGTTGTGGTGATCCAGGTGGCGTGATTTGTGAAACTATTCCACATTGTTTTAAATTAAGGCCAAACTCGTAACTCAAATATTCGCCTCCGCGATCAGATCGTAGAAACTTTATTTTCTTGTTACGATGATTCTCTACTTCACTCTGAAATCCAGTGAACTTTTTCAAATGTTTCAGACTTGTGTTTCATTAAGTAGATATACCCATATCTGCTCGAATCATCTGTGAAGGTCAGAAAATAAAGATACCCGCCGCGAGCCTCAACATTCATCGGACCGCATACATCAGTATGTATTATTTCCAACAAGTCAGTTGCTCGCTCCATAGTTCCGGAGAATGGAGTCTTGGTCATCTTGCCCATGAGGCATGGTTCGCAAGCATCAAGTGATTCATAATCAAGTGATTCCAAAATTCCATCAGCATGGAGTTTCTTCATGTGCATTACACCAATATGACCAGAACGGCAGTGCCAAAAATAAGTTGCACTATCATTATTAACCTTGCATCTTTTGGCTTCAATATTATGAATATGCGTATCACTATGATCGAGATTCAATAAACCATTTATATTAAGTGTATGACCATAGAAGGTTTTATTCATGTAAACAGAACAACAATTATTCTTTGACGTAAATGAATAACCGTATTGCAATAAACATGATCCAATCATATTCATGCTCAACGCAAACACCAAATAACATTTCTTTTAGGTTCAACATTAATCCTGAAGGTAAACGGAGTATGTGATGGTGATCTTATCAACCTTGGAATCATTTCCAATACACATCGTCACCTCGTCCTTAACTAGTCTTTGTTTATCTTGCAACTCCTGTTTTTGTGTTACTACTTTTAGCAACTGAACCAGTATCAAATAAAGAGGGGTTGCTATAAACACTAGTAAAGTACACATCAATAACATGTATATCAAATATACCTTTGTTCACTTTGTCATCCTTCTTATCCGCCAAGTATCTGGAGCAGTTCCACTTCCAGTGATCATTTCCTTTGCAGTAGAAGCACTCGCCTCGTGCTTGGGTCTAGCTTTGGGCTTCTTCATGGGAGTGGTAATTTGCTTGCCATTCTTCTTGGAGTTCCCTTTCTTTTCCTTTGCCCTTTTACTTGAAACTAGTGGTCTTGTCAACCATCAACACTTGATGCTTTTCTTGATTTATACCTTCGCTCATTTCAGCATCACAAAGAGCTCGGGAATCGTTTTCGTCATCCCTTGCATATTATAGTTCATCTCGAAGTTCCAGTAACTTGGTGACAGTGACTAGAGAACTTTGTCAATCACTATCTTATCTAGAAGATCAACTCCCACATGATTCAAGCGATTGTAGTACTCGGACATTCTGAGCACATGCTCACTGGTTGACCTATTCTCCTCCATCTTGTAGGCAAAGTGCTTGTCAGAGGTCTCATACCTCTCGACTCGGGCATGAGTCTGAAATACCAATTTCATCTCTTGGAAAATCTCATATGTTCTGTGCCGTTCAAAACGTTTTTGAAGTCCCGGTTCTAAGCCGTAAAGCATGGTGCACTAAACTATCAAGTAGTCATCATACCGAGCTTTGTCAAACGTTCATAACTTCTGCATCTGCTCCTGCAATAGGTTCGTCACCTAGCGGTGCATCAAGGACATAATTCTTCTATGCAGCAATGAGGATAATCCTCAGATCACGGACCAAGTCCCATCATTGCTACTATCATCTTTCAACTTATTTTTTCTCTAGGAACATATCAAAAATAAACGGGGAAGCTATACGCGAGCTTATTGATCTACAACATAGATATGCAAATACTATCAGGACTAAATCCATGATAAATTAAAGTTCAATTAATCATATTACTTAAGAACCCCCACTTAGATAGACATCCCTCTAGTCATCTAAATGATCACGTGATCCATATCAACTAAACCATGTCCGATCATCACGTGAGATGGAGTAGCTTTCAATGGTGAACATCACTATGTTGATCATATCTACTATATGATTCACGCTCGACCTTTCGGTCTCAGTGTTCCGAGGCCATATCTGCATATGCTAGGCTCATCAAGTTTAACCCGAGTATTCTACGTGTGCACAACTGGCTTGCACCCGTTGCATGTGAACGTAGAGCTTATCACACCCAATCATCATGTGGTGTCTCAGCACGAAGAACTGTCGCAACGGTGCATACTCAGGGAGAACACTTATACCTTGAAATTTTAGTAAGGGATCATCTCATAATGCTACCGTCGTAGTAAGAAAAATAAGATGCATAAAAAATAAACATCACATGCAATCAAAATATGTGACATGATATGGCCATCATCAACTTGTGCCATTGATCTCCATCTCCAAAGTACCGTCATGATCTCCATCGTCACCGGCATGACACCATGATCTCCATCATCTTGATCTTTATCAACGTGTCGTCACATGGTCGTCTCGCCAACTATTGCTTTTGCAACTATTGCTATCACATAGAGATAAAGTAAAGCAATTATATGATGCTTGCATCTTATGCAATAAAGAGACAACCATAAGGCTCCTGCCAGTTGCCGATAACTTCAACAAAACATGATCATCTCATACAACGATTTATATCTCATCACGTCTTGACCACATCACATCATAACATGCCCTGCAAAAACAAGTTAGACGTCCTCTACTTTGTTGTTGCAAGTTTTACGTGGCTGCTACGGGCTTAGCAAGAACCATTCTTACCTACGCATCAAAACCACAATGATTTTTTGTCAACTGTGTTGTTTTAACCTTCAACAAGGACCGGGCGTAGTCACACTCGATTCAACTAAAGTTGGACAAACAGACACCCACTAGCCACCTGTGTGTGAAGCATGGCGGTAGAACCAGTCTCATGAACGCGGTCATGTAATGTCGGTCTGGGCCGCTTCATCCAACAATACCGCTGAATCAAAGTATGACATGCTGGTAAGCAGTATGACTATTATCGCCCACAACTCTTTGTGTTCTACTCATGCATATAACATCTACGCATAGACCTGGCTCGGATGCCACTGTTGGGGAACGTAGTATTTAAAAAAATTTGCCTACAATCACACAAGATCTATCTAGGAGAAGCATAGCAACGAGCGGGGAGAGTGTGTCCACGTACCCTCGTAGACCGAAATCGGAAGCGTTTAGTAATGCGGTTGATGTAGTCGAACGTCTTTGCGATCCAAACGATCCAAGTACCGAACGCACGGCACCTCTGCGATCTGCACACGTTCAGCTCGGTGACGTCCCTCGAACTCTTGATCCATTTGAGGCCGAGGGAGAGTTCCGTCAGCATGACGGCGTGGTGACGGTGATGATGAAGTTACCGGCGCAGGGCTACGCCTAAGCACTACGACGATATGACCGAGGTGTAAAAACTATGGAGGGGGGCACCAAACATGGCTAAGACAAATCTTGAGTGCCCCCTTGGCCACGTATATAAAGGAGGGAGGAGGAGGAGGTCAGCCTAGGAGGGGCATGCCTATAGGGGGAGTCCAACTAGGATTCCCAATCCTAGTTGGAGTCCCCTTCCTTTTCCAAGAGGGAAGAGAGGGAAGGAGTAGGAGAGGGAGAAGGAAAGAGAGGGGGGCGCCGCCCCCTCCCTAGTCCAATTCGGACTTGCCATGGGGGGGCACGCGGCCACCCCTTGAGGCCCTTCTCTCCTTTCCCGTTTGGCCCATTAAGGCCCACTACTTCCCCCGGCGAATTCCCGTAACTCTCTGGTACTCCGAAAAATATCCGAATCACTCGGAACCTTTCCGATGTCCAAATATAGCCTTCTAATATATCGATCTTTACGTCTCGACCATTTCGAGACTCCTCGTCATGTCCGTGATCTCATCCAGGACTCCGAACAAACTTCCGACATCAAATCACATAACTCATAATATAAATCGTCATCGAATGTTAAGCGTGCGGACCCTATGGGTTCGTGAATTATGTAGACATGACCGAGACACATCTCCGGTCAATAACCAATAGCGGAACCTGGATGCTCATATTGGCTCCTACATATTCTACGAAGATCTTTATCGGTCAAATCGCATGACAACATATGTTGTTCCCTTTGTCATCGGTATGTTACTTGCCCGAGATTCGATCGTCGGTATCACCATACCTAGTTCAATCTCGTTAGCGGCATGTCTCTTTACTCGTTTCGTAATGCATCATCCCGCAACTAACTCATTAGTCACATTGCTTGCAAGGCTTATAGTGATGTGTATTACCGAGAGGGCCCAGAGATACCTCTCCGACAATCGGAGTGACAAATCCTAATCTCGATCTATGCCAACTCAACAAACACCATCGGAGACACCTGTAGAGCATCTTTATAATCACCCAGTTACGTTGTGACGTTTGATAGCACACTAAGTGTTACTCCGGTATTTTTCGGGAGTTGCATAATCTAATAATCTGAGCAACATATATAAGTCATGAAGAAAGCAGTAGCAATGAAACTGTAATGATCATAATGCTAAACTAACGAATGGGTCTTGTCCATCACATCATTCTCCTAATGATGTGATCCCGTTCGTCAAATGACAGCACATGTCTATGGTTAGGAAACATAACCATGTTTGATAAACGAGCTAGTCAAGTAGAGGCATACTAGGGACACTTTGTTTTGTCTATGTATTCACACATGTACCAAGTTTCCGGTTAATACAATTCTAGCATGAATAATAAACATTTATCATGATATAAGGAAATATAAATAACAACTTTATTATTGGCTCTAGGGCATATTTCCTTCAATGGCTATGTAGTTCATGAGGTAGGAACCTATTACCTTTTGATCACCCCGGGAATATACTCTTTGTTACTTATTGCTTAGCCATGCTCGTAGATGGGGATTGGCATGTGAGAATCATGCAAGTTGTGAGAGACAATAACTAAGGGAAACTTAAGGTGGCAACATTAACACACATCTAGGTGGAATGGTTGGGGCACCCTGGGGATATACCAGTGGCTTGCCCGGGCACCTGGGGAATCCAGTGTTGTCCTAGGAGATCCCGGGGTACCCGTGTGAACATCATATGGAATGCCACCCAGGCTCAAAGGGATCATAAGATTTTTCATGCTAGAAACTTCCGTGTGCAGCCACAAGCCATTATGGGCTCTGGCATAGTTGAGTAAGTTGTGGGAAACCTTTCTATGATGGGCTAGCAGATGTAGGGGATTGTAGGTGTACCGGCCTATCTATCGGTTAAGGGGACCTCTTCGGATAGACTGTGTCTCGATCATCCGTTTCTCAAACATCATGCAGTGCGAGAAATTCCATGGAGGAGATCGAGTCTTGTGGGGAAAAGTGCGCAAACATCTGCAGAGTGTACAAACTAATCATGATTAGTCGTCTCCTCGGTTATGGACATCTTGAGTATCTGGTATTTGAATTATTGGTTGATCTCGTCACTTTACATAATGAAATTGTTGGGTTATTAATTATTTGGGATTGAGTTGGGGTTACCTTCTCAATATGGGTAATTTAACTTAGTAGTAAATAAAATTTATTGCTTTGTTGTAGGGAAAAATTAGCTTTATGCAAAATTAAACTTAGAGCCTCCACCAGCCAAATATGCATGTAGAGATAGACATTTTCATTATTACTCTATGGTGTGAAATTGCCAGTACATTCAATGTACTAATCTATATGGCTGCAACGTCTCATGTTGCAGGAATTCTTACGACGAGTAAGAGATACATTAGGGTTACGATGTATACACTCAACTTTGCCGTTGGTGTTGTTGGGAACTCCACAACTTTTTTGTTACTTCCGCTATATGGATCGAGGTAATAGTATCTACGTTACTTCATACATGTGATTTACCTCTGTTATAAATCCTCGAGTATGTCAGCATACCGATCCAGGGATGACACTTAAGCACAGAGACTTCGATCCATTCGGGTCGGGTCGTTACAACGATGTCCACGTCCATGGGTTGGGGGGCTTGTTCATCATTTCTATGGTCTATAGCACCCCAGGCGCGACAAGGCCGGCAGCTTGGGACACCGCAGGAGCAGCCCGCATAGTTAGCTCAGTCAATGGGGCCGCCTAAGTGGAAGGTGGGGTCTTGCTGGCGGACTTGGTGAAACTGGTTCTCTGCTTGCTACAACTAAGAAGAAAGATGATTGTTAGGACTTCATCAAAGTTCAACAACCAAATCCAACATCGGGGACCACTGCGGTGTGTGGTCACACTAAGCAGGGTCTCAGGATCCTCGGTGATGGGGGCTTGGTGGGGGAACTTGGACGACTACTCTGCCCCGACACGAGCAATGTCCTCCTCCCGCTATTGCCTGCTCCCGGAGTATATTGGCAAAGGGAAAGGAGAAACCTCTTCGACCTCGGGTCGATCCTCTGCTCCTCCACGGAGTCGACAGCAGCCTGGGCCCGATGGCCCAAGCAGGATACCGTCCCCTCTCACTGTCGAAGGACTTCCCCTAAGAAGAAAAGTCAGCATCCCCCTCATCTTCTGACTGAAGCACAAGTGGAGGAACATCGCAATCGGAACCAAATGGAATGACTAAAAAGAAACCGAGAGAAGAAACTTACCGCTGGAGGGAGCTGCTCGACTCCAAGGGGATTGACGGGGCCCTTCTAGCGAATCGGACTCTGGGTCAGTGTGATCCACCTCATCCAGGCCTCGAAGGTGACATTGTTCAATCGGGGCGACGATGTGCACTGGGGGTCTTGCCCCCCCCCCCACACACACACACATAATCCCACATACCTCGACCTTGGGCCTGGAGGGGTTGGATCCGCAGAATGACCCATGTGTCCACGATGTTCTAGCTAGAAAGTCCGCCAGCCAATAACGCGGCCACCCATTAATCCAACTCCGTGACCTGTGCCACCTCTGCTAGAGCGGGCTTCATGCCCTAGGACTGGTTCCACGCGATGGGGGCGGGTGAGTATGGTGGCAGGTCCGCATCGCCGAGTGGAGTCGACGGCTCCTCGCAGTAAATCCATGTGGTGGTCCACCCCTTCAGTGAGTTGGGCCACTTCATCTCAAAGTAGCTCGAGGTGCCCTTGGTCTGTGTGCTGAGTGCCTTGCATGTCTGGTAGACATGCTTCGACACCGTATGTGGCTTGACGTAGAAGAAGTGCTTGAACGAGGCCAAATCTGGTGAGATGCTGAGAAAGGCCTTGCACATAGTATCAAAGCTGGAGAGGTGCGCGACCGTATTTGGTGGGAGATCGTGGAGCTACAACTGGAAGTAGTCCAGCAGCTGCCTGAGGAAAGGATGGACACTACAGGAATCAGCTACTTTGCCATCAGCCACGGCGGACGGCAAAGGCATGGATGGCGGACGGCAAAGACCTTTGCCGTCTGCCGCGGACGGCAAAGTAGGGGACGGCTAAGAGCTATGTGGTCGTCTGCTTCGGACAGCTAACAGCAAAAGGGCATTTGCCATCAGCAGCGGACGGCAAAGAAGGCAGACGGCAATAAATGCGATGTTACTCCGTTAGGTGGTTAACGACAGGCCTTTGCCATCCGCTGCGGACGGCAAAGTTTTGCCGTCGACCATCAGAGGCAAACCCGACCAAATTGGTCAGCCTCCCAGAAGCACAGTTTACCTACGTGGCCTCTTTGCCGTCCGCCGATGGCAAAGATACCTTTTGCCGTCGGTGGCGTACGGCAAAGAGCCCGTATATTGTCTCTTTTTCTGCTTTTTTAATCCAACAATTTTCACAGCAAATATATATGACATATATAGATATATTTCCATATCACATATCCAAAGACATAAGTTTCATATCACATATCACATCAGTTTCATCCATACACATTGTTCATACATAAGCAAGTTCCATCCATACACATTGTTCCATCCATATACATATTACAATGCAAAGTTTCATCAAGATAGCAAGTTCCATCATAGCAAGCTAGATACAATGCAAAGTTTCATCAAAGGAAAACAAGCACTCCATCATAGCAAGCTAGCTTCCATGAAGTGAATGAAATCTGCAAAATGGTAAATAAGAAAGTTAGAAATAGGTGACTAGAACAAGAAGAAGACTAGAACAAGAAGTATATGTCATTTATGAGCTAACTTAGGTGAAATGGGTCATATATGAGCTAACTAAGTTGAAATGGGTTGTTTATGAGCTAACTTAGTTGAAATGGATCATTTATGAGCTAACTTAGTTGAAATGAGTCGTTTATGAGCTAACTAAGGTGAAGGGCATCGTTTTTGAGCTAAGTAAGGTGAAATGGATCGTTTTTGAGCTAACTTAGGTGAAATGGATCATTTATGAGCTTTTATGAGCTAACTTAGTTGAAACGGGTCGTTTATGAGCTAACTAAGGTGAAATGCCATGTTTTTGAGCTAAGTAAGGTGAAATGGATCGTTTTTTAGCTAACTTAGGTGAAATGGATCATTTATGAGCTTTTATGAGCTAACTTAGTTGAAATGGATCGTTTATGAGCTAACTAAGGTGAAATGCCATGTTTTTGAGCTAACTAAGGTGAAATGGATCGTTTTTTAGCTAACTTAGGTGAAATGGGTCATTTATGAGCTTTTATGAGCTAACTTAGTTGAAATGGGTCGTTTATGACCTAACTAAGGTGAAATGCCACGTTTTTTAGCTAACTAAGGTGAAATGGATCGTTTTTGAGCTAACTTAGGTGAAATGGATCATTTATGAGCTTTTATGAGCTAACTTAGTTGAAATGGGTCGTTTATGACCTAACTAAGGTGAAATGGATCGTTTTTTAGCTAACTTGGGTGAAATGGATCATTTAAGAGCTAATTTAGGTGAAATGGATCGTTTTAGCTAACTTAGATGAAATGGATCGTTTAGGAGCAAATCTAGGTGAAATGGGTCATTTTGGAGCTAACCTAGGTGAAATGGGTCATTTTAAAGCTAACGAGGTAAAATGGATCATTTAGGAGCTAATCTACGTAAAATGGGTCATTTTAGAGCTAACTTGGATAAATTGGATCACTTGTAAGCTAACTAAGGTAAAATGAGTCATTTTAGAGCTAACTTAGGTAAAATGGATCGTTTATGAGCTAACTAAGCTAATTATGCAATTTTTGACATAAGTAACCTAAGTACATATCGCTTTAGAGCTAACTTAGGTAGAATGGATGGTTTATGAGGTCGGTAAGCATATTAAGTCATTTTGGAGGAAAAAAAGCTAACTCTAGGTCATTATGGTAAGCATATTGGAGGAAATAAAGCTAAGTCTAGGTCTTTATGCATTTGTTAAGCAAAACACTAGAGAAACTTACCGTGATCGTGGAGGTGTACGAGCTGGCTGGCTCACGCCAGAGTCGGGAGAAGGATCGTATGCGTCGCTTCTCGGAGTTAAGCTGCACCAAAGATCATTTCCAATGTCTCGTTAGCATTATGACACTAAAATGTTAAGACTAGCAAGTAATGTCCATTCTAATTAAACTCACCGTGCTCCTGTGAGCAATCACTAGCATCGCGGAGCGGTCCGACCGGACTTCTCGCACACATCGCACATTTGGTTTTCACAACAGAGTCATAGTAGTTAGTAATGAGACTCAAATGTTAAGACTAGCAAGTAATCTGCAGAAGAAACTTACCACAAGGAGCTCGTACATGGCCCTTGCTCGCATGTCATTCCGCGTCTCTCCTCCTCCAACGTCTTTGTCGTCCTCTCCTCCAACTCCCGCTGCCTCTCCGCCGCCTCCGCAAGAAGTTTCTCTGTTCTATCTCTCTCACTCTGTATAGCAGCCTGCAACACCACTCACATGACCATTTGTAATCATTGATGGAAGCGCACACAATGTAATGGAGAAAGATAGTTGAGTACTTATAACTAACCATGAAGGCGAGTTGGACTGGCCATTCACGAGGACTTCTCTCAGGAGCGGAGCTCGACCGGGCGCGCCTTGATCTCCGGAGAGTGCTAGGACAACGGATAAGTCCATCCCCATGGCTATGGAGCCATGGGACCTCCCGCCACCAGATATCATCGCAGCTCAGATCAATGGGACCACTCGCTCGGGTTAAAGTCCTCCCTTTCCTCGCCTTCCCTCGATCTCGATATTGCACGAGCTTGTCATGGGCGGAGATGTTGGTGAAGTTCTTTGGATCATCGAGGTCGACGCAGAGAATGCCTTGACTTTCTTGTAAGAGCCAGTGTGGGCCATGGCATACAGTGTCGTACACCTCCGCACCTTATCCGCCTTATTGTAGCGTGCACGAAAGAGAGAAACAAACTAAATTAGTAATTAAAGGGCTAAAGCTAGCATGATGAATGAATTGCATGAATCATGAAGCAAACCACATACCCAGGCCCGCCTGCATCGAAATAAGTTGGAGCTGCCTTGGTGGTGTGGCACACCTTCCATTTGGGCACGTTTGTCCTTGGCCTCGTTGTGGGTGGCCCGCCATTGTTTTGAGCACCACGCATTGACCAACACCTCCCAACAATCCATCCGATCCGCACACCATCTCGGAGGGGCCTAAGTTAGCAAATAGAAACTTGAGCGCCACGGCTATGAATTACTAAATGAAGGAAGTAAGTACAAGGCCTTAAGAATTACCTTCATGTACTTCTCCTTACTCAAGAACTTATCGCGGCATTCCTGCTTGGGCTTCTTGATACCACGCCCGGCGTAGTAGTCTCGAACAGCCAAAGACCAACCTCATGCCGTAAGTTCTGAAGTAGGCGCTTGCACTCCTTGTCGATAACATCTGCCGCCTCCTCCTCGTATCCCTCCTCACACCTGTAGAATGTCTGCAATCAAATGAGACAATATTGATTAGTACAATTAATAACTAGCTAGTTCAAGATTTTTAATTGTGTAAAGGAGAAATTACCCAGAACTTTCTGATCACCACGTTTGCCCTCGTCTTGCACAAGACACCGTCGATAATCTCACCAAGGGCCGGGCAGCCAAGTAGTGCTCCCAACTCAATCCAACCTCTGGAAGCCGACCCTCACCAGGCAACATGACAAACCCCGGAAAGTTTTGCCGAATCAGAACTCCAAGGACGGAGTTGGGCCGGCGGACACTTTCATGGTGGTCCCAACCCCTGCAGCATGACAAGGCCAACGCATTAGTTATTTGAAGAAACGTGAATGCAGAAGGTACAAAAATATTAAATGCACTTACCTCTCCCCATCAGGGAAAATCAACCACCTCTGCTCGTGGGTCGCCGCAGACGGACGGAGCCGTAGCACCACGCCGGTAGACGCGCCCCCTCCTCCTCAATATCACGCTCCCGTCATCATCAAGATGGCCACTCGGCTCCCGCCATCACAAGATGGCCACTCTCCTCAGGCTGACCCGACCAGGTACCCCATCCAGACGTGTGCTCCTCTGGGGTCTCGTGGGCCCAACTCTCGTGGGCCGAAGGCCCGTCGACCGAAGGCTCGTGGGCCGAAGGCTCGTGGGCCGAAGGCTCGTGGGCCGAAGGCCCGTCGACCCGAGGCTCATGGGCCGAAGACCCGTGGACCGGAGGCTCGTGGACCAGAGTCCGTGTAGCCTCCTCCTCGGACGAGTCCACCCTAGCAGTCACGTGCTCGGGTGAAATGGGGCTTGGGGGTGGCGGCGAGGAAGGCGCCAGAAGAGTCACCCTACCTCCTCTCCCGCGACCACGTGCTCCACCTCCTCTCTTCTTCTTACCTCGCCCCTGCTGGGCACCGCAATGACGAAGAAGGGCCCGTGGTGTCGACATACTTCCAAAGAACGCCGGCGGAGAGGTGCGTGTGCAATGGATGACCTCGCAACACGCGCCGACGAAGAAGGGGCCTCGGCGCGCTCCCGACCAGCGCCCACCATCTTTCAACACCTGCCATGACAAAGAATAAACGAAATTAGTACAACATAAAAAAAAAAGTGCCGACATGAATAATAATATGTATATCACTTAAGTGTATCATCATCAAGTACAACATAAAAAAATTGAATACCTGACACTACTAATAATCTCGATCAGTATCATCAGTATCATCAATAAATGCATAATCATCATCATCACTATAATCAATGATGGGCTCACTATAATCATCATCATCACTATCATCACTATAATCATCATCATCATCACTGGACACACAACAATTATATATATAATTCACCATGTATATATTCATCAGTTGATCTACTTTGTCAATTTTATTACGTCCATGCAACCTACACTCTAATAGGTAATGGTAGGTCCTAATCCCACCCGAGTATGTGTAGATTGGGTTCCGTTTCCCATGCTATACTCGGATCGACGTTAAAATTTCGGCAGCACCTCCCGCTGTTCTCCGATACACGCCTCGCAATAAACCGAGAGGATGTGTACCCGAGAACAACAAGGAGGCACCGACGAATTTATGCGTCGGATCCGGAGCAAAGCATATGCATCGGATCCGTGCTGTTTCGGGTCGGGGTTCGGTGTCGTGGTCGGTGCCGGGTGTCGGTCGGGTCGGGGTGCTGTTTCGGGGTCGGGGTGTCAGGTCGAGGTCGAGGTGTCGGGGTCAGGGGGTCGGTTGTCGGGGTCGGGGTGTCGGGTCAGGTCAGGCTCGGGGTCGGGGTGTCGGGTCAGGCTCGGGGTCGGGGTGCCGGGTCGGGATCGGGGTCGAGGTGCCGTGTCGGTGTCATGGTCGGGGTGTCGATCGGGTCAGGCTCGGTGTCGGGGTGTCGGGGTCGGGGCCGTGGTCGGGGTCGGGTTGTCGGGGTCAGGGTCGGGGTCTCGGGGTCGGGGTGTCGTGTCGGGGTGTCGGGTCGGGGTCAGGGTGCCGTATCGGGTCGGGTTTTTTTCCCTCTTTTTTCCTTTTCTTCTTCTTCCTCTTCTTCCTTTTCTTCCTTTTCTTCCTTTTTTTCCTTCTTCTTCTTCTTCTTCCTTTCCTTTTCCTTCTTCTTCTCCTCCTCTCCTCTTTTTTTTTCTTCTTCTTCCTCTTCTTCTTTTTTCTTCTCCTCCTCCTCTTCTTCTTCTTCCTTTCCTTTTTCCTCTTCTTCTTCTCCTCTCTTTTTTTCTTCTTCTTCTTTCCTAAACCTAAACCTAAACCTAAAACTAAACCTAAATCTAAAACTAAAACTATAACGATAACTAAAACTAAATCTAAACTAAACATAAACCTAAAACTAAAAAAACAGAAGAAAAAAAGGAAAAACTAAATCTAAACCTAAAACTAAACTAAAACTAAACCTAAAACTGAACCTCAAACTAAAACTAAAACTAAAATTAAATCTAAACTAAACATAAACCTGAAACTAAAAAAACAGAAAAAACAAAAGAAAAAAAAGAGGAGGTAGAGCTCACGTGGGGCAGGGCCGGTGGAGGAGGTGGCCGGTGGAGGAGGGGGGCGGGCATGGGAGGCGGGCGCAAGCAAGGCGACGGGCCGGGCCGGGCGGTGGCTGGGGCGGGGCAAGGCGCCGAGACGGCAGGCGGCTGGCGGCGGCGACGGGCGCCGTGGTTGGGCGCTGGGGCGGAGCCGGGCGGTGGAGCTGGGGCTGGGCGCTGTGGCGCCGAGACGGCAGGGGCGGGCAGTGGCACCAGGCGGGGCCGGGCGGCGGTGGGGGCGACGGGGCGGCAGAGAGTGGGGGCGGCGGAGAGTGGTGGGGCAACGGGGCGGCGAAGAGTGGTGGGGGCGGCGGCGCGTGTGTGAAGAGGGAGAGAAACAGAGAGAGAGGGGCGGGGTGGGGCGCGGCCGCCGTTAGATAAGTTAAATCTTTGCCGCCCGCCGCCCTTTGCCGTCCGCTTTTTTGCTCTTTGTCGTCCTCTAGCGGACGGCAAAGAGGGGGGGTGTTAAGTTTTTTTTAAGCAGCTCGTCAGTGGGGCTCCTCCCTCTTTGCCGTCCGCTAGCCGACAAAGAAGCTTCTTGTTGCTCATAGCAGACGGCAAAGAACTGGCTGATGGCAAATATGATCTTTGCCATCAGCCAGTTCTTTGTCGTCTGTTTTTTTGGAAACGGACAGCAAAGACCTCCTTTGCCGTCCGCTAGCAGACGGCAAAGAAAGGGCTGATGGCAATCCTCTGATTCCAGTAGTGGGATCAGGAGTCCCAATCCCTGGTCCAGGTACGACGTGAGGATGACCCGCTACTACTTATGGAATGCGTTGGGATTGCCCTGAAGAGGAAGGGTGAAGTAATATAGTAGCAAAAAGTATTTTCCTCAGTAAAGAACCAAGGTTTATCGAACCAGTAGGAGAGTTATCCAAACCACATTTAGCAGTACTACACACGCTTGCACCCAAGGAGGGCAAAGAGGATTGTCAATCCCATTGTACTGGTTAATTGCAAGGGTCAAATCTGATAGTAGGATATATATAGACCCAGGGGACATAGTTTTCACTAGAGGCATCTCCTCATAAATATAGCATACGGTGGGTAGACAAATTACTGTTGGGAAATTGATAGAAAGTGCATAGTTATGGCGTTATTCATGCCATCATCAGTACATAGGCATTATGTCTGTGACAAGTAGATCGTTAAACTTACAGACACCTACTACTATTACTCCACTTCGAGAGCGCTTGTATGCTTGCCTCTCTAAGTTAATGACAAACAGAGTAATGCATGAAGTATGATGACATAATGTAGACAAATAAAACCAAGCAATATGATTAAACCCTGTCGTTTTATCCTTGGTAGCAAAAAATAAAAATATGTGCCTCGCTACCCCTCCTGTCGAGAGTGAGGACACCGCAAGATTGAACCTACCACAAAGCACCTCTCCCACTGAAGATAAAACAATCTAGTTGGCCAAACCAAACGGATAGATCGGAGAGAAATACAAAGCTATAACAATCACACATAATAAAGTTCATAAAATACTCAATTACTTTCAGTGAATAATGTGATCATAAACCCACAATTCATCAGGTCTTAACAAACGCACCGCAAACGAATATTAAATTGAATCAATCTTCGAAAAGAACATTGTATTGAAGATCAAAGAGAGAGAGGAAGTAATCTAGATAATCACTATGGACCCATGGGTCATGTGGCAACTACTCACACATCATCGGAGGTGCAACAAGGTTGATGTAGAAGCCCTCCATGATCGACTCCCCCCTCCGGCAGAGAACCGACGAAGGCCTCCAAATGGGATCGCAGAAGAACAGACACTTGCGGTGGCAGAAAAGTTGTTGCGTTCATGCTTCTAGGGGTTTTCCAATATTTGGAAATTTATAGCGCTAGAATTAGGTTAAACGGAGCCATGACGGGCCCACAAGACATCAGGGCATGCCTACCCACTAGGGCGCACCCTGTTGTCCTGTCGTATCCTTGTTTCTCTTCTGGACTCCCTCCTAAGCTTCCAGGATCTATTATGTTCCAGAAAAAATCGTCAAAAAGTTTCTCGTGTTTGGACTTCGTTTGGTAAGGATTTTCTGTAAAACCAAAAACAAGCAAAAAACAACAACTGGCACTAGGCACTAGGTTAATAGGTTAGTTCCCAAAATGATATAAAATTGCATATAAAGTACATAATATTGGTAATATAATAGCATGAAACAATCAAAATTATAGATACGTTGGAGACGTATCAGCATCCCCAAGCTTAATTCCTGCTCGTCCACGAGTAGGTAAATGATAAAAATAGATTTTTTATTTTGAATGCTACCTAGCATGTCTATCATGTAATATTTTTACGGTATGATTATTGTCAAACGATGAAGTAATTGACATCAGCATAATAATATCCATGAATACTTGAACATAATCGTTAGTTTTCAAAATATACGATGCTTAACGAATGTTATCCCTACTCATTGAATTATGTAAGCATGGCATGACTCCATCTTCCTGACATAAGTATAAATCATGAGCACCCCGACATCAAACCAAGAAATTGTATCATACTTTTCCTCGCTTCAGCATTTTCAAGTTCACACAATACATGAGCGTGAGTCATGGACTTAGCACTACGAGTGTAATAGAATATGTTGGTAGGAATATAAGGGAAGAAAAAAGTGGAGAAAGTCTCACATCAACTCAGCGGATTTTAGGCAATGGAGAGGCCTTTCAATCGATATCTATGCAAGGAGTAGGGATTGCCATGCCATGGACGCACTAGAGCTATAAGTGTATTAAAGCTCACCACTGAAACTAAGTGGGTGTGTATCCAACTTGCTTTCTCATGAAGACCTCGGGCATTTGAGGAAGCCTGTCATCAGAATATACAAGACAAGTTCTATAATGTAAAAATTCCCACTACTATATGAAAATGACAAGTCATGGAGACTCTCTATATATGAAGAACATGTTGCTACTTTGAAGCACAAGTGTGGTAAGAGGATAGTAGCATTGTCCCTTCTCTCTTTTTCTCTCATTTCATGTTTTCTCTCTTTTTATAGAACAATATCATGAACTTCATCCCCACTTTTTGGAGGACTCGTCAGTCTCCATCATTCTTTACCTCACTGGGACAATGCAGTAATAATGATGATCATAACACTTCTTTTTTACTTACAACTCGATAAGCTGAAATAATATGACTCTACATGAATGCCTCTGGCAGTCTACCGAGATGTGCAATGATCTAACGTAACATGTATTACAATGATGAATAGTGTCTTTATCACAAATATCATGTAAACTATATATGATCATGCAAAGCAATATGATGATGAACACACATGTCATGTGGAAGTAACCGTGGAAGTTGCATGGTAATATATCTCGGAATGGCTATGGAAATGCCATGATGGCTAGGTATTGTGGTTGCTTCAACGAAGGATATATGGGGCTTATGTGTGATAGAGCATATCATATCACAGGGTATGGATGCACCGACGAAGTTTGCACCAACTCTCGAGGTGAGAAAGGGCAATGCATGGTATCGGAGAGGCTAGCAATATGTGGATAGTTGGGAGTACCGTATTAGTCCATGAACCCGCATTAAACATAAAGAACGCATATACTTATTGTGAAAGTTTTATTAGCCCTCAAAGCAAAGTACTACTCGCATGCCCCTAGCTAGGAGGTTGGTAGGAGTTAACCATCGCGTGCCCCCAATTCGAACAACACAAAGGATTTCAAAGCGGAATAAAAAATGCTCCAACATCCCCGGCATGCCATCACAGACACTTAAATGAGTAATGCATAACAAACTTTAATATAAATATATTTACTAACCAATGACCATGAACCAACACCCTTTCATATTACTACATCCATATAATCAAATCAAACATTTCATATTCAGTGGTCTACATGAAAGTTTTTATTATATCACCCTTGTATATCTATCATTCTTGGACTAGTCTCATAACATGTGCATATTATCACTTCATATGTAAGACTCTCAAAAAGATATAAGTAAAGCATGAGAGTGCAAATCATTTATATAAAATATAACCACTGCCGTGTTCTAAAGATATAAGTGAAGCACATGAGCAACTGCCTAGCTCAAAAGATATAAGTGAAGCACATAGAGTATTCTAACAAAAAATGATGAATGTGTGTGTCTCTTGAAAGGTGTGTCCAAAAAACAATGATTGCGGAAAAATAACAAAAAAATAAAATATAGAACAAGGCGCTCCAAGTAAAACGCATATCATGTGATGAATAAAAATATAGCTCCAAGTAATCATCCCGGTGAATTGTGGACGAAAGAGGGGATGCCATCGGGGGCATCCCCAAGCTTAGACGCTTGGGTATTCCTTGAATATTACCTTGGGGTGCCTTGGGCATCCCCAAGCTTAGGGTTTTACCGCTCCTTATTCCTTAGTCCATCGTAAACTCACCCAAAACTTGAAAACTTCAGCATGCAAAACTCAACAAAACCTCGTGAGATCCATTAGTATAATCGGTAAACCATAAACTTAGGTACTGTTATAAACCAATTCATAATTATTCTTGCATAATACCTACTGTATTTTAACTTCTCCATGACTTATACCCCCCGATATAATATGTAGCATCCTTAAAACAAGCAAATCATGCAATAGAAAACAGAATATGTCTAAAATAGAACAGTCTATAATGACCTGAACAAAAACCACACTTTGGTAACAGCATTTTTTTTTGAAAAATTAGCACAATTTATGCAATTTGTATTTCAATACTGTCGGAACTTTTATCACGCTTCAGTAAAAAATTAAAATTCATGTACTGAGCGCAAAAGTTTTTGCTTTTGCAGAGAATCAATTATACTATCATCCAAATCATCCCAAAGGCTTTACTTGGCACAAAAACTAATTAAAAGATAAAAACACAATCTTTAAAGTAGCAGTAATCATGTCATCACACCAAAACAGAAAATAAAAATTGCAAATAAGATAAATATTGGGTTGCCTCCCAACAAGTGTTATTGTTTTATGCCCCTAGCTAGGCATAATGCATAGTTTCAAGTTTTGTCATCCTTCGATTCCAAATCCTAAATTATACATCCAGGCTTTCTAGGAGGTTTGGCAAACATATTTTTAATAATAACACTCCTAGGAACAAAACTAAGGAATTTTTTCCAGTAATGGGTTCCTTTATCATATCAATGAAATTAGGGTGCACTCTAATCATTTTTAGATCTTATTTACCTTTACTAGATGAAGCACCTTTGTTTTTAGGAACATAATAAGCCTAGGATTCTTGTTTTTGGATTCCTTTCAATGGTTTTAACGGAAGAAAAAGGTGAACCCAAGTTATTAATGATCTCTTCCAATTTATTAATTCTAGCGAGACTTTGCCCCATTCTTTCGGTGATTGGTTCTTTATATTTAATAATTTTAGTGTGGTTCCTATCGAGGAGCCAAATTTAGTGACGCGGTTGTGCACCTTCTTGTCAAGATTTTCAATAAGTTCAAGAGTCGCATTTAATTCTCAATAACTTCTAACCACCGCATAACATGTTCCAAAGTCAATGTCGTTTCATTAATAGCGATAGGTAGTGATCCCACTAAATTTCCCACAGCATTGAAAGCATCCAAAGGGTGACTACTTAGAAAAGTTCCTCCAGTAATAGTGTCAAGCACAAATCCATACCAAGTAGTAACAGCCACATAAAAGTTGCAAAGTAAAATGGTAGTGGATTGCTTACGAGTGGATCTATTTTGAGCATGGAAAATCCTATACCCAACATATTTTAGACGTTATCCTCTTAAAATTAAGTACTTCATTTTCAGGGTTACAAGCAACAAGTGAAGAACTAGCCATAGCAACAAGCAAATAAAGCAAACAATATACTTTTGGTATTTTTGATTTTTTAACGAGACTAATAAAATCAAATGAAAGCAAATAAAAAGTAGAGCAAGTAAATGATTATGTGTATGAAGGGATCTTGAGTTGTTTGATGAAGTCTCCCCAAGAACGGCCGTAAATTCCTTCTTGCTACTTATGGAATGCGTTGGGATTTCCCTGAAGAGGAAGGGTGAAGTAATATAGTAGCAAACAGTATTTACCTCAGTAAAGAACCAAGGTTTATTGAGCCAGTAGGAGAGTTATCCAAACCACCTTTAGCATTACCTACCCACAAATAGCAAATACTTGCATCCAATGCGGTCAAGAGGGTTGTCAATCCCCTTGTACTCGTTAATTGCAAGGATCAAATCTGATAGTAGGAGATATATAAGTTGCAAAGTACAATATAAGTAAATTAATAGCAGCAAGGTATTTAGGATTTCAGTAATATGATTAAAATAGACCGGGGGCCATAGTTTTCACTATAGGCATCTCTCTCATAAATATAGCATACGGTGGATAGAAAAATTACTGTTGGGCAATTGAGAGATAGTTATGATGTTATTCATGGCATGATCAGTACATAGGCATTACGTCCGTCACAAGTAGAGCGTTAAACTTACAAACACCTACTACTATTACTCCACTTTGAGAGTGCGTCTATGCTTGCTTCTCTACGTATTAAGTTCATGACAAACAGAGTAATGCATGAAGTATGATGACATAATATAGACAGAATAAAACCAAGCAATATGATTAAACCTCGTCGTTTTATACTTAGCAGCAACTATACAAATACATGCCTTGCCACCCCTCCTGTCATAGAGTGAGGACACCGCAAGATTAAACCTACCACAAAGCACCTCTCGGCCTGAAGATAAATCAATCTAGTTTGCCGAACTAAATAGATAGATCGGAGAGAAATACAAAGCTATAACAATCACACATAATAAAGTTCAAAAAAGACTCGATTACTTTCAATGAATAATCTCATCATAAACCTACAATTCATTGGATCGCAACAAACGCACCGCAAAAGAAGATTATATTGAACCGATCTCCGAAGAAAACATTGTATTGAAGATCAGAGAGAGAGAGAGAGAGAGGGGAGGGAGAGAGAGAAATCCATCTAGCTAATCACTATGGACTCGTAGTTCCTATGGGAACTACTCACACATCATCAGAGGTGCGGCAACGTTGATGTAGAAGCCCTTCGTGACTGATTCCCTTCTGGTAGGGTACCGATGAAGGCCTCCAGATGGGATCATGGAAGAACAGAGACTTGCGGCGGTGGAAAAGTTGTTTCATTGGTGCTTCTGGGGGTTTGCCAATGTTCGGGAATTTATAGCGCTGGGATTAGATCAAACAGAGCCACAAGGGGCCACAAGACATCAGGGTGCGTCTACTCCAACAGGGCGCGCCTTGCTGTCTTGTCATCTCCCCGTTTGTCTTTTGGATTCCCTCCGAAGCTTCCGGGGTCTCTTATGTTCCATAAAAAATCATTAAAAAGTTTCATCGTGTTTGGACTTTTTTTGGTACGAATTTTCTGTAAAACCAAAAACAAGTAGAAAATAACAACTCGCACTAGGCACTAAGTTAATATGTTAGTTCCAACATGATATAAAATTACATATAAATTATATAAGATTGATAATGTAATAGCATGAAACAATCAAAAATTACAGATACGTTGGATATGTAGCACCTCGAGGAGCCAACTCTCGCTCGCGTGAGTCCAGCACCTGCCAGCCGGCCTCTGAGAGCCAATGATCCCTCGCATAGGCGTGAACGACGCGCTTCGTCACAACGGATGGTAGACAATCCCCGCGCTTGCGTTCTTCAATGGCGGCGGCAGCCCAAAGATTTCCCCGGTCATGGAAGAGGAAGCACCGACGGCAGCCTTGGCCTTCTCAAGCTTGCGTGGCGAGGAAGACATGGCGATCCAAGGGCGCGGGAGGAGGAAGAGAGAGATGGAACTGTTCTGGCGATTGTGAGATTGGTGGGGGACGTGCAAAACCCCTCCCACATATGGCACGGTATTTATGCCCGAGTGGGCGACGAACATGTGCAAGAAACCTGCACGAGATGCGTCAAAAAAAGGAGTTATGGTGTCAATTCAGCGCGGGATTCCAGACAGGGAATATTTAAAACCAACTATACTGTGAAGAGTCACTCGGATTTACCGCCAGTCGATCCATGGAGTTCAAGGAGTCTTCTTCACAGACGGTGTGAAGGAAGCCTGGCAGCCACGCAAAAGATCTCGATGTGCTGACTCATAAAGATTCACAATGATGACCACTGACGACTCACCTTCCAGTCGTCTGAGGATCCCGAGTCAAATCAACTGGTCGGGTTCGTCCTGGGTCGTGCTACCCATGCCCAAGGCACGATGAGTATCTGAGTGTTGGACACTCGAAGAAAATCGAGTGAACCGACACTCGTCGGGATCCGCTCTGCATAAGAGCAACGGGCGCCCGTGATATCCTCCGTTGCACGAGCCAAATTCCCTCTAGGGAACCAAATATCTAGCTGTGCAAACTTGGTTATGCAGACAGGAGTCCGAAAGGCGTTCCTCATAAAGGATATTGACTGGAAAAGCTTGATCCGATCAAGACAAGATGCCCAGACCGCCACTCGGAATTTGATGATACACCCACAGTCAGGCCACAAGCCGTCCTCTCCAAAAGAGATTGAAAAATGGGTATCACCAACTCTTCATCCTAATTATTCACCTCTTCGTCCTCAGAGTGCATGAACTGACTAAGTCCGCCGATGCTCTTAGTCAAACCTCAAGCTCGCTGCCTTGCCAGACATCTCGCCAAGGGGAAGCAGACGACCATTCTCTCTAGCGAAACCTCGACTGACTCAGGGGCTACTATCGGGGTTATAAATATGGGGTAGGCCCAAGTATACATATGACCCATCAAAAGCCCATGACTTGTGCGAGATATTGCCCAGAAAGCTGTGGGCCAAGGGGCCTCGTCATCAACCCATCAAGGATAAGGAGGGCGGCTCAGGATCGCATGTTAAGTCCCTAGAGTCGGATATTGAGTCAGTCGACAGCCGGGTGCTAGTGGTCGGCTGAAGACGAAGGGAGCAATCAGCTAGACGGCCAGTTGGCGGCTACCTAGGATACCTCTCGCCCACGATGTCTTCCTAATGGTAGTTACCCAACGGCGGTATAATCTAGTTAAAATTGTAGTTACCAAGAATAAATGACATGGAACAAATACCACACCTGAGGCCATGAACAACATTAATACCAACCTATTATGTACCCCCACCTGACGCACTCTATATAAGTCGGGTGGGAAGCTCCGGGCTGAAGGTTGAGCATACACACATTGTACCTACGCAAGAGCTAAGAGCACCACGAGAGTAGGGTATTATCTCCACCGTAGAGGGCCGGACCTGTATAAATCCTTGAGCATACTCCCAATTGCACCATTCACTAGATACGATTGCCTCTACATTCCTACCTGCCTAGTATAAATCAAAAGTATTTTCTTCCTCTAGTGTGTCATCTATTATGATAATTGTCATCCTCAACTTGAGACTAACATTCCTGCATGGAATGTTCGTTAGCACCAAATTCATCCACACTAGATCCATCATCATATTCTTCTTCCTGCATATTAGTATTATTGGAAAGATATTCTTGACATAACTTCACTTATGTCTTTTTTCATATCAACAGGGAGCCGGGGAGCTCTCCCTGTTGATCTAAAAAAAATTGATGGTTGCCATAACTCCACTTATGTCTTTTCATCATTTGTCTAACATGAACGTGATAGGAATGAGGATCATTCTATGTTGATCAAAATGCTCTCAAATGAGGTTGTGGTTCAAAGATAAATTAAGGATATGTCATGGTTTTTTGTGAGATAAAATACTAATGATTTACATCTATTATTGTATATATGTTAGATTAGCGCAAATTGGTTGCCCGGGTTGTTGTGATACAATTACACCTGCAAGTGTCATCTTCAGTTGTATAACATTTAATTTTTATTGAAGAAAAATAATAAGGTTCATAGGAAGCAAAAGGGGCAAAAGTTCACTTTCAACCTTGAAAGAAAATAAATATGAAAAGGTAATACAGTGCATAATTATAGAGAAAATATTTACACCTCGCATTTTGGTACCACCATGTATTTTAGGTAAATAGAAAACAATTCCACACAAAAATACAAACTTGGGTGCCCAATTGCGCAGGTCACTCCACTAGTTATTACAAAAATCCGTATAAAAAATAAAAATCCCCTTTGGCCTTTCCATCAGAAGTCGCACCGCCCAGCAGAGCTTGGGAGGCGGTGATAGGTGGCGCTGCGGCCAGGGATGGACATTCACACGGGCCGATAGCTAGCGTGGGTTGCCGAAACAGGAAAAGAGGTCACCGGCATTTTTGAGGAGCTAAGTTTGTGGCGCTCTTCAAATTTGAGCCAATTGGAGTAACTGCTCAAATTTGGAGGTGCTAGCTCTGAAAGCTCCTAAACACGAAAAATCTTCTAAGGGCTCCTTTGATTCAAAGGAATTTTATAGGATTTCTGGAGGATTAAAATCCTTAGGATTTTTTTCTATGTTGGTCCTTTTATTCATATGATTGAATCTCATGGGATTTTTTTCTATGAAATCTTTTGTACTACATTTCATAGAAAATCTAACATCCACTCCAATCTCTTTTTACAATTCCTCTGTTTTTCCTGTGCCATCAAACACTCATTGCTAATTCTATAGCATTCAAGTGAGCATGCCACTCCAACCCTATACTTTTCCTATTCCTACGTTTTTAAAATCCTACGAATCAAAGAGGCCCTAAGATTGGAAGCTCGCTAGGAATGCGAGCTCATGGTGCATCGGGCTTTGTGAGTCGCCGGTGGACCCATCTGTAATGAAGTGAATGGTTCCAATTTTAGTGTTTGTGCATACAGATCCAGTCATGGACGTTATGGACGACACACAATAAAATTATGATTGAGCAAGTCTTTCTGTGACAGAGCTTTGACTTTTTAAAACTCCTTAACTTTCTGCAACACTGACACCCGCTGTCTAAGCAGCGCGACCGCAACCAGTTCGGGCTCATGCTAAATGCGCTTCTAGTTACCGTGCATCGCTTATCTTCTTTGTATGGGCCTCATGGCGGCCATCACTCGATGGCTTTTTTCATTTTTTGTTATATTTTTTTTAGGCATGATTGTGTTGTTGCCCAATCGTCTTATTTGCTATGGCATTTGAATATTGGTTGTATGGATGGTTGTTTTATTTTATAAAGCGGTGCGAAAGCATATTTCGTGACATACAGATTCAGAGACTGGAAATAAAGACTTTCAGCCTGACAGGGGTAAATGACTGAAACGCAGAACACTGAAGAGATACTAAAAGGAACTAGAGAAACATATAGCCAACTACGAGCATCAAAATTTCCGTGAATGAGTAGCCAACTACGAGCATCAAAATTTCCGTGAATGAGTCATCGAACACTTCCAGATTAAGACTCATACTTCTATCAACGAGATATCAGTTTGAATTCATCTTCCTTCTTGCTCAGAACCTCCCAGCGAACAAAATCCAGCCCAATGAACCATGGGCTTGGAGAATGAAATCAGAATAGTACAAATAATGAATTCCGTCCAATTACCCAATCCCACTGTACAATGAACTGAACTCTATCTAAACTCCTTCCGGAGCGAGTTCCTCCTCGCCTTAACAGCCGCAGCACTGGCAAGCGCGTTCGTCTGCGCCGCCGGCTCCTCCTTCGCCGTGTCCCCTCCGACCCCTCCTCCGGCTGCTGCAGAGCTTGCACCTCGGCAGATGCAGTCTCCACGGCGAAGTGGTTGGTGATGTCCTTGAGCGGCGCCCGCCTCCGCTCCCTGCCGAGCCGCTTCATCTGGCCTTTCTTGACCCCAAAATGACGAGGGCGGACGACAGCAGCCGTCGCAGTCGGAGGCGTTGTACTAGGCGGCAGGTTCTCCTGGTCGCCGCTGTCGGCTGCCATCTTGGAGCTCATACGAGCAGAGGCTCTTCGGATTGGAGGTTGGTGGTACCAGGCCGGGAGGTAGCTCGGGTGGTGCTGGCGAAGGGAGGGAAGAATCCATGGGTATTTGTATCGGAGGTCGGAGGGAGGGAGCAGGCCAGAAGATTTGAGTTTCGGAGGGAAATTTAGGCTGGGTAGAAGTGGAGGGAGGGGACGAATCTGTGGGTTTTGCTGTTTTGGTTCGACGAAGCGCCGGCAAATCTTGGAAATTTGGACGAAAATTGGGATCTCGGGCCGCCTAGCGGGGAGGGAAGCGGGGAGGCGTCCGCGGAAATATTTCATTTTGGAGTTGTCTGCTGCCTGGCTAGGAGGGAGATTCACGTGGATGGTGGGCGGTATGCGCTGTTCGCAGCCCGTTTTGTGACGTCAAAATTGGCGGTCGGTGGCGCCGTGGCGAATCGTGGCCCCGTGACAGCCTTTTCTCACACTCGTACATAGGCACACACACTAACCCTTATGAACACATGCACACATATATATTCCTACGAGCATCTCTAAGAGATTGAGCCGACATATCATTTTAAGATTAATAAGGTCACGGCAGATGCCTTCGTAGTCGACGATAATGTGTTCTCGCATTAAACACACATCGTCGAAAGGCCTGAATAAATTCAGAAAATGCGAGCGTCAATGTCAACTATAGGACTTGAAATCTTGTGGGTTGGATATACCATTGTTCCCCTAACCATCCAACCGCAGATTGAGCACATGACAGTCAACTTGTCATCTCTCAACGAAGGCGGGCTCGTTTCTTTTAGGTTATAAGCACATTGTCGTATTTTCCCAAATATTGATTGAAAATACTTCAAGTTGGAATTTTTCATCAAACTGGTCATGGACCGTTAATTCTTTAATTTCATAATGGATATTTCTATTTGATCCATCAATTAACCGTTTGGGATGAGTAAATTACCTCCCAGGTCCACCAACCCTATCCCATCTCCCAACGCACAGGTGAGCCCATCCCCGAGCTCACCGTGCCCGCGCACCACGGCGGCTACCTCCGTCGCCTCCTTGCTCCGCACCACCGGCTCTACCACGGCTACAGTTGCTCTGATGTTGTTGTTGTGTCCCGCCAGTGTCTACTCCACGTCTCCACCAAACATTGCTTCCATCATCGGACGGGTAACCCCCATCGCCGCCTTGGTTCCCCACCGCCCTTCCCTGTCATGATCCTCCTCCAACGCTAGTGTGTCATTTTTGGATGGCAAAGAAGTTGCATGTGCATCACAGGTGTTACCCCCTGGTATGTACTCACCCGGACTAGGGTTTGATTCATCGCATCTTTGATTCATTTTCAATGAATTGTTTTGCTTTGCGTTACTTCAGATTCGATGTTTGCTTCGATGAAATTTGTTGAGTGTGTATATGTTATATCTGATGCGTAATGGAGCACTATGTCATCTATGAAATTTGGTTGATTTCTCGTGCAAATAACAATAATTTGATTCCCAATTCCCAATATTTTGCGGTAATATTAGTGTTTGACTTGATTTCAAAATTTGCCAGCTCCCATCAAGGTTTAGATTTGTTTCCACGATAATATGTTATACCTATGCTTATGTACTATTTTTTTTGCTTCCAAATGCCAAAAGAAAAGTACAGATCAATCTATATGTTAGTGAGTCAAAACATCCATCCCTTGCTGGCCAATAGTTTTTACTTTTGCTTCAATATCCATTGTTGTATTCTTCAGTAACAATGTGTATATCATATCTTCTATGTATCTTGTAAATAGCATTTTTCTCATCCAACCAGTAACTTGAACTTCAAATATAATTGTGTTTGCTTCCAAGGTTTCTGCGTAAATAAATTTTAATTGTTGTTGTAACATGCTTACGTTCTTTATGTTTTCAGATGACCCGCGGATAATGAATCAATCTGAAGTTGAGTGTATGTTGAAGAGCTATTATGCGGCAGGCCGGTTGAATGATGTTGTCTTAGGCCTCAAACCTGCTTGGAAAACTCTCATTGAAGATCGAGGTTGGCAAAATCTTTTGAATGTAAGCTCCATCTTGACTCCCAATGGTTTGTTTGAATGGTTAATAGACATGATTGATACATAGCTATACGAATTCAGAAATCCCTTGTCGGAGCACGAATGCTCTCGTGCCATTCTCAACCAACTTAGGTTACAATTTTCTTGCAAGTGGTTGCCCTTGTAGGTTATGTCATGTGATGGATCTTCTCTGTAGCGGCAGTAGCTCATGTGCCAACGGTACAAAACTGCATCTCGTGCCCTTCAATTTGTCTAATTTCTTGCCAATTTCACAATTCAAGTCTATAAATTACAATGAATTGATACTCTAATTTTGAAGTATAATTTTATAAACAGCAGATTAAATTTTGTTCTTGTCGATCTGTGTTGAGATGGTGTGTTTGGCCCATCATGTAATTTTATATAAGCTCACAAAACCACCAATTAGTTTGGGTAGAATTGCTTTGGCAAGAAGCATCGCTAATTTTCAATTTAACTTCTATGCATTATATATATATATGAGTTATGTTCATACATCATTATTTTTATGATTCAAAGTACTTTATTTCCTAAGCTTACTGCATGTGTTTCTTCAATGTAGATAGTTACAACAATAACACCATGCTTCTATTTGTACATTTTTGTTTTAAATTTTCAAATGCATATGTGATCTACATAAAACCTTGGGAGGGAAGGCTCTGAAGCATTTTGCCTGGTTTAGAACCACACTTTAATAATGCTAGATTGTGTTACAATCTAGTGTTCTTATGCTTCGATAACATATACTATGTGCTCCACTATTGTGTTGATAGAACTTCAACTAATCTCCTCAACAAAATTTATGCTTCCATTTTTCTACTATGATCCCACCAAATTAATTTCTAGCTACTACTATTATGCCATCGTGCTTCCTTGCTATAATCCTATTGTGTACAATACTTATAACCTACACTTTTTAGCAACCCTATGTGCAGTACTTGTCGAGAAAAAAATAGTATATGGCAAAGGAAGAATTGTTGACATATCAACCTTTACATGTTTCCTGTATATGGAGCTTCTGCAAATATGACTACCCGGTGAGTGAATTGTTTTTGTTCCATTTTAAAAATACCATGCATCAGGTGACACTATAAATATACCGAGTGCATTTTTTTGCTTTTTGCCATGATGCTTCTACATTGTAATCCTTTAGTTTTGTTCGACTAGAAAATTGCATGCATTCAACAGAAAATTAGTTCAATATATTTGTCAGCGACTCAAAAGATGCATCATCATGTTGGTAGCAAGCTTAGTTTGTTTTGCATTATCAATTGTCTATGGTTCATACCAAGATGGCAATGTTGACTTCATATAGTTTGTTTAGCTTGTTCATTAATTTTCAAGCATAGCTTAAGGCGTCGAATCACTAACAAGCATGCTTCGTTCTTCTCGCATTTTTGTTTCCAACTATCGTGCTTCCATTACTTCTTACATACACTTCTGTTGTCTAAACGTTTTGCTGCACACATTGATATACATTTTTCATTGCAAGCGCGTGCTTCCTTGTTTCTTACTATCTTTTCCACACATAGACATTTTGTTGCACCTAAGTTCAGCCATGATTCTTGTTTCTACAAAATGCTAACAAGGCTACTTTGATTTTACGAATGACGTGAACAGGAGGAACCACCATACGTCGACAAATATTGTGTTAGCCATAAGGAGCTTGTGTTGCGTGTAATGCTTATCCATGATCACCTCGTTTAGTAGGTGTTGCGACGTTCGCTGAGCGGAAGTGGAAATAGTGTTGTTGTCATTATCGGCGATGATTCCGGCGAACTACTCAGTATTGTACCCCGGTGTGGTAATTAGGTCAGAGGGGAAACAAGGAGGCCAGTTTACCCAGGTTCGGACCCTCTCGGTGGAGATAAAACCCTACTACTGGTCGGTGTATATTGCGATTGGGGTAAACAAAGTACATGTATAAACCAAGAGATTGTAAAGTATATATCTACTAGCTTTAGCCCTGGCTTATATAACAAACCGGGTGATGGTGTCCCACATAGGGGGGTGCTAACCACGTCGGTTCCTAGACTTGGGCTGGGTCGAGGACCTCCAAGCAGCCAACCAATGGGCCACATTCGTCAGGCCCCATGAAGCAATCAAGATGGATCCCTCCGAAGACTTGTCGCATACTACAAGGCACCAATGCAATCTTCAACATGTTTATCTCTAGATGTAAGTGTAAGCCTAGGTACCCCCGGTGCCTATATAAGCCGAGGGGTTTAGACCGTAGAGGTGAACTCATTCATACACATGTGGTAGATCAACATGTACTATGTACCCGTCCACAATTGATACATCTCCAACGTATCTATAATTTTTGATTGTTTCATGCTATTATATTATCGATCTTGGATACTTTATATAACCTTTTGTGCTATTTTATATCATTTTCTGGGACTAACCTATTAACCCAGTGCCTAGTGTCAGTTGCTATTTTCTGCTTGTTAACGCTACGAAACTTTTTGATGATTTTTTTGGACAAGAGAGACCCTAGAAGCTTCGAGAGGAGACCAGACGATGATCAAGGAGACGGCAAGGCAACAAGGCGCACCCGGGGGGTGTCACTCTGTTACCTTGTGGGGCCCACGAGGCTCCGCCTGACCTAATTCCACCTCTATAAATTCTCAAATATTGGGAAACCAACAAAGAGCCACATGAAACCCTTTTTCCACTGTTGCATGTTTCTGTTCTTCCGCAATCCCATCTGGAGGCCTTTTTCTGGCACTCTGTCGGAGGGGCAATCGATCACGGAGGGCTTCTACATCATCCTTGCCGCCTTCCGATGATGCGTGAGTAGGTCACCATAGACCTACGAGTCCATGGCTAGTAGCTAGATGGATTCTTCTCTCTCTTTGATCTTCAATATCATGTTCCCCTCGATGTTCTTGAGTTCTATCCGATGTAATCTTCTTTTGTGCTGTGTTTGTTGGGATCCGATGAATTATGGGTGTATGATCTGAATATTCATGAGAAGTAATTGAGTCTTCTCTAAACTTTATTATGCATGATTGTTATAGCTTTATATTTCTCTCTGATCTATCTGTTTGGTTTGGCAAACTAGATTGATTTATCTTCAGTGGGAGAGATGCTTTGTGATGGTTTCAATCTTGTGGTGCTCTATATCCCAGTGATAGAAGGGGACAGGACATGTATTTGTATTGTTGCCATTAAGGGTAAAACGACGGGGTTTATTCATATTGATTGGGTTTACTTTGTCTACATCATGTCATCTTGTTTAAGGCGTTACTCCGTTTTCATGAACTTAATACCATGGATGCATGCTGGATATTGGTCGATTGGTGGAGTAATAGTAGTAGATGCGGGCACAAGCCGATCTACTTGTCTCGGACGTGATGCCTGTATACATGATCATTGCCTTGGATATTGTCATAACTACGCGCTTTCTATCAATTGTGCAATAATAATTTGTTCGCCCAGCGTATTGAAGGAAATATGCCCTAGAGGCAATAATAAAGTTGTTATTTACATTTCCTTATATCTTGATAAATGTTTATTATTCATGCTTGAATTGTATTAACCGGAAACTTAGTACATGTGTGAATACATAGATAAACGATTGACAGAGTTCTCTAGTCACTATCACCAAGTTACTAGAACTTAGTGATGAACTATAATATGCAAGGGACAGCGAAAACAATTCCCGAGCTCTTCGCGATGCTAAAATCGGTGAAGGTAGAAATCAAGAAATAGCGTCAAGTGTTGATGGTTAACAAGACCACTAGTTTCAATAAAAGGGCAAGGGAAAGAAAGGGAACTTCAAGAAGAATGGCAAGCAAGTTGCTACTCCCGTGAAGAAGCCCAAAGCTAGACCCAAGCCCGAAACCGAAAGTGCTTCTACCGCAAAGGAAATGGTCACTGGAAATGGAACTGCCCTAGATACTTGGCGGATAAGAAGGATGTCAAAGTGAACAAAGGTATATTTGATATACATGTTATTGATGTGTACTTTACTAGTGTTCATAGTATCCCCTGGGTATTTGATGCTGGTTCAGTTGCTATGATTAGTAACTCAAAACAGGAGTTGCGGAATGAACAAAGACTAGTTACGGGTGAGGTGACGATGTGTGTTGGAAGTGATTCCAAGGTTGATAAGATCACCATCGCACACTCACTTTACCTTCGGGATTAGTGTTGAACCTAAAATAAATGTTATTTGGTGTTTGCGTTGAACATAATATGATTGGATCATGTTTATTGCAATACGGTTATTCATTTAAGTCAAATAATAATTGTTATTCTGTTTACATGAATGAAACCTTCTGTGGTCATACACCCAAGGTGAATGGTTTATTGAATCTCGATCGTAGTGATACACATATTCATAATATTGATGCCAAAAGATGCAAAGTTAATAATGATAGTGCAACTTATTTGTCGTGACCGCCGCTTAGGTCATATTGGTGTAAAGCGCATGAAGAAACTCCATGCAGATGGACTTTTGGAATCACTTGATTATGAATCACTTGATGCTTGCGAACCATGCCTTATGGGCAAGATGACTAAGACTCTATTCTCCGAAACAATAGGAGCGAGCCACTGACTTATTGAAAATAATACATACCGATGTATGCAGTCTAATGAGTGTTGAGGCTCGCGGTGGGTATCATTATTTTATGACCTTCACAGATGATTTGAGCAGATATGGGTATATCTACTTAATGAAACACAAGTCTGAAACATTTGAAAAGTTCAAAGAATTTCAGAGTGAAGTGGAAAATCATCGTAACAAGAAAATAAAATTTCTACGATCTGATCATGGAGACGAATATTTGAGTTACTAGTTCGTCCTTCATTAAAAACATTGTGGAATAGTTTGACAAACTCACGCCACCTGGAACACCACAGCGTAATGGTGTGTCCGAACGTCATAACCGTAAGTTACTGGATATGGTGCGATCTATGATGTCTCTTACCGACTTACCACTATCGTTTTGGAGTTATGCATTAGAGACAGCTGCATTCACGTTAACTAGGGCACCATCTAAATCTGTTGAGACGACACCATATGAACTGTGGTTTAGCAAGAAACCTAAGCTGTCGTTTCTTAAAGTTTGGGGCTGTGATGCTTATGTGAAAAAGCTTCAACCTGATAAGCTCGAACCCAAATGGGAGAAATGCATCTTCATAGGATACCCAAAGGAAACTGTTGAGTACACCTTCTATCACAGATCCGAAGGCAAGATATTCGTTGCTAAGAATGGATCCTTTCTAGAGAAGGAGTTTCTCTCAAAAGAAGTGAGTGGGAGGAAAATAGAACTTGATGAGGTAATTGTACCTTCTCCCAAATTGGAAAGTAGTCCATCACAAAAATCAGTTTCAGTGATTCATACACCAATAAGTGAGGAAGCTAATGATAACGATCATGAAACTTCAGATCAAGTTACTACCGAACCTCGTAGGTCAACCAGAGTACGGTCCACACCAGAGTGGTACGGTAATCCTGTTCTGGAAGTCATGTTACTAGACCATGACAAACCTACGAACTATGTGTTGGAAATATGCCCTAGAGGCAATAATAAAAGGATTATTATTATATTTCCTTGTTCGTGATAATTGTCTTTTATTCATGCTATAATTGTATTATCCAGAAATCGTAATACACGTGTGAATAGATAGACCACAACATGTCCCTAGTGAGCCTCTAGTTGACTAGCTCGTTGATCAATAGATAGTCATGGTTTCCTGACTATGGACATTGGATGTCATTGATAACAGGATCACATCATTAGGAGAATGATGTGATGGACAAAGACCCAATTCTAAGCATAGCACAAGATCGTGTAGTTCGTTTTGCTAGAGCTTTTCCAATGTCAAGTATCTTTTCCTTAGACCATGAGATCGTAACTCCGGATACCGTAGGGAGTGCTTTGGGTGTACCAAACGCCACAACATAACCGGGTGACTATAAAGGTGCACTACAGTATCTCCGAAAGTGTCCGTTGGGTTGACACGGATCGAGACTCAATTTGTCACTCCATATTACGGAGAGGTATCATCGGGCCCACTCGGTAGTGCATCAACATAATCAGCTCAAACTGACCAAGTGTTTTGTCACGGGATCATGCATTACTGATGCAGTAAAGTGACTTACCGCAACGAGATTGAACGAGGTATTGGGATACCGACGATCGAACCTCGGGCAAGTAACATACCGTCTGACAAAGGGAATAGTATACGGGGTTGCTTGAATCCTCGACATCGTGGTTCATCCGATGAGATCATCGAGGAGCATGTGGGATCCAACATGGGTATCCGTATCCCGCTGTTGGTTATCGACGGAGAGCCGTCTCGGTCATGTCTGCATGTCTCCCGAACCCGTAGGGTCTACACACTTAAGGTTCGGTGACGCTAGGGTTGTATGAATATGAGTATGCAGCAAACCGAAAGTTGTTCGGAGTCCCGGATGAGATGCCGGACGTCACGAGGAGTTCCGGAGGTAAATAATTATATATAGGAAGTGCTGTTTCGGCCATCGGGAAAGTTTCGGGGTCACCCGGCATTGTACCGGGACCACCGGAAGGGTCCCGGGGGTCCACCGGGTGGGGCCACCTATCCCGGAGGGCCCCATGGGCTGAAGTGGGAGGGGAACCAGCCCCTGGTGGGCTGGTGCGCCTGCCCTCTGCGCCTAGGGTTGGGAACCCTAGGGAGGGGCGCCCACTTGCCTTGGGGCACTCCACCCCCTTGGCCGCCGCCCCTAGGATATCCCATCTCCTAGGGTCGGCGCCTGGGACCCTATATATAGAGGGGAGGATGGCAGCCGCACCCTTGCACTTGGCGCCTCCCCTGCTACACCTCTTCCTCCTCCCGCTTGCTTGGCGAAGCCCTGCCGGAGTATCACTGCATCCACCACCACGCCCGTCGTCTTTGGATCTTCATCAACCTCTCCTTCCCCTTGCTGGATCAAGACGGAGGAGACGCCACGCTGACCGCATATGTGTTGAACGCGGAGGTGCTGTCCATTCGGCGCTAGGATCTCCGGTGATTTGGATCACGACGAGAACGACTCCTCAACCCCGTTCTCTTGAACGCTTCCGCACGCGATCTACAAAGGGTATGTAGATGCATCTCTCTCACTCATTGCTAGATGAACTCATAGATGGATCTTGGTGAACGTAGGAAAATTTTTGTTTTATGCAACGTTCCCCAACACTATGAGGAAGTGATGATGAGCCCAGATTCCGCCAAATGGCTTGAGGCCATGAATCTGAGATGGGATCCATGTATGAGAACAAAGTATGGACTTCGATTGACTTGCCTGATGATCGGCAAGTCATTGAGATTAAATAGATCTTCAAGAGGAAGATGGACACTGATAGTAGTGTTACTATCTACAAAGCTCGAATTCTCGCAAAAAGTTTTCGACAAGTTCAAGGTGTTGACTACGATAAGATTTTCTCACTCGTAGCGATGCTTAAGTCTGTCCGAATCATGTTAGCAATTGCCACATTTTATGAAATATGGCAAATGGATGTCAAAACTACATTCCTTAATGAATTTCTTAAAGAAGAGTTGTATATGATGCAACAAGAAGGTTTTGTCAATCCTAAAGGTGCTAACAAAGTGTGTAAGCTCCAGTGATCCATTTATGGACTGGAGCATGCATCTTGGAGTTGGAATGTACGCTTTGATAGTGTGATCAAAGCATATAGTTTTAGACAGACTTGCGGTGAAGCCTGTATTTACAAGAAAGTGAGTGGGAGCACTACAGCCTTTCTGATAAGTATATGTGAGTGACATATTGTTGATCGGAAATGATGTAGAATTTTTTTAGAAAGCATAAATGAGTGTTTGAAAGGAGTTTTTCAAAGGAAGACCTCGGTGAAGCTGCTTACATATTGAGCATCAAGATCTATAGAGATAGATCAAGACGCTTGATAAGTTTTTTCAATGAGTACCTACCTTGATAAGATTTTGAGGGAGTTCAAAATGGATCAATCAAAGAAGGAGTTCTTGCCTGAGTTGTAAGGTGTGAAGTTGAGTAAAGACTCAAAAACCCGACCACGACAGAAAATATAAAGAGAATGAAAAGTCATTCCCTATGCCTCACCATAGGTTCTATAAAGTATGCTATGTCAGGTACTGCACTCTATTGTGTACCTCACCATGAGTTTAGCAAGAGGGTACAATAGTGATCCAATAGTGGATCAATCGGACAAAGGGTCAAAATTATCCTTAGTGGAATAAGGACATGTTTCTTGGATGTGGAGGTGATAAAAGTTCGTCAGAAGGGTTACGTCGAGGCAAACTTTGACACTGATTCGGATGACTCTAAGTCTCAATCTGGATACATATTGAAAGTGGGAGCGATTAGCTAGAGTAGCTCCATGCAGAGCATTGTAGACATAGAAAAATTGCAAAATACATACGGCTCTGAATGTGGCAGCCCCGTTAACTAAACTTCTCTCACAAGCAAAACATGATCACTCTTTGGGTGTTAATCACATAGCGATGTGAACTAGATTATTGACTCTAGTAAACCCTTTGGGTATTAGTCACATGGATATGTGAACTAATCACATAAAGATGTGAACTATTGGTGTTAAATCACATAACAATGTGAACTAGATTATTGACTCTAGTGCAAGTGGGAGACTGAAGGAAATATGCCCTAGAGGCAATAATAAAGTTGTTATATATTTTTCGTTATATAAGGATAGATGTTTATTATTCATGCTAGAATTGTATTAACCAGAAACTTAGTACATGTGTGAATACATAGACAAACAGAGTGTCCCTAGTATGCCTCTACTTCACTAGCTCATTAATCAAAGATGGTTAAATTTCCTAGCCATAGACATGTGTTGCCATTTGATGAACGGGATCACATCATTAGAGAATGATGTGATGGACAAGACTCATCCGTTAGCTTAGCATAATGATCGTTTAGTTTTTTCTGCTATTGCTTTCTTCATGACTTATACATGTTCCTCACTATGAGATTATGCAACTCCCGAATACTGGAGGAACACGTTATGTGCTATCAAACGTCACAATGTAACTGGATGATTATAAAGATGCTCTACACGTGCCTCCTATGGTGTTTGTTGAGTTGGCATAGATCGAGATTAGGATTGGTAATGCACATCACTATGAGCCTTGCAAGAAATGTGACTAATGAGTTAGTTACGGGATGATGCATTACGGAACGAGTAAAGAGACTTGCCGGTAACGAGATTGAACTAGGTATGATGATACCGACGATCGAATCTCGGGCAAGTAGCATACCGATGACAAAGGGAACAACGTATGTTGTTATGCGGTTTGACCGATAAAGATGTTCGTAGAATATGTAGGAACCAATATGAGCATCCAGGTTTCGCTATTGGTTATCGACGGAGATGTGTCTCGGTCATGTCTACATAGTTCTCGAACCCGTAGGGTCCGCACGCTTAACGTTCGATGACGATTTGTATTATGAGTTATGTGATTTGATGAACCGAAGTTTGTTCAGAGTCCTGGATGATATCACTGACATGACGAGAAGTCTCGAAATGGTCGAGACATAAAGATTGATATATTGGAAGGTTATGTTTGGACACCAGAATGGTTTCGAAAAGGTTCGGGCATATTCTGGAGTACCGGGGGTTACCGGAACCCTCCCGGGAGTTAATCGGCCTTCATGGGCCCTAGTGGAGAGAGGAGGCGCGGCCATGTTGTGGCACCCCCCCCCCCAAGCCCAAATCAAATTAGACTAGGGTTGGGGGGGGGGCTTTCCTTCTCTCCTCCTCCTCCTTCCCTCCTTCTCCTAGTGGGAATAGGAAAGGGGTGGGGGCGAATCCTACTTGGACCGGAGTCCAAGTAGGACCCCCCCATGGCGCGCCCCCGTTGGGCTGGCCACCTCTCCTCCCCCCTTTATATACGTGGGAGGGGGGCACCCCAAAGGCACACCAAGTCTTCTCTTAGCCGTGTGCGGTGCCCCCCTCCACAGTTACACACCTCGGTAATATCATCGTAGTGCTTAGGCGAAGCCCTGCCGTAACTTCATCATCACCGCCGCCACGCCATCGTGCTAACGGAACTCTCCTCGGCCTCAATCGGATCAAGAGTTCGAGGGACGCCATCGAGCTGAACGCAGGCCGGACGCGGAGGTGCCATACGCTCGGTGCTTGGATCGGTTGGATCGCGAAGACGCTCGACTACATCAATCATAAGCATTAAACGCTTCCGCTTTCGGTCTACGAGGGTACGTGGACACACTTCTCCCCGCTCGTTGTTGTGCATCTCCTAGATAGATCTTGCGTGATCGCAGGTAATTTTTTTGAAATACTGTGTTCTCCAACACGTATATTTTGTGTTCGAGAGAGAAGTCTCTAGTGAAAACTATGCCCCCCGAGTCCACCTTAATCATATTATAAAAACCAAAAGTCCTTTGCTGCAATTTTACTTTTTTTTTATTTTGTTTTGCAATTTACCCATCTACCTATACAAGATTTTATCCTTGCAAGTAATGAGTTCAGGGGGATTGACAACCCTCTTGCTTGCGCTGGGTGCAAGTATTTGCTTTTGTGTGTGCAACTGCTATTCACGAGGTTTTGCGTGATTCTCCTATTGGTACGATAAACCTTGGTTCCCACTAAGGGAAATACTTATCTCTACTGTATTCATCTCCCCTCCACTTCGGGGAAAATCTCAACGCAGCTCACCAGTAGCAACAATCAATACAAACAAAGCAGGACGTAGGATTTTACCTCTTTGAGAGGGCTTGAACCTGGGTAAACATCAGGTCCCCTCTTTGTCATGTTATCATCGTGGAAAGGCTACCATCTCGGGACTCCTACCCGAGATCCGCCGAATTTGACTCCATCCTTGGTGGACCATACAGTCCCTCTGCGTAGTCGGCACTCGATGGCTTGCCTCCAAATCTATGATAGTGTTGGCTGCGGCCTGACTTTCTTCCCGGGACAACTCTTTGTCCTCGATAGCATCATGCTTTATGTTGATTCATCTGGTCACCTTGGCCAGATCAAAAAATTGCTCCAGATCAGATGATTACATTTGGGAACCTGGAGTACATAGCGGATTCTCACGTGAGTTTGCATTTTCGGGCTGGGTGTCAGACCAGACCGAATACCACACTAATGCTTCTATCTAGACCTCAGATTCAATCCCGCATCAAGACCACGACATGGATCACGCCTCAGATCTCGCCTTTGAGCTTGGAACCGAACACTATTGTGATGGACGGGTATCTAGCTTGACCAACAAAGACCCTGTGACCATGTCGATCGGATCTCGAAAACTCTTGCCGAGCCCAACCTTCAACTGTGGTATGGGCGGTTTACAAGGTGCTCCTGAACGAGATGTTCGATTGCATTCCGAGCCTCGCGATCTGGGACGATCGACACTTGGTGTACGATCAGATCTGGGAAAACCCAGGAGAAGCTGGAATTTTCAACCCACCCTCCACCCACCTAGTTGCTACCGTCGAGGACTTAACCGACGTCCTATCCGATGCCTCTGAGGAGGCAACCGACATAGACGAAGAAGTTGGCAACACATCATATAACGCTCCGCCACTTGCCATCAATCACACCGGCAAGTGGGCAGCAACCTCCACCTGCGGTGTCTACATGGTAGACACCCCCAAGAACGAAGGGAGGGAGGAAACCCCACACATCGACGTGCAGCGATGGCGGCTTCGGGCGAGCTTGCTTTAGGCGCTATGGGGAGCGGCAAGTGACGCTGGGCAGCCCGATGGCTTCCTAGGGATGCCAAGAGCTTGTTGTGGAGCTCGGACGCAAGCTCTGCTTGTTGTGGCTGCGGCTACGACGTGGCCGACGGAGAGGAGCTTCGGCCATGGCGAGAGAAGCGGCTAGGAAGGCGGAACCGAGCGTGGGCGAGAGGGAAAAGTAGCGGGAGCTCACCCTGGAGGCACAAGGAGGCCCGGCGGGTGGCTTAGAAGTAGCAGAACGACGACAGTCGCCGTGGACGTGTCGGTGGCCGAATGTTGAAGACGACGGCAGATCCGGTGATGCAGGGGCTCCCAACACAAACTCGAGGTGCGTGGATGACGCAGAAGATGATGACGGAGCTCGTGGACACGTTGCTACGGAACGGGGGTGACAATGGCTGCAGGAACGACGAGGTCCATGGCGACGGGGGTGCTCGTGTGCTCGCAGTGGCGAATCCGAGGCGAAAGGGGAAGAACTACGTAGGCTAGTGGATGCGGACGAAACCCCTGCCGCCGGGGATGATATTATCCTCGCCAGGGAGGCTTGGATGACTGGCGTGTGGCGATCCCCGGCCAAGGATGCGCTCAGGTACTCCACGGGGGCGCGGTGAACACGAGGAAGACGACAGGGGAATTTGGGCTAGGCCTTTACTGTGGACTTATGGTCTAGTGGCACAGTGTCTCTTTTGTTCTTCTCTTTATTCTTTATTTCTTTTCTGTTTTACAATTAAATTAAATACCAATTAATTTTAGTTGCATACGCAACTTAGCACATAAATACCAGGCAATGTTTTGAGCTAGCACGACAAGTCTCAACTTATTTTGAATAGTTTTTATATATATTTAATCTAGAAGACTCAATTTAATGATTTTGGATAAGTTTTAAATAGGTTAAGGGCATTCTAATAACTCAAATGATGTTGGCTTTTACATGAAAATTACTTAGTGAATATTTGCAACCCAACCAACATTTTTATTTTACTGTTTGGAGAAACAATAATTTGACTTGCAATTTAAATTTGATTTTTATCAAGGGGCAATTTAGCTTAGCAAAAAGGTCATTAGCATGGGTGTTAGCCGTGGAGGGCTGTTGGAATTGCTCTCAAAGGGCAAAAGTCGAACAACATCACGGAGCGAACCGAGCCAAACCGGATATGAACCGCGCCGTCTCGAACTCTCGAGCCCGCCTTGCCGCCTTTTCCGCCTCGTCGTCACTGGCGTCGGAGGCGTGGGATGGGCGCTTCCGGCTACACAAGCCGCGGGGCCAGCACCTCCTCACCAACCCACGCGTCCTCGACGCCATCGCGTGCCACGCCGCGCTCCGCCCGGGCGACGCCGTACTCGAGGTCGGCCCCGGCACCGGCAACCTCACAGCCCGCCTCCTCGCCTCTCCGGCCGACCGCGTCACCGCCGTCGAGGTCGACCCGCGCATGGTCGACGCAGTCACGGCCCGTTTCGGGGCACTCGACCTGGCGCACAAGCTCACGGTCTGTATCTGCCGGCGCCCACCACCTGCTCGATCAAATGCCTAAAGTCAAATGACGAATGGAATCTTCTTTCTCCGTTGCCAGGTGATCCAGGGGGACGCCATGGAGACCGAATTCCCAAAGTTCGATGTTTGTGTGGCTAACATCCCCTATGGGATCTCCTCGCCGCTCATCGCGAAGCTGCTGTTCGGGACGTACCACTTCCGGACAGCAACGCTCCTGCTGCAGAAGGAGTTCGCGCGGCGGCTCGTGGCCATGCCAGGCGACTCGGAGTATAACCGCCTGGCAGCCAACGTCCGCATGGTAGCGGACGTGAAACTGCTCATGGACGTGAGCAAGAGGGACTTCGTTCCCATGCCCAGGGTAGACTCCTCCCTCGTCGAGATCCGGCCGAGGGGGGCTCCGCCTGAGGTCGACCTCGCCGAGTGGCTGGGCTTCACACGGGAGTGCTTCGGGCAGAAGAACAAGACTCTCGGTGCCATCTTCAAGCAGAAAAGGAAGATCCTGGATCTTGTCAAGCGGTCTCAGAGAAGCGAGAGATGCACAAGCGATGCCCCTGGCACTGGCAGTGGCATCATCCTCGGTGTTCTTGATGACGACGGTAATGACGAAGCCTGCAGCGATGAAGACGGCGACAGCGGCGATCGAGCAGCTGGTTTCAGCACGGAAGAGGTCGGGGCTTTCAAGGAAAGGATTGCCGGTGCTTTAGAGTCCACCGACCTCGCCGGGAAGAGGCCGTCCAAGATGTCAAACGACGACCTTCTTTATTTGCTCAGGCTATTCAACGAGCGAGGGATATGGTTTCAGTAGCACTTGTCAGCGCATCGGATCTCTGATTGCTCACCGATGCAAATGACCGACGCACACAACTGACCCATGTCCATGGTAGTAGCACAGAAGCGAATTTGCCAGTCCATGTATGTTTAGCAGCTGTCTAGGCGTAGGCTGAGTTGGTTCAGAGTTGCAGAGAGTTTCTTTGAAATTTGGCAACCTTAAGCCGAAGATCTCAAACATGTGCTATTCATGAAATGATTATGATGAAACAGTGTTACTAGGATTCACACATACACAATCGTATTGATCGGATTGCAGTTCACAAATGCAATGTTCATATTAATATAACTCACAGAAAACTACTGGTAGACAGGACATGATATGAAGCAAATCCTGCAGAATTATACTACTATGTTTCGACTGTTCAACAAAGACTGATAATCATGATTTACGAACAACAACCACCATAGGATCAGGATGCTACTCCAGACCAAACCCAACCAGAACAGGTGATGCAATCTTTAAACGCTTTCCTCCCTGTGGCTAGTCCAATGGAAAAATCCTTAACCAACACCCAGAAAACATCTGCAGCCTGAAGAGTAATGAAGATCTTTCAAAATGAAAATGCAGATAACATCTATACAGAGATTCAACATCTGCAGCCAGTAGATACACTTTTACTTGATGGCAGGAAAGAGTGCTTCATTTTATCCGGATGCAAAGAGTGTTGCTATGCCTACCATCATCATGGCATAAAAATTCGAATCACCTTTTGTTGGACCATATTTCTAGAAATATTGAACGTGGGAGAAAAGAAGTAACCTGTTACGAGATCATACACTTGAAAAAACATAGGAGGTATAATTACTCCTCCATTTCATAATTCTTGTCGTTGTTTTAGTTCAAATTATGGAACGAAGAGAGTGCTAAACAGATGGATGTATATATGTATGGTCACACAGACACAGCTGATGATGAATAAACCTGCTAAAGTATTCGTACAACACACTTTGACGCACACTTAGTAGAACTTTGCAAAGTGTGTCAATTAATATGGATCAGAGGGAGTAGTACCTTTTTCCATTGGAAAACTGAAACTAAAATTACTGTATATGGTAAGCCAATCATATCAGACAACGTAATTCCAATTGAGAAGTGGCAGTCTACACTCAAGAGCTGACTAATGAGTAAATACGCATGCATTGCTTTCATGGAGCAAAATGCTTATCATTACCATTGATCATCGTCATAGCTCCGCATTTTTCTTTTGAGTTAATACACCTGAATTATACGTACAATTTTACACGCTAAAATGCTACCACATTGAAATAAAGCCTACCCTTGCAATTATAAGGAAAGGAAAAAGGCGAAAAGAGCAATAAGAAGGTTTAGTCCACTACCCTCCACAAACTCCTTATCGGCGAGCGAGATGGGGCAGAGGCGAAAGGCTTCACCCCGACGACGGCGACGAGGGGAAGACGTCCTTGACGGCAGACGCGGCGGTAAGGTAGTTCAGAGTGTTGCGGAGCGTGTCCCGCTCCCGTCTCAGCCGCGCGGCGGTGTCCTCAAGCTCGAGCAGCGCCTGCTGCTCCCTGGGCGCACCCTCGAAGGTGTTGCCCACGTAGAAGGAGAATGGGGTGGGGAAGAGCCCCCGGCGCAGGTCCCCGACCTCCTTCTCGGGCTTGCCGTTGAGGCGGTTGGCGATGCGTATGACGTCGCGCATGAGCGCCTCGACCTCGACGGCGAGCGCCTCGGCGTCCTCCCCAGGGGCCGGCGTCTCCGCGGGCGGGCGGTCCTCGAGCCACTGCACGGCGGCGACGAGGTAAGGCTTGTTGCGGACGATGCGGGCGACGCGGAACCGCTCCTGGCCCTTGCAGATGAGGAAGAAGCGGTCGTCAGCGAGGCGCTCGTGCTTGACGACCTCCCCGACGCAGCCGACGTCGGAGGCGCCGTCGGAGCCGGCGAAGACGACGCCGAAGCGGAGGTCGGTGTCGAGCACGGTGTGCATCATGATACGGTAGCGGAACTCGAAGATGTGCAGCGCGTGGGTCGCGTCCGGGAAGAGCACGAGCGGGAGAGGAAACAGAGGGAGCTCCACAAGGCCATCGTCGGGCTCGGACGGGTACTGGTCGGGCGACGGCGACGGCGACGACCCGGGCCCTGACGCGGCGAGGCGGCCTCGGCGGCGGTGGCCAGAGGCGTGGAGGCGAGGCGCTGTGCGGAATGCGTGGGCGGGGGAGAAAGGGTGGCGGGAGGCGGCGAGGTGGGGGTGGGGGCGCTGGGAGGGGAGGATTTGGGGGAGGAGAGCCATTGGGGAGCGGAGGGATCTTTTCCCCACGGTGGTGAGGAGGGGAACGTGTGGATTTGGGGGAGGTGATTTTTCAGGGGTTTTGTTGTTATGGCCGGGGAAGAAGGGTGTGGGGTCTACGGGCAGAGACAGGGTTAAAATGAGTCTTGTCCGGTGTGGTGATGGCGTAGAGGAGAACACGTGGGGGCTTATCCGTCTGGAGGAGCTCGGGCTCGGAGTGGGACACCGCTTTCTTTTCTTTTTATTATTGTTCATCTTAGTTTTTCTTTTATTTTGAGAAAATGCTTTGACATGGTTTTTTTGCATAGTTATTAAATTCGGCAGCTAAAGATGGTAATGGGTTAAAACCCCTATTAGGGTAAGAGATTGGGAAAAATAAATATCCACGATCATATTTACCTATTAGGGTAAGAGTTCGTATTATTTATTATCCACTCCTCACTTCATGAACATGTGGTCATATTCTTCCGTTCGAATATTGTCTTCAAAATGGATAAAAAAAGATGTATTTAGAACTAAAATATGTCTAGATACATTCCTTTTTATTCATTTTGAAGACAAGTATTTCCGGACGGAGGGAGTATTTAGCAAGCTCCGCATTCTCTTAGCCATAAGTGAGGTCTAAGAGCATCTACAGCCGGGTGCCTCAAACCCTCCCATGGGGCCGGGCGGATGCCTTGGTTAGTGACCTGTAAAAAAAAGGCGACCAAGATGGACGTCTCAAACAGGCCTCAAACGTCAGGGCTGACTCACACCTCTCATATCCAGCTTAAATATGAGGCGGATATGAGGGGGTCCGGGCGCGTCCGCCACGTCTGGCTGACGGCACGCCCCCCACAAAAAGTGAACCAAATCCCCTTCCGACCTACCCCTTTTGCACTTGCTCCTCCGTGTTGGACGTCTGCTAGCTTCGCCATCACCTTTGCACCGGACTGCACCTTGCTCTCTATGTGTTCAACACATTATGATTCAAAAAGAGCCAGAAACAGTCATCATTGTTCTGTTTGTGAAGGTTATAGGCCATGACTATTAATCTTCTCTACGATAAACAGAGAAGATTAATAGTGTCAGTCTATATCCTTCACAAACGGTGCAATAATGACTGAAGCTTATTGCTTCTGAACGACACGGCTATTTAAGCTGGTCACCTTGCCTCGCCTCGCGTGGCGAGGTGAGACTAAACCGTAAAACCCACCGGCCTAATACAGATGTCCAAATCTTAAGTACGAGCAATTTATTTGGTGTTTGTAACAGCCCCGCCAGCCCAACATGGACTAAAGATCCAAAAAGATCGACGTACATGTGTTTGCATGTATTAGGTGTTTTGAAAATATGGCAAATTTTGGGGCAACCCCGATCACTGTCAGTAGGAGTGTCCGTGGACGTTGAGGGCCCAAATTTACAGGTTATGGTTGTAGATGTTATAAGCTTGGGGGAGCTGATATGTTCATTTTGCATCACTGTTGTTATTATATTTTTTTCTTTATAGTCAATATTCACATTACAGCTCAATTATAATGCCTTTTTTCCTTCAATTTGCATGAACTACACGGAGAAGGGAATTAGCACAAAGATCAAAACCATGAGCAAAATAATGGCAGTGAACAAAGGAATTTTCCGGAGCTCAATAAATTGCAAAAATTACAATAAAAACTTGAGGAGAAAAGACACAATTAGCCGCATGGGGGCTCACATGCACCGCCTCCCCACGTGACACCCTTTGGCCAATATTTTCAATTCCTTTAGAAAACTCTACGGGGATTTTTCCACCGCCTTCTGTGAGGCGCAACACTTTTGCCCTGTGGCAGGCTGATCTGTCGGAGCTCCATCCTTCCGGGAGGGACAATTCAAAGACATCATCATCACAACACTCCATTCATCATTAGGATCATCATCTTCAGTAACAACTTCATCAACACCTTCATCTCCATCGTCACCCTCAACTTTAGCTTTTTGATCTCTGAACTTCTATTCAGACCCTTTGTTGAGTGTAGTGTGATTACTCCTTGTAGTTGATGATTAGAAGTTTTATTGATGAAAGATTCATATGTTCAGGTTGCGAATCATATTTTTCACCTCCACTGATCATGATCCGTATGATGTGTTGTGAGTAGTCCGTTACGTTCTTGAGAACATGGGATAAACCTTGTTGTTATTAATCTTGTGAAGTTGGATATAGTTCGATATTGTCATATTATGTTGTGATGTAATTCTCTATTGGTGATGTGCCAACGCCGACTGCACACTTCAACTTCGTGGGCCTAGAGGAGAGCATTGTGTTACTATTTTATCTATGGTGGGCGGTTGGAGTGATGGAAAATACCAAACCCTAAGTTTATGTATTGTTACATGAGGGGGCTATTGGAACTCCAAAAATATATTGCTATGGTTAGATACTGATGTAGGGTGGAACCCTAGGGGCCGATCTTTCACGATTTGGAGGGGATCCCGCGAAGAACATGAACAACACGAGGGGAAACACGAGGGAAATCACGAGAGGAACACTCAAGAACAAGTCCAATCACACATCCACAAGACAATCAAACACACAAGATCCACAAGGTACAGGAACAACAAGAGGAAAGATACAAGGTAGAGTTCATACCAATCCTTAGAGGAGTTGAGGTCTTGAATCCTAGAAGGATATTCCCAAGAAGCGGTCTTGATTCCCCTATGGGATCTTCTCACTTGGAGGTCTTGTACTCCATGGGAGTGGTCTCTCTCTCTCAAGAGAAGGAGGTAGGAGCAAAGCTCACAAAAATGAGGTATCATATTTGCTATCCCTAGAAATGAGGAGGGGGAGGTCTATTTATAGCCCATACCACGAAGGGGTAAGTAAGGGGAGAAAATGGGTACATGGGCCTCGCGCGCGAGTCATGCGCGCAGGTAAAGGCTGGATGATCCGGATGGGCATCCGGATGATCCGGTTGTGGATCCGGATGATCCGGCTGGATCGTAGCCGCTCGGAACAGTCGGACGTCCGGGCATCTTTCGGATGATCCGGGTGGGGTCCGGATGATCCGGCTTCATCCGGGCTGGTGCTGTCATCTTCGTGCGTGTAGTCAGATCGTCGTGCCGGGGCTGGCTCATCCGGCGTCGTCATTTAATCGTTCGGGTGGAGGTCCATATCATCCGGGCAAGTGTTGGCTGCCACTTCTTCTTTCTTCCGTTCCATGCTTCCCTCGCGGATGATGAAGTCGTTCCTTGGCGCTTGCACTCCTCCTCGACACTCGTGAAGCTCCGACAATACCTGTGCATGCACGATGGAGGGTCAAGTAGTATACCATCCTCGAATGGGTCAAATGAACACGTGTAAAGGAGATGATTCACCTTTCCGTATGTGAAGTAGATGTCGCACGTGTCACTTGCCAAACGGACTCTTGACATGATGATGTTCGTAGGATGCTCCGCATCAAATACTATCTTAATTATTCTCTTGTATTTGTGGATGATTTCATAGATGACATAATCATAAGTATGTTGTTGAAGTGATAGGAATATCATACTATCATAGTTCCACTGATCAACAAATTATCAAAGCAATGGATATTAACTCAATGAAACCAGATGAAAGTAAGTTGTTGAAACTCCCATATGTCCTCAAGAGCAATGTTATCCCCATAAGTAAGACAACTAGCTTCTCCTTAGCACAATTAACGTTTGGGACACTTGTTGCGCCGTTGCACTTTTGTTACAATTTAAGTCCTTACATTTTATCTTGTGATCATACAACTGATCAAACAATCTTTACAACTTTACAGTGATTCTTCAATCTTACTAGTTTCTATCAACCAATTTCTTCTCCTCATCGTTGGGTTCGAGGTATTTTATTTCCATTCATAGGGTTTGTTTGTATGATTCTTATCTTTTTTCCCGAGACAAATATGATTCTTATCAAATACACTTCTGTTTATTCCTCTGACTTCTATTATTTTAGTTAGTTTTTCCCTTTTTGGTTACTTTCAAATATATATTTCCATATTAGGGTTACTTTCATATATTTTCATGTTTCTAATTTGCATTTTTTAAATAAATACTTTCTAAACAATATATTAACATTTTGAAAAATTCACAAACATTTCTGCCTAAAAATGCGTGGATTTTTATTGAGCATTTTTTATTTCACAATTTAAAAAAATTCATGAACACTCTTTTAAATATGTGAACACTTTTATTTTATCATATGAACAGTTTGGAATGTGTGATGTTTTTAGAAATGCATAATTTATTTACGATATGAAATTTTCTAGAAAGTGCAAACATTTTTAAAAGCATCAAAATATTTTACAATTTAATGAATATTATTAAAAAATGTAGAAATATTCAAAAGTGCAAGAATATTTTCTAAAATAGTAAACACTTTTCAAAACATCATGAACATTTTTTAAAAGTATTTAAAAATCAACAAATGATATTTTTCAAAAAACTAAAATAAGAAAAAAAAACAAAGTAAAAGAAATGAATTATATCCAACCAGGGGACGAGCCCGCTCGGTTGCTTGACTCCAGCGGCTAATGGGCCACCCAATCAATAAGGTAACGGGGTGCCACGGTACTACAAACACTTATAGTGTCATAAATCAACACACACCAACATTAGTCACCAGCTTCTAAAAGAGCACCTAGGTCTCAAATGTGATTTTATCTTTAAAAAATGTCTCTAAAGTGGTTGTGGTATTGATGGCATGCAAATATAGGATTAATGTGTTGGTTAATTACATTATCAATTCTTATTCCCTTGTGCATGCAAGCCACAACATTCATATTCAAATTTTCTATCTAAAGAACATTTTTATGCAATCCCTGCCTATAGCCGAATTTATTGGTAGCACTCATGCTAAATAGTTTGAAGTAAATGTTGGAAATATGCCCTAGAGACAATAATATTGTATTATTATATTTCCATGTTCATAATTAAAAGTTTATATTTCATGCTATAACTGGATGATTATGGAATATGTGATTTAGTGGAAAACTCATATGCACGTGTGAAATGATAAACAAATAAAATAAAGGTTCCTAGTCTCGCAAATAAGACTAACTCAAGTGTTGTTGGTGATCACGTTTTTCAGATCATAATATATTGTTAGGTGTAACGATAGTCCTAAAACAACATTCAGATTATGACGTTGGAAGAACCATCGTATTGAATCAACCCAAACTTGTATGTTATGAAATGAGATAATATCGTCTGTAATCAATTGTAATAAAATGGAGTGTTAACATGTGATTTTTCTCCTTAGACCATGAGAGTGTCATAGTCACTTCTTACCGTATGGTGGACTTTGGGGTTGCTCAAACGTCACATGTAACACAGTGATCATAACGACAACTTACAGGCTCATCGGGAAGTTTAACAAGGGACTAGAAACTGAAGAGTAGGATTTGCTCCTCCGACGATGGAGAGATATCCTTATAGCCCTCTCGGTGAGACGACATCCATCGTCGGATGGCTAGACATAGGTGACTACGTCACGGGGATGCCGGAACACAATAACGAGAAAGAAGATCAAAATCGGTAACGAGGACAACAGTATAGTGAGCATGTGATGACTCAAGAAGATACCAATGCATCCCGGGTTTTGTGAAATATCGCAAGCAAAGGGAAAATCACATGATAATCAAAGGTTCACTTGAATATCATTCATGTGCTCATAGGGATTGATATGGACGTCCACGGTCCCGCTGTCGGTCATTGAATGAACGGTTTCGTTAATGTCTATGAGTTACCGAAAGCTTAAGGAAATCACGATAATAGTGTTAGTAGGACGGGAGTGATGAGAATATATTTGTGGAATTTTTTCATTATTATTCTAAATAGTTCCGAGAGGATCCGGAAGCGTTTCGTGGTCACCGGAAGGGTTTCGGAGTTTATCAGGCAATACCAGGTATTCCCGATAATTAATATATAGGTGGAAAATGTTTCCGGTGATGTTAAATTATATATAAAAGGGTCTCATAATAATTATAAGGCTTTTATATTAACTTAAATATCAACATGCTTTAAAAGGCCAAGTGGTGGAAGACAACTTGGGCCACCAAGGCCCAAGTGGAGTTGGCGCCCCCGCCTTCCTTGTGTGTGTGTGTGGGGGGGGGGGGGATTGGAGGAGGGGAGGAGTACAACTCCTCCTCCCTATGCCAGCTAAAGGGGAGGGACTTTCCTTCCTCTTGTGGCGCCCCTCCCCTTCCCCTTCACCTATATATGTTGGGAAATGTAGTAGAAAACAAAAAAATCACACCGATGCACACCAAAGATCAATATGAAGATGCATAATGGGTTGGGATCACGATCGTTACTGCCACCGAGTTGTAGCGAAAGAAGAACGTTTCAGTGTAGATCGTACTTGGAGTCCCTTGAACTGTCGATGAACGATCCTGCGAACTACCCACGAACAGTCCCTCGAACCAAAGACCGAAAGCACGACCTCTCTACTTGGTTGCAAGCGTGCAGCCTTCAAGATCCGGCAGCGCTTCATCGTCTAGAGCTAATCGTCACCGAAGAATTAGAGGGAGGAGATCAGAACCACACGGGGCTTCTAATTATGAGGATTAGAGGATCATTGTAGCTCTAATGCGTCAACTAGGACCAACTAGAACTAGAACTAGGAGAACTAAAGGAGGCTCCAAAACTTGTGTGTACAAAATAGCTCAATACCTCAAGTATATACAGGTTGGAGGGGAGAGAGGGATCCAAGAGGAGGATAAGGACTACCCTCCCCTTGTGCCGACCAAGGAGGGAAGGGAGTCCTCCCCCTTCCCCAATTCGGCCTCCTTCCATCGGGAAAGGGGCCGCCTCCCACTTCGGCCTCGGTGGCCCAAGTTGCCTTCCTCCACTTGGCTTTTGTAGGCCCATTGATATTAAGTTAAATATAAAAGTGTTATAAATATTTATAGATCCATTTATATATAATTTAACATCCTAAGAAACATTTTCCACCTGGTATTACCCGATACTCTCCGAAACCCTTCTGATGACCCCGAAAAGCTTCTGGATCCTCTCAGAACTATTCGGAATATTCATGAAACAATTCCACAAATATATTGTCATCACTAATGTCCTACTAACACTTGGCTAATCACGATTTCCTTAAGCTTGTGACCCTGCAGGTTGACTGACAACGGAACCGTGGACATCCATATCTATCCTTATGAGCACATGAATGATATTCGAGTGAACCATTGGTTATCATGTGATGTTCAATTTGCTTCGTGATACTTCTCAAAACCCGAGATGCATCGGTATCCTCCCGAGTCATCACCATGCTCACTATACCTTTATCCTCGTTACCGATTTTGTTCTTCTTTATCGTTATTGTGTTTCAGCATCCCCGTGATGTAGTCACCTGTGTCTGGCAAGATGAAGATGGACACTGTCACACCGAGAGGGACCTAATAATATCTCTCCATCGTCGGAGAATCAAATCCCACTCTCAAGAAATTTAGTCCCTTGTCAAACTTTCCGATGATCATGTAAGTTGTCGTTATGATCACCGTGTTACACGTCACGTTTGAGCAACCCCGAAGCCCACCATACGGTAAGAAGTGACTATGATACTCTCATGGTCTAAGGAGAAAAATCACATGTGAACACTCCATGTTATTACAATTGATTACAAATGATATTAACTCAATTCATAACAGACACGTTTGGGCCAATACAATATGATCTTTCTTCCAACGTCATAATCTCAATGTTGTTTTAGGACTATCGTTACACTTAACGATATCCTAAGATCCAAAAAACGTGATCACCAACAACGCTTGAGTTGGTCCTAGAGGCAAGACTAGGAACTATTTATTTAAGGGAATTCTATTTTCATGCCCCTACTTCCTTTGTTTTGCTCGGTTTTCCCCCGCCCATCTAACTGTGCTCACTTTTTCCATCTCCCACTCGCTCGTGCCTCACCAAAGGTTAAATGGTTCCTGGCTGTCTGGTCAAAGTTGTTGACCGTTACTTTGCCAGTGCTGACGCGTGAGGACGACCTGAGATGATGCCATGTGGGACCGGTTGGTGGTGACGCATGGGGACAACATGAGACAATGTCATGTGGGACCAGTTGGTGCTGACGCGTGATAACCCACAAGTATAGGGGATCGCAACAATTTTCGAGGGTAGAGTATTCAACCCAAATTTATTGATTCGACACAAGGGGAGCCAAAGAATATTCTCAAGTATTAGCAATTGAGTTGTCAATTCAACCACACCTGGATAACTTAGTATCTGCAGCAAAGTGTTTAGTAGCAAAATAATATGATAGTAGTGGTAACAGTAACAAAAGTAACGGTAGCAAAAGTAGTATTTTTGGTGTTTTGTAGTGATTGTAACAGTAGCAACGGAAAAGTAAATAAGCGGAAAACAATATATGAAAAGCTCGTAGGCATTGGATCGGTGATGGAGAATTATGCCGGATGCGGTTCATCATGTAACAGTCATAACATAGAGTGACACAGAACTAGCTCCAATTCATCAATGTAATGTAGGCATGCATTCCGAATATAGTCATACGTGCTTATGGAAAAGAACTTGCATGACATATTTTGTCCTACCCTCCCGTGGCAGCGGGGTCCTAATGGAAACTAAGGGATATTAAGGCCTCCTTTTAATAGAGTACCGGAAAAAAGCATTAGCACATAGTGACTACATGAACTCCTCAAACTATGGTCATCACCGGGAGTGGTCGCGATTATTGTCACTTCGGGGTTGCCGGATCACATAGCAGGTGACTATAGACTTGCAAGATAGGATCAAGAACTCACATATATTCATGAAAATATAATAGGTTCAGATCTGAAATCATGGCACTCGGGCCCTAGTGACAAGCATTAAGCATAGCAAAGTCATAGCAACATCAATCTCAGAACATAGTGGGTACTAGGGATCAAACCCTAACAAAACTAACTCGATTACATGATAGATCTCATGCAACCCATCATCGTCCAGCAAGCCTACGATGGAATTACTCACGCACTGCGGTGAGCATCATGAAATTGGTGATGGAGGATGGTTGATGATGACGATGGCGACGAATCCCCCTCTCCGGAGCCCCAAACGGACTCCAGATCAGCCCTCCCGAGAGGTTTTAGGGCTTGGCGGTGACTCCGTATCGTAAAACGCGATGAATCCTTCTCTCTGGTTTTTTCTCCCTGAAAGAAAATATATAGAGTTGGAGTTGAGGTCGGAGGAGCTCCAGGGGGCCCACGAGGTATGGGGCGCGCCCTAGGGGGAGGGCGCGCCCTCCGCGTGTGGCCCCCTGGTCTTCATCTTTTGCAAGGATTTTTTATTATTTCCAAATAGACGTTCCGTGGAGTTTTAGGTCATTTTGAGAACTTTTGTTTCTGCACATAAATAACACCATGGAAAGTCTGCTAAAACAAAGGCCATCCGGGTTAGTTCCATTCAAATCATGCAAGTTAGAATCCAAAACAAGGGCAAAAGTGTTTGGAAAAGTAGATACGACGGAGACGTATCAACTCCCCCAAGCTTAAACCTTTGCTTGTCCGCAAGCAACTCAGTTGATAAACTGAAAGTGATAAAGAAAAACTTTTACAAACTCGCTTGCTCTTCTTGTTGTAAATATGTAAAGCCAAAGCATTCAAGTTTTCAAAGCAAAGATTATGACTAACCACATTTGCAATAAGCCTTAGGTCTCATGTTTACTCATATCAATAGCATAATCAACTAGCGAGCCATAATAATAAATCTCAGATGACAACACTTTCTCAAAACAATCATGATATGATATAACAAGATGGTATCTCGCTAGCCCTTTCTGAGACCAAGAAACATAAATGCAGAGCACCTTTAAAGATCGTGGACTGACTAGACATTGTAATTCATGGTAAAAGAGATCCAATCATAGTCATACCCAATATAAATTAATATTAATGGATGCAAATGACAACAAGCGCCTCCAAATTAGTGCTTTTTAATAAGAGGGTGATGACTCAACATAAAAGTAAATAGATAAGCCCTTCGCAGAGGGAAGCAGGGATTTGTAGAGGTGCCAGAGCTCGGTTTTGAAATAGAGATAAATAATATTTTGAGCGGCATACTTTCATTGTCAACATAAGAACCAAGATATGGCGATATCTTCCATGCTACACACATTATAGGTGGTTCCCAAACAGAATGGTAAAGTTTATACTCCCCTCCACCAACAAGCATCAATCCATGACTTGCTCGAAACAACGAAAGTGTCTCCAACTAGCAACAAATGCAGGGGGAGTTTTGTTTGCAATTTTTTTGATTTAGTTTGCATAAAGCATGGGACTGCATCCCGTGACCAGCCATTTTCTCATGAGTGAGGAGCGGAGTCCACTCCTCTTGAGAATAACCCGCCTAGCATGGAAGATACAAGACAGCCCTAGTTGATACATGAGCTATTCGAGCATACAAAATGTAATGTTTATTTGAAGGTTTAGAGTTTGGCACATACAAATTTACTTGGAATGGAAGGTAAATACCGCATATAGGAAGGTATGGTGGACTCATATGGAATAACTTTGGGGTTTAAGGAATTGGATGCACAAGCAAGATTCCCGCTTAGTACAAGTGAAGGCTAGCAAAAGACTGGAAGCGACCAACTAGAGAGCGACAACAGTCATGAACATGCATTAAAATTAATAAACATTGGATGCAAGCATGAGTAGGATATAATCCACCATGAACATAAATATCGTGAAGGCTATGTTGATTTTGTTTCAACTACATGTGTGAACATGTGCCAAGTCAAGTCACTTAAATCATTCAAAGGAGGATACCACCCCATCATACCACATCACAACCATTTTAATAGCATGTTGGCACGCAAGGTAAACCATTATAACTCATAGCTAATCAAGCATGGCACGAGCAACTATGATCTCTAATTGTCATTGCAAACATGTTTATTCATAATAAGTCAATCAGAACGATGAACTCATCATATTTACAAAAACAAGAGAGGTCGAGTTCATACCAGCTTTTCTCATCCCAAATACCCATCATATATCATCATAATTGCCTTTCACTTGCACGATCGAACGATGTGAATAATAATAAGAGTGCACGTGCATTGGACTAAGCTGGAATCTGCGAGCATTCAATAAACAGGAGAAGACAAGGCAATATTGGCTCTTGGTTAAATCAACAATAATGCATATAAGAGCCGCTTCAACAATTTAATCATGGTCTTCTCCTATCGAACCCCAAAGAAAAGAAAAAAAATAAAACTATTTACACGGGAAAGCTCCCAACAAGCAAAAGAAGAACGTGAAATCTTTTTGGGTTTTCTTTTTAATTATTACTACTACGGCAAGAAAAGTAAACTAACTAAAAGTTACACTATTTTTTTGGTTTTTCTTAAGGTTTATCAAGCATACAAGAAGAAAGCAAGAAAAAGAAAACAAACTAGCATGGATATTACAAAGGAAAGAGTATGAGCACCGACATCTAGCAATGAGTGTGTGAACATAAATGTAATGTCGGTGGAAATACGTACTTCCCAAGCTTTAGCTTTTGGCCTGTTGGTTTTATTGCCAAGGATGGCCTCATGGATACCCGTAGGTGTAGCTGGGGTCGATCGAGATGAAGAGGACTCGACCGCCATCGGCCGGGCAAGTCATCTCCTGATCCCAAAAATAATCAGACTGTCGTGGAGGCTCAAATTGTGGTTCCGGCCCGGCTGGTGTAGGGTTCCTAAGCTTGAATGGCCGCACTTTAACGAGATACTGGACCTTCAGATAAATTAAACAAGGAAGGAGCAGGCAAGGTAATAGTCTCTGTGGTGATGTTTATCAAAGTACAATTTATATATAAGCCACTTCCCTATTCTTAACAATAAAGTCATGCGCTAACATACTCTTATAATCTAAATAAGCATTGGGCAACAATTTTTCTTCTTTCTCATAGAGCCTAATAGGTATGTTAAAATGTGCAGCAAGACGTGAAGCATAAATAGCCCCAAAGATGGGACCCTTAGTACGGTTCAAACTTAACCGTTTAGCAATAATACCGCCCATACTAACAGAATTATCAGAATATAAACCATGGAGCAAAATGATAATGTCAGGAACACTGAGGTTTCCATAGTTTCTGCGACCAATTAAGCAACGACTAGCAAATAAAGCAAAGTAGCGTAAAACAGGAAAATGTATGCTAGTGATTCTTGCATCGCAAACCTTCCTAGTTTCCCCCACAGTAATGGTTTCAATAAACCCGTCCACATCTTTGCAATGTTGTTCATTTAAGGTACCCTCGAAAGGTATTTTGCAAACCTTGCAAAATTCTTCTAGTGGCATTTTCTTAACAACATCATATAAATGAAACTCTACTAAGGGAGGTGATTCCTTAGGAAAATAGTAGTAGTTTTGCACAAAAGTATTGGTGAGTAAGAGATACTGATGACGTTGGTCGCGGAGGAAGTCGGTGAGGCCAGCGTTCTCAACCAATGAATAGAAATCATCATAAATCCCGGCTTCTCTCAAGAAATTATCTAAGGCCATTCACACGGCCGAATCCTCCAAAAGTAGGCAAATTATATTTAGGCCTCTGTGCTTCTTCATTTTGCTTTTCCTTCGAGCTTCGGCTCGACGAGCCCCTCAAAAATCTCTTCATTATTTTCTGAAATATTCTGAAATTTTTAGTAACTTCAAACAAAAGTAAACCAAACTCAATGAAATTGATAGCAACTACTCCTACAAGTGCCTAGAGCCTATATCAAGCATTAGAACTACTTGGAACCATATAAATTTGACATGCAAGCTCAAGAACATGGTCACCTAGGCAACACAAATTTGCAATGAATAAAGCACTAGAACAAAAACTAATTGGACCAATGGAGGAGTCACATACCAAGGAACAATCTCCCCAAGAAGTTTTGTGAGAGGTGCTTTGAGCAAGGAGATCGAAAATCGCAAGAAAAATGAGCTAGAACTCATGCTTGAGCTGGATATTGGTGTTTGTGGGAGGAAGAAGGAGTGTATGGGTGCAGGAATAAGTGGAGGAGAGCCACCGTGGGCCCACGAGGCAGGGGGGCGCGCCCTCCACCCTCTTGGCCAGGTGCTTGCCCCTCCTGCTGTGCTCTCAGTGCCAGAAATTCTCAAATATTCTAGAAAAAATCATATTCCATTTTCAGGGCATTTGGAGAACTTTTATTTTCGGGGTATTTTTATATTGCACGGATAAATCGTAAAATGTATAGGAAAATTCTATTTTACTTTATTTCAACTAAATAATGTAAGGTAGAAGGAGGGCATGTAGGTTGTGCCTTCTAGTTTCATCCATCTCATGCTAATCAAAAGGAATCCACTAACAAGGTTGATCAAGTCTTGTTAACAAACTCATTCCGAATAACATGGAACCGGAGAAATTTTGAATAACACTATGTTACCTCAATGGGGATATGCACATCCCCAAAAAAAAGAATATCATATTTCTTCTTGACAGAGGGAAGAGGAAATTCAAAACCTCCAAATATAATCGATGGAATTTTTCCAATAGAGTTAATACCATGAACTTGAGGTTGTTTCCTCGGAAAGTGTACCGTATGCTCATTACCATTAACATGAAAAGTGGCATTGCCTTTGTTGCAATCAATAATAGCCCATGCAGTATTCAAAAAAGGTCTTCCAAGAATAATAGACATACTATCGCCCTCGGAATATCAAGAATAACAAAGTCCGTTAAAATAGTAACGTTTGCAACCACAACAGGCACATCCTCACAAATACCGACATGTATAACAGTTGATTTATCAGCCATTTGCAAAGATATTTCAGTAGGTGTCAACTTATTCAAGTCAAGTCTGCGATATAAAGAGAGAGGCATAACACTAACACCGGCTCCAAGATCACATAAAGCAGTTTTAACATAGTTTCCTTTAATGGAGCATGGTATAGTTGGTACTCCTGGATCTCCAAGTTTCTTTGGTATTCCACCCTTAAAAGTGTAATTAGCAAGCATGGTGGAAATCTCAGTATCCGGTATGTTTCTCTTATTTGTAACAATATCTTTCATATACTTAGCATAAGGATTCATTTTGAGCATATCGCTTAATCGTGACACTCAAAAAGATAGGTCTAATCATTTCAGCAAAGCGCTCAAAATCTTCATCATCCTTTTTCTTAGATGGTTTGGGAGGGAAAGGCATGGGTTTCTGAACCAAGGTTCCCTTTCTTTACCATGTTTCCTAGCAACAAAGTCTTTCTTATCATAACGTTGATTCTTTGATTGTGGGTTATCAAGATCAAACAGGTTCAATTTTACATGATTATCATTACTAGGTTGAGCATCATCATGAACATCAACGTTAGCATTTTCATTAGGTTCATGTTCATTACCAGATTGTGTTTCAGCATCAGAAATAGATATATCATTTGGATTCTCAGGTGGTTCAAAGAAGAGGTTCACTAGAAGCATGCAAAGTCCTATCATTTTTCTTTTTCTTATTTTTAGAAGGACTAGGTGCATCAATATTATTTCTCCGAGAATCTTGCTCAATTCTCTTAGGATGGCCTTCAAGATACAAAGGTTCCCGAGTCATTCTACCAGTTCTAGTAGCCACTCTAACAAAGATAATCATTTTTCTTACTATTCAATTCATTGAGAAAATCATTTTGAGCTTTAAGTACTTGTTCTACTTGAGTGGTAAACCATAGAAGCATGTTTAGTAATGAGTTTAAGTTCAACTTTAACTCTAGACATATAATCACCCAAGTGTTCAATCATATAAGCATTTTGTTTTAATTGTCTACCAAACTAAGCATTGAAATCTTCTTGCTTAACCATAAAGTTATCAAACTCATCCAAGCATTGGCTAGCAATTTTAGTAGGAGGGATTTCAGCTTTATCATATCTATAGAGAGAATTTACCTTTACTACCCGTGGTCGGGTTATCAAGACCATGAGGTTCTTCAAGAGGTAATGGATTAAGATCATATGTTTCTTCAACAAAGCGGTTGATTAAGACCATGTATTTCTTCAATAGGAGGTAAATTCTTAACATCTTCAGCTTTAATACCGCTTTTCTTTCATAGATTTCTTTGCCTCTTGCATATCTTCAGATCGAGAAATAGAACACCTCTCTTCTTGAGTTGGTTTAGGAATAGGCTCAGAATTGGCTCAGAGCTGGCTCACGAAGTGTCCAATTATTTTCATTTGTCAACATAATATTCAATAGAATTTCAGCTTCATCCGTGTTCTTTCCCTAAAATAGAACCAACACAACTATCCGTAATCTCCGAAGCATCGGTTAGTCCATTATAAAAGATATCAAGTATTTCATTTTTCTTATGAGGATGATCAGGCAAAGCATTAAGTAACTTGAGAAGCCTCCCCCAAGCCCGTGGGAGACTCTCTTCTTCAATTTGCACAAAATTGTATATTTCCCTCAAAGCAGCTTGTTTCTTATGAGCAGGGAAATATTTAGCAGAGAAGTAATAAATCATATCCTGGGGACTGCGCACACAACCATGATCAAGAGAATTGAACCATATCTTAGCATCACCCTTTAATGAGAACAGAAATATTTTAAGGATATAAAGGTAGCGAGATTTCTCATCATTAGTGAACAGGGTGGCTATATCATTTAATTTAGTAAGATGTGCCACAACAGTTTCAGATTCATAGCCATGAAAAGGATCAGATTCAACCAAAGTAATTATATCAGGATCAATAGAGAATTCATAATCCTTATCGTAACACAAATAGGTGAAGTTGCAAAAGTAGGGTCAGGTCTCATTCTATCATTAAGAGATTGCTGATTCCATTTAGCTAATAATCTCTTAAGCTCATATCTATCTTGTCAAGCTAAAATAGCTGCAGAAGCTTCTTTATCAAAAACATAACCCTCAGGAATAACACGCAAGTTTTCATCATCACTTTCATCAATAATATCAGTTTCAATAATTTCTTTCTCTCTAGACCTAGCAATTTGTTCATCAAGAAATTCACTAAGGGGCACAGTAGTATCATGCATAGCAGAAGTCTCATCATAAATATCATGCGACATATCAGAACGAATAGCAGAAGCAGGTTTAGCTGTCGCAAGCTTACTCAAAACAGAAGGTGAATCAAGTGCAGAGCTAGATGGCGCTTCCTTACCACCCCTCGTAGTTGAGGGATAAATTGTTGTCTTAGCGCCTTTCAAGTTCTTTATAGTGACCAGCAGATATAAATCCCAAGTGACTCAAAGAATAGAGCTATGCTCCCCAAGAACAACGCCGTAAAATAGTCTTGATAACCCACAAGTATAGGGGATCGCAACAGTTTTCGAGGGTAGAGTATTCAACCCAAATTTATTGATTCGACACAAGGGGAGACAAAGAATATTCTCAAGTATTAGCAGTTGAGTTATCAATTCAACCACACCCGGATAACTTAGTATCTGCAGCAAAGTGTTTAGTAGCAAAATAATATGATAGTAGTGGTAACGGTAACAAAAGTAACGATAGCAAAAGTAGCATTTTTGGTGTTTTGTAGTGACTGTAACAGTAGCAACGGAAAAGTAAATAAGCGGAAAACAATATATGAAAAGCTCGTAGGCATTGGATCGGTGATGGAGAATTATGCCGGATGCGGTTCATCATGTAACAGTCATAACACGGGGTGACACAGAACTAGCTCCAATTCATCAATGTAATGTAGGCATGCATTCCGAATATAGTCATACGTGCTTATGGAAAAGAACTTGCATGACATATTTTGTCCTACCCTCCCGTGGCATATTGGTCCTAATTGAAACTAAGGGATATTATGGACTCCTTTTATTAGATTACCGTAAAAAAGCATTAGCACATAGTGAATACATGAACTCCTAAAACTATGGTCATCACCGGAGTGGTCCCGATTATTGTCACTTCGGGTTTCGGATCATAACACATAGCAGGTGACTATAGACTTGCAAGATAGGATCAAGAACTCACATATATTCATGAAAACATAATAGGTTCAGATCTGAAATCATGGCACTCGGGCCCTAGTGACAAGCATTAAGCATAGCAAAGTCATAGCAACATCAATCTCGTAACATAGTGGGTACTAGGATCAAACCCTAACAAAACTAACTCGATTACATGATAGATCTCATGCAACCCATCACCGTCCAGCAAGACTACGATGGAATTACTCACGCACGGCGGTGAGCATCATGAAATTGGTGATGGAGGATGGTTGATGATGACGATGGCGACGAATCCCCCTCTCCGAGCCCCGAACGGACTCGGATCAGCCCTCCCGAGAGGTTTTAGGGCTTGGCGGTGGCTCAGATCGTAAAACGCTGATGAATCCTTCTCTCTGGTTTTTTCTCCCTGAAAGCAAATATATAGAGTTGGAGTTGAGGTCGGAGGAGCTCCAGGGGGCCCACGAGGTATGGGGCGCGCCCTAGGGGGAGGGCGCGCCCTCCGCGTGTGGCCCCCTGGTCTTCATCTTTTGCAAGGATTTTTTATTATTTCCAAATAGACGTTCCGTGGAGTTTTAGGTCATTTTGAGAACTTTTGTTTCTGCACATAAATAACACCATGGAAAGTCTCAATAAAAACAAATCGATCCGGGTTAGTTCCATTCAAATCATTCAAGTTAGAGTCCAAAACAAGGGCAAAAGTGTTTGGAAAAGTAGATACGACGGAGACGTATCAATGCGTGGGGCCGACCTAAGATGCTGACATGTGGGACTGGTTTGTGGAGGCCGGTGCTGACGTGTTTGTCTAAAAGAAGGGACGAAATATTTCTCTCTCATTTCGCATCCCCCGCGACACGAGCAACCCACCTCCGCCTCCCCCATCCCCACCCCCAATCCCGTGGCCGCTGGCGGCGATGACGACAGTTGTGGAGGTGTTCTACGCCGGTGACGTTGTCTTACTGGAGAAGTGCAAGGAGATCACCTCTTGGTTTCCTAGCAAGCAAGCTCTGGTGGAGCATGAGCTGAAATTGTTGATAGATGCGAGGCGTGATGAGATCCGGCGGATAATTCCATATCCGATCAATGGGGTGACTTGTATGGGGGGTTTTATCTGTGCGATGCATGAGGCAATGGAGTCGCCAGATCCTCATCCGCAAGCTCATTGGTATTCATATGGGTCTCGCCGCGACCCACCAAATCTAAAGGTCAAACAAGAGCTTGCAACTATTTCGGGGGTGAGATACGTGCAACCGCCTCCTGGTATGTCTCTACATATAATTATGCCACATAATGTGGAGGAGCTTATGAGGACCATCGAAAGGCCTGCGCTCGGAGACGAGCAAATGGCAGATGAGGAGGAGGACGAGGATTGGTTGTCAAAGCCTGCTCCGACCGCCAACAAGGAGGAGCACGAGGATGAATATGCAGAGGAGGATAGGTATTCGTATGTCGTAAAGCGTATGAGCGAAGATGACGATGTTTTAGGGCTTATCATGTACAAAGCAAAGCTAGAGGATGAGTGGACGCCCGTAGTTGTGTAATTGGAGTTGTGATACTTTTAGTTTGTTTATTGTTATCTACTGAAGTTTACTATATTCATCCAAGATGTGTATGCTACCTTATCTACTTTAAGTTTGTTGACCCGACATGTGTATGCTACCTTATCTACTGAAGTTTGTTTGTTTATGGCTGATTATTCCAATATTGCGGATCCGGGATATGTATGCAAACTTATGTACTGAAATTTTACGCCCTTTCCTTCACACAAAATTCATCTTCGGCACAAGGAAATGGAAGAAAGCTCTTTTTTACCCAACCCATGGCCCCATGCCAAAGAATTTAAATTATTGAGCCTTTTTTCTTATTCTGTAATTTCTTTCAGAATATTGTCAAAAATGCATGGATGAGTCATTAATCTATTGCACATAAGAGGTAAGTTTCTGAAGGTTTTTTTTTCAAGCCTGTGTTATTGTTAGTTTATCATTTTTTCCCACAAGCCATTGCACATGAGAGGCCTCCATGCAAAAGGATTTCAAATTTTTAGCATTTTTTAGCATTTTTTCATTTTCTATAATTTAATTCAATGTGCTGTCAAAATTGCATGGATGAATAATCATATAAAATGGTCAGAAATTAGAGTTTTCTTTGTGGATATGTCTACATTCCTAATGTGGAAGGTCAAAATGATTTTTCAGAATTTATTGACCAAACTAGAGCACGTGTGCAATTCAAATTTGAATTACTTGATGTACATAACTGGAAATTCATGAAAAAAATTGAAGCTAGAATCCCATGTGGTATACTTCAGGTGAAAATTGTAAGAGCACTATTTACAATATTATTTATGACACTTGCTTCACAAAAAAGTCATGTATGGCACTAGAAAATGGAAAATTAACTTTTTATTAAGCAAATGTTAACTTTTTTATGGAATTATTGCTCACAAATGGTAACACCCTTGTAAGTTCCAAAAATGGTCATGTTATCATCTTCTATGCCATGAAGATGCTCATGGGTATGGTCATCTTAGTTGAAAGTCATTAATCTTCATATGAGATAGGTCAGTTTTGTGAAGGTTTTTTTTTACTCTGTGGTATTGTCAGTGAAAGGATCGATATAGTTGACTAGAGGGGGGGGGGGTGAATAGGCAACTAACAATTTTTAGCTTTTCTTTACCAATTTAAACTTTGCATCAAAGTAGGTTGTCTAGATATGCAAGTAGGTGAGCAACCTATATGATGCAGCAACAACAAGCACACAAGCAAGCACGAGATATAACACAAATAAGCTTGCACAAGTAAAGGCACGAGATAACCAAGAGTGGAGCGGTGAAGACGAGGATGTGTTACCGAAGTTCCTTCCCTTTGAGGGGAAGTACGTCTCCGTTGGAGCGGTGTGGAGGCACAATGCTCCCCAAGAAGCCACTAGGGCCACCATATTCTCCTCACGCCCTCACACAATGCGAGATGCCGTGATTCCACTATTGGTTCCCTTGGAGGCGGCGATCGAACCTTTACAAACAAGGTTGGGGCAATCTCCACAACTTAATTGGAGGCTCCCAATGACACCACGAAGCTTCACCACAATGGACTATGGCTCCGCGGAGACCTCAACCAACTAGGGTGCTCAAACACCCAAGAGTAACAAGATCCGCAAGGGATTAGTGGGGGGAATCAAATGTCTCTTCGTGGAAGTGTAGATCAGGGCCTTCTAAACCAATCCCGAGCAAATCAACAAGTTTGATTGGCTAGGGAGAGAGATCGGGCGAAAATGGAGCTTGGAGCATGCAATGGAGCTTAGGGTTAGAAGAGGTAGTAAACTAGAGGAAGAAGACACCCCTTATATAGTGGTGAACCAAATCCAACCGTTATCCACTTAACCAGCCCGCGACCTATGGTACTACCGCCCCTGACAAGCGGTACTACCGCAAGGCCACATGGTACTACCGCGAGTGACCACGGTACTACCGCTGCTACGGCAGGAACTAGGTCAGGCCTGAAGCACATAGGCTGAGGGCGGTACTGCCGCAGGCGCGGTACTACCGCTCCCCCTTGCGATACTACCGCAAGGTAGGAATGGCCTAGCCTGGGAAGGGCACAGATGAATAAAAATACATTCGTTCCTACTTCCGCTGAAAATCAATCGATGCAAAAATCTGACACGGTACTACCGCACATGACATGCGGTACTACCGCGCAGGGAGCGGATGTAAAAAATTACATCCGCCCCTACTTCCGCTCATATAATCGCGTTGCATCAGGACTCACGGTACTATCACAGCATGGGGCGGTATTATCACAGAGGGCGCGGACGTAAAAATTACGTCGCCCCTACAACCGCATGAGCAAATTGAGTTCTGGTTCGAGGCCAGGTAGTACGGTTCGTAGGGAGCGGTACTATCATGGGCGCTTACAGATTACCGCAAAAGGCTTGCGGTACTATCAAGAGGGCCTGCGGTACTACCGCCTCCGTTGAGCAGTACTACCGCATGCCCCAGAACATCAACACTTAGGAATCCTTCTTTTTTGCATAGAAATGAGGAAAACGGAGGATGCTCCAAAGCACAAGGGGAAGGGGTGGGGGGCAGAGGACGAAAACATGTATGTGATGATTCCACCCGAACCTTTCCGAAGCGGACCCCCTCTTAATAGTATGGCTTTCCTGCGACTCAGATCCACCGAAAAGAAACGTAGAAAAACGCCATCTTTAATAGTCTTCTAGAGGCACCAAACCGTCTTGTGCCTAGCGATGAAACGTCCGAGAAACTCAAGGCACACGATTAGTCCGCAAAAGCATTGTCATCAATCACCAAAACACCTTAGGGATAAATATGCCCTTACAATCTCCCCATTTTTGGTGTATTGATGACAATACGGGATTTGCACAAAGGTAAATAATATAGAGCATACGCAAACCCCTCCTCTCTAAAATATAGACGGGCTCCCCCTAGATGTGTGCAATCTAGGTAGGTGCTTTGGACTGCACGACACACATACTAGGATCACACTCCCCCTATATTTTATAGACAAGGCATATCTTGCAATAGTAAGGCTAACACGAAGCAAGATAGCAAACAAGAGCATAACATAAGTAGCACAATATATCATAAGCTCACTAAGATAAGATAGAGTGCATATGTCTTACACCATATGAAGGATAAGTCTCACAAGCGCAAACCAAACCAAAGCAAACGAGGTTCAACTGAACAAACACAAGTGAAGCAATACGATAAAACGACTCGCAAATCCTACACTCTCTCCCCCTTTGGCATCGACACGCCAAAAAGGTAGAGAGGACACCTACACACAAGGGGTGGCTCATGCAGAGTAATCACTCCAACGCTCCTCGTCATACTCGGCAGCAGGGACGGTCTCCTCGATGTCCTCCTCAGAATCAGTCCACTTGAAGCCTTGCTTAGCCATCCACTCAGCTTCTAGAGTGATGACCTCCTCAGAACCGCCAGAGACTTCCTCTCCAAAGACCTTCATAATATTCTTGTCGCGGCGACGACTCTCCTTGGAAGCAACGTGAGTCCTGTACTGCCCCTTTGCCTTCATGCAGAACAGAGTCTTCATCTTTTCCTTCAGCTTCTTGGCCCACGAGGGCTCAGAGGAGCAAGGGGCAAACCCAGCAGCAAGGTCCTCACCAGCATCCTCCGCCTCAGCCTCCTCCCCATCAACAGCCCTCCGAAAGCAGCTTACCAAAGACGAGTAGTAGTGTTGGACCACTTGGGCTTGACACGAAGACTGATGGACTCATGACGAATCCAGTCTGGAGCAAGGAACTCATCACCGGAGAACAGCTTCTCCCAAGTCTTGGAGATTAACAGAAACAGGTATGGTCCATAGATGGGTACCTTGCGGTTGAACACCGTGAACCGAAGCTCACACCACATGATATGTGAGACATCAAGTGGTTGAGACTGAGACACACGCGCCTCCTCACACAGGAGCATCATATCCACCAGATAGGCATGTACCTTGTCCTTGTCACCAATGCGAGGGAAAAGAGAGTTGCAGAAGATGCGATACATGATGTCCGTAAATGGGTTCAAGACTCCACGTCGTCTTGCCACTGGGAAGTGTCTTCGCAACATAATACTGCTGGAGCCTATTCTTGCTAGCTGACTCAGGGTTGGCATGAGGGCGAACACCAACGGGTGTGTTGAGCCCCTCATCAGGTACGTGGAGCAAATCCATGAAGTCCTTCCAGGTAGCAGTCAACTAACGTCCATTGGTCATCCAGGTCATCCTTCGATCCTCCCCAGAGTGAAAGTGAACTGAGGCAAAGAACTGGCAAATAATCTCAAGGTCATAGTACAGGTGGAAGGAGATCACATGTTCAATGCCAAACTGCTCCACCAAGTCCAGAGCCTCTCCAAAGTAAGCACGGTGCTTGTCCTGCCTCATGTGATTCATGTCAATCCACTTGACATCCACATAGGTGTTTTGCTTGGCCTTGATCACATCCAGGTAGACGAGAGTCTGCTGCTTGGTCCAAAACAGGTCATTGCCTCTGAAGATAGCACGTGCATTCACATACGGGTTGATCTGCCTTCGAGGGATAAACTCAGAAAGAGGAATCTCGTCCATGCCCTTTGCGGGTTTCTTGTACTTGCTGGCGGAGGACTTGACCTTGCGCTTGGGGGCACTGGAGCCCTCTGGAGCTTCATCTTGATTGCGCAGACGCTTGGAGCTAGTGTCACGACTGGGATTGGAACGGCGAGTAGGAGCACCGGAGCCACCACCTAAGACACAAAGCAAAAAGCAGAAACGAAAAGTGATAAGATCAATGCAAAGACCTCAGCAAAACAAGGGAAACATGTAGAAAGCATACATGGTAATTGCCAAGAAGAAGATTGGACAACAACGGTAGTACTGCCAGTTCGCGCGGTACTAAAATTTTAGTACCGCTCCTAGTCGCGGTAGTACCGCGTGAAGGCACGGTAGTACGGGGGCTCAGAGTGGTAGTAGAACTTTAGTACCACGGCTCGTGCGGTAGTACCGTACCAGCGGTAGTACCGCACAAGAGATGCAGTAGTACCGCATAGGCGTCAGATCCGAACCATTTGAATCTGAGAATAACCGCGAAAACGAGGCGGTACTACGGTTGATCAAATCTACCACGGGACAACATATCAAGTATATTTTCTACGCAACACTACTCTCCTACAACCTACTCTTGCATAGATTTGGCCTAAAATCTCAAGAACACATGCATCTCCCCAAAAACCTAGAGGCAAAAGAACGAACAAAAGAGAGAGGGATTTGGGGAGAAACCTTGTTCCATGGCAAGAGGAAGTGGTGGGGAACGATCCCACCGGTCGGATCCGAGGAGAGCGCCCGGAGGCGGAGATCCAGCGAGGGTCTCCAGCCCCGTTCTTCAGCAGGAGAGAGAGAGGCGGCGGGGAGAGAGACAGAGGAATGGGTATGGGGGAGTTGGAACTCCCCCGCCTGGTCTTAACTCCCCACGCCGCACTCGTCATGGTAGTACTGCCTACCATCATGTAGTACCGCTCGGGCGGAAGTGCCACACCGAAGCGGTAGTACTGCTCCCCCAGGCGGCAGTAAAAAATTACTACCGCACTGGGTGCAGTTGTACCGTGCTCTCCACATGCGGTAGTACCGTGGCAGGCCGCGGTAGTACCGTGAGCTCAAGAAGATGCACGTTAACACAAGAGAAATGGTCTTCGCAAGGAAACTTCAAGCAAACGAGACACCACAAGAACAGCTCAGCACGAGGAAAGAAAGGCAAGAGACAACAAGGACCAACCACGAGACACAACCTCTCCAAGGAGAGGGCGGTGGCCAGAGCCACCTATGTTTGAGTCAATTGGTATGGCACTGCGAAGAATTATCCTTGGGCCCATGACAAAAACTCGTCTTTGAAGCACAAGTACCATAAAAATGGCTAATGTGAAAGAGTTGATCAATTTATGCATAATGGGGGGAGGGAGAGTTCATTGAGAGAACAACACTCCCCCCTATGTCCATGCCTACATCTAAACAAGACAACAAGTTGAGTATGGTGGGGTGTGCAAGGGTTCAAGCAACATTGCTCGAATCAATGATATTTAGCTCATGCCTTAACTCGCGAAATCTTGCTTCATCTAATGGCTTCGTGAAAATGTCTGCAAGGTTATCATGAGTGTTGACGTAGTTGAGCTCGATCTCCCCTCGCCTGATGTGATCCCGTATGAAGTGATACCGAATCTCAATATGCTTCGTCTTGAAGTGTTGCACCGGGTTGAGAGAAATCTTGATTTCACTTCCATTGTCACACCAAAGAGGCACTTTGTCACAGATGACACAGTAACCCTTTAAATTTTGCCTCATCCATAGGAGTTGTGCACAACAACTACCGGCCGCCACATACTCTGCTTCGGTGGACGAGAGAGACACACAACTTTGCTTCTTAGAAAACCAACTTACCAAAGAGCAACCAAGGAATTGGCACCTCCTAAGTGGACTTCCTATCCACTTTGTCTCCCTCCCAATCCGAATCCGAATAACCTACAAGCTTGAAGTTTGCTCCTCTTGGGTACCATAAGCCAAAGTTTGGGGTATGAGCCAAATATCGAAGATTTGCTTTGACCGCCACAAAGTGGCTTTCCTTAGGTGCGGCTTGAAACCGTGCACAAATTCCCACACTCAACATGATATCGGGTCTAGATGCACAAAGGTAAAGCAAGGATCCAATCATGGAACGATATACCTTTTGATCCACCGCTTTACCGTTGGGATCAATGTCAAGTTGGCACTTGGTGGGCATTGGAGTGGAAGCCAGATTGACATCACTTAGCTTGAATCTCTTGAGCATGTCTTGAGTGTATTTGGCTTGGTTGATGAAGGTTCCTTCTCTTCTTTGCTTCACTTCGAAACCGAGAAAGAACTTCAACTCTCCCATGGAAGACATCTTGAATTTTGAGGTCATGAGTGCGGAAAATTCCTCATTGAAAGCTTTTTTAGGGGAACCAAAGATGATATCATCAACATATAGTTGGCACACAAACAACTCCCCTTTGACCTTCTTAGTAAAAAGAGTGGGGTCGATTAGCCCAACTTCAAATCCACGGTCTTGTAACAACTCGGTAAGGTGGTCATACCACGCACGTGGGGCTTGTTTAAGGCCATAGAGTGCCTTATCGAGTTGATACACATGATCGGGAAAGTATGGATCCTCAAACCCGGGGGGTTGCTTGACATATACCAACTCATTAATAGGACCATTAAGAAAAGCACTCTTCACATCCATTTGTTGCAACTTAAAGTTGTGATGAGAAGCATAAGCAATCAACAAACGAATGGATTCAAGGCGAGCAACGGGAGCAAAGGTTTCACCGTAGTTGATACCCTCGACTTGGGAGTAGCCTTGTGCCGCCAATCTTTCCTTGTTGCGAACGATGGTCCCATAAGCATCTTGCTTGTTCTTGAATATCCACTTGGTTCCAATGACATTGTGGTTCCCCGTTGGCCTTGGCACCAATGTCCACACCTTGTTGTACTCGAAGTTGTTGAGTTCTTCATTCATGGCATTAAGCCAATCCGGATCTTTGAGTGCTTCATATAACTTTTGGGGTTCAACACAAGAGACAAACGCGTGATGTTCACAATAGTTTGCCAATTGTCTACGGGTGCTTACCCCCTTTTGAATGCTTCCAAGCACATTTTTCATGAGATGACCCTTGGTGGAGAGCTTGGATGCAATCTTGGCGGGACGATGCTCCAATTCCTCCTCGGTGGTGAGTTGAGGAGCGGTCACTTGATCATCTTGAGCGCCGTCTTGAGCTTGTTCTTGATCTTGAACTTGCTCGGAGGAGAAAACTTGACCTTGGGCATCACTTGGTGTTTCAACACCGTCTTGAGCATGATCTTGCCCTTGGTCTTGTTCACGAGGTTGAGGGCCTTCACTTTGTTCTTCGGAAGCATGTGGTCCTTGGGTTGGTGATGGCTCTACTTGAGTGGAGCATTTTCCTTCTCCTTCGGCCACAAGGGGTTCCTCAATGGGTAGGATAAAACCAACACCCATTCTTCTTATAGCTTGAGGAGGAATTTCATCACCTACATCACAAGTGCCACTTTGATCCACTTGGGAGCCATTATTCTCATCAAACTCCATGTTACACGTCTCCTCAATAAGCCCCGTGGACTTATTGAGGACACGGTAAGCATGAGAGTTTGTATCATAACCAACAAATATGCCCTCATAAGCTCTAGCCTCAAATTTAGACAATCGAACACCCTTTTTGAGAATAAAACACTTACACCCGAACACCCGGAAGTACTTGAGGTTGGGCTTGTTACCGGTGAGTATCTCATACAGAGTCTTGTTCAAGCCTTTGTGGAGATAGAGACAGCATGACACGCGGTGTTGATGGCTTCGGCCCAAAAGTTGTATGGAGACTTGAACTCCGCCATCATGGTCCTTGCCACATCCATCAACGTCGGGTTCTTCCTCTCCGTAACACCGTTTTGTTGAGGGGTGTAAGGTGCGGAATATTGATGCTTGATCCCCTCATCACTAAGAAACTCATCCAAGGTGTAGTTCTTGAACTCAGTGCCGTTGTCACTTCTTATTGTCAAGATCTTTGCATTGTGTTGACGTTGGGCTTCATTTGCAAAGTCAATGACGGTCTGTTGGGTCTCGCTCTTCCTCTTGAAGAAATACACCCAAGTGTATCTTGAATAGTCATCCACAATCACCAAGCAATACTTCCTACCCCCAAGACTATCAAAGGATGGAGGTACAAAGAGATCCAAATGAAGGAGCTCCAAAGGCCTCTTCGAGTAAATGATAGTCGTGGGAGGGTGAGCCTTCTCATGTAGCTTTCCTTCGATACAAGCACTGCAAGCACGATCTTTAGCAAAGCTAACATTCGTTATTCCACGGACATGGTCCCCCTTGAGAAGACTTTGCAAAGATCTCATATTGACATGGGCTAAACGGCGATGCCAAAGCCATCCCGCGTCAACTTTAGCCCTTAGGCATGTCGCGGTCTTAGTGGGTCGCTCTGAAAAGTTAATCACATATAGACCGTTCTCGACATGCCCAACAAAGGCTACTTTAAGAGTCTTGCTCCACAATAGGGCCACGGTATCAATATCAAAGAAAGTGGCAAAGCCCATGATTGCAAGTTGACGAACGGAAAGTAAATTGTATGCAAGGGACTCAACAATCATGACCTTCTCGATCATGAGATCATGAGAAATGACAACCTTGCCGAGTCCCAATACCTTAGAAGATGAGGCATCATCCTACTCGACATTGGTGGGCATAGATGGAATCTTGTGCACGTCCACCACCAAGTCCTTGCTTCCGATCATATGATTTGCAGCTCCACTATCGATCAACCATGATCCCCCACCGGAAGCAAACACCTACAAGAGATCAATGCTTGGTTTTAGGTACCCATTTTGTAATGGGTCCTTTGATGTTAGTGACAAGGGTCTTCGGAACCCAAATAGACCATTCAATATACTCATGAGGAGAACCAACAAATTTGGCATAAACATGCCCATCACTAGCACGGCACAAAACATAAGAAGGGTCAAAGTCGCCGGCTTTGTTGGAAGGGGTGGCATTGGCGTTCTTGACACCACCACCCTTCACATTGTTCTTATTCTCCTTGGAAGCACCCTCTCCCTCCTTCACAAAGGTTTGCTTGAGAGGGGGAGTTCATTTGGTCTTGTCACTCTTCTTCTTGTTCTTGGGCATGGGTGCGAACCCAATCCCTTCCTTGCCCACAACTTCCTTTTGATTGCTCAAAAGGTCGTTGAGGTTCTTCTCACCTTGAATGCACGACACAAGGCCTTTCTCAAGTTGCTCCTTCAACTTAGCATTCTCTCAACAAGATGCACATGCTCACAACAAGGGTTAGTAGCATTTGCATTATCAATTAACACCATATGAGGAATGGTGGCTTTCTCCTTGGTTAGCTTCACTTGGAGTTGATCATGAGACTCCTTGAGGCTAGCATGAATACCTTTCAAGGCCTTGTGAGCCTTGTCAAGTATATCAAACTCCTCCTTGAGTCTAGCAAGATCAACCCCAAGTTTGGCTTTCTCGGAATTGAGCACACGAGAAACAGCAAGAGCATGATCAAGATCTTTCTTTAACTTAGGATGATCATCGTTGTGTGACTCCTCAAGAGTCAAACGAATACCACACTCTTCCTCAAGAGCATTGGAAAGATCCGAAATCTCATTGGCATAGTCACGACTATGCCCCTCCATCTTAGAGATGGTATCTTTGTGAGCCTCGATCATGTCATTGCCTTCACCAAGTTGTTCCAAGAGGGCAACGAAGTGCTTCTTGGATTTACCCTTGAGTTTACCCATAAAGGTCTCAAACTCATTCTCCTCCACATTTGTTCCCTCATGTTCATCAATGCCATCCGTCAAAGAAGGATGATTAATGATGGTAGTTTTGATGTTGGGGGTTGCCTTGTTGGTGGCTTTAGCCATGAGGCACTTGGCGGTGATGCTCTCATTGGGTGAGTCAAAGAGAGACACCCGTGGAGTCGTCGCAATGGCAACGGAGGCCATGGCAATCGACTCACCATCTTCTTCATCATCATCATCCTCATTGTACTCTTCTTGTACCACCAATGCCTTGGGAGGAGACTTCTTGGTGAAGTTGCTCTTGTTGGGGAAAGACTTGGCCTTGTCCTTTCTGGATGAGCTTGCCACCATTGTCTTCCCTCTTCTCATAAGGGCACTCCGCAACAAAGTGGCTCACATTGCCACAATTAAAGCAAGTCCTCACTCGTTGCTTGCCCTTTGCGCCACTTGAATTTTTCTTGTTGAAGTTGGGCCTTGAGTTCTTCTTGCTCCAAAATTGCCTTGAAGCAAGAGCCATATGTTCATGATAGGCATACTTCGTATCTTCGAGGTTGCTCTCCTCTTCTTCCTCTTCTTCCTCTTCCTCCATACTAACCTTGGCCTTTAGTGCAAGGTTGGGCTTCTTTACTCTTTGAGAGCATAGTACCGCATTGTCGGCGGTCTTGTCCAAGATGCTCATAGCAACGAACTCATCCAACACTTCACTTGAGGACAAGGTGTGGAAGTCCGGTATTTAGCGAATGATCGGAGGACATGGCTTTGTGGTAGGGCAACATTTCCTTGAGGAATTTGCTCTTGATCCAATTGTCATCCGTGTCCTTACTTCCATGATCTTGGAGTGAGACCGCGAGTTTTTTTACCTCTGATAAAGCTCACGAGGTTCTTCATCTTCTTTCATTGCAAACTCATCGGCTTCATCTTGCACCACTTCATAGTTGGAGCGTTGAATGCTTGCGCTTCCCCGGTAGAGGGAAACAACTTGGTGCCAAGCATCTTTGGCCATGGAGTAGGGCCGGAGATGAGGAAGATCTTCGGGTGGGATTGCTTCTTGGATGATGAAGAGAGCATTCTCGTTGAATTGATTACCCACAGCTTCTCTAGGAGTGAAGTTGCTTCGGTCATGCGGATAGAAACCTTCTTCAATGATTCTCCAAAGGTTAGTGTTCAGATGATTTAAATGACGCTTAAAGCGATAGACCCAAGAATCAAATACCACATTCTTCTCAATCTTAGGAGCCGGGCCGGCATGATTCAAATGAGCGGAAGGAAGTGGTCCACCATAGACAAGTGGAGGTTCCACATGGGCAAAGATGCCGGTGCCATTTTTACCACTAGAAGAAGGAGCTTTCTCGCTAGTAGCATCCCCCTTGTTGGAGGTAGCATTCGTCACCTTGTTAGCGGGATTACCCACTTTCAACGGTGCGGTGGAAAGTTTAAGCCCTTCTATGAATTTATTAAACATGCTTTCGACCTCGATCGTCATGGAGGTTTTAAATGTGTCCAACGCCACATTGAATTCCTCACGAGAGACTGCGGTTCCCCATCTCCCGTAGACGAGACCGAATTCGCACCGGAGTGCTCCTCCACACCGTCTACGACGTCAACCATACTCTTAGGATAGTAAAGTCCTTAATAAAGAGACGAGGCTCTAATACCAATTGAAAGGATCGATATAGTTGACTAGAGGGGGGTGAGTAGGCAACTAACAATTTTTAGCTTTTCTTTACCAATTTAAACTTTGCATCAAAGTAGGTTGTCTAGATATGCAACTAGGCGAGCAACCTATATGATGCAACAACAACAAGCACACAAGCAAGCACGAGATATAACACAAATAAGCTTGCACAAGTAAAGGCACGAGATAACCAAGAGTGGAGCCGGTGAAGACGAGGATGTGTTACCGAAGTTCCTTCTCTTTGAGGGGAAGTACGTCTCCGTTGGAGCGGTGTGGAGGCACAATGCTCCCCAAGAAGCCACTAGGGCCACCGCATTCTCCTCACGCCCTTACACAATGCGAGATGCCGTGATTCCACTATTGGTGCCCTTGGAGGCGGTGACCTAACCTTTACAAACAAGGTTGGGGAAATCTCCACAACTTAATTGGAGGCTCCCAATGACACCACGAAGCTTCACCACAATGGACTATGGCTCCGTGGAGACCTCAACCGTCTAGGGTGCTCAAACACCCAAGAGTAACAAGATCCGCAAGGTATTAGTGGGGGGAATCAAATTTCTCTTGGTGGAAGTGTAGATCGGAGCCTTCTCAACCAATCCCGAGCAAATCAACAAGTTTGATTGGCTAGGGAGAGAGATCGGGCGAAAATGGAGCTTGGAGAAGCAATGGAGCTTAGGGTTAGAAGAGGTAGTAAACTAGAGGAAGAAGACACCCCTTATATAGTGGAGAACCAAATCCAACCGTTATCCACTTAACCAGCCTGCGACCTGCGGTACTACCGCCCCTGACAAGCGGTACTACCGCAAGGCCACACGGTACTACCGCGAGTGACCGCGGTACTACCGCTGCTACGGCAGGAACTAGGTCAGGCCTGAAGCACAGAGGCTGAGGGCGGTACTGCCGCAGGCGCGGTACTACCGCTCCCCCTTGCGGTACTACCGCAAGGCAGGAATGGCCTAGCCTGGGAAGGGCGCGGATGAATAAAAATACATCCGTGCCTACTTCCGCTGAAAATCAACTGATGCAAAAATCCGACACGGTACTACCGCACATGACATGCAGTACTACCGCGCAGGGAGTGGATGTAAAAAATTACATCCGCCCCTACTTCCGCTCATGTAACTGTGCCAGACCAGGACTCACGGTACTACCGCACGCATGGGGCGGTACTACCATGTAGGGCGCTGATGTAAAAAAATATGTCCGCCCCTACAGCCGCACTAGCAGCTGAGTCTTGTCTGAGGCCATGGTAGTACCGCTCCTACGGAGCCATACGGTACTACTGCGGGCGCCTACGGTACTATCAAGAAGGCTCACAGTACTATCAAGAGGGCTCGCGGTACTACCGCTCCGTTGAGCAGTACTACCGCATGCCCCAGAACAGCAACACTTAGGAATCCTTCTTTTTGCATAGAAATGAGGAAAACGGAGGATGCTCCAAAGCACAAGGGGAGAAAGGGGGGCAGAGGAAGAAAACGTGTACGTGATGATTCCACCCGAACCTTTCCGAAGCGGACCCCCCTCTTAATAGTACGACTTTCCTACGACTTAGATCCACCGAAAAGAAACGTAGAAAAACACCGTCTTCAATAGTCTTCGAGGGGCACCAAACCGTCTTATGCCTAGCGATGAAACGCCTGAGAAACTCAAGGCACACGATTAGTCCGCAAAAGCATTGTCATCAATCACCAAAACACCTTAGGGATAAATATGCCTTTACAGTCAGTTTATCATTTTTCCCACAAGCATTGCACATGTGAGGCCTCAATGCAAAAGGATTTCAATTTTTGAGCATTTTTTCATTTTCTATAATTTATTTCAATGTGTTGTCAAAATTGCATGGATGGCTAATCATATAAAATGGTTGGGAATTAGAGTTTTCTTTGTGGCTACTGCCTACATTCGTAATATGGAAGGTGAAAATGATTTTTTAGAATTTATTGGATGAAACTAGAGCACATTTGTAGTTCAAATTTGAATTACTTGATGTAAATCACCAGAAACTCAATAAATCAATGATAAGATGCAATATCACTCAGAAATTCATGAACAATGGCAGCTAGAATCCCACGTGGTATACTTCAGGTGAAAATGGTAAGGGCACTATTTACATAATTATTTATGGCACTTGCTTCACACAAAAAGTCATGTATGGCACTAGAAAAATGGAAAAATTAAATTTTTATTAACCAAATCTTCAATCTTTTTGTGGAATTATTGCTCACAATGGTAACACTCTTGTTAGTTCCAAAAATAGTCATGTTATCATCTACTATGCCATGAAGATGCTCATGGGTATGGTCATCTTAGTTGAAAGTCATTGATCTTCATATGAGATAGGTACGTTTTGTGAAGTTTTTTTTTCAAGTCTATGGTATTGTCAGTTTATCATTTTCCCAAAAGCGATTGCACATGAGAGGCCTCCATGCAAAATAATTTCAATTTTTGAGCATTTTTTTTCAATTTCTATAATTTATTTTAATGTGTTGTCAAAATTGCATGGATGACTAATCATATAAAATGGTTGGGAATTAGATTTTTCTTTGTGGGTACTGCCTACATTCCTAATGTAGAAGGTGCAAATAATTTTTCAGAATTTATTGGACCAAACTGGCACTATTGCAGGATGCTGCTAACGTGGCACTACAATCAGAGACCCTTCGACGAAACTGTATGTGATGCATTAATCGCAAACTGTCATGTAAAAACCGTCAAAAAGACGCAAAACGTTTGCGATGACGGATACATAAAACCCGGTTTAGATTTTAGTTGCGTGTGCGATGCGGGGCATACGGTTCAGTTCAATGAACTCTTTGCGATGATGTAGGACAACAGAAACGCGTAGCCAGATGAAGGTGTGTGCGATATATGGCATACAGTTCACTCGGATAAACTATTTGTGATGAGGCGGAACAACAGAAACGGGCAGCCAGATGAAGGTGTGTGCGATATACGGCATACAGTTCACTCAGATGAACGGGTTGTCATTAGGCGGAACAAAAGAAACACTCAGCCAGATCAAGGTGTGTGCAATAGAGGGCAAACAATTCACTCGGATGAACTGTTTGCGTTGAGCCAAGAGAACAAAAATGGTTCAATTTAACAAGATGTGTGTGATACGCGGCAAACAAGTTTGTAATCAGAAATGTGTGCGAAGACCGATAATAACACAGACGATTGCTGCTAATAAGACGTGTGTGTGTTGTGCGATGGGATTGCATACAAAACAACAACATATATATATATACACACACACACACACTGATAAGGACATGGTTGCATAACCAAATTAAACATCCAATTACATAGGTGGCTACTACACACATGACATTTGCACACACCAAAGTAAACTATTACATGCATAATTACGTAGGTGGCGACTACACACATGACATTTCCACACACCAAAGTAAACTATATATTACATGCATAATTAACTAGGATAAACGATAATCTGATCATCATCTACTTCTTGTAACGCTTGCCGCTACTGCTCTGGTTGTGGCTCGATCCGGCCTTGTCGATTTCAGGAACGAGGCACTTCCTCGTGTCAACGATCTGCCTGTGCATCTCGTAGCATGTCTACACGCTCTTGGCCATGAACCTGAGGTGAGGTTCATCCAGTTGCCGCATCCAGACCCCGTGGTAGGATACATGACTTGTTCTGTTGGCACCCTGCTTCATCTTTTCGTAGTAGGGGTCGATGATGGCCGAGGCGAGTTCAACCAGGGAGTCCTTCGTGCTGCCCCAGACCCTGTAGTGGTCACGGATTTCAACAAGGTTCTTACAGGCCAAGCCTGTAAACATGAGCGCTTTTACATCATTGGAGGTTTCCACCATAGCGAACTTGTAGTTGGTGCTGTTGACAAACCTGGCGAAACGGTCGCAAGGCTCCATGGCCATGCAGTCGTGGTAGATGAGGACATGATGGGGCACACACAACTGGGCGACGACAACCTTCTGATCTTTGCCGGGATGACCACCGGTGTACTGGAGGTCAATGCTGACCATCTTATACTTGTCTGAGCAAGCAACTGTTTCACGGTGTTGATGTAGTCCTCCACCACGGCCGGGTCGATGGTGTACACCACCGAGAGATCCGTCTCTCTCACGTGGGTCTCCACTTTATGCTCGCTGAACTCCATTGGAGCGCCAGCTAGATATCCTCTCTGTATGTGTTGTTGTGAGCGTGCTTGTTGTGTTGTGGGGCGAGATCAAAAGGTTGAAGAGACTAAGGTTATAATGGCCGCGGGAATTAATGGGGAAGCTGTATCCTGGAATACCCGCATGCCCGAATGGCAGTTCTAATTTGTAGCGCGTAACTCCATCGTGCCGCACGTAGCTGCATTGTGGCGACGTGCGTGGCACAACCACATGCATATGGGGCCCCAACGTGATCATGCGCAGGCCCCAATCGCTGGTAGAGCATGCGCGCAGGGATGCGAGCAGAGCTCTCCACGATCGCCTCAACGGCGAGCAACCATATATATGTATATATCAGTTGAACATGCAAGGAAAAGTTGTGCACAAGTCGAGCGCATGGAGGTACGCGAGCAGAGAACGCCGTGGCGCCTAACGGCGATCACAACACGTCGCAGTGGCTAACGACGAGCACAACGCGCCGCGGCGCCTAACGGCGAGCAGAGCGCGCCGAGGGATGCGAGCATAGGCCGGTACAATGATACATGGCAAATAAGACGAACTGTGCGAGCAATGGCGGAGACATCAAGCACGAATCAGATTAGAGTTGCATGTGCGAAACTTGGCATATACTTGATCCGTCCGAGCTGTTTGTGATGGAATAAGCCGTGTGTGTTGTGGGCAAATGCTTGCTGGTATACAACCATCTGCGATTGATGAATTCATCACCGATGGGTTCCCTAGTGTGGTCCGTGTGCGATGTGATTATGCTCTGTCTGCACAACATCTATGCTCTGTGTACAGAAGAACAACATATATATATATATACTTATAATAGGACATGATTGCAAAACCAAATTAAACATCCAATTACGTTATATAACAAATACCATAAATATTGCAAGGTTCAAATTCTAGCATTACAAGGCCCAAATTCAAATATTACAAGGTTCAAACTATTCTGACACATAAAATTCATCTTCTTCAGAATCTTTTTCATGCATTATTTTGCGAAAGGATCAGCCACCGAGAAGTCATATAGTGGCTCGATACAGTGACTTCCGAATAATCTATCATATGAAGTTACAAACTGAAATTCAGCTTCTGTAGAGCCTTTTCCATTCAGCTATAGACGCTTGTGCTCTTTAGCAATCCATTCACTTCTGCGCAGTAAATATAGGGCAAACCTCATTACCTTGAGCAAACTTGCTTTCTCAACAAAGAACCTGGCGAATTTAATTTCTGGTATGGTGCCTCGGTACTCGTTAGAAGTAATTTCTGTGAGATGAAGATTAAGGCATTCAATGGGATTGTTATATTCCCCAACATTTTCTACTTTCGGGCCTGCTAGTATCTGGAAAGGAAGACAACCTATTAGCGTCTAGCTGCAGATTTGAACACTTCGGCCCTCTTTGATTTGCAGGATTTCTAATATACACGTAAAGAGTGAAATGCCACCTTCAATCTTTCATGATAAACTTTTATCATTAAAGCATGTCGAGCGAAGGAATAAAACGCGTACAACACTAGCATCTCAAAAAAAATATTTATTGAAATCCTCCAAATTTCCTTTAGAAACCATTCTATATTTTTCATAGTAATCATGGGTAAAAGTAACAGAACATTGAGCTCCACTGTGGTTAAAAATTAACAGGAAATGAGCATCACCTCGATGTATAACTTCTCCGTGCAAGGAAAGCATGATCTGGGCCAACAGATTGTAGTGCCAAGATCTTCACTGCGCGCAGAGGCCAGGTCAAGCTTGTGGGAATCATTTTCCGGATGACAGGCGAACATATAGATCAACAAAAAATTGATAAAATATGTTGTCCAATAATATATAAGAAGGAGAGGAAGAAGACTGTTATACCTGAACAGATAATGATCCAGTAACAAGTTTGTTGAATTCAGCACACAAATAGCCCAACACTGTCAATTTCGGTGCGTGAATGACCCTGATTCTTGCTGGACCTAATTTATCAAGTACATTCTCTCGAGGAAAGGCGCATTCTCAATGACCATATCGTGAAACACCTCAACTGACAGCCTTGGGCGGTGCCAGCAATGCACATAAATCGCACGGACATTCGTCGAGGTGATGTGGAGGCTACTAAACCCAGCCATCGCATGAAGAAGAAGGTACTCGAGCGTTGTACAACCAACAAGCAGGCGGTCCAAATCCTCCTTCAAGATGCAGATGGCAATGAGCTCGAGGTGCTTAAGTTTAGGGAGATGAAGAGCGCACATGACATCAATCCGGGGGAAAATGCACTGCCTGAATGTAGCGCGGCGCAGCGTGAGCGCGAGGTGGAGCGCGGATGACGGCAGCGAGCGTGGACGCTCAGCTATAAAGCTGAGCTCCTCTAGCCGATCTAGGGCTGGGGATATGAACCGGTAGTGAAACCTGGGTTTGGCCTTGCATTGGGGACTGAACCTGCTGATAGCAAGGCATCTGACCGACCCAGGGTGCATGGCGAGGATGTGGGACAATGCACCCAGGCGTTGCTGCTCCCCGTTGTAGAACTCATGGTCGACGATGAGGTCCAGGGGGGTGGAGTGCCAGAGGGGGCACCACCGCCGTGAGAGGAAAGTGGTCCGCACGCCGGATTTGATGAGGAGGTGGGATATGATGGTTACCAACATCTCGTCGGGGAGGCTGCTGATGAAGTCCACGTTCGCCGGAGGCTCTTGCGGTTCTGGCTCGACCCGCCCCCGCTTGTTGGCTGGCTCATCCTCCATCTCGCAGTAGGCGGCGATCCTCGGCGGCGGTGCTTGTAGATGAGAACGGAGGACTGTTCTACAAACCTTCCCGAGTTGGCCAAAACAAAAGTCCAAAACAGGCAATAAATTGCAGCGCTCGCGGCTTGCTTCCCGGTACGGTGAGCATGCACGGTGGACTGCTCATAGTCGTCCCGTCTAATAAAACAGCTACCCGCGATAGTAAATGGTTAGTTGAACACCCACGGTTGGACTAATACGACTGTTTGCGATAATAATGTGGTGGCTATTTGTTAAAAATGCCTAGGAAAATCAATGTATAAAAAGGCGAAATGAACCCTGAATAATTTCATATGTTTAGCACAGTTGCATGTTGCCTAACCATGAGGCTTCTTGATAGAAGCTCCGGTTTGTATGAAAGAAAATATGGGTCAAAGCCGAGTTGAAAAGGGCAGCAATATCTAATTCCAGCTTACAGAAGGTACAAAATCACGATGATTAATTGTTCATCAGAATTACAAAAAATCTAGATTGAACGGGACAATAACAACTAACTCAACCAAAGTTTTCGGCAGTCACAATCAAATGGATCGGTCTGATCCATAAAATCTAGATCCTGGGCCAGAAAATCTACTGGTACATGAAGACAAGTTGTTGTAAATAGAAGCTGAGCAAGTTCAGAAGCCTTTTGTCCACCTGAAACTTCTTTTTATGCTGTTCAACGTGTCCATCCATGAGAAAGTTTTTGTTAGAAAACTTGATCCTCATGGACAATAGTACTCTCGCATTCAACACGAATAATGTGACAAAGCTAGTGTTTGCATGGTTGGATGCATATCCTTCTAGCATTATTGTCCTCAAACGAATGTCATGAGAACTAAGAAAATCCCTGTGCTTCTTATGCCACTGATTGATTATACCTTTTTGTCCATGTCCTTTAGCCTAACTAGACATGAAGACTGAAAACAGTTAATGTCTAAAAAAATAGTACAACTGAACGGTTAGTTCTAGTAAAGTATATCAATGTGCTTGATATCATCCCCTCTATATACAAATTCTCCAGACATGTAAAGCATCGCAGCAAGCCGATAATCATGTTCAGATCAAAACACCACATATTGATATGTAAGGTCTTGACAGAATCCAACACCATTGATAGGGTACCCATGGACAAACTCTTCATTTAGCATAGAACATAATATTAGTACCAAAAGTATACTCCAAGATTATATAAAACTTATGGGCACAACTGAAAAATGCAGCTTATGATTACATAAGTGTTGATGATATAAAACTTACACACACAAATGAAAAATGCAGCTTATGATTACAAAAGTGTTGATGATAATATACAGTACCTGAATAAGTGGGGAGCCAACCACCTTATTGTAACCTTCAAACGGATCAGGAATTACACCCAAGGTCTCCAGTTTAGGCGTAGAGACCACAATTATCTGCGAAGGTGCATAACGATAATCAAGGAGTAGCCTTTGGAGTGAAGGGGTGTCTTTGATGATGAGCTCCTCTCCTTTAAAGCAAATTTCAATGCTTGCAAGGTGAGGCGACTTTATTTGGACACAACGGATACAAATTTCTTTTCCAAAAACAAGCAGCAAGCACTCCAGGGCATGGCAACTGGAGCGGATGATGCAGTGCAGTGAGGCCTCCGATAGATCGACCACCACAAGCCCAAGTTTTTTAGCAGTGGGATTTGAATTATTTGTACCAGATTGTCTGGTAGATGACACCAGGCCAGGGTGTGGCGGTGTGGAGAGAGAGGAGGAAAATCATGAGATGGACATTGGTGGTGAGGGCACATCAACAATGCTTGGTCGAAAGCTATTTGCATAGTAATGGTAGAACTCAAGATGCTGGATTTTTTCGAATTGACGGGATGTCAACCAGACGTCCAGCATGCAGGATATGTGCAACAGGCAGCATGCCGAGATGCATAGGTGTAACATCCCAAAATTCTAAATTTTGGAATGTTATAAACAAATAGATAGATTTGATTGATTGCTTGATTGATTGACTGAAAGTGAGTGAATTCGAAACTTTTTGAAAGTTAGCTGAGAGGGAATAAAAGGACTTTCCCAAACTTTCATTTTGCTTTTATGATATTCGGGAATTCAAATTCTTTTCATCACAAAACCGGAGAGAAGATGACATGACTTCTTCCATTTATTTAAATGACAAGGGTGTTGAAAATATTTGAATTTCATTTGGAAAATATTTTCCAATTCTGAAACTTTATGCAACTCAATGATTTTCACGAGCGAAGATAAAATGACTTCTTCAAATCATATGAAATATGAGTTGGGAGTTTCAAAGAAATAAATTCAAAGTTCTTTTGAATTTATTTTCAATTTGGAGTTATTTGAGTTTTATTCAAATTAGTTTTCTCCAAAAATAAAATATATGGAAAATAGGGTAACATGATTCCCTACATCAAAAAATTGGAGAGAAATTAATTTGAAATCATTTTGGTATTTTTAAAATGATTTTTATTGGATTTTATTAGAGCTGAAACACTCTTTGCTTTATTTGAATTTGTGTATATTTTATTTGAAGCTAGAATAATGTTCATCCTGTAGGAAAATTTTTTCTGAAAATTTTGATATATTATATGCCTATATAATATATTTATTTATTTGATATTATTATTATTTTTTTAATTGTCTCTGTAAAAAAAAAATATATAAAAAAAAGCTGCGCTTTTGGGCCAAAGGCCCAAGCCGCCTAGGAGCCACCGGCCGCCACAAGGCCAACTCACGCACGCATCGCGCATGCACCAGGAGCCGCCTTTTTCCCAAGTCCTAGTAGGACTCTTTTCCTACTGCTTATTCCGTATCTATTCCTAGATCTATTTTCTAGGATTCCTAATCCTAATCTATTTCTTGCCCCTACCCCAAGCAAAACCCCTCCCCTCCCTAATATAAATACCCAAGCACCCCCCCCCCTCCAACACATCAAATCAACTCTCCTCTCCTCCTCCTCTGCAGCAGCAGCAACACCAGTGTCGCCGCCGCCATAGCCTTGCCGCCCTAGTCGCCACCGCCGCCCTCACCACTTGCCGCCCTACATAGCCGCCGCCACTTGCCCGCCGCCCGCCGCTCTGTCGTCGCCGCGGATCCCTCGCCTCTTCGAGGTACTAGCCCGGCCACACACGCTTTTCTAGATCGGTTTCCGCCCGCTTTCTAGATCGGTTTCCGTTCCGTTTTCTAGATCGGTTTTTCGTTTCGGTTTCCTTTCCGAAACCCTAGATCGGTTTTCTCGCCGGTTTTTCTTTTCGGTTTTGTTTAGCGAGCGTTCGCTCGATAGATTTTTCTTTCTATTTTTAATTCCCGTCATGGACCTATCCGTAGTCCCTAATCTTCAAACGTTCATAACTTTTTACTCGTAAGTCGGAATCCAACGAAACCAACGCCCACTTCTTCGTTATGATCTCCTCTATCCAAAGAATCCAACTCAAACATGTTTTTGAAAGTTTTAAAAATTTGAATTCAAACAGATTTGTATTTGAACTTCGCTTGATCATAACTTGAGTTTCAGAATCTCGATTTAGTTGATTCTTTTTGCAAATCGAAGCTCTTGACCTAAACTTTCTGATAAGGCCAAAGACACATAGTTTTGGTACTGTTAGAAATTGTTTTATGCTGCAAGAGTTATTAGATTTGGTTTGGACGTTTTCCGAATTGTTTCTTCGATCCTTCCGATCTTTTGAGTGATTGCTTATGTGTGGTTACTATTGCTTGATTACGATAGATTGACCGGAGTGTGACGAGTAGATCTATCAAGAGTTTTGAGTGCTAATCATCTTCATCAACTTTGCAGGCAAGTAACACTTTGATCATACTCTTCTCATACCCAGTTTTTATGCATTAGATCTATTCCTCGAACACTTGCATGATTAGGATCTAATTAAATTGTGGGATGGGAAGTAGATTGAGGTAGTACCTATTACCTGTTTTACTTATGAAACCTTGGGAGTTACTTCTACGCTTGCTTATTTGCCATGCTATGCTAGTAGACGTGGATTGGGTGAGTGAATATCCATGACAGATGTGAGATTGTTAATTTAATGGTTTATTTAAGGTGGCAACTTAAACACACATCCGGGTGGATTGAGGCACCTGGTTTCTATCAGGACTTGCTCAGATTTCTTCGGACCGCCACCCGTGCTCTAAGGGATCATAAGATTATTCAAACTGGAAACTTCCGTGTGCAGCCACAAGCCAATTATGGGCTCTGGCGTAGTTGACTAAGTTGTGCGAACTCTTACGGGTAGGCTAGCTGATGTAGGGGATGTAGGTTGGTACGGTCTACCCACATGTAAGGTGCTAGCGCTCGAAAGACTATGTCTCGGTCATCCGTTTCTCAAACACCATGTAGTGCGAGAACCAAACGGAGGCGATCGAGTCTTGTGGGGAAAAGTGCGCAAACCTCTGCAGAGTGTATAAACTAATCATGATTAGCCGTGTCCCCGGTCATGGACAATTTTGAGTATCTAGTACCTGGATATCCTGTTGATCTCATCACGTTACTTAATATAATTTGTTTGGGTTTAATGAGTACTTTTAATTGGGATTGAGGATGTCATCAACCATTCTCAATGTTCAACAACCACCATGATAGTTAAATAAATGTATTCCTTTGCAAGAGGGAAAAATTGGCTTTTGCAAAAACTGTAACCATAGAGCTTTCCACCAGCCATATATGCATGTAGTATAGGCTTATTCTTTCATTACTCTCTATGTGTTACATTGCCAAAGATATTCCATGTCGGACCCGTTTTCTGCAACTTTTCATGTTGCGCACTTTTCGCATTTATTTAGTAAGTGATACGTTAGGGTTACGATTTCCTATACTCAACTTTGCCGTTGGTGTTGATGGGAATCCACAACCTTGTTGCTTCCGCTATATTTTGGATCGAGGTAATAGTATTTATGTTATTTTATACATGTGATTTACCTCTGTTATAAATCATTCGAGTAATCGTGTGTGTCAAAGATACCGATCCGTGGATGACACGGAAGCACAGAGACTTGATCCATTCGGGTCGGGTCGCTACAAGATGGTATCAGAGCACATGTTGACTGTAGGACGTGACCCTAGAAACTGACAAGCCCATAGGAAAGATTTTTCTCTACAACTTTATTTTCAAAAAGATCTTTTACCTCTCTTCTCTTCTGAGTTTATTCAAATATTCCTTTTTAGTGAGACCATACCCTTTTTCCCTTTTGACCACTCGAAGATTTGACTGATGAGACCACTCCAAGGAGACAAGTTATCGGACAACTTAGACCATTTGGAATGAAGAGGATTTTACCATGTAAATGGAAACTACAACTGTTGAAGACTCCGAAGACTATGAGAATTTGAAGGCTCTGAAGAATTCCCAAATTTGTATGACCCAGGAAGATTACGCTTATGGAACTTGGCAGACTATGGAAGTTATTAATAACCGAGATCAAGGTGTATCGGAGGAAGACTGGAACATGGAGCATTAGAATTCAAAGCTTTGTCAGGAAAACCCTAAGGCAGGAGATATCAACTATGGAATGATAGCTCATGAAAATGACAAGAGCGTAAACACGCTATCCATGATGTTATCGCCCGCCTATGCTATTGTCACCGTATGGAGTTAAGCATGCAGATGCATGGAAGGATTGGATGGTAGAAAGTCGATGGAGCATCTATCTCGCAAACGTTGGAGTTTAACCTTAGCTGGTGTATCACCGTGGATCCGGAGTATTACATGAAGAAGTTTAAGGTGGATCTGCAGGAAACAAGATTTGATAAGGAAGCGGTTCATGAAGAACTCGGGACCCGTGGTTGAAAGTAGACAAGATGAAGGAGCAAAACATCGAGATACCGGAGATTTGATGGCGAAGAATCAAGGATGAGGATCATGGATCATGTCAAGGATGTTGAAACCGGCAGCTTGGAACGTAACTCCGTAAATATTGAAGGACGCCGCGAGAGACTTCCCGTCAACAGAGATGATCCGCAAAAGAACTTGAGAAGGACAAGCATGATCAGCAGGAGCCACCGGAGACATGAACAAGACTTGAAGAGTGTGATGACTTTGAGATCTATTGACCTTTAGAAGACCAAACCCTGTTACATACCCACGTTAGATGCGACGATTGTGAGCTGTCATTTTGTTTGATGTTTTTCCGATAACCACAATAAAATCTGCCTTTTCAAAACTTTTGTTTGTATTGTGTGTATCCCTCTCGATCTCTCTTATCCCACCCCAAACACATGGACCCAATAGAGGATGAATGGAGAACAGCTTGTATTTTCTGGACCAGTGAGTCAATTGGAGACAGACCGATGGATTCAGAACATGGAGGATCACATGGGGAATAACCCTATAGCCGGAAAGTATATGACCCAGCATGCTCTTCAGTACTTTGAAAGAGGTGCTGCTATAAATAGGAGGATGTACCAAACCATCAATGTGGCCAGGAGTAACCACTTGGTAATAATTTAAGTTGACCTTGCCAAAGTCTCGTTTTGTGTCCCATAAGTTGAAGCCTTATGGAAATGATATGGAGAAAGTGCATGCAAGCTTTGTGGAGAAATAGGACACAACCATAAAGAAAATAAGGACTAATAACCTCATAATAGGATTATTATCAAAGGAGTTAGACGAGGATTATCACGGAACTTTGTTTGGAGATTGTTCCCAAAGGTTTTGTTGCAAAGAATGGTAGTTCAGCCTACATTGTTGAGAAAGATCCGTGAAGCTCAGAAGGATGACAAAGAGATTGCTGAGGTAAAAGATAGGATGAGCAAAGGAAAAGCCAAAGGTTTTCGTAAGGATGAGCATGACACCTTATGGTTTGAGGACAAGGTACATGTACCCAATAATGCAAAGATCGTGAAGTTAAAACTTCAGAGGCTCATGACTCACCATACTCGATTCGCCTGGAAACACCAAGATGTATTTGGATTTGAAGGAGTGTTTCGTGGACTGGTATGAAGCAGATATTGCGGAGTATGTAGTCGTAAGTGATGTATGCCAGAGAAAGTAAAAGCAGAGCATCAGAAGCCAGCAGGATTACTACAGCCTATGCCGATACCCGAATGGAGGTGGGATAAGCTTGGCATGATTTCATTTCCGGATTTCCCAGAACCCAATTGGGATATGATTCTATCTGGGTAGTAGTTGACTCGCTTGACCAAAGTGGCTCACTTTATCCCAAAGGAAATACGAAAAGCGGTTGGCCAAGATATATTGGACAAGGATCAGATGTCTGCATGGAGTTCCGAGGACCATCGAGAGGAACACAGCTTTACCTCAAAGTTTTGGAATCACCGCACTGCACTTTGGGTACTAGGCTAGAGTTCAAGATGACCTTTCATCCGCAGCATGTATGGATAAACCAAGAGAGTCAATCAGATACCGGAGGACATGTTGAGAGCGTAGCGCTAAATTTCGGATCTAGTAGTGATGATAATCTACCTTACGCTGAGTTCTCATACAACAACAGCTACCAAGCCGGTTTGAAGATGGCCCCTTTAAAGCTTTGTATGGGAGAAGGAGCCGACACCGTTGATGTGGGTTGAAGTTGTATACCGTCAGTTGTTTGGACCAAATGTGATCAAGGAGTGAGACGTGATTGTTAAGTTGATTCGAGATAGACTGAAGATAGCTCAGCCCAGGCAGAAGAGTTATGCAGACTCAAAAATGCAAGGAGGTAGTCTATGAAATCGGAGACAGAGCATATCTTTGTGTGCCACCTCTGCGAGGAGTTAAAGAATTTGGAGTTAAGGGAAAGTTAGCCCCGAGATTTGTAGGACCATACCGAGTTTTGGAGCGTATGGGAGAATAGGCTAACAAGTTGAAGTCACCCGAAGGACTATCAGGAGTTCATGATGTGTTTCACGCTTTTCCGCTTGAAGAAGTGCCATGCAGAGATGGCCAATATTTCCTTGTAAGGACGCTTGACCTCGGAAAGGATAATGATGTTCCACGAAGTGGAGTATGGATTTCATAAGTATAAGTTTTATCACGGTATGTGGGACATCCCACGAGGATGAAGAGATGAAGTACTATTGGATATAAAGGAGGTATGATGTTGGTAATATGGAACAATGGAAATTCCATGATGAGTCTTAGTAATCATGTCCTAGTTTGGTGCCAATAGAAGGAAGGAAGACAGTACAATTGGATGGATTTTAAGTATGCCAGGAAGTTGGATGTTGGGATAATGATCAGTTGCCCAGATGATGTGTTCAAGGATTATAAGTGATGAGATGGGCCATAACCCACAGACCCCAGGATCTGCCAAGAAGCAAGCACACTCTTGCTGAAGGAAAAACCCTGGAAGAAGTTACGACTTGTATCAACCGACGATTCTATAGGAGTTTACGCAAAACCTGAGAGTTGTTAAGGAACGATAGATGTTTGTGTGGCTTGCAGAATCAATGGATTTTCCGAACTTGGTTCGTCGACAAGAGAAATTCTGCAATGCTTGTGAGGATGACCGAGTGTTAGAATGCGAGATTCGCTAAACCATGTACAAGGTAATGATTTGGGTGCGGGATGGATTGATCACCATACCGACTTACTCTTATTATTCGCTTGCTATATGGGATGGTAAATCTGAGTGACTTACCTATAGTAGCGAGACGACGATCAAAACCCCTGTTCAAAACCTTAGAATGGTTTAGGTATTTTTTCCCAGACACGGCAGCTTGTTGCCAACCCGTAGGTTATACGGTGAGGTTCAACCTGCACCCATTTCATGCAGGACAAACCATAAATGGTTGACCACCGTGAGATATCGATAGTTGTTTAGAATTGGCGCTGCATCTGGCCACCTAGAAGACCCAGTTTCTGGATAATCTTACCAAGATAAAAGGACAAAAGAATTGAGGAAAAGGTTATGCCACTACCGGAAGAGCCCAGAGAAGGAATTTTCCTTACAATCTGAGAAGACCGACACTGTCAACGATAAGGATGGAGTATAGGAGTTTTGATGGAACCGTAACAATGTTTCTAAGGGTGGTAGCACCCGAGACCCCGGAGATGATCTATGGACATTGAGAAGACCCCCAAACCCTAAACTATTTCTTGTTAGTTTCTCCGAATCTCGAGGACGAGATTCATTTTAAGGGTGAAGTTTGTAACATCCCAAAATTCTAAATTTTGGAATGTTATAAACAAATAGATAGATTTGATTGATTGCTTGATTGATTGACCGAAAGTGAGTGAATTCAAACTTTTTGAAAGTTAAATGAGAGGGAATAAAAGGACTTTCCCAAACTTTCATTTTGCTTTTATGATATTCGGGAATTCAAATTCTTTTCATCACAAAACCCTGGAGAGAAGATGACATGACTTCTTCCATTTATTTAAATGACAAGGGGTGTTGAAAATATTTGAATTTCATTTGGAAAATATTTTCCAATTCTGAAACTTTATGCAACTCAATGATTTTCACGAGCGAAGATAAAATGACTTCTTCAAATCATATGAAATATGAGTTGGGAGTTTCAAAGAAATAAATTCAAAGTTCTTTTGAATTTATTTTCAATTTGGAGTTATTTGAGTTTTATTCAAATTATTTTTCTCCAAAAATAAAATATATGGAAAATAGGGTAACATGATTCCCTACATCAAAAAATTGGAGAGAAATTAATTTGAAATCATTTTGGTATTTTTAAAATGATTTTATTGGATTTTATTAGAGCTGAAACACTCTTTGCTTTATTTGAATTTGTGAATATTTTATTTGAAGCTAGAATAATGTTCATCCTGTAGGAAAATTTTTTCTGAAAATTTTGATATATTATATGCCTATATAATATATTTATTTATTTGATTTTATTATTATTTTTTTAATTGTCTCTGTAAAAAAAAAATATATAAAAAAAAGCTGCAGCGCGCCTTGGGCCAAAGGCCCAAGCCGCCTAGGAGCCACCGGCCGGCCACAAGGCCAACTCACGCACGCATCGCGCATGCACTGTGAGCCGCCTTTTTCCCAAGTCCTAGTAGGACTCTTTTCCTACTTCGTTTATTCCGTATCTATTCCTAGATCTATTTTCTAGGATTCCTAATCCTAATCTATTTCTTGCCCCCTATCCCAAGCAAAACCCCTCCCCTCCCCAATATAAATACCCAAGCACCCCTCCCCCTCCAACACATCAAATCAACTCTCCTCTCCTCCTCCTCTGCAAAGAAGAACACGATGTCGCCGCCGCCATAGCCAGCGCCACGCCCTAGTCGCCCGCCCGCCCTCACCAGCCGGGCCCTACATAGCCGCCGCCGCCACTTGCCGCCGCCGCCGCCCTCTGTGCCGTCACGGATCCTCGCCTCTTCGAGGTACTAGCCCAGCGCGTCACGCTTTTCTAGATCGGTTTCGCTCCGCTTTCTAGATCGGTTTTTCGTTTGGTTTCCTTTCCAAACCCTAGATCGGTTTTCTCGCCGGTTTTTCTTTTCGGTTTTGTTTAGCGGCGTTAAACTCGATAGATTTTTCTTTCTATTTTTAATTCCCGTCATGGACCTATCCGTAGTCCCTAATCTTCAAACGCTCATAACTTTTTACTCAGAAGTCGGAATCCAACGAAACCAACGCCCACTTCTTCGTTATGATCTCCTCTATCCAAAGAATCCAACTCAAACATGTTTTTGAAAGTTTTAAAATTTGAATTCAAACAGATTTGTATTTGAACTTCGTTTGATCATAACTTGAGTTTCAGAATCTCGATTTAGTTGATTCTTTTGCAAATCGAAGCTCTTGACCTAAACTTTCTGATAAGGCCAAAGACACATAGTTTTGGTACTGTTAGAAATTGTTTTATGCTGCAAGAGTTATTAGATTTGGTTTGGACGTTTTCCGAATTGTTTCTTCGATCCTTCCGATCTTTTGAGTGATTGCTTATGTGTGGTTACTATTGCTTGATTACGATAGATTGACCGGAGTGTGACGAGTAGATCTATCAAGAGTTTTGAGTGCTAATCATCTTCATCAACTTTGCGTGCAAGTAACACTTTGATCATACTCTTCTCAGACCCAGTTTTATGCATTAGATCTATTCCTCGAACACTTGCATGATTAGGATCTAATTAAATTGTGGGATGGGAAGTAGATTGAGGTAGTACCTATTACCTGTTTTACTTATGAAACCTTGGGAGTTACTTCTACGCTTGCTTATTTGCCATGCTATGCTAGTAGACGTGGATTGGGTGAGTGAATATCCATGACGGATGTGAGATTGTTAATTTAATGGTTTATTTAAGGTGGCAACTTAAACACACATCCGGGTGGATTGAGGCACCTGGTTTCTATCAGACTTGCCTGTATTTCTTCGGACCGCCACCTGTGCTCTAAGGGATCATAAGATTATTCAAACTGAAACTTCCGTGTGCAGCCACAAGCCAATTATGGGCTCATGGCGTAGTTGACTAAGTTGTGCGAACTCTTACGGGTAGGCTAGCTGATGTAGGGGATGTAGGTTGGTACGGTCTACCCACATGTAAGGTGCTAGTGCTTCTGAAAGACTGTGTCTCGGTCATCCGTTTCTCAAACACCATGTAGTGCGAGAACCAAACGGAGGCGATCGAGTCTTGTGGGGAAAAGTGCGCAAACCTCTGCAGAGTGTATAAACTAATCATGATTAGCCGTGTCCCCGGTCATGGACAATTTTGAGTATCTAGTACCTGGATATCCTGTTGATCTCATCACGTTACTTAATATAATTTGTTTGGGTTTAATGAGTACTTTTAATTGGGATTGAGGATGCTGTCAACCATTCTCAATGTTCAACAACCACCATGATAGTTAAATAAATGTATTCCTTTGCAGAGGGAAAAATTGGCTTTTTGCAAAACTGTAACCATAGAGCTTTCCACCAGCCATATATGCATGTAGTATAGGCTTATTCTTTCATTACTCTCTATGTGTTACATTGCCAAGATATTCCATGTGTCAATTTTTCGGGCTGCAACTTTTCATGTTGCGCACTTTTCGCATTTACAGTAAGTGATACGTTAGGGTTACGATTTCCTATACTCAACTTTGCCGTTGGTGTTGATGGGAATCCACAACCTTGTTGCTTCCGCTATATTTTGGATCGAGGTAATAGTATTTATGTTATTTTATACATGTGATTTACCTCTGTTATAAATCCTTCGAGTAATCGTGTGTCAAAGATACCGATCCGTGGATGACACGAAGCACAGAGACTTGATCCATTCGGGTCGGGTCGCTACAATAGGTGTTGAACGGAGCCCTGGTGGGAGGAGATGATGGCTCCGTGGAGTTCAAAATCATGGACGACAGATAGCCGACGACAGTCGAGATTAAGACGCATGACGTGCCACAGAGTGTGCCACCAAGATGCGAGGACCTGTGTACGGCAGCCATCCTTGGTGGGGAGAAGGAAGATGATCTGCCCAAGGATGGCGTCCGGGAGATCGCTGATGCGGTCCGCCCGATATTCTATGGCTTCCTCGGATTCAGGGGCGTGGCCGCTTCTGCCCGCGCTGTCGGGTGTAGGATCTACAGCCGACGGCGCCGCTGGTCGGAGCCTCATCTGTGTACATAGCAATCTGAAAAGGCGGAAACATTCATGTAGGACATTCAAAATCAATTCTCAAGATCTGGAAGAAACAAAGGCACAAACATATATGTAGGACATTCAAAATCAATTCTCAAGATCTGGCTATGAATTATTAGCACGCACGCTAACCCTAGTCGGATTATTAGCAAAAAATATGTGTACACAACAAAGAATTAATTAATCACTAACCATAGATACCATTTAAACAATCAATACACTACACTATCTAAAGAATCTTACTCTGATTTCATGGACTGGGTGAACATAACCAAGGATTTCTATTCCCAACAAAAGAGGGGGGGGGGGGGCTAACCGGTTTTCCGTCGGAGTCGGAGTCGTTGCCAGAGTAGCGGTGGACCTCCGGCTCCGGCTGGGGAGCCATGACGACGGTGACGAAGTTAAGGTCGTGCTACTGCCCGCGCGAGACCTTGTCGGCGGCGACAACAACCTCTGCGCCCAACTTCATGCGTTGCGGGGGTGCTTCACTAGCCCCAGCATCGCCACTCTCTCCGATGGTGCGCTTCGGCAAAGTCCTAATACACTCCATGCGGCGGTGACAGCTATGGACGGGGGCTGCGGCCGCCTATTATGACCAGCGGATTGGGGGCGCCATTAATATGGAGCAGTGGGAGTGAGGTGGGCGGCGGTCAAAGGGCTGGCTTGCCTCCCGATGAGCCTGCGCAACAGACTGTTGGCATGCCTATCTTCATTTCTCACAGCTACTAGCATGCCCCATGGTGAGTGCGTAGCGAACACGCGCATGCCTCGGCCTTCCAGTCTGCCTGCGCGGCGAACTGCTAGCATGCGTCTCGTCAACTCACACATGCTCGTACAGCACACGGGACGCATGGCGGCACATATTATATTGATTTCTCCTTTTGATGATTAATTCGGCCGCTTTATTGCTTAACCGAAGCATGGAACATACATTGTTGGTCTAACGCACACAGTTAGAATAAAGAGTCTGTTTGCGATATTGGTTGATAATTATTGATAATTTCCTGTCTGTAAGATTATATCAAAACTTTTCTCAAATTTAGAAAACATATCTATAAATATCACAGTCTATTGGTGTCCATATGATACCACGATAAGTTTCATGAATTTCAACTTAGTTTGGATTTACTGGATTTTAAAATCAAGATTCTCGATGTTAGAAATTTCTTGCATGGGGACCAAACATGTACCCAGGGACACGTACACATATGATTTTGCAATCCACTTTCGTGCACTATCACGGGTCTCATGTAGATCAAATTTGATTTTTGCACATTAAATCCCTGGGAAATCAATCAATGTATAAAAACGGACAAATGTTATCTTTTTTTTTAATTTTTAACGCTAAACTGGTCGCATGTTCGCTGCCGAAAAAGTTTGACATGCATCTTTGGGCCACATGCACGTGGTGATCCTAGGACACTCCCTCGCATGTGACACTCTCTGTGGGCCCGTGAGGTCGCCGTCCAGCACTATGACATGTGGTGAGAGAGGTTAATTTGACCAACAGGGATGTTCATTTTTGGTTTTTGTTACGTATGGTAGGAGTATATATATAGTACGGGTTGAAGAGGGTGGCCGGGGGCAACATATACTACACGTCATATAGGATAGTCACTCGCGTGTGATGTTTCCATCCGTGGGCCCGCGAGGTTCTCCTCCATCACTTTGACCCAACAAGGAGGTTTCTTTTTGGGTTGTGTTGCGTAGGAGTATATAGTACGCGTCGAAGAGGGGAGGAGGGGGCCGGGACAGCACATACTACACACACATCATGAATGATCTCACTCCATGTGGGGACTTTTTGGTTTTCGAGGCAGGTGCCACAAAGAAGTTGTGCATATTGGGTATTAAAAACATCACCAACACATTGGGCCACGTACAAATGATGGTTGTCACTCATTCACCTGCGACGCTTCCCTCCATGGGCCGCGAGGTCGTCGTCCATCTAATATATGACACAACGAGAAAGGTAATTTGACGAACAAGGAGGATGAAAACAAGGAGATGAGAACAAGAGGTAAATGATGAATAATGTAAATTGCAAGGAGATGAGATTTGTGATTAGGAACCTGATAGATGTTGATGATGTCTCCCTGGCAACGGCGCCAGAAATTCCTTTTGATGCGGCTTGAACTACGTCAGTATTTCCCCAAAGAGGAAGGGATGATGCAGCACAACTACTGTAGGTATTTCCCTCAGTGATGAGACCAAGGTTATCGAACTAGTAGGAGAACCACACAACACTACATAAATGGTACCCGCACACAAAGAACAAATACTTGCAACCCAAAGTAAAAGAGGGGTTGTCAATCCCTCCCGGGTAAAAAGATAGATAAAATTGTAGTAGATTGGATAAATAGATCTTGCGGGAACGCGAGATAAAATAAATAACAATAAATTGCAGCAAGGTATTTTTGGGGTTTTGGATTAATAGATCTGAAAATAAAAGCGAATAAAATTAGATCTCAAAGGCAAATATGATAAAGAAGAGACCCGGGGGCCGTATATTTCACTAGTGGCTTCTCTCGAGAAAAATAGCATATGGTGGTTAAACAAATTACTGTTGGGCAATAGATAGAACTTCAAATAATCATGAAGATATCCAAGCAATTATCATTATATAGGCATCACATCCAAGATTAGTAGTCCGACTCCTGCCTGCATCTACTACTATTACTCCACACATCGACCGCTATCCGGCATGCATCTAGTGTATTAAGTTCATGGAGAAACGGAGTAATGCAATACGAATGATGACATGATGTAGACAAGATATAATCATGTAGAAATAGAACCCATCTTGTTATATTTAATAGCAACAATACATACGTGTCATTTCCCCTTCAGTCACTGGGATTGAGCATCGTAAGATCGAACTCATCACAAAGCACCTCTTCCCATGGCAAGAAAAATCAATCTAGTCGGCCTAACTAAATCAAAGATTCAAAGAAGAAATATGAGGCTATAAGTAATCATGCATATAATAGATCAAAAGACTCAAGTAACTTTCATGTATAAAACATAGATCTGATCATAAACTCCCCAACAAACACACCGTGAAAAGAGTTACATCAAATAAATCTCCAAGAGACCATTGTATTGAGAATCAAAAGAGAGAGAGGAAGCCATCTAGCTACTAACTACGGACCCGTAGCTCTACAATGAACTACTCACGCATCATCGGAGAGGCACCAATGAGTATGATGAACCCCTCCGTGATGGTGTCTAGACTGGATCTGTGGTTTCTTGAACTTGCGACTTCTGGAATTGTTTTTCCTCGACTCCCCTAGGGTTTCTGGAATATTGGGATATTTATAGAGCAAAGAGGCGGTGCGGGAGGCCACCGAGGTGGGCACAACCCACCGAGGCGCTGGGCTCCCCAGCGCTGTAGGGTGGGTTATGCTCCCCTCGGGGCACCCCTCTCGTACTTCTTTGGCCCATCCGGTGTCTTCTGGCCCAGAAAAGTTCTCCAAAAAGTTTCACTGCATTTGGACTCCGTATGGTATTGATTTTCTGTGAAGTAAAAAACAAGAAAAAAACAACAACTGGCACTGGGCACTATGTCAATAAGTTAGTCCCAAAAAATGATACTCCCTCCGTTCCTAGATATAGGGTGTATAGTTTTTGGCACGGAAATTAAAGAACACACGTGGAAGGAAAATTTCACAAGTTTTGAGTGAGATTACACATGACTAATTAACATGAGAAGATAGAGGAGCTTACATGATATAAGGAAATGTAATCAAATCCCTAAAAAATTTATCCAAACGAGTAGTGCAACGCAATACACCTTATATTTCGGACTTTTTCTCAAAAATCTATACACCTTATATCAAGGAACAGAGGGAGTATAAAGTTGCTATAAAATGATTGTAAAACATCCAAGGATGATAATATAACAGAATGGAAAAATAAAAAATTATAGATTCATTGGAGACGTATCAATGACTCACACAATACTATCTCCATATCGCAAAACTATTGCAAGGAATCAAGTTTATAATATCCAATGATCTTCATGAAAGTTTTTATTATATCCCCTTGGATATCTATCACTTTGGGACCAAATTCACATCTAGTGCAAATTATCTTTACTATTCTTAACTCTCAAATAGATTTACGTGAAGCATGAGAGCATAAATATTTCTTCAAAATTTTCAACTCTGAAAATAATATAAGTGAAGCATGAGAGCATATTTCTTTAAAATTTACTAACTCTCAAAATAATATAAGTGAAGCATGAGAGCATATTTCTCTAAACTAAAACCACCGTCGTGCTCAAAAATATATAAGTGAAGTACTAGAGCAACTGCCTAGCACAAAAAATTAAGTGAAGCACATAGAGTATTCTAGCAACTCATGATATGCGTGTGGCTCTCTCAAACAAGTGTGTTCAACACAGATGATTGTGACAAACTAAAAAGCAAAACAAGCAAAGACTCATATAATACAAGATGCTCTAAGCAAAACTCATGATATGTGACGAATAAAAATATAGCTCCAAGTAAAATTATCGATGGTCATTAGAAGAAAGAGGGGATGCCCTGGGCTTAGTCTCTTTCACTCCTTATAACCTTGGGGTGCCATGGGCATCTCCAAGTTTAGTCTCTTGCCACTCCTTATTCCTTCATCCATCGCGATCTCACCCAAAACTGCAAACTTCAATCAGACAAAACTTAAGAAAACCTTCGTGAGATCCGTTAGTATAATAAAGTAAATCACCACTTCAATTACTGTTGCAAACCCATTCATATTTTGTTATTTCATTATACCTATTGTATTCTAACTTTACCATGGCTTATACCCCCCAAAAAAATCCATAGATTCATCAAAATAAGCACAAATGCAACTAAAACAGAATCTGTCAAAAACTGAATAATCTGTAGTAATATGAACTTTGACCATACTTCTGTAACTCCAAAAATTGTGAAAAATTAGTAAAACATGGTAAATTTGTATATCAATCATGTGTGAAAAATTCATTGCAAAATCAAGTTTATGTGAATTTACAAAATTCACAAACTGGGCGGAAAAGTTTCTGTTTTCAACAGGATCAAATCAACTATCACCCAAACCATCCTAAAGGCTTTACTTGGAACAAACACTAATTAAATTACAAAAACACAATCATAACAGTATCATAATTGCATATTTATTGAAGAACAACAAGGAAAATAAAAAACTAAAAGATAACTATTAGGTTGCCTCCCAATAAGCGCTATTGTTTTATGCCCCTAGCTAGGCATGATGCATAGATTCAAGTATTGTCATCTTTGGTTTTTGCTCCATAGGTTGCCCTCATGATGGACTCATATGGTGGCTTAATTATAGTTATAGGTAAGTGTTCCATACCCTTTCTCAATGGAAACTGAAATTTAATATTCTCTTCTTTCATATCAATCACGACACCTATAGTTCGTAAAAACAGTCTACCAAGTATTATGGGACAAGACAGATTGCAATCAATATCAGGCACAATAAAATATGTGGGAAATATTTGCAAGAATAATAACATCATTATTTCTTCCCAAAGTTTTTCTAATAGTAGAATCCGCCGAGTGCAAATTAAGAGAACACTCCTCCAAATTGGTAAAACCTAGCACATCACATAGAGATTTTGGAATTGTGGAAACACTAGCATCCAAATCAGATAGAGCATTGCACTCATAATTTTTGATCTTGACTTTACTGGTTGGTTCAAATTGAAATATCTAATTCTAACTTTTCTTCTAAAGCTTTCAGCATAGCTTCTACAATATGTTTATTAAAAGCTTTATTTTTTTCATATGCATTGGGTGAATTTAGCATAGATTGCAACAAAGAAATATACTTAATCAAAGAACAACTATCATAATAGAAATGTTTGTAATCCAAGAGAGTGGGCACATCACTAGTTAAAGTTTTTACCTCGCCAAACCCACTTTTATCAAATTTTCCAACAAGATTTTCACTCTCCGAATTATGAGGATGCCTTCTAGCCAAAGTTGACTCTTCTTCAATCCTCTTATCATCAATTTTAATATTCCTAAACAAGGAATCAATAGAAGAGACACCAATCATTTTAACATCTTCATGATTACTAATTTCTAAAGATTCCAACATTGCTGCCATCTGATTTACTAGGGTAGCTTGTACATCGGAGATTTTCCCTAAAAAAATCCAGTATGAGTAAACTGGGATTGAAGATTAGCAACTTTTTTGCTAACATGATCAAGTTGTTTTGTTATGGCATCAAGTAAAATAGAGTGTTCCCTAAGCTCTTCGGTAAAAAAATTGTTGTGCTCAAATTGCGTGGTCATACAAGCCTTAGTATTTTTTTGATTTATATCAATATTTTAGGATAAGAAATACCATGATAATCCTCTTGAAACATGGCGACTATGCAAATAAGATCACAAGCAAACAAAATATCAAACAAGAAAAAGGCAAACGTAAAAAAATGTATTTTTGTAAAAACTTTTTAGAAGTGGGGGAGATGAATACGAGAGGCAAATGGCAAATAAAGTAATTGCAAGGAGATGAGAGTTTATGCATAGCTACTTGATAGATGTTGATGATGTTTCCCCGACAACGGTGCCAGAAATTCTTCCTGTTACTTGTAATCTGCGTTGGTATTTCCCCGAAGAGGAGAGGATGATGCAGCACAGGAGAGGTAAGTATTTCCCCCAGGTACGAAACCAAGGTTATCAATCCAGTAGGAGAACCAAGCAACACTATGTAAACAACACCTGCACACGAACAACAAATACTTGCAACCCAACGCGTAAAGGGGTTGTCAATCCCTCAATGATATTGAGATAGATTAAATTGTATGGGTTTTGATAAATAGATCTAACTAAAACACAAAATAAAATACATAAAATAAAATTACAGGAAAGTATTTTTGGTTTTAGTATGATAGGAAATAGACCCGGGGGGCATAGTTTTCACTAGGCTTCTCTCGAGAAAATATCATAGTGGGTAAACAAATTACTGTTGGGCAATTGATAGAAAAGCAAATAATTATGATGATATCCAAGGCAATGATCATGTATATAGGCATCATGCTAATTCGTGAGCTTGCGTTGGTTTTTCCCTTGAAGAGGAAAGGGTGATGCAACAAAGTAGAGATAAGTATTTCCCTCAGTTAAGAACCAAGGTATCAATCCAGTAGGAGGAACACACGAGTCACAATGGTTGCATCTACACAACAAACAAATACTTGCACCCAACGCGATAAAGGGGTTGTCAATCCCTTCACGATTATTTGCAAGGATGAGATCTGATAGAGATAGGTATAAAAGATAAGTAAAAGTGCAAAATAAAGTAAAGGTAAATAAATTGCAGTAAGGTATTTTTGTGTTTTTGGTATTATAGATCTGAAAATAATATGGTAAAAGATAGACCCGGAGGCCATAGTTTTCACTAGAGGCTTCTCTCTTGAAAGAACGCATACGATGGGTAAAAAATTACTGTTGAGCAATTGATAGAAAATTGCATAGTTATGACAACATCTAAGGCAATGATCATGAATATAGGCATCACGTCCGTGACAAGTAGACCGACTCCTGCCTGCATCTACTACTATTACTCCACATATTGACCACTATCCAGCATGCATCTAGTGTAGTAAGTTAACAAGAACGGAGTAATGCCTTAAGCAAGATGACATGATGTAGAGAGATAGATCCAACCAATATGAAATAAACCCCACATTTTTATCCTTAGTGGCTACAATACAAATACGTATCATGTCCCTTTCTGTCACTGGGATTGAGCACCGCAAGGTTGAACCCACTACAAAGCACCTCTCCCATTGCAAGAAAAATCAATCTAGTTGGCTAAACCAAATCAATAGGTCGGAGAGAAATACAAAGCTATCTTAATCATGCATAAAAGAGTTAAGAAAAGACTCAAATAATATTCATTGATAATGTGATCATAAATCCACAATTCATCAGATCTCAACAAACGCACCGCAAAAGAAGATTACATCTAATAGATCTCCAAGAACATCGAGGAGAACATTGTATTGCAGATCAAAGAGAGAGAAGAAGCCATCTAGCTACTAGCTATGGACCCGTAGGTCTCTGATGAACTACTCACACATCATGGGAACAACATCAAGGTTTATGTAGAGGCCCTCCATGATCGAATCCTCCTCCGGCGAAGTACCAAAAAAGGTCTCCAGATGGGATCTCACGAGGACAGAAACTTGCGGCGGCGGAAAAGTATTTTAGGTGTGCCCTCTGGTATATAGGGAATATTTGGGTATTTATAGAACAAAGATCAGGGTTAGAGGAGCATCAGGGGGGCCACAAGCTTGGGGGCATGCCCTCTGAGCTTGTCGCCAACTGGTGGCCCCTCTGACCTCCTCTCGAAGGTTCCTGGGTGTCTTCTGGTCCAAGAAATTTCCTCAGAAAGTTTCTTTCCATTTGGTATTCAGTTTCTGTAAAATACAAAAACAAGGAAAAAACATCAACTGGCACTTGGCACTAGGTTAATAGGTTAGTCCCAAAAAATGATATAAAATAGCATAATAATGCATATAAAACATCCAAGATGGATAATATAATAGCATGGAACAAAAAAAAAAGATGCATTGGAGACCTATCACATCACATCCAAGATTAGTAGACTGAAACAATTCTGCATCTACTACCATTACTCCACACATCGAACGCTATCCAGCATGCATCTAGTTTATTAAGTTCATGGAAAAAATAGAGTAATACTTTAAGCAAGATGACATGATTTAGACAAGATAAACTTACGTATGAAATAAATCCCATCTTGTTACCCTTAATAGCAACGATACATGCATGTCATGTCTCTTTCTGTCACTAATGTTAAGCACCGCCAGACTGAACCCATCACAAAGCACCCCTTCCCATGGCAAGATAAATCAATCTAGTTGGCCAGACCAAACCAATACATCGTTGAAGGAATACGAGGCTATAACAACCATGCATAAAAGAGTTCAAAGAAAACTCAAATAATATTCATAGATAGATCTGGTCATAAACTCATAATTCATCGGATCCCAACAAACACACCACAAAAAAACAGTTACATCAGATAAATCTCCAAGAACATCAAGGGGAACATTGTATTGAAGATCAAAAAGAGAGAAGAAGCCATCTAGCTACTAACTACAGACCCGTAGGTCCGTGGTAAACTACTCATGCATCATCGGAGGGGCAACAAGGAAGATGGAGAACCCCTCCGTGATCGTTGCCCCCTCCGGCAGAGTGCCGGAAAAGGCCTCTAGATTGGATCTCGTGGTTCTGGGACTTGCAGCGGCGGAAAGTGTTCCGTCGACTCCGCTAGGGTTTTTGGGATTTATAGTATTTATAGAGACGGAGGTAGGTCAAGGCGGTGCCTGTGGGCCCCACTACCCACTAGGGCATGTAGGAGGCCCCTGGAATGCCCTGGTGCCTAGTGGGCCCCACAGGCCTCCTCTCGTCACCTCCAAAAGCTTCCAGGGTCTCTTTCTGCGTGAAAGAAACCTCCAAAAACTTTTGTGGCATTTGGACATCGTTTGGTATTGATATTATGCGAAGTATAAAACAAGCAAAATATAGCAACTAGCACGGGGCACTAAGTTAATAGGCCAGTCCCAAAAATGATATGAAGTTGCTAGTAAATGTGTATAAAACATCCAAGATTGATAATATAGGAGCATGTAACAATTAAAAATTATATATACGTTGGAGACGTATCAAATACCCTCTCAAAGGAGCAAGGATTCGAAAAGGAAGGACAAGTCACCAAAGAGCTACACACGACGAAGACATCAAGCTCATGTTGGTGAATGGGTTTCCGGCTCCGACTCCGACACTCACTCCGAGAGAGGCTATCACTCCGACTCCGACTACACTCAAGATGAAGGTGTTGCCGGTCTTGCACTAGTGTCATCCAACTCCCATGACATATTTGATTCACCAAATGAAGGAATTGGAAGATGCTCCATGGCTAAAGGCCCCAAGGTATCACACCCCGAGTATCTTGATTTCAATAGTGATGAAGATGATTTGCTAGCTGATGATGATTTGCTTTTTGGTAAAACTAGTGATGTGAACTATAATGAACTTGCTAGTAATCATGATAGTCAGGCTGAAATGAATGACAATGCTAAGAAGGATATTGAGATCCTAACTAAAGAACTAAACACTCTCAAGTTAGCTCATGAAACAACTCAAGAGGATCATAGAGAGCTCCTAAGAACTCATGAGAAGCTATGCTTCGAGAAGATAAATTGAGAGCAAGAGCATGAGTTTCTCAAAGCAATCAATGATGATCTTCGAAAGAAGAGTTCTTATTACATTGCCAAACATATCCTCTTGTCTACTTACATGCCACAAGTTAAACCTAGTAACAAGGAGCAAGAAAGATTCTTCTTCTAGTAGTAACAACAACCATGCTAAATCCAATATTGTTGCTTCTAGTAATTCTCTTGATTCCACTAACAATTGTCTTAGCCAAGTTACACTTGAGCAAGAAAATAGCTTATTGAAGGGAATTATAGAGAAAGGTGAAGGAAATATGCCCTAGAGGCAATTATAAAGTTGTTATTTATATTTCCTTATATCATGATAAATGTTTATTATTCATGCTAGAATTGTATTAACCGGAAACTTAGTACATGTGTGAATACATAGACAAAACAGAATGTCCCTAGTATGGCTATACTTGACTAGCTTGTTAATCAAAGATGGTTAAGTTTCCTGACCATAGACATGTGTTGTCATTTGATGAATGAGATCACATCATTAGGAGAATGATGTGACGGACAAGACCAATCCGTTAGCTTAGCATTATGATCATTGAGTTTTATTGCTATTGCTTTCTTCATGACTTATACATGTTCCTCTGACTATGAGATTATGCAACTCCCGAATACTGGAGGAACACCTTGTGTGCTATCAAATGTCACAACGTAACTGGGTGATTATAAAGATGCTACAGATGTCTCTGAAGGTGTTTGTTGGGTTGGCATAGATCGAGATTAGGATTTGTCACTCCGTGTCTCGGAGTGGTATCTCTAGGCCCTCTCGGTAATGCACATCACTATAAGCCTTGCAAGCAATGTGACTAATGAGTTAGTCACGGGATGATGCATTATGGAACGAGTAAAGAGACTTGCCGGTAACAAGATTGAACTAGGTATGATGATACCAACGATCGAATCTCGGGCAAGTTACCGACGACAAAGGGAACAACATATGTTGTTATGTGGTTTGACCGATAAAGATCTTCGTAGAATATGTAGGAGCCAATATGAGCATCCAGGTTCCGCTATTGGTTATTGACCGGAGAAGTGTCTCGGTCATGTCTACATAGTTCTCGAGCCCGTAGGGTCCACATGCTTAACGCTCGATGACGATTTGTATTATGAGTTATGTGATTTGATGACCAAAGTTTGTTCGGAGTCTCGGATGAGATTCGTATATAGGACGATGGTATTTGGACACCAGAAGTGTTCTGGGTGATACCGGGTCACCGGAAGGGGTTCCGGGCAACCCCCGCCAAAGATATGGGCTTAATGGGCCAAGTAAGGGAACACACCAGCCCACAAGGGACTGGTGCACCCCCTATAGGGCCAGCCACGTGGGAAGAAAGGGAAAGGAGAGGAGGAAAAGGAAAGTATGAAGTAGGACTCCTACTTCCTTCCCCTCCCCCTCCTACCTTTCCCCCTTGTCCAAATATGGTAGGGGGGGGGGCGAATTGGACTAGGGGCCCAAGTAGGATTCCTCCTACCTGGGCACGCCCTAGGCTGCCTCCCTCCCTCTCCCTCCTTTATATACATGTGGAGGGCACCCCTAGAACACACATCAATTTTTCCTACCCGTGTGCGGTGCCCCCTCCACAGTTAACACCTCGGTCATATCATCGTAGTGCTTAGGCGAAGCCCTGTGCCGGTAACTTCATCATCACCGTCGCCACACCGTTGTCATGAGGAAACTCTCCCTCGTCCTCAACTGGATGAAGAAATCGAGGGACGTCATCGTGCTGAACGTGTGCTGAACATGGAGGTGCCATACGTTCGGTACTTGGATCGGTTGGATCGTGAAGATGTTCGACTACATCAACCGCGTTACTAAACGCTTCCGCTTTCGGTCTACGAGGGTACATGGACACACTCTCCCATCTCGTTGCTATGCATTTCCTAGATAGATCTTGCGTGCTCGTAGGAATTTTTTTTGAAATATTGCATTCCCCAACAGTGGCATCCGAGCCAGGTCTTGATACGTCTCCAACGTATCTATAATTTTTGATCATTCCATGCTATTATATTATCTGTTTTGGATGTTTAATGGGCTTTAATGTGCTTTTTTATATTATTTTTGGGACTAACCTATTAACCGGAGGCCCAAAGTGCGATTGCTGTTTTTGCCTATTGCAGTGTTTCACAAAAAAGGAATATCAAACGGAACGAAACCTTCGCGAGGATCTTTCTTGGAACACACGCTATCCAGGAGACTTGGGGTGGAAGTCAGAGACGCAACGAGGCGGCCACGAGGCAGGAGGGCGCGCCCACGGGGGTAGGCGCGCCCCCACCCTCGTGGGCCCTTGTAGCTCCACCGACCTACTTCTTTCGCCTATATATACTCTTATACCCTAAAAACATCCAGGGGAGCCACGAAACCACTTTTCCACCACCGCAACCTTCTATACCCGTGAGATCCCATCTTGGGGCCTTTTCCGGTGATCTGCCGGAGGGGGATTCGATCATGGAGGGCTTCTACATCAACACCATAGCCTCTCCTATGATGTGTGAGTAGTTTACCACAGACCTTCGGGTCCATAGTTATTAGCTAGATGGCTTTTTCTCTCTCTTTGGTTCTCAATACAAAGTTCTCTCGATGTTCTTGGAGATGTATTCGATGTAATACTTTTTGCGGTGTGTTTGCCGAGATCCGATGAATTGTGGGTTTATGATCAAGATTATCTATGAACAATATTTGATTCTTCTCTGAATTCTTATATGCATAATTTGATATCTTTGCAAGTCTCTTTGAATTATCGATTTAGTTTGGCCTACTAGATTGATCTTTCTTGCAATGGGAGAAGTGCTTAGCTTTGGGTTCAATCTTATGCGTCCTTTCCCAAAGGATGTTAGGGCAGCAAGGCACGTATTGTATTGTTGCCATCGAGGGTAAAAATATGGGGTTTATATCATATTGCTTGAGTTTATCCTTCTACATCATGTCATCTTTCTTAATGCATTACTCTATTCTTATGAACTTAATACTCTAGATGCATGCTGGATAGCGGTCGATGTGTGGAGTAATAGGAGTAGATGCAGAGTCGTTTCGGTCTACTTGATACGGACATGATGCCTATGTTCATGATCATGCCTAGATATTCTCATAATTATGTGCTTTTCTATCAATTGCTCGGCAGTAATTTGTTCACCCACCGTAATATATGCTATCATGAGAGAAGCCACTAGTGAAACCTATGGCCCCGGGTCTATTTTAGATCTTATTAGTTTCCCGTCAACTTGCCAATTTCTGTCACCGTTTATTTTGCAATCTTTACTTTCCAATCTATACAACAAAAATACCAAAAATATTTATATGATTAACTTTATCAGATCTCACTTTTGCAAGTGGCCGTGAAGGGATTGACAACCCCTTTATCGCGTTGGTTGCAAGGTTCTTGATTGTTTGTGTAGGTACTAGGCGATTTGCGTGTAGTCTCCTACTGGATTGATACCTTGGTTCTCAAAAACAGAGGGAAATACTTACACTACTTTGCTGCATCACCCTTTCCTCTTCAAGGGAAAACCAACGCATGCTCAAGAGGTAGCAAGAAGGATTTCTGGCACCGTTGCCGGGGAGATCTATGCTCAAGTCAAGACATACCAAGTACCCATCACAAACTCTTATCCCCCACATTACATTATTTGCCATTTGCCTCTCGTTTTCCTCTCCCCCACTTCACCTTTGCCATTTTATCTGCCCTTTTTCGTCTGCATCTTTCCGCTTGCCTCTTGTGTGTCAGTGTGTTAGATCGTTTGCTTCGCCCCCATGGCTAGCCCTCTCTCCCTTCCTTTGTCTCCCGATTTTGAAGTTCTTCACTTCAAACAAAGACAAGGAGAAAACTTAAAAGATGCTTGGTATAGGATGCTAGAATCCTATCGTAGTTGCCATATAGAGGGAGATTTCAAGATTTTACTTCGTATTTTTTATGTTGGGCTAACCATATCCCATAGACAACTCTTGGATTTTGTCGCTGAAGGAAATTTTATAGAAATTGATCCCAGTATTGCTTATGAAATTATAGAGGGAATAGTGGGAGTACTACCCCCACAAAAGGGGCTACCCCTTAATCAATAAGGAACCCAAGTTTTAGGGAAATTATGCGAATTGCAAAAATCTATTGAACCTCTTAAAAATGTTGGCGGAAACCTTCACCGCATGAATACATTGATCACACTTTGCAATAAGCGATTGGATGCTCTAGATCTAAAAATCTCCGAGCATGAAGGGAAACGTAAGGAACCTCCCGGATCCGAGCATAACTCCATTAAAAAGATAAATATCAAAGATGGCAATACCTAGATCTATTCTTGCTCTATGCCTAGCTAGGGGCGTTAACGATAGCGCTTGTTGGGAGGCAACCCTATTTTATTTTTGTTCCTTGCTTTTTGTTCCTGTTTAGTAATAAATAATTCATCTAGCCTCTGTTTAGATGTGGTTTTATTTTTTAATTAGTGTTTGTGCCAAGTAGAACCTTTGGGAAGACTTGGGTGAAGTCCTTGCGATCTTGCTGTAAAAAACAGAAACTTTAGCGCTCACGAGATTGGCTGCCATTTTTTTACTGTAGAGTGCCTTTAGGTTGATTCTTTTCGCAGATGATTAATAGATAAATTCCTCGCGTCCAACAATTTATTTCAGAATTTTTGGAGTTCCAGAAGTATTCGTTTGATACAGATTACTACAGACTGTTCTGTTTTTGACAGATTCTGTTTTTCGTGTGCTTTTTGCTTATTTTGATGAATCTATGGCTAGTATCGGTGGGTATGAACCATAGGAAGTTGGAATACATTAGGTTTAACACCAATATAAATAAATAATGAGTTCATTACAGTACCTTAAAGTGGTGGTTTGTTTTCTTACACTAACAGAGCTCATGAGATTTTCTGTTTAAGTTTTGTGTTGTGAAGTTCTCAAGTTTTTGGGTAAAGATTTGATGGATTTTGGAATAAGGAGTGGCAAGAGCCTAAGCTTTGGGATGACCAAGGCACCCCAAGGTAAAATTCAAGGACAACCAAAAGCCTAAGCTTGGGGATGCCCCGGAAGGCATCCCCTTTTTCATCTTCGTCTATCGGTAACTCTACTCGAGGCTATATTTTTATTCACCACATGATATGTGTTTTGCTTGGAGCATATTGTATGATTTGAGTTTTTTATTTTTAGTTTACCACAATCATCCTTGCTGTACACACCTTTTGGAGAGACACACATGAATCGGAATTTATTAGAATACTCTACGTGCTTCACTTATATCTTTTGAGCTAGATAATTTTGCTCTAGTGCTTCACTTATATCTTTTAGAGCACGGTGGTGGTTTTATTTTATAGAAATTATTGATCTCTCATGCTTATATTATTTTGAGAGTCTTTTAGAATAGCATGGTAATTTTCTTTGGCTATAAAATTAGTCCTAATATGATAGGCATCCAAGATGGGTATAATAAAAACTTTCATATAGAGTGCATTAAAAACTATGAGAAGTTGGATACTTGATAATTGTTTTGAGATATAAAGATGGTAATATTAGAGTCGTGCTAGTTGAGTAATTGTGAAATTGAGGAAATACTTGTGTTGGGGTTTGCAAGTCCCATAGCATGCACGTATGGTAACCGTTGTGTGACAAATTTGAAGCATGAGGTGTTCTTTGATTGCTTTCCTTACGAGTGGCGGTCGGGGACGAGCGATGGTATTTTCCTACCAATATACCCCCCTAGGAGCATGCGCATAGTGCTTTGGGTTTGATGACTTGTAATTTTTTCAATAAGTATGTGAGTTCTTTATGACTAATGTTGAGTCCATGGATTATACGCACACTCACCCTTCCATCATTGCTAGCCTCTTTGGTACTGTGCATTGGCCTTTCTCAGCTCGAGAGTTGGTGCAAACTTCGCCGGTGCATCCAAACCCCGTGATATGATATGCTCTATCACACATAAGCCTCCTTATATCTTCCTAAAAACAGACACCATACCTACCTATTATGGCATTTCCATAGCCATTCCGAGATATATTGCCATGCAAGTTTCCACCGTTCCGTTTATTATGACACGCTCCATCATTGTCATATTGCTTTGCATGATCATGTAGTTGACATTGTATTTGTGGCAAGGCCACCGTTCATTTTTCATACATGTCACTCTTGATTCATTGCATATCCCGGTACACCGCCAGAGGCATTCACATAGAGTCATATTTTGTTCAAATATCGAGTTGTAATTCTTGAGTTGTAAGTAAATAAAAGTGTGATGATTTTCATTATTAGAGCATTGTCCCATATGAGGAAAGGATGACGAAGACTATGATTCCCCCATAAGTCGGGATGAGACTCCAGACGAAAATAATAATAAAAGAGGCCAAAGAAGCCCAAATAAAAAAAAGAGGCCAAAGAAGCCCACCAAAAAAAAATAAGAGAAAAAGAGAGAAGGGACAATGTTACTATCCCTTTTCCACACTTGTGCTTCAAAGTAGCACCATGATCTTCATGATAGAGAGTCTCTTATTTTGTCACTTTCATATACTAGTGGGAATTTTTCATTATAGAACTTGGCTTGTATATTCCAATGATGGGCTTCCTCAAAATGCCCTAGGTCTTCGTGAGCAAGCGAGTTGGATGCACACCCACTTAGTTTCTTTTGTTGAGCTTTCATACATTTACAGCTCTAGTGCATCCGTTGCATGGCAATCCCTACTCCTCGCATTGACATCAATTGATGGGCATCTCCATAGCCCGTTGATTAGCCGCGTCGATGTGAGACTTTCTCCTTTTTTGTCTTCTCCACACAACCTCCATCATCATATTCTATTCCACCCATAGTGCTAAGTCCATGGCTAGCGAGATATATTGTGCGTGAAAGTTGAAAAAGTTTGCGAATACTAAAGTATGAAACAATTGCTTGGCTTGTCATCGGGGTTGTGCATGATGAGAGCATTTTGTGTGATGAAAATGAAGCATGGCCAAACTATACAATTTTGTAGGGATGAGCTTTCTTTGGCTATGTTATTTTGAGAGGACATAATTGCTTGGTTAGTATGCTTGAAGTATTATTATTTTTATGTCAGCATTAAACTTTTGTCTTGAATCTTTCGGATATGAACATTCATGCCATAATAAAGGAAATTACATTGAAAATTATGTTAGGTAGCATTCCACATCAAAAATTCTGTTTTTATCATTTACCTACTCGAGGCCGAGCAGGAATTAAGCTTGGGGATGCTGATACGTCTCCAACGTATCTATAATTTTTGATCGTTCCATGCTATTATATTATCTGTTTTGGATGTTTAATGGGATTTAATATGCTTTTTTATATTATTTTTGGGACTAACCTATTAACCGGAGGCCCAGTGCCAGTTGCTATTTTTGCCTATTTCAGTGTTTCGCAGAAAAGGAATATCAAACAGAATCCAAATGGAACGAAACCTTCGCGAGGATCTTTCTTGGAACAAATGCAATACATGAGACTTGGAGTGGAAGTCTGAGACGCAATGAGGCGGCCACGAGGAAGGAGGGCGTGCCCAGGGGGGTAGGCGCGCACCCCACCCTTGTGGGCCCCTCGTAGCTCCACCGACCTACTTCTTTCGCCTATATATACTCTTATACCCTGAAAACATCCAGGGGAGCCACGAAACCCCTTTTCCACCGCCGCAACCTTCTGTACCCCTGAGATCCCATCTTGGGGCCTTTTCCAGCGATCTGTCGGAGGTGGATTCGATCACGGAGGGCTTCTACATCAACACCATAGCCTCTCCGATGATGTGTGAGTAGTTTACCACAGACCTTCGGGTCCATAGTTATTAGCTAGATGGTTTTTTTTCTCTCTTTGGTTCTCAATACAAAGTTCTCTCGATGTTCTTGGAGATCTATTCGATGTAATCCTTTTTGCGGTGTGTTTGCCGAGATCCGATGAATTGTGGGTTTATGATCAAGATTATCTATGAACAATATTTGATTCTTCTCTGAATTCTTATATGCATGATTTGATATCTTTGCAAGTCTCTTCGAATTATCGGTTTTGTTTGGCCTACTAGATTGATCTTTCTTGCAATGGGAGAAGTGCTTAGCTTCGGGTTCAATCTTGCGGTGTCCTTTCCCGGTGAGGATGGGGCAGCAAGGCACGTATTTTATTGTTGCCATCGAGGATGAAAAGATGGGGTTTATATCATATTGCTTGAGTTTATCCCTCTACATCATGTCATCTTTCTTAATGCGTTACTATGTTCTTATGAACTTAATACTCTAGATGCATGCTGGATAGCGGTCGATGTGTGGAGTAATAGTAGTAGATGCAGAATCGTTTCGGTCTACTTGATACAGAAGTGATGCCTATGTTCATGATCATGCCTAGATATTCTCATAACTATGCGCTTTTCTATCAATTTCTCGGCAGTAATTTGTTCACCCACCGTAATATATGCTATCATGATAGAAGCCACTAGTGAAACCTATGGTCCCGGGGTCTATTTTACATCTTATTAGTTTCCCGTCAACTTGCCAATTTCTGTCACCGTTTATTTTGCAATCTTTACTTTCCAATCTATACAACAAAAATACCAAAAATATTAATCTTATTATCTTTATCAGATCTCACTTTTGCAAGTGGTCGTGCAGGGATTGACAACCCCTTTATCGCGTTGGTTGCAAGGTTCTTGATTGTTTGTGCTGGTACTAGGCGATTTGCGTGTAGTATCCTACTGGATTGATACCTTGGTTCTCCAAAACTGAGGGAAATACTTACGATACTTTGCAGCATCACCCTTTTCTCTTCAAGGGAAAACCAACGCATGCTTAAGAGGTAGCATGTCTATGCGTAGATGTTATATGCACGAGTAGAACACAAAGAGTTGTGGGCGATAATAATCATACTACTTACCACCAACGTCTTACTTTGATTCGGCGGTATTGTTGGATGAAGCGGCCCGGACCGACATTACATGACCATGTTCATGAGACTTGTTCTTCCGACGTGCTTTGCACACAGGTGGCTGGCGGGTGTCTGTTTCTCCAACTTTAGTTGAATCGAGTTTGACTACGCCCGATCCTTGTTGAAGGTTAAAACAACACACTTGACGAAAAATCGTTGTGGTTTTGATGCGTAGGTAAGAACGGTTCTTGCTAGAAGCCCGTAGCAGCCACGTAAAACTTGCAACAACAAAGTAGAGGACGTCTAACTTGTTTTTGCAGGGCATGTTGTGATGTGATATGGTCAAGCGTGATGAGATATAAATTGTTGTATGAGATGATCATGTTTTGTTAAAGTTATCAGCAACTGGCAGGAGCCTTATGGTTGTCTCTTTATTGCATAAGATGCAAGCTCCATATAATTGCTTTACTTTATCGCTATGCGATAGCAGTAGTTGCAAAAGCAATAGTTGGCGAGACAACCATGTGACGACACGTTGATAAAGATCAAGATGATGGAGATCATGGTGTCATGCGGTGACGATGGAGATCATGACGGTACTTTGGAGATGGAGATCAAAGGCACAAGATGATGATGGCCATATCATGTCACATATTTTGATTGCATGTGATGTTTATCTTTTATGTGTCTTATTTTGTTTAGTACGACGGTATCATTATGAGATGATTGAGGGAGTCCTAGATTACGGGGTCCTCGGGCGTCCGGGCTATGTGACGCGAGCCGGACTGATGGACCGTGAAGATACAAGACGGAAGACTTTCCCCCGTGTCCGGACGGGACTCTCCTTGGCGTGGAAGGAAGGCTTGGCGTGCGGATATGAAGATTCCTTTCTCTGTAAATCGACTCTGTACACCCCTAGCCCCCTCCGGTGTCTATATAAACCGGAGGGTTTAGTCCGTAGAGGCAATCATAATCATATAGGCTAGACATCTAGGGTTTAGCCATTATGATCTCGAGGTAGATCAACTCTTGTAACCCCTATACTCATCAAAGTCAATCAAGCAGGAAGTAGGGTATTACCTCCATTAAGAGGGCCCGAACCTGGGTAAACATTGTGTCCCCTGCCGCATGTTACCCTCGATCCTTAGACGCACAGTTCGGGACTCCCTACCCGAGATCTGCCGGTTTTGACACCGACATTGGTGCTTTCATTAGGAGTTCCACTGTGCCGTCGTCGAAAGGCTCAATGGCTCCATCGATCATCTACAACAATGCTGCCGGGAAGGAGATTTTTCTCCCCAGCCAGATCTTCGTATTCGGCGGCCTCGCACTACGCGCTAACTCGGTTGGCCACCTGGAGCAGATCGACAGCTACGCCCCTGGTCACCAGATCAGTTTTGGAAAATCGGAACTATGTCGCTGATATCCGAGGAGACTTGATCTTCCAAGGGTTCGCGGCTTCAACCACCGCTCCGGCCTTAGATCCGGAGCGCGTCACCAGGTCCGAAGACGGGAGTCTAGAGCCCGCCGGACTCTCTACGGCTATAGAGCTCAACACTGGAGAACCAGAGAGGATAGCGCCACCGGCAATCATCACAAAGACGGGCTCTTCTTCGGACACTAGCTCGGAACCCTCAAAATCCGTGTCATGCAAGCTCGGCCAGGGAACTTCGGTCCGCATCCAAACCTCGCTCTTAAACGAGGGCCAGGACTTAATGTGATCCCTCGCCATCATAGAGGAACCGCATCTGAATTGCGCCCAGCCCGGACTAGGGGCTGAAAATAGGGAATTTTACTTCCCACCCACCACCCACTTTATAGCCACTGTCGAGGATCTAACCGACATGCTTGACTACGCCTCCGAAGACATCGACGGTATGGACGACGATGCCGGAGAGGAGCAGGCCCAAAATCCGCCGTTCACCGAATGCTGGACGACCACTTCCTCATACGACATCTACATGGTGGACACACCTAAAGAAGGCGACGACGATTAGGAGAAGAAACCAGTCAAGGACAAACCTCTTAAGATACCACCGAAACGTCGACGTCAGCGGCGCCGCTCTAAATCGCGTCGCGAAAAAGACAGCAATACCGGCACCGGAAACAATGATACTCTGGAGAACGCCGAAGACCAAGAAGACCCCATCGAACCAACATCCGAACAGGATGATCGGGAGGATGGGCAAGTCGACCCTGATGAGCAAGCAGGGAACAAAGACTCGGAGGATAGCAACTATCTACCACTCTCCGAGGATGATGTGAGCCTCGGCGACGAAGATTTTATCGTACCAGAGGAGCCCCTCGAACAAGAGCGCTTTCAGCGCCGGCTAATAGCCACGGCAAGAAGCCTAAAAAAGAAACAACAGAAGCTTCAAGCTGACCAAGATCTGCTCAAAGACAGATGGACTAATGTCCTGGCAGCCGAAGAATACGACCTCGAACGCCCAACAAAGAGTTACCCGAAGCGTAAGCTGCTACCCCAATTCGACGATGAGGCGCTGGAGCCTATACCACCCGCGCGTAACGCGGCTGACGGACCCGACCGACCACCACGTGGCCGAGACAGCCCGCACCACCTCGCCAGAAAAGCAGAGAAACAACAGCTCGGGAATACACATAAGACCTACAACAGGACCTGGAAAATAGAGCAGGTCAGACCAGATCAATCTACGGATCACGGGGGCGTGCCCCGGCGCGAGAAGACGGCTCTCAAGCTTGGCGTGACAAGCATAACCACGCCCAGGCCGAAAACCGCATACGTACTTCATCCGAACTGCGTCATGACATGGCCCGATACAGGGACGCCACACACCCCCTATGCTTCACCGATGAGGTAATGGAGCACTAGTTCCCAGAAGGGTATAAACCCCTGAACATTGAATCATACGACAACACAACAGATCCTGCAGTATGGATTGAAGATTTGCTTCACATTCACATGGCTCGCGGTGATGATCTACACGCTATCAAATTCCTTCCCCTAAAATTTAAGGGGCCAGCTCGACACTGGTTAAACAGCCTCCCAGAAAACTCTATTGGAAGCTGGGAATACTTGGAAGATGCCTTTAGAGACAACTTCCAAGGCACTTATATCCGGCTTCTGGATGCCGATGACCTCAGCCATATAGTCCAACAGCCCGGAGAGTCGGCCAGGAAATTCTAGACCAGGTTCCTAATCAAAAAGAACCAGATTGTTGACTATCCGGAGGCCGAAGCCCTAGCGGCCTTTAAACACAGCATCCACGATGAATGGCTCGCCCGACACCTCGGGCAAGAAAAGCCAAAGTCCATGGCAGCCCTTATAGCACTAATGACCCGCTTTTGCACAGGCGAAGATAGCTGGCTAGCCCGCAGCAGCAACAGTACCAGCGACCCTAGCGCTTCCGAAGCTAGAAACGGCAACGGAAGGCCCTGACGCAACAAACATAAGCGTCGAAGAAACAATGATAATACAGAGGATACGAAGGTCAACACTGGATTCAGTGGCTCCAAATCTGGTCAATAGAAGAAGCCATTCAAACGAAACAAAGACGGTTCATCAAGCCTGGACCAAATACTTGATCGACCTTGCCAGATCCACGACACTCCTGACAAGCCTGCCAACCACACCAACAGAAGTTGTTGGGTCTTTAAACAGGCCGTCAGGTTAAATGCCGAACATAAAGAGAAAGGATCGCCCATCAAGGATGACGATGAGGAACCTCGCGCACCGAAAATAGGGGACAGAAGAAATTTCCCCCCTTAGTCAAAACGGTGAATGTGATATACGTCACTCATATCCCCAAGAGGGAGCGCAAGTGCGCGCTAAGGGACGTCTATGTGATAGAGCCAGTCATCCCGAAATTCAACCCATGGTCGGCCTGTCCGATCACCTTCGATCGTAGGGACCATCCGACCAATATCCGTCACGGAGGTTCAGCCGCATTAGTCCTCGACCCAATCATCGATGGATTTCACCTTACACGAGTCCTCATGGATGGCGGCAGTAGCCTTAACCTGCTCTATCAGGACACAGTCCGCAAGATGGGTATTGATCCGTCAAGAATCAAGCCCACTAAAACTACCTTTAAAGGAGTAATACCTGGTGTAGAGGCCCGCTGCACGGGCTCAACCACATTGGAGGTCGTCTTCTGTTCACCGGACAACTTCCGCAACAAAGACATGATATTAGACATCACCCCCTTCCGCAGTGGCTACCATGCACTGCTCGGACGAACCGCGTTCGCTCGCTTCAATGCGGTCCCACACTATGCCTATCTCAAACTCAAGATGCCCAGACCATGCGATGTTATAACGGTCAATGGAAACATGGAACACTCCCTCCTTATCGAGGAGCACACCGCGGCCCTGGCAGCGGAAGTACAGGGTGGCCTTATCAAGCCGATTATTACATCGGCGGCCAAGTCCCCGGACACTGTCAAACGAGTCCGGACCACCCCACAGTATGACAGTCCAGCTCGTCAAGAGCTCGATTAGCAATCCGGCCTCCATCTCAGCCCCTACCAAATTGTGGCATATGTACCACGCCTGCATAATTACGCACTAAAGATACCATGGGAAAGGATGGAGGCATAATAAAGATAAAGTCCACAATACGGCTAGACCCTATCCGGACACTCATATTTCATTTTTCTTTTTCCAGATTCCTTACAACCCACATCACCTTTTCGACGGTACCAGGGCCTGTTTTCGAGGCCTATCATGAAAACACCGATCGATAATCCTCTCGAAGGACAGTACACCAAGGGGAAAAAGCAGCGTAGACGTGTGGCAGGGTACCTACAGGGTCTTTAAAGATCACCTCGTCCGTTTTCAGGACACATACATAGCTCTCCCCTGTGCTCGGCATGTAAAAGAGCCTTGTTTCTTACTGCACTTTTTGTACCAATACATTTTTACGTATCAATCAGACTATAATGGAAACAATTTTTAGCCCAACCTATGCGGCATTGGCTTATCTCTTAATCTGTGTTTCCCTGCTTTTGTCCGATTGTCATGTACACCTCGGTACGACTTAAATCGCTAGGGGCTCTACTGAGCCACGTACATTTTTTAAATACTAACAAAGCCCGAGCACTTTCACAGTGCAATTCGGCGTCCCGAATATAGCATTATATGCATCGGCTCCGAATCATGTCTTTGGTCAATAGTTGGGTTGCCCGGCTCCTGTCGTTACTACCTTACGTTCTGCCTGTTCGGATAAGGTAGTGAAGGGAGAACTACTGCGATTGTGTTTCTGGTTCATCCGGACAAACACCTCAGTAGAGAAAGCCGAAAACTGACTATCATGATGTGGTGAGAGATGGTCAGCTATTCGGTGACTAAGTATAAATCTCTTGCGATTTTTTCCGCATTACGCGATAGGCCGGCCTTCACCCGGCCGGGCATCTACAGCACCCAAGTTCGGATAATCGAACAATACTAGGGGCTGCACATATACTCCCATTATAAAACTCCTATGGCTAAGTGAGGGCGATAAAGCCATATAGTCTGATTGCCTAGTTCGCTGCACTAACACCTCCTTCACGGACCAAACCGTTGGGTCAAGTGTGTTTAGGTGCTATCCCGAACACCCCCGTACTACCTACGTGGGGGCTGAAGCCGACGACTGGCCAACACTCAGATGTCATAAACGGCCGCACAGGAGGAAATATTTTAAAATAATATAAGCAACATATCATACATAAGCCTTGTTTCATAATACAGGATTGGACAACATAGGATACATTCATTCAAAAATGATGTGCTTTGAACACATGCCCTCTACAATGCGGGATCCTTCCAGGACATCATCAAAATACCGCTCCGGCGTGCGGTGCTCCTTGCCTGCGGGCGGCCCCTCGGTTGTGAGCTTGACGGTGTCCATCTCCGCCCATTGCACTTTGACACGGGCGAAGGCCATCCGCGCACCTTCGATGCAGACCAACCGCTTCACAGCATCAAGCCGGGGGCATGCATTGACCAGCCGCTTCACGTGCCCAAAATAGCGGCTGGGTATGGGTTCGGCAGGCCACAGGCGGATTATAAAATCCCTCATGACCAATCCGGCCACCCTGTGCAGTTCGGACAACTGCTTCAGCTGATCACTGAGGGGCACGGGATGCTCAGGCGCAAGGTACTGCGACCACAATAGCTTTTCCGTCGAGCTCCCCTCTTGGCAGCATCGGCCACACTCTGGGGCAGGTCCGCAAACGCTCCTGGAGAACTCCAAATCCGGGTCAGTAAGATGTATTTTTTCCTCACAAATTTGCTCTGCATGTTAAAGGCCTTACCAGCCGCAATTTGCCTCGCCTCTTGGATCTCCCGGCTGGCGTTTTGGGCTTCAGTCCGGGCCTCCTGAGCACTTTGGAGGGCCTTAGCAAGTTCGGATTCTTGATCCAAAATTTTGCGCTCTAAGGGCTCACATTTGCTTATAGCATCCTTGAGCTCTTGCTGGACTTCCTCCACCCTTGACTCATGTCTTAGACGGGCGGCTCGTTCCTCTTCCGCCTCTTTCTTGGCCTCGACCAATGCGCTCTTGAGGGTATCGACCTCAGACGCGTCAGCTATGAGCAAAGTTATAAGACTCATTCAGATGGCAAATTATTGCTGATATTATTTCAGAAGCATTTTCGATATCACATACCTTGCTTTTCTACTAACTTTCACCTCAGCTCAGACGCTTCAGCGGCATGGGTAGCTGACGCCTGCGTCGCAACATATTTGGTTCAAATAGATATGTATGTTAATCTCCTGTACGAGTCATTTGATCCTCTGTTCGGCCTTTCCTTGCGAATACCGAACAGAGTCTCAGGGGCTACTATCTATACACAGACACTTTTTCTCATATAGCCAAAAGGTATTATATTACGTACCTCAAAGCCTCTCAGAAGGCTAGTATAGGCCTCATTCAATCCGCTTTTGGCGGACTGAACCCTCTCAACCACCGTACCCATAAGGGTACAATGTTCTTCTACAATGATGGCACTATGAAGTGCTTCCACCTGAGTATGCGTCGCCTCCAGATTGACAGAGACCGCCGACGGGATTTGCGTTCCCCCCCTCTTTCGAAGGAGGCTGCCCACCTGATTCCTGAGCCGTATAGGTCTCTGGAATAATATTCGGTTGGGGGCCGAATTGGGTACGGCCCCCGTCGTCAGTCTCCATGGGGGTCGATTCCCCCATGTTTCCGGTAGCAGGGATATCGCACTCTGGCGCCACCGTGGCAGCTCCCCGCACCTCCCCCTGACCCAGAAGGGTCCTTCGGGACAACACTTCGGCATTATCCGTAGCTTTGGGGGAGGAGGCCGGCGGAGGCGACCCGCTGTCCATCATGTTCGGATCCAGTGAATTCCCCGAAGAAGAGGATTGCTGGGGGAGGACGCGAGCCGGACTACATCACGTAATGCAGTATATTAAGAACACAAAGCGGAAAGCCGGATAGATATATAAGTGCAAGTGCCTTTGTGGGTACTTATGATCTGGCCAGGGGCTTCGCCCTAGGGCGCCATTCATCGGTGTCCGATTCGGAGTCATCTATGAGGGAGATTCTCCCTTTCTTCGACGCCTCCGCTTCCAGATCTGTGGAAGCCCCCATTTTCTTCTTTCCCCCCCCCCTTAAGGGGAGATTTACTCTCTTCCTCATCCCCTTCATCTTCGTCAGGGGAGGAGTGGGTCTTGGTGTCTTCAAACACTATGTCTGAAGCACCTTTACGACGGAGTCCACTTTTGGCCTCCTTGCCCTTCTTCGTGGCCCGCTTTTCCGGCGCCTGATATGGCGTCGGAACCAGCATCCTCGTTAACAGAGGGATGGCTGGGTCTTAGGATAACGGAGCCGAACAGTGAATCCACTCCGCCTTCTTCGTCCAGCCCTATGGGAAGAAAGGAAAGCTTAGTAAGCCCCTTGGATTTGCAAATAATAAAGTTATCATAAAAACTTACGGGAGATGATGCATGAGTACAGTCGAGGTCGAGATCCTCGGTCGTTTCTGGCCACGTCTATTGGGTCTTGAACAGCAGCTTCCACATGTCTTCGTGCTCCGTGCCGAAGAATCGCCGCAGGGTCCGAGGACCGCCCGGGTCAAACTCCCATATGTGCTGAGTCCGGACTTGGCAGGGGAGAATCCGGCAAAAGAGAATTACCTGGATTACACTGGCTAGATAGGTATTCTTGTCTACCATACTCTTGATGCGCTTCTGCAGCATCGTCACCTCGTCGGATGATGCCCAGTCCAGGCCCTTGTTGAGCCAGGATATCATCCGCAGTGGAGGCCTGGACATGAACTCGGGAGGAGCGGCCCATGTGGAGTCACGGGGTTCCGTGACGTAGAACCACTCCTGCTGCCACCCTTTCACGGTCTCCACGAAGGTGCCTTTAGGCCAAGTGACGTTGGGAAGCTTGCTCACCATGGCGCTGCCGAACTCCGCGTGTTGACTGTCCACCACTTTTGGCTTCGCATTGAAGACCTTGAGACATAGGCCGAAGTGGGGAGGGATGCGGAGGAATGCCTCACATACGACGATGAACGCCGAAATGTTGAGGAAGGAATTCAGAGATAGATCATGGAAATATAGCCCGTAGTAGAACATAAGGCCGCGGACGAAAGGATGGAGGGGAAACCCTAATCCGCGGAGGAAATGAGGGATAAATAGTACCCTCTCATGGGGTTCCGGAGTAGGGACGATCTACTTCTTGGCCGGAAGCCGGTGGGCGATTTCCTTGGCCAAGTACCCCGCTTCCCGGAGCTCCTTGATGTCCTCCTCCATGCCGGAGGAGGCCATCCACTTGCCCTGCACTCCAGATCCAGACATGGCTTGAATGTTTTCTGGGGACGGAAGGGATCAAAGCTTGGGCTCTGGAGCTTGAGGGAGGATGGGCTGAGGAAGAAGAAGGTGTGGGGTGAAAAGGTGGATTCTTATTTCCTTATAAAGGCAGTGAATATAGAGCGTCCCCCACGAGCCTTAAAACTCGCCTATTCCGAAGGGGTCGTGCAGACTGCACAACTGGATTACCCAAACCCGTATTGAGGAAGATCCCGCGATAAGAGGACGCGATCTCTATTTTGACATGACGTGTCACCGGAGGCTGCGTCTTGAAATGCGAAATGGGAGATTGAAAAGCAATTCAGAATAATAAAGAGGCCAGACGTAATGCCTCGCCAGCAAAAACTATCAGTGAAGACATATCGTGTTTTTTTATTAAAGTATTATGCCCTTGTGATTTGTCGGCCTTCTGGGAATGGGGGTCCCCAGACTTGCCTGCCTGCGGCCCACGGCGTGGCTCTGCAAGTGGGCCCGTACGACCCATGTTCATCAACAAGGCATTCAAGACCCTCGCGAGGCGGACGACACAAGACCTCCTCAGGAGCGGCCTCGCCAGGATGGCTCGTGAGGGGCGGAGAGATGAAGGCAAGGGAAACCTCGCGAGGTTCTCGTGACGTGAGCCATGAAAATTGAGACCAGGCGGGCGCCAGGCGGGCGCCAGCGCGCGCAGTGTCCTTGTTTCCTCTTTGGTGCTAAGGGAGCAAGCGCAGGCGTGGAGTACTGAGGCGTCGAGCAAAGGTTTCCACATCGGTGCAACGAGACCAAGACTAGCAGGACGGCAAGACGGAGGTCACCATGGAGCCCAAGACGGCGTCATCACCAGAGCCTTTTGCAGGCGAAGACTGCTTTTGTCAGGATAAGTTGTACTAGATGTCCCCTTTCAAATTGGCCGTTGTTGCCTCCCTACCCGCTCAATTTCTGGGGAGAGGACCAGGGCCTCTATAAATAGGACTAGCCACCACAGTAGGAGGCATCGAATCCTCACCCACACAAGTTCGCCAAGCACAAGAACACCTCAACCTCAGGAGGCTGTTCTTCCCCTTGTACCGTTCATCCTCGGCCCGAGAGGCAATCCACCACCACCACACTGGAGTAGGGTATTACACCACAACGGTGGCCCGAACCAGTATAAATCTTGTGTTCTTTGTGTTGCGAGTTCGTGGAGTTAGTCCGTAAGATCTTAGCAAAGCTAGGACGTGGATCGGTAGGGGGAGATCTTCGTGCGCACCCCAGTGTTCGAACCTTGAGGGTTTTGCCGAAACCCATGATCCAACATTTGGCGCACCAGGTAGGGGTGCGCTGAGACTTCCTTTCTGTCACTCCGTGTCCCGTTGCTTCATCATCTCCATGGAAGACGCATGCCGCGCTCGCTCTGAGCGCTGGGCGGCCCTCGCCACCCGCGGTGCTCAGACAGCTTAGGTCGGCGGGCCACCCCGTTGTTCTCAGTCGCCTGCCGCCAACGCCGCCATCGGCCCTGTGGGGAATGAGCATCAAGCATCCTTGTTGCACCCCTTGGTGCAGCAGGACGGCCGGACCGCCACTCCATTGCTGACTCCCGTTGGTTCGTCGTCTCACGCTCGCCACACTCCCACGGATGCACGGGCGTGCTCCTCATGGCGCACGAGCTCCTGCTCTACCGCCTAGTCGACGACCTCTACGAGGACTGGCTCAACCGCATCGCCGAGCTTGTCAGTGCCGCAGGGGGATACCCTGCGCCGTCCCTCTCGCTGCCTCGCCCTCCGCCAGCTACGGGTGACGTAGCTCACGGAGCACCTCCACCCCTCTACACCAAGACGGCGCCCTGGCGCCCAGGCGCGCGGCTCCATGGCACGACCCACCGCGTCCAGCGCCCGCGCGTGAAGAAAGAAGCTATCAAGAAGTCCCTCGACCGCAAGAGAATGCTCCACCATTCCCCGCACCACCACGTCCGGATCGCTTGCCGTGGCAGGGCCCCGTGCCGCTTGCCGTGGCGGTGCGCGGGCGCCAAGACCAAGCTCCACCTCCAAAACGGGCCCCGGTGACCATGTCCGGCTGCCGTGCTTTCACCCCCGAGCTGCATAGCGTCGCCCGGCCGGGCAAGTTCAAGCCGGATCTGCCTCCTCGCTACGACGGCACCCCCGACCCCGCGGAGTTCCTGCAGCTCTATGAGCTGAGCGTCGAGGCGGCCAATGGCGACGAGAAAGTCATGGCGAACTGGTTCCCCATGGCGCTCAAAGACGAGATGTGCAACCGCTTCGTCGCCAACTTCCAGGGCACTCGGGACCGCCCACAGGCTACGGGTGACCTACGCCGCATCAAGCAACAACCATGAGAGACCCTCCAGAAGTACATCCATCGCTTCAACGGCGTTCGTCTCAAGATCCCCAAGGTGACGTACGAGGCCATCATCTCCACGTTCTCTGATGGCGTCCGCGACGTCAAGATGAAGGAGGAGCTCGGCATCCACGAGGAGCTGTGCACGTCTCTGGAGCTGTTTAACCTGGTGACCAAGTGCGCAAGAGCTAAGGAGGGGCGTCTCTCCCTCCTCGAGATCCCGACTGCGGACCCAGAGGAGAAGAAAGCCAAGGCCAAGGACGTGAAGTGCAAGGGAGCAGCTGTGCTCATGGCGGAGCCAGACACCAAGCGCGGCAGGGACCAGCCCGAGTCATCCAAGAGCAGTCGACCGTTCTGCGCCTTCCACAACCTGCATAGCCACAACACCAGCGACTGTCAAGAGCTCAGAGCCATTCGAGAAGGGCGCTTCGGTCGACGCCCCGAGCACAACGACCGGGGCTACGACCGAGGAGGAGGACGTGGTGGCGAATGATGGGATGACCATGGCCCGCTCCAGGAGTGGCGCGACCGGCCTCGTGAGGACCGCTGGCAGGATCAGCCTCGCGAGGGCGCCTGGAGGGACCAGCCTCGTGAGGATCGTCCTCAGGGCAACGCCGGTCTTCCTCCACTGCCTCCACCACCAAGAAGGAACAACGACCACCATCAAGACGAGGGGGCTGGGGGCTTCCAGGAGCCGTGAGCAATCGCCTACATCTTGGGCGGAGCTCAGGCCCCAGCCTCATAGCATATCTTCAAACAATTTTCTCGTGAAGTGAACGCATTCCTCCCCAAGCTTGAAGCCACACGCCCACTTAGGTGGTCCAAGTGCGCCATCACCTTCAGTTCGGCAGATCAGCTAAAGTGTGCGGCTACTGTCGGCGTTCTCCCCATGCTCTGTTCACCAATCATCAGCAATGTACAAGTCACCAAGACTCTCATCAACGGCGGCGCAGGGCTTAATGTCTTGTCCGTCGACACATTCGACAACCTCCAAGTGCCGTATGACCAGCTTCAGCCTACCAAGCCTTTCTCAGGAGTGACCGACGGTTCCACCACACCAATAGGGCAGATCCGCCCCCCTGTCACCTTCGGAGAACTCAACAACTACCGCTCGAACTCATCGACTTCGACGTCGCGCACATCCGTCTGCCGTACTGTAGCGACCCTACCTCAGACGGTCAAGCCTCTGTGTATCTGTGCCATCCCTGGATCAGTATGCTGGCACACATAGTACATCAATGTATATATCAAAGTGCAATCACATGTATAAATAACGTAAAATGATATATACCTCATAATACTCAGCGGAAAAAATCAAACGGGTGTGGAGTCCCATCAACGCCATCGGCGGGTTGAGTGTGAACCGTAACCACAGATCGTAACTCTTACTCGTCGAGGAAATATCGCAACATGATACGTTGCAGCCGTGTAGGTCAAGACATTGAATGTACCGGCAAGATCACAATATGTGAAAATAGATGATAAAACTATACTATATGCAATATGGCTTTATGGCTCTGTATCTGAGTTTTGTTTGCGTAAAAGCTGATTTTATTTTTCCTACATCAAAGGAATAAATGAAGTCTGTACTATGGAGTTTTCTATCATGACATGGTTCCGCCAACCGATGTCTCATAGCCCAAATTCATCATAAGTTGCCCACAATTAAGTTATCGGTCCGGTGTTGAGAGTTACGAAATAGATCCAAGTCCGGATGCTCAAATTGTCCGTAACCGGGACACGGCTAATCGATTAGGTTATAACCCTCTGCAGAGGTTTGTACACTTTACCCGCAAGATTCGATCCCTCTCTTTACGTTCTCGCACTTCGTGAGTGTTTGAGAACAAGATGACCGAAACATGGTCTTCCAAAGAGTTCCTCGACCACTGTCCGTGTACCCATCCAATCCTACCGTAGTTCTACATCTGCTAGCACCGACCCAGCCAGAGTCACAACTAAGGTCAACCAAGCCAGAGCCCATAATGACTTGCGGTTGCACAGTTAAGCTTCCGGGCGTGAATTATACTTCCGTCTCTTTGAGTCTGGGTGAAGCTTTCCATAAGATGTCATGGCGCTTCTCCATGCATCCCGGCCAACCACTGGGTTCTCCAGGTGCTCAGCAAACCGTCCTTCACCCAGATGGTGTGTATTGAATTCTTGTCTCGAGTCTTGAAGTCTTGAGGTCTTGAAGGTGCAGTCCTTGCAGATTCCATCATGGAGTTGTCGTCATTGACGTAGAGTCCTCCTTCTTCACACCACTCTCGTGCACTCATACCAAACCCCGTCTACTATAGCGTAGCATTAAATTAAAATATCGTTCGGGGCTTGGTAACAGGGTGATGGGTTCCTACCTCATGCATACTACTCAACTACAAGGATTCAATAACACTACTGAGGGGTGGTTGCAAAGATGCCACTAAATGCAATAAAACATAGGTATGAAAGCATGGTCAAAGTGAACTTGCACAGTTGACGATCTTGAAAAAACTAGGGTTTCGTAGTAGCAATCTTAGCACTCAGGAAATTCTACCGAGGCAAACAATAACTATAATAAGCACATAGCATAACATCACTTAACACAATAACATAACAATAGCAACATAACACAACAAAACAACCAAACCAAATCCAAAAGAAAAACTCAAAGAAAGGTCACTCAAAGTTACCCTACTTCAAACCATAGCAAAAAATAGTTTTTATATAACAAAAATTCCTTAATATAACCTAATCATGGTTTTAAGTTAACTAAACAGAAAAGGATTCACTAAGCAACTAGGAGCAAAAAGAATTAATTTAAAAGCTATTATAAAACTCATTTTAGGCCTAATCCAATTTCTATTAAGAAAAATAAATTAAAACCTTTATTAATTATAAATAAAAGTTCATCTACTAGAATGACAGAAATTAACCTAGAATAACTAATCACAAGTTAAAAATAAATTCATTTACTAATTAAAATATTAGGAAAACAGCATCTAGCTAATTAATTAGGATTAATAGGATTCTGCTTAAAACTAATTATTTATTAATCCTAAAATACCCAAGTTAATTTATATGGTTTGGCAATGCCAAAATAAAGTTGGGGCAAAAAGAATCATGCAAAAATAATTTTTCTAACTCAAGTTATAGCAGATTTACTATTCTGACTAAAACTAAATTAAAGCATTTTAATTAATTTTAACATAGCTAAATATATATTCTACAGAAACTACATAAAATTTGCAATCCAACAAAAAAGAATCACTCAAAAATATTGAACAGAATAAAAGATATGAATTTTTGAAAAGCAGAAACTATTCTGCTAAAACAGAAAATCAAATTAAAAGAAAAAGGCCTAATGGGCCTATATCAGGCCCTCGAAAGCGTCAAATAGTCTAAACGGGCCTCGGGTTAAAACTAAAAGCGGGCGGCTATTTGACTAAAACCCTAACTAATAAACCGTAATTAACCGGCCGAACCCATGTTTTTATAAAGAAATACCCCTTGAGGTTTCTAATCTACACCGTTGGTGTGAGATCCGGCAATGAGGAGGAGTTCCGTGACTCACCAGAGTTCGGCTGACGGCGACAGCGGGCGAGAGAGTCGTTGAGGGCTCCGGTCGTCGGGAGGTCGGCGGAGTGGCCGGGAGGATGCTTGAGGAGCTCGGGAGGTGCAGTGGAGTCGGGGAGATCAGGGGTGGTCGAGTCGGTCGGCTGAGCTTGAGGCGGCGGTGGCGTTCGGTGATCGACGGCAACGGTGTTCAGCGGCTCTGGAGCTCGGGCGAGGCACGGGAGGTGTGGTCGGCGAGGAGTCCGGAGGTGGTCTCGGCGAGCTCGGGGTGGTCGGGGTGGCGGAGCAGGCTAATGGCGGCGGCTCTCGAACTCCCGTGAGCTCGTCTGAGGAGAGGGGTCCGGCGAGGCTAGAAATGGGGTCAGGCACGGGTTTTATAGGGCGGGGCCTCGTCGGGAAGGAAGGCGATCGGGGAGAATCGGCATCCCGGATCCTTCGGGATCCGCGATCCGCATGGCGACGGCGTGGCGTGGGCGAGGGGAAGAAGATGGGGGCGGGGCCCACGGTCAGTGAGAGGGAGAGAGGGGCGAGGCGAGCGGGCGGCCGGCGCCAAGGGTTTTCGGGTGAGGGGGCGAGTGAGGCCGGCTCGGTCGGCGCTGGCCTGGCCTCTGGGCCGCTCGGTGGGCCGGCCGGTGGGGTTTTTTTTGGCCGGGCCAGGGAAGCCGGCGCTGAGGGAGGGTTTTTTCTTTTAAAATTTATTTTTAAATAAAACAAAAACAGAATTAAAACAATAACTATAAATATTCTATATAGGGTATATATATACCAAAATGATCGGGGAATATTCCTATCATTTGAACATTTTTCAAAGGCAAAATCCAAACTTTATAAAAATCCATTTTTTCAAATTCAAATAAAATTCAGATTTGAATCCAAAACTTTTGGCATTGTTTTCTTCGACATATTTGGAGTGTCATGTTTGCTCCTCTCATACTTTTGATCAAGTATTTATCAGGTTTAGTTTTTTGAAATGTTTCCCACATGCCAAAGTTTGAATTCAAATTTAAAATTCAAAATTTTGAAAGAGGGTTTCAAGCACTTTCAAATGACTTTCAAATTGATACTTTTTAACTTCCAACTCATATTTCATATGATTGAAGAAGTCATTTTATCTTCCCTCATGAAAATCATTGAGTTGCTTAAAGCTTTGAATTTGAAATCTTCCCTAATGAAATTCAAATCTTTTCCAAAACCCTATTCATTTCAAAATGGAAGAAGTCATGTCATCTTCACTCTAGGCTTTGGTATTGGAATGAACTTGAGTTCATGGGGATCCAAAAGGCAAGGGAAAAGTTTTGGGAAAGTCATCTCATTCCCTCTCATTCAACTTTCAAGAGTTTCAAGTTCCACTCAATTTCACTCAATCAATCAGACAAACAATCAGACAACAAGCATAGTTATTTATTTAATATAACATTCCAAAATTTAGAATTTTGGGATGTTACAAACCTACCACACTTAAAATGAATCTAGTCCTCGAGATTCAAGAAACTAGAAAAGAAAAGGTTAGGGTTTGGAGGCCTTCTAGCAAATCCATTGATCGGTATGGTCTAAAGTGCTACCACACTTAAAAACAAGGTCAAGTTCCAATAAGCTCAGATACTTCCTCTGGAGTGTTGACAATGTATGTCTCTTCACATATCTTACAATAGCTCCTTCATTAAAGCTCTTCTGCCAGAAGTATAGAGTTTTCCTCAGAATCTTGGGTCGGTTCGTCAAAGTTGAAGTTCGTCCGAGGCTGGATCTTCTTAGGCGATAGGTGCATGTCCATTCTAGACAACTATCGAAACACTCATGGTGGTCTACCATTAATGGTTTCTCCTGCGAGAAAAGCGGGTGCAGGTTGAACTTCACCGTATATCCTACGATTGTAGCGGTTGCTGTAAAGGGTTCCATCGTACTACCATTCTATGGTTTTATGGCTTATCGTGTCGACACTCTTCTAAGGTTTTCAAGGCTCTACGATTTTCCATCAACATATGTTAGTTCATGATAGAAGTCTCCGGTATGGGGCCAATCCATCCCTGCATTTCTGAATCATTACCACATACGTAAATATCGAATCACGTATTCTAACACTTGGGCATACTCACAAGCATTGCAGAATTTCTCTTGTTCTCGAACTGGGTTCGAGTAATTCCATGGTTTACGCAAGCCAAACAAAACATCTATCGTTACTTCACCACTCTCGGGTTTTGCGTAACCTTATGCAGGTGTGTCCTATTTCTCCGCAAATCTTGCGAGCACAAGGTTTATTTCTTGGTGTATCATTGTGCTTCCGGATAAGGCGTGATCTCATCGGGGTCTTCTTGAATTCCTCCCAAGTTCTTGCTCCTTTAAATCCTTGTATGGATTGATGCATTCTCCACCAGGTTGCAGCACTTTACGTAAAGAAATCTTGAAGAAGGCGTATTGGACCTCATACTTCCTTGAAACCAAATTGTTCCCGAAGTGATTCTCCATGTTACGCATCCATAGCTACTGCCTCATTTGAGTCTTGATCCAGAATATCAGTCCAACTTCATTCATCATCTATGGGGTTCAAGGGTTTTAAGGTGAGATGAGAGAGGTGGGGAGGATATACACACAATACAAACAATAGTTTTTGAAGAAACAAGTTTTACTTTGTGGCTGTCGGAAAACATCAAACAAATGACAGCTCACACATCGTCGCATCTAACGTAAGTGTGTAACAGGGTTTGGTCTTCTAAAGGTCAAATATTTCTTCAGGAACTTCAAATCTTCGGAGTCTTCAACTGTTGTAGCTTCTAATACATGGTGAAATCCTCTTTACTCTGAAGAGGCCATCAGTTATCTGATATCTTGTCCTTCTTGGAGCGGCTTCAGTTGATCTTCCGTGTGGTCAAAAGGGAAAGGTGTATATTCTAACTATTTGAGGTGAGAGTGTCTATTCGATAAAATCAGAAAGAGATGAGAAGTAATAGTCTTTTTGAAAATAAAGTTTTAGAGATATCCTGTCCTAGGGCTTTCCGATTTCTAGGGTCACGTCCTACAGTCAACATGTGCTCACGATACCATCTTCTCAGAGCGACCCGACCTCGGGCGGTCAAGCCTCTGTGTATCTGTGCCATCCACAGATCGGATATCTTTGGCACACACAGTACATCAATGTATATATCAAAGTGCAATCACATGTATAAATAACGTAAAATGATATATACCTCATAATACTCAGCGGAAACAATCAAGCGGGTGTGGAGTCCCATCAACGCCATCGGCGGGTTGAGTGTAGACCGTAACCACATGTCGTAACTCTTACTCGTCGAGGAAATATCTGCAACATGATACGTTGCAGCCGTGTAGGTCAGTACATTGAATGTACCGGCAAGATCACAATATGTGAAAATAGATGATAAAACTATACTATATGCAATATGGCTTTATGGCTCTGTATCTGAGTTTTGTTTGCGTAAAAGCTGATTTTATTTTTCCTACATCAAAAGAATAAATGAAGTCTGTACTATGGAGTTTTCTATCATGACATGGTTCCGCCAACCGATGTCTCATAGCCCAAATTCATCATAAGTTGCCCACAATTAAGTTATCAGTCCGGTGTTGAGAGTTCTGAAATAGATCCAAGTCCAGATGCTCAAATTGTCCGGTAATCGGGGACACGGCTAATCGATTAGGTTATAACCCTCTGCAGAGGTTTGTACACTTTACCCATAAGATTCGATCCCTCTCTTTACGTTCTCGCACTTGAGTGTTTGAGAACAAGATGACCAAAACATGGTCTTCCAAAGAGTTCCTCGACCAATGTCCGTACCCATCCAATCCTACCGTAGTTCTACATCTGCTAGCACCGTCCCAGCCAGAGTCACAACTAAGGTCAACCAAGCGAGCCCATAATGACTTGCGGTTGCAGGTAAGCTTCCGGCGTGAAGTATTCTTCCGTCTCTTTGAGTCTGGGTGAAGCTTTCCGCAAGATGTCATGGCGCTTCTCCATGCATCCCGACCAACCACTGGGTTCTCCAGGTGCCGTCAACAAATCCTTCACCCAGTGAGTGTGTATTGAATTCTTGTCTCGAGTCTTGAAGTCTTGAGGTCTTGAAGGTGCAGTCCTTGCAGATTCCATCATGGAGTTGTCGTCATTGACGTAGAGTCCTCCTTCTTCACACCACTCTCGTGCACTCATACCAAACCCCGTCTACTATAGCGTAGCATTAAAATAAAATATCGTCCGGGCTTGGTAACGGGGTGATGGGTTCCTCCCTCATGCATACTACTCAACTACAAGGATTCAATAACACTACTGAGGGGTGGTTGCAAAGATGCCACTAAATGCAATAAAACATAGGTATGAAAGCATGGTCAAAGTGAACTTGCACGGTTGACGATCTTGAAAAAACTAGGGTTTCAGAGTAGCAACTTCGCACTCAGGAAATTCTACCGAGGCAAACAATAACTATAATAAGCACATAGCATAACATCACTTAACACAATAACATAACAATAGCAACATAACACAACAAAACAACCAAACCAAATCCAAAAGAAAAACTCAAAGAAAGGTCACTCAAAGTTTCCCTCACGCAAACCATAGCAAAAATAGTTTTTATATAACAAAATTCCTTAATATAACCTAATCATGGTTTTAAGTTAACTAAACAGAAAAGGATTCACTAAGCAACTAGGAGCAAAAAGAATTAATTTAAAAGCTATTATAAAACTCATTTTAGGCCTAATCCAATTTCTATTAAGAAAAATAAATTAAAACCTTTATTAATTATAAATAAAAGTTCATCTACTAGAATGACAGAAATTAACCTAGAATAACTAATCACAAGTTAAAATAAATTCATTTACTAATTAAAATATTAGGAAAAGCAGCATCTAGCTAATTAATTAGGATTAATAGGATTCTGCTTAAAACTAATTATTTATTAATCCTAAAATACCCAAGTTAATTTATATGGTTTGGCAATGCCAAAATAAAGTTGGGGCAAAAAGAATCATGCAAAAATAATTTTTCTAACTCAAGTTATAGCAGATTTACTATTCTGACTAAAACTAAATTAAAGCATTTTTAATTAATTTTAACATAGCTAAATATATATTCTACAGAAACTACATAAAATTTGCAATCCAACAAAAAAGAATCACTCAAAAATATTGAACAGAATAAAAGATATGAATTTTTGAAAGCAGAAACTATTCTGCTAAAAACAGAAAATCAAATTAAAAAGAAAAAGGCCTAATGGGCCTATATCATTCTGAGCGTCAAATAGTCTAAACGGGCCTCGGGTTAAAACTAAAACGGGCCGGCTATTTGACTAAAACCCTAACTAATAAATCAGAATTAACCGGCGAACAAGGCGGTTTTATAAAAGAAATACCCCTTGAGGTTTCTAATCTACACCGTTGGTGTGAGATCCGACGGCGGGAGGAGTTCGGTGACTCACCGGAGTTCGGCACGGCGACGGCGGGCGGCGAGAGTGCGTTGAGGGCTCCGGTCGTCGGGAGGTCGGCGGAGTGGCCGGGAGGATCTTGAGGAGCCTCGGGAGGGGTCTGTGGAGTCGGGAGATCGGGGTGGTGAGTCGGTCGGCAGAGCTTGAGGCGGCGGTGGCGTTCGGTGATCGACGGCGACGGTGTTCCAGCTCTGGAGCTCGGGCGAGGCACGGGAGGTGTGGTCGAGCGAGGGAGTCCGGAGGTGGTCTCAGCGAGCTCGGGTGGTCGGGGGTGGCCGGAGCAGGCTAATGGCGCGGCGCTCGGAGCTCAGCGAGCTCGTCTGAGGGGAGAGGGGTCCCAGCGAGGGCTAGAAATGGGGTGCGGGGCACGGGTTTTATAGGGCGGGGGCCTCGTCGGGAAGGAAGGCGATCGGGGAGGAATCGGCATCCCGGATCCTTCGATCCGGCGATCCATGCAGCAACGGGCGTGGCGTGGCGAGGAAGAAGATGGGGCGGGGCCCCAGTCGGTGAGAGGGAGAGAGGCGAAAGGCGGCGGGCGGCCGGGCGCCAAGGGTTTTTGGTGAGGCGAGTGAGGCCGGCTCGGTCGGCCTTGGCCTCCTCTGGGCCGCTCGGTGTGGGCCGGCCGATGGGGGTTTTTGGCTGGGCGGGGGCCTAGTGGCGCTGGGAGGGTTTTTTTCTTTTTAAAATTTATTTTTTAAATAAAACAAAACAGAATTAAAACAATAACTATAAATATTCTATATAGGGTATATATATACCAAAATGATCGGGAATATTCCTATCATTTGAACATTTTTCAAAGGCAAAATCCAAACTTTATAAAAATCCATTTTTTCAAATTCAAATAAAATTCAGATTTGAATCCAAAACTTTTGGCATTGTTTTCTTGACATATTTGGAGTGTCATGTTTGCTCCTCTCATACTTTTGATCAAGTATTTATCAGGTTTAGTTTTTTGAAATGTTTCCCACATGCCAAAGTTTGAATTCAAATTTAAAATTCAAAATTTTGAAAGAGGGTTTCAAGCACTTTCAAATGACTTTCAAATTGATACTTTTTAACTTCCAACTCATATTTCATATGATTGAAGAAGTCATTTTATCTTCCCTCATGAAAATCATTGAGTTGCTTAAAGCTTTGAATTTGAAATCTTCCCTAATGAAATTCAAATCTTTTCCAAAACCCTATTCATTTCAAAATGGAAGAAGTCATGTCATCTTCACTCTAGGCTTTGGTATTGGAATGAACTTGAGTTCATGGGGATCCAAAAGGCAAGGGAAAAGTTTTGGGAAAGTCATCTCATTCCCTCTCATTCAACTTTCAAGAGTTTCAAGTTCCACTCAATTTCACTCAATCAATCAGACAAACAATCAGACAACAAGCATAGTTATTTATTTAATATAACATTCCAAAATTTAGAATTTTGGGATGTTACAAACCTACCACACTTAAAATGAATCTCGGGAGAGTCGCGCGAGGGGGCTGGGCACGGGGGCTGTGCTCGGGTCACGCCCAAGCGTACGCCACCCAGCCAGTCCCGGACACAGTGCGTCGTAGCGCCTCCCGAGCCGAGCCTCTGCGAGGGCAAAGGTATGAAGGTTGTTTGCACGTCAAGGGGACTCTTGAGCATCGCGACTCAGAGCCTAAGCGGTCACGTAGCCCCTCACTCCTTGATCGTCACGGTCTCCGGTCATTAGCGACGGTTGAGGTATCTGTGAGGCGGGCTCTGCCGACGTAGAACACCAAACGTATCCCCGTGTCTCCTTCCTATAAGTTGTTTGCGCGTCAAGGGGGACTGCGGAGCATCGCGACTCAGGAGCCTAACTAGTCACGTAGCCCCTCACTCCTTGGGCCGTCCTGGTCTCCGGTCGGCCCAACGGCGGTTGAGGTATGCGCGGGGCCGGGCTCTACCGATGTAGAAAACCAAACCTATCCCTGCGTCTCCTTCCTATAAGCTGTTTGCGCGTCAAGGGGGACTTTTGAGCATGGCGACTCGGGAGCCTAACTAGTCACGTAGCCCCTCACTCCTTGGGTCCGTCCTGGTCTCCGGTTGGCTCAGCAATGGCTGAGGAGAATGCAGCAGCGGGGCAGACTCTTGCCTTGAGCATAAAGCAAATAGGAAGAAAAATCGCAAAATCTCAAAGCAAATATTACAAGACATATTGTTCTCACAATATCGAACGCAAGTTCAACGCCTCCACGAGGCATGATGCATGCTACAGGAATAAAACAGGAAATGAGCCATAGGTCATCCCTGAACACCGTCGACGCTTGCGAGAGGCACTCCTCCCTTGAGGGCGTCGCCGTCGTCTTGGCCACCGGCCGGAGCTGCAGGAGTGGCGGCGCCTTCGGTCGAAGGCGTGGAAGTGAAGCCGCGGAACTTCTTCAGCAGGGCCTCCACCTGGCCTTTCACGGCAGCGGCAGCAGCCGTACAATGTTCATCAGCCACACGCTCCAGCAGCTCGTCAAGACGAGTGCTTGGGTCACGAAGATAGAGGTGACTGAAGACGCGTGTCAGTGCAGCTGAGGAGAGAACGCGGGCTTCCGCCTCGGCCATAGGACCGACGCTGGTCACGACTTCCTCAAGCGCGGCAACCAGGTAGGGAAGCAGCTGAGCGGGGCCGTCCTCATCGATGGTCAGCGGCCTCTCCAAGCCCTTTTCATAGAGTGACTTTAGAGCCTCGCGGGACCTCTTCTCGAGAAGCATGAAGGCCGCGTGGTCCTCAGTCAGGACCTTCGCCTTGGCGTTAAGATCGGCCTTTCTCGCCTCCACCTTCCGCTCCAGCTCCTCCAGCCTGCCGTGTTCAGTGGCCTGCGTCTTCGCCAACTCCCCCAGCTCGGCGTCACGGTTCTTGATGGCGTCCTCCCAGGCCTTCATCTCCTCCTCCTCCGCCCGGCGGCCACAAGCTTCCTCTGCGTGCTCATCGTGCAGACCCTTCAGCTCGTCCTCCAGCGCCCGGCAGCGGCCGTGGGTGGCCTTGGTGTCCTTCAGCGGCGCCTCGTGATCGGCCGCAGCTTGTGCGGCGGATCTCTTCTCCTTCTCGGAAGCCGTCGCGGCCTGGTTCAGCGTCGCTCGGACCACCGCATCAGACTGAAGCCAGCCGGAGGCCAGCTCCGGGCGCCCGACTACCAGGCGCGGATCCGCACCCAGGAGATCTTCCCGTAGCTGGGTCATCTCTGAAAGGGCACGCTCCAAGACAGCAGAAGAGGCAGAAGAACCTGGGAGCAATGGTGCGGCAGGAGAAGGAGGCGACGCCGTCACCAAGGCCTAGGAGACCGGGCTCCTGAGCCTTTGGAACCTCGGCAGCCGAGCGGGACATCGGCACTTCCGGAGCCACCGGGACCTCGGGGGCTGACTCCTCGTGATGACGCTCCTCCTGGTCTCGCGAGGGCGACCGGGCCGGGGTGGTGCGAGTGCTGTCGCCTCCTTTCTCCGCGGAGGGGGGCGCGGCCGCTTGTCGGATGTGGGGTTCCGGCAAACCCTTTAGGTTCAAACACTAGGGTGCGCATGAAGACTTTCCCTCCTACCGATCTACGCCCTAGCTCGCTAGATCTCGCAGACGAACTCGATGAACTTGCAACACAAAGAGACACGAGATTTATACTGGTTCGGGCCACCGTTGTGGTGTAATACCCTACTCCAGTGTGGTGGTGGTGGATTGCCTCTTGGGCTGACGATGAACAGTACAAGGGAAGAACAACCTCCTGAGGTTGAGGTGTTCTTGTCGCTAGGCTCTCGATCGGGTTGGATCAACCTAAGATCCCATGAGATCCCTCTACTATGGTGGCTAGATCTACTTATATAGGCCATGTTCCTCTTCCCAAATATTGAGAGGGAAGGGAGCCAACAACGGCAGGCAAATTTGAAGGGGACAACTAGTACAAGCTATCCTGACAAAAGCGGTCTTCGCCTGCGAAAAGCTCTGGTGGTGACGCCGTCTTGGGCTCCACGATGACCTCCGTCTTGCCGTCCTCCTGGTCTTGGTCTCATTGCACCAATATAGCAACCTTTGCCTGATGCCTCGGTACTCTTCGCCTGCGCTGGTCTCCTTATCACCAAACAGGAAATAAGGACGCTGCGCGCGCTGGCGTCCGCCTGGCACCATGCGTCATGGCTCACGTCACGAGAACCTCGTGAGGTTTTGCCCCGCCTTGATATCTCCACTCCTCGCGAGCCTGCTTGGCTAGGCTACTCCAGAGGAGGTCTTGCGTCATCCGCCTCGCAAGGCTTGGACCCTCGTGAGGGTCTTGGATGCCTTGTTAATGAAGATGGGCACGTGCGGCTCTTTGGCTTAACCACGCGGTGGGCATAAGCGAGCAAGTCTTGGGACCCCCGTTCCCAGAACGCCGATAGTAGCCCCCGGGCCCAAGGTGCGCTCGGGCTTGGCTTCACTGCGAAGCCAAGGGTCAAGTTCGGAGCATCGCGGGCTCCATAAGCCTGCGGCCTCGGTTGACGCGTGGCGGTTGATTGGACGTGGGCGTCTCCGCTTCCCCATGTTGCCTCGGCAACTGCACGACTTGACAAGTCCCTGCGACATGCAAGGAAAACCATTATTACCTGCGATCGTGGGAGACACCGGTTGGCCTTCTCTTGCTATATTTGGGGAGGGGGGCGGAGCCCCCATTGCCCATCTCTTCCTTGCTTTCTTGCTCCTTCCTCCTCGCTCCATCGCTCGCAGTGCCTCCGATGGCGCCACGAAGGAAGTTCTCTGCCGCCGTGTGACGCCAGGATAGTTAGGCTACAGTAAAACCCTGCTAATGATGCCATGTCACCCTTGTCACTGTTGCTAAACACATGTTAGATCAAAAAGTTTCAAAATCAAATTTGGATTTAGGCAAAAAAAAAAGTTTTCAAACATTAAAACTAAAATGTCCAAAATGTGTCAAATAAATCATGGATAATACTAGTGGATAAACCACACTTCTATAAAATGTTTAAAGGCTCTAAAGTAATTAAAACAGCAGCTATGACCATTAATTAAATGCCTTTAAATAATAATAATAATAATGCAAACTATTTTAATTAGGTGTCAAACTTTTGGGGCAGTAGAATAAATTATAACATTAATGTAGGAGTTGTATTTATATTATATAAAACAGAAATTAAAAGAATAAAATAGAAAAGAAAATAGATAAAGAAAAGAAAACATAAAACAAAGCAAAAAAAGAGATAAAGCAAACCCCCCACTGGGCTCCGGCCGAGCAGGCCACAACCCCACTGGGCCAACCCACCAGGCCTAGCCAGCCAGCCCATCTGGCCCTAGCCGGCCCATCCCCACTCCCTTAACCACCCACTACGACCGAACCCTAACCCCTATCCACCCCACTTGCTCCCCACGATCCCCTCTCTCTCGGTCGCTCCTCTCCCTCTCTCTCGATCCGATCTAGAGGAGGATCAAACCCCCCAGCGCCCGCAGCCGCTGCCCCTGGCACCGCCCCGACGACCGCGCCCCGCCACCCGGTGTTGCCCCACGCCGCTTGCCATTGCCCGCCGTCGCCTCCCCGTCGCTATGCGCCGTCATCGTCGCCAGATCGCCGGCGCCACCTCGCCCCGAAGTCACACCGCCGCCTCGATGACGTGCCCCTGCCTCGGGTCGTCGTCCACCCCGTCGCCGGAGCACCTCCTCGTCTTCTTCCCCATCGGATCGCCCGAGCCCGGAGCCGCCCGACCCCCCCTGCGAACCATCGCCGGACGCCGTCGCCGTGGTCCTCTCCGTCACCGGCGCTCCCCGTCCCCGTCGCCGATGCCACCTCGCCGGACTGCTTCCCCTGCTTCGCCGTCGTCCCCTACCCCCTCCACGAGCCCCGCTGCCCCGTCCCTACAAATCCCGGTGAGGCCACGGCCTCCGCCCTCCTCCTTCCCCTGTCCCCGCGCCGTCCGCGCCTCCCTTGGTGCGCCACCGCGCACGGACGCGCGCTCGCCACCCACCTGTGTCGCTCGCCCGTGGAACTCCCCTGCTGCTGCTCTGCACAGCCCCGACACGCCGCCCCAGCTTTCCTCTTGTTGCGGCCTGTCCCCGCGGCCACCGGCCCGCTCGGCGTGAGCCCCGCCTCCCCAGCCTTGGCCGCCAGCCGGCGCCGTGGCGCGCCAGCGCCTTGAGCTCGCGCCTGCTCGGGTGCCTCGCCTTGCCGCTCACCCGTTAGGCCCCTATGGGCCAATGACATATGGGCCCCACGCCCCATTAAAAAAAAGAACTAGAAAATCAATTAGACTAATATTAATTAATTAATTAGATAATTAATTAACTTAATTAGCTCTGATTAAATGAACTAATTATGATTAATTAACCTAATGACTAATTAACCTAATTAACTACTGTTAATTAACTAACAGAGTATGACAAGTGGGGCCCACCCCTAATTAAACCTGATTAGGTTAACTAAAATGTTTAATTGAAATGTGTCACTCACCGGTGGGACCCATTAGTCAGGTTGACCAGTTAACCCTGTTGACTGGTAACGTCAGCATGACATCATGCTGATGTCATAAATCCAATTTCGAATTAAATTAGATAATTAATTAAATTCCAGAAATTAATAAAATCTTTAGAAAACATATCTTTTAATCCGTAACTCGGATTAAATTATTTTCAACATGAAAGTTGCTCAGAACGACGAGACGAATCCGGATACGCAGCCCGTTTGTCCGCCACACATCCCTAACACGCAACTTTCCCCCTCCGGTTCATCTGTCCGGAAACGCAAAACACCGGGGGTACTTTCCCGGATGTTTTCCCCCTTCGCCGGTATCACCTACTACCGCGATTGGGCACACCTAGCATCACGCCTTGTCATGTCATGCATCGTCATGCATTTGTTTCCATTGTGTTTATTGTTTCTCCCCCCTCTTCTCTCGCTAGACATCGAGACCGGCCGCTACCCAAGTCACGACTACGGTGTTGGCGACCCTCCTTCTTGCCGAGCAATCAGGCAAGCCCCCTTGATCACCGGATATCGCCTATTCTCCTCTATCTGCTTGCATTAGAATAGTGTAGCATGCTACCTTTCCGTTAATCCTATCACGATGCATAGCCTGTCCTTGCTACTCTTGTTGATACCTTTACCGCAATCCTACACCTTAGTATATGATGCTAGTATTCCATCTGTGGCCCTACATTCTTGTCAAAATGCGCCTTGCTATACTATCGGCCGTGATCACTAGGGAGGTGATCACGGGTATATACTTACATACTATTACATGATACCATGGTGACTAAAGGACGGGTCGGCTCGTAGGAGCACCCGCGAGTGGATCTTTGTGGCAGAGCGACAGGGTAGGTTGAGACCGCCTAGGAGGGAGGTGGGCCTGGCCCTGTTCGGCGTTCGCGGATACTTAACATGCTTAACAGATCTTGGTATTTGATCCGAGTTGGGTCGTTGACCTTATACGCACTAACCGCCACGTGAGACAAGATATGGGCAACCGACGTCGTGGTATCAGCCGAAGCATTTCGTGACGTCGGCCGAAGGTAGCGTGGACTGGAATGCACCTTAGGCTAGGCTGCTTCGGCCGCCCTCGCAACATGCAGGTGTGCTAAGGGCGATGGGCCCGGACCCACAATGCGCTTAGGTTTAGACCGGCGTCTTGACCTCTCTGTTGTGCCTAGGTGGGGCTGCGGCGTGTTGATCTTCCGCCGCGGGCATGACCTAGAAAAGTGTGTCCGGCCAAATGGGATCGGCGTGTCGGGTAATGTGGTGCACCCTGCAGGGAAGTTAATCTATTGAATAGCCGTGATCTTGATAACAGGACGACTTGGAGTTGTACCTTGACCTTATGACAACTAGAACCGGATACTTAATAAAACACACCCTTCCAAGTGCGGATACAACCCGGTGATCGCTCTCTAACAGGCGACGAGGAGGGATCGCCGTGTAGAATTAAGCTATGCGATGCTACTTGGAGGACTTTAGTCTACTCTCTTCTACATGTCAGCAAGGCGGAGGATGCCAGAAGCATAGTCTTCGACATGATTAGTTATCCCCCTCTTATTCTGGCATTCTGTAGTTCAGTCCACTGATATGGCCCTTTACACATATACCCATGCATATGTAGTGTAGCTCCTTGCTTGCGAGTACTTTGGATGAGTACTCACGGTTGCTTTCTCTCCCTTTTTCCCCCTTTCCTTTCTACCAGGTTGTCGCAACCAGATGTCGGAGCCCAGGAGCCAGACGCCACCGTCGACGACGACTACTACACCGGAGGTGCCTACTATTACGTGCAGCCCACTGACGACGAACAGGAGTAGTTAGGAGGATCCCAGGTAGGAGGCATGCGCCTCTTTCGATCTGTATCCCAGTTTGTGCTAGCCTTCTTAAGGCAAACTTGTTTAACTTATGTCTGTGCTCAGATATTGTAGCTTCCGCTGACTCGTCTATGATCGAGCACTTGTATTCGAGCCCTCGAGGCCCCTGGCTTGTATTATGATGCTTGTATGACTTATTTTATTTTAGAGTTGTGTTGTGATATCTTCCCGTGAGTCCCTGATCTTGATCGTACACGTTTGCGTGTATGATTAGTGTACGATTGAATCGGGGGCGTCACACGCCGAGAAGGGGAAGGCCCCTCGCGAGGGCCCTGGTTCCCTGAAGCCCAAGCGCGGTCGCGGCCGTCCGCGCAAGCACGCCGTGACCCCCGCCATGGCCCGCCGTCGAGGCGGCGCCGCGGCACGCGGAGGGGATCGTCCCAACCATGGCGGTCCAGCTGACGAGGGGAGGCGCAATGGTGGCGCGGCCTCCCCGCCCACGCTTCCATTCAGCGGAGGTGTCACCGGAGTTCGTCGTCTGGTCGGAGAACCCGGCCGGCAATTGGCTCCAGCTTCTGCGCTTCTTTGACGACGAACTGCCGGCCCATGGTCCAGGCGGGCTCTCGTTGGAGACGGATGGTTGCTGCAGCAAGGCCTCTTGGGTCGCGGTCGAGACTTCCGCCCTTGAACAGCATGCTCGGCCCGGTAGCGAGACGTTCGCCCGTCTTGTAGGCTTAGGCGGTGCACGCTCCACTTCAAGTATGACGGCGGATCGACCCTCTATGTGAGGGTGTTTGGGGAAGATGGTCGCGGCGCCGGGTGCTGCCCCGAGACGAACGACGGTGAGGAGGTTCTCGGCCTTGGTGATGGTCGCGACGAGGATGAGGGCGAGCCTGCCCTCGGCGGCGACCGCGTATCTTCCAGCTACGGCGGCTCTTGCCCTGGTGACAGCTCCAGCAGTGGTGGCTACGACCAGCCGCCGTGCCACCGCGCCCGCTTCGAAGGAGGCAGCGGGTCATCTCGTCGCTGCGCCTCTATGAAGCGCGAGGAGGGGTCTGGATAGGCTTGGGGCGTTGCTGAGGGCCTGCCTCCGCGGATTGCTGCAACGCTGCTTTGTTTAGCCTTTTCTTTTTCCCTGCATCAGAAAACGAAACCAGTATGGGCCCAGATGGGCGTGTATCGAACTATAGTTCTTTGGTTAATGCACTGTGCGTGTTATTCCCATGCCGTGTTGTTATTTTGCGCCAAGATAACTTAACCTGGCGCGTTTGGGACGCCCTTTTCCTCACGAGGTGTCTGCGTTGCTTAGGAACTGCAAAAAATTCGTTAGGGGGTGCGCTAGAGGATTTGCCGTCCACCCAAGCCTTGATTTGGCACTTTGCATCACGGTACCCGAGGGGCACGGATTAGGAGAGATGTGCCAACTTTCAGGCTCGAAGAGGGTGGCTCGCGAGAAGGCAGAGAGAAGAAAAAATGCTCGCAAGGGCACCTGCCTAGCCCCCCCGCGAGGCATGCGAGAGAGAGAACATGAGCAAACCAGAGCCGAAAAATGCGATAAAAGGCTAGGGAATCAAATCCGCAATGAACACCAAGAGCAACTTCGATTAAGGAAAAGCGAGCCAACTACGGAAAGCAAATGAAAAGCCACGTCCGGCACCTAATCTAGTCTTCAAGTCTTCTCACCGGTAGCGGAGCTAAGTGCTGTCCACTAGGCGTGGGAGGAGCCCGGGGCTGAGGCCGGCGCTCACGAGACTCAGGCGTGTATAGCCCCAACTCATTATTACGTGAGAGTGTCACAGGCGGCGCTTCTTCACAGGCACCGGGCCTTCTTCACAGGCTCTGGGCCTTTCTTCACAGGCTCTGGGCCTTGCTTCATTGGCAGAACTTCCGGAGGTGCTGGATGTTCCAGGCGTTTTGGATAGGTGTCCCGTCCTGCATCTCCAGGCGCACTGCACCCGACCTGGAGACATGGAAGACCCTGAACGGGCCCTCCCACATGGCGAAAGCTTGTGCAACCCTTCCCTGGAGAGGACCCGCCTCAGGACGAGGTCGCCCACCTCGAGCGTCCTGGAGTGGACGTTGCGGCAGTGATAACGCCGCAGCGCTTGCTGATACCTTGCCGCTCTTAGTGCAGCTTCGCGACGACGTTCCTCCCCCAGCATGAGATCCATCCCCCGCATGGCGTCCTGCTGCGTTACGTCGAACGCCAGGACCCACGCGGAGCGATGTTTGACCTCGTGAGGGAGGACTGCTTCGGCTCCGTAGACGAGGAAGAACGGAGTCTCGCCCGTTGGCTTGGTAGCGGTGGTGCGGATGGACCACAACACGGGCAGGAGCTCGTCATGCCAACCCCTGCCCAGGCCTCCAGCTTCTTCTTGGAGGTCCTGGTCTTGAGGCCCCTCAGGGCCTCAGCGTTGGCGCGTTCAGCCTGACCATTGCTCCTGGGGTGGGCCACTGAAGCGTAGCAAATCTGCGTTCCAAGGTTAGCACAGTAGGTTTTGAAGAGGTTGCTAGTAAACTATGAACCATTATCTGTGATGATGCGGTTGGGGACCCCGAAGCGGCTCACGAGGCCCTTGATGAATTTGACGGTAGAGCCGGCTGGGATGGTAAGCACGGCTTCCACTTCCGCCCACTTGGTGAACTTGTCGATGGCAACGTAGAGATAGCAGTAGCCCCCTGGCGCCCGGGGGAATGGGCCTAGGATGTCCAGCCCCCATACCGCAAACGGCCACGTGAGCGGGATGGTTTGGAGGCCCTGAGCAGGCTGATGGATCTGCTTGGCATGGAATTGGCAAGCTTCACAGGACTTCACCAGCTCGGCCGCGTCGTTGAGTGCTGTAGGCTAATAGAACCCACTGCAAAACACCTTGCCGATGAGGGTCCATGACGACGAGTGGTGTCCGCAGTCACCGCCGTGTATGTCAATCAGCAACTCCCTTCCTTGATCGCTGGAGATGCAGCGCAGCGTGAAATCATTCGGTCGTCTTTTGTATAACTCGCCATCTTGGATACAGTATGGCGTGGCTTTCCGGGCCATGCGCTCCACGTCCTCTTCCTTCTCCGGCAACGTCCCTGCATCAGGTACTCTTTGAATTCCTTAGTCCAGCATTCCTCCTGGGCTCGAGCGCCAAGAGAAGCCGGGCTCCTAAGGTCGGGCCACAGGCCGGGGCTCCCATGGCCGGAGGCTGTGGGAGCTCCTCTAGAGGCCGAGTCATGCTTGAAAGAGGCGGCGTAGCTGAGGGATTAAAGAGCCGCTCTTCAAAGACACCGGGCTCCTGCGGTTGCCGCTTGGATGCTCTCCTGGCGATGTCTCCTTGTTGGTGCCCCGGGGCACGTGTTGCAGTTCCAGGCCCGAGAACTACTTTTCCATCTTGCGCACCTCCGTGAGGTAGGCTTCCATGTGCTCGTCCTTCGGCTCGTACACCTTGTTCGAGAAGTTGACGAAGAGCTGCGAGTCGCCTTTGACGGTGAGGCGCTTCACCCCTAGAGCCGCCGCAGCCTTTAGGCCAGCTATGAGGCCTTCGTATTCTGCGATGTTGTTGGAGACCTTCTCGCCATGCTGAAAACAGAGTTGCAGGGCGTAGTAGAGCTTGTCCTGAGTGGGCGACATGAGCACTGCTCCAGCCCCTGCACCCTGGTGCACGAAGGCGCCATCGAAATACATGACCCAGTCGTCTGGTGCCTCGCTTCCCGGGGAGGTGAACCGATCTTCTCCTTCCTCAAGAGCCGGGGCATTTGTCCATTCTGCCACAAAATCGGCGAGTGCGGCTCCCTTGATGACCCTGGTAGTGCTGAACTCCAACTGGAATGCTTGCAACTCGATGTTCCACTCAGCGACCCTTCCGGCTGAGTTAGGGCTCCTGAGTACCCTCTCCAATGGGTAGGCTGAGACGACCTTGATGGGGTGGCCGTGGAAGTAGTGCTGCAACTTGCGCGAGGCCACCAAGAGTGCGAACAGGAGCTTTTGCGGCATGGGGTAGCACGCCCTCGCGTCCCGCAGCACGATGCTGACGAAGTACACCGGGTGCTCAACAAGGGCTGGCACACTGTCAAGGCTCGGGTCATGCAGAGATTGGGGCATATCCTGAGGCGGTGGATTTCCTGAGACCCGGCCGTCCTCAGGAGCTTTTGCAATGTTGCCCTGCTGAGCTTGGTCTTCCGCCACTGATGGATTTGTTGCGCCTTCCTGACCCTGCGCTGCACCAGCTCTGGCTTGAGGCGACACACCCTTGTCTTGGCGCTCCTCACGAACCGCCACCCGGCCTTGCTTGTTGTGGAGTCTGAGGTGGCGGCAAGGTAGAGTACCAGAGGCTCGAGAGGCCATGGTGCCACCATCACCGGGGGGCTGGTGAGGTATTTCTTGAGGTCTTGGAAGGCCCGGTCGGCCTCCGGGGTCCACTCGAACGGGCCCTTCTTATTCATGAGCTTAAAGAAGGGTAAGGCGCGCTCGCCTAGCTTGGAGATGAAACACCCTAACGCGGTCACCCGCCCTGCTAGCTTCTGCATCTCCTTGAGGGTCTGCGGTGGGCTCATGTCTTCAATGGCCTTGATCTTCTCCGGGTTCGCCTTGGTCCCTCTATGGGATACGAGGAACCCCAGTAGCTTGCCGGAGTGGACGCCAAACGCGCACTTCTCCGGGTTAAGCCTCAAGTTCACTTGACGCAAGCTCTCGAAGGTCTCCTCCAAATGTTGAATCAATGTCCTCGCCTCGCGAGATTTGACCACTATGTCATCAACATAGGCTTCTGTGTTTCTGCCGAGCTGCCGCCCCAAGGAGATGTGCATCAACCGCTGAAAGGTTGCGCCCGCGTTGCGCAGCCCGAAGGGCATGCAGGTGTAGCAGTACACCCCACATGGTGTCAGGAAGGCTGTCTTCTCCACATCCTCCACCGCCATCTTGATTTGGTGGTATCCTGAGAATGCATCCAGGAAACATAGCAAGTCACACTCGGCGGTGGAGTCGACGATTTGATCGATGCGTGGGAGTGGGAAAGGATCTTGGGGGCAAGCTTTGTTAAGGTTGGTGAAGTCGGCCTTTGTCCGTTCCTTCCGCCTTTCTTGATTTTCTGACGGGGTTCGCCAACCATTTGGGGTATCGAACTTCTCAGATGGTGCCTGCCGCCTCTAGCTTGTGCGTCTCTTGGACAATGAAGGCCTACTTCTCAGTGGAGTGCCGTCTTGCTCGCTGCTTCACGGGGCGTACGTTGGGGCACACCCTTAGATGATGCTGGATCACCTCTCTCGGAACCCCTACCAGCTGATTGGGCTCCCACGCGAATATCTCCTTGTTCGCGCGCAAAAACCTCACCAAGGCTTCTTCTTGTCCCGGGTCAAGGCCGGTTCCTATGGTGAAGGTGGCTCCTGAAGACCCGTCCTCGTTGACCGGCACCTGCTTGGTCTCCGCCTTGTCTTGCGTGAACAACTGCTTCTTCTTGGTGGGCACGGTTTCCTTGGCCTCGGGCGTACCGGCGTCGGCTGGCTGTGCTGCTGCCGCGGTCTTGAAGGCGAGCCTGAGTGCCGTCACGGCCTCCTTAGTGTCCCCCTTGATGGTGAGGACGCCCTTGCTCCCTGCCATCTTCATGAGGTTGTAGGCCGGGTGAGTCTCCGCCATGAACTGAGCGAGAGCCGGGTACCCAAGGATGGCGTTGTATGGGAGACCTATGCGGGCTATGTCGAAGTCCACCAGCTCAGTGCTGTAGTTGTCGCGTGTGCCGGAGGTGACAGGGAGGCGGATCTGCCCAGAGAGTGGGCAGCTCCACCACCCACTCCCGAAATGGGCTTGCTGAGGTTGAGCCGCTCGGGCGGCACGTGAAGAAGGCTGAAGGCTTCTACGGAGAGCAAGTTGAGGCCGGCTCCATCATCAATGAGGGTCTCGGTGACGGCCACGTTGCAGATGGTGGGCGTGCAGAGCATCGGGAGCATGCCGGAGCCCGCGGTGGAGCCGGGGTGGTCCTCTGAGCCGAAGGTGAGGTCGACCTCCGGGGCAGCCCAACCTGGTGGGGCCCCCGGGCGCTTGGAGACGGCCCCGATCTGACGAAGGAACGGTTTGACGTGGCGATATGAAGGCGGTGCTTGGGAGCCACCCAGCAGTGCCGCGACCACGTGGTGCGCCGGCACCGCGTAGCGCACGGTGAAGAGGTCGCGGAGTTCCACCCCAGGATGCCACCGTGGATCCCGGGAGGTTGAGCAGCCAGGAGCGCAGCTCGCCGGCGAGGGCCATGGGGAACCAGTTGGCCATAATCTTGTCGTCGCCTCCGACTTTGAGGACGGCCTCCTCGTATGCCAGCAGGAACGACGTCGGGTCTGCCGCGCCGTCGTAACGCGGCGGCATCTCCGGCTTGAACTTGGTTGGCCACTGCACTCGCAGCAGGGCGGGGGCCAGGGCTCGGTACTCGGACTCCCTACTGCTGGTGTCAGCCGCAGAGGTTGATGGCGGAGCACCTGCCATGGGTGCGAAGTGCAGCGGCAAGGAGTGCAAGTTGGTGGTGAGGAGCTCCGGTGCACCCCTACCTGGTGCGCCAAATGTCGGATGTGGGCTTCCGGCAAACCCTTAAGGTTCGAACACTGGGGTGCGTGCGAAGTCTTTCCCTCCTACCGATCTACGCCCTAGCTCGCTAGATCTCGCGGACGAACTCAATGAACTTGCAACACAAAGTGACACAAGATTTATACTGGTTTTGGCCACCGTTGTGGTGTAATACCCTACTCCAGTGTGGTGGTGGTGGATTGCCTCTTGGGCTGATGATGAACAGTACACGTAAAGAACAACCTCTTGAGGTTGAGGTGTTCTTGTGGCTAGGCTCTCGATCGGGTTGGATCAAGCTAAGATCCCATGAGATTCCTCTACTATGGTGGCTAAATCTACTTATATAGGCCATGTTCCTCTTCCCAAATATTGAGCGGGAAGGGAGCCAACAACGGCAGGCAAATTTGAAGGGGGACAACTAGTACAAGCTATCCTGACAAAAGCGGTCTTCGCCTGCGAAAAGCTCACAGTGGTGGCCTTGCGTCTTGGGATCCACGATGACCTCCGTCTTGCCGTCCTCCTGGTCTTGGTCTCATTGCACCAATATAGCAACTTTTGCCTAATGCCTCGGTACTCTTCGCCTGTGCTGGCCTCCTTATCACCAAAGAGGAAATAAGGACGCTGCGCGCGCTGGCGCCCGCCTGGCGCCTTGCGTCATGGCTCATGTCACGAGAAGCTTGTGAGGTTTTGCCCCGCCTTGATATCTCCGCTCCTCGCGAGCCTGCCTGGCTAGGATACTCCAGAGGAGGTCTTGCGTCGTCCGCCTCGCGAGGCTTGGACCCTCGCGAGGGTCTTGGATGCCTTGCTGATGAAGATGGGCCGTACGGCCTGCTGGCTTAGCCACGCGGTGGGCCGTAGGCAGGCAAGTCTGGGGACCCCCGTTCCCAGAACGCCGACACCGCTGCATCCTCCTTCCTCTTCTTCGCCGAAGCCAGCGGCCTGGACAACCAAGGACGAACGTCAGGGGGCAGCAGCATAAGCAAGGACAAGGCAAAGCTCGAGCACTTACTGGTCCACCGCGGCGTAGTCCACCTTCCGCTTGGTGAGCTTGAAGCCCGAGAGCCTCGAGGCTTGAGGTGCGGGCGCGCTGGCTCCAGGAGTAGCAAACGACACAGCAGAGGGACCGTAAGCAGCTTCTCACGGCGCCAAGGCGGGGGTGCCATCTCGAGAGACCAGCGACGATCTGCCCCTTGTCGGGATGACGGGCAGTTCCCCCTCCTCCTGGCGGGCGTCGACCTCAGCATCGTCTGGCAGGGTGCGGAGGATGTCATCTTTGCTGAAGGGGGAGGTTTCCCCCATCCCTTCGGGGGTCACCTACGAGTCTTCCTCCTGCCCCTCTTCCTCCCCGCTGGACTCGTCAAAAGACAGCTCCACCGGCTTCGGCGCCGCAGGGGCCCCGGTAGGTGCCGGCGGCACCAGCCCGCGACCGTCAAAAGTCGGCCTGGAAGCCACGATTTGCTCCCAGTCCTTGCGGCGGAGCAGGGGAACGAAGGCGCTCGGCGGGTACTCCTGACTATCCCCGACCAAGAGGGGCAAAACTGCAGACAGCTGATCATCAGGCAAGGCCTCCGGGCTCAGGCGAATCTTGTCCTCTTCATCTCCGAGCCTCCACAAGGGGCGTGCACGTGCCTAAAGTGGAGCAATACGCAGCGTGAAGAACTCCCTCAGGAGCATGGCCCCCGTCACCTTGGCCGCCCTCGCATTGCCTGGTTTCAAGTCGGCCTTCATCTGCTCCAACACCGACGACGCCCATTCGTCAGTAAGCTTCGCACAAGACCACCCCTTGTCGGACTGGGGCATCTCCGTCGGCAGCGCCAAACGCGGGTGGACGCACTTGGCACTCATCATGACCCATTTGGCCCTGAGGTTTTCGGCCTTCTTCCTGGTATTCGAGATCGAGTTGGCCTTGCCGGCCGCGATGAAATTGGCGCACCCGGAGATATGACTCTCACTGACGCGGAGGAAGAAGAGGTGGCGCAGTAGAGCCACAGACGACATCACGCCCAGATACGCCTCACAATAGTAGGCAAAGATGGACAAGAGAAGGATGGAGTTGGGATAAAGGTGCAGCGCGTGCAGACCGTAGTGGCCAAGGACCTCATAGAAGAAGTCAGAAAAGGGAGGAACCAGCCCCACGGCGATGCTACTCGTGAAGAAGGGGAAAAAGGCACTCCCCTCAGGCTCCGGCGTGTCGGAGGCGACCTGGAGCTCCATCTTCCCCCTCTCGTTGCTCCCCCCGTCATTAGCAAGCATGTGGCGGTGAGGCTCTTCTCCGAGACATTGGGCGCGTTGAGAGCTGGTTCGTACCAAGCCGGCGACGAGGAGGGCTTGACCTTGCACGCCGCCATTGGTCATTGATGCGGTGGAGGACGGAAGCAGATCTGGGGATTTTGGAGGCAGGGCGCAAGAAAGGGGATCTGAGCAAGGCGAAAGGAAGCAGTGAAGGCAAGCGCTGTCTACGCCAACCTTTTGACAGTCGGGCAGTTACCGAGGCAGCGTGGGGAAGCGGAGACGCCCACGTCCAATCAACCGCCACGCGTCGACCAAGGTTGCAGGCTATTGGGGCCCGCGGCGCTCCGCCCTTGACCTTTGGCTTCGCCTCGAAGCCAAGCCCGAGCGCGCCTTGGGCCCAGGGGCTACTGTCGGTGTTCTGGGAATGGGGGTCCCCATACTTGCTTGCCCGCGGCCCACGGCATGGCTCTGCGAGCGGGCCCGTACGGCCCATGTTCATCAACAAGGCATTCAAGACCCTCACGAGGGGCCAAGCCTCGCGAAGCGGACGACACAAGACCTCCTCAGGAGCGGCCTCGCCAGGCTTGCTCGTGGGGGGCGGAGAGATCAAGGCAAGGCAAACCTCGCGAGGTTCTCGTGACGTGAGCCATGATGATCGAGACCAGGCGGGCGCCAGCGCGCGCAGTGTCCTTGTTTCCTCTTTGGTGCTAAGGGAGCAAGCATAGGCGTGGAGTACCAAGGCGTCGAGCAAAGGTTTCCACATCGGTGCAACGAGACCAAGACCAGCAAGACGGCAAGACAGAGGTCACCATGGAGCCCAAGACGGTGTCATCACCAGAGCCTTTTGCAGGCGAGGACTGCTTTTGTCAGGATAAGCTGTACTAGCTGTCCCCTTTCAAATTGGCCATTGTTGGCTCCCTTTCCGCTCAATATTTGGGGAGAGGACCAGGGCCTCTATAAATAGGACTAGCCACCACAGCAGGAGGCATCGAATCCTCACCCACACAAGTTCGCCAAGAACAAGAACACCTCAACCTCAGGAGGCTGTTCTTCCCATTGTACTGTTCATCCTCAGACCGAGAGGCAATCCACCACCAGCACACTGGAGTAGGCGATTACACCACAATGGTGGCCCGAACCAGTATAAATCTTGTGTTCTTTGTGTTGCGATCTCGTGGAGTTAGTCCGTAAGATCTTAGCGAAGCTAGGACGTGGATCGGTAGGGGGAGATCTTCGTGCGCACCCCAGTGTTCGAACCTTGAGGGTTTTGCTGGAACCCGTGATTCGACAATATTGTGATTGTTACACATATCCGGACATAGTTCTTGTTGATCAACTACTTTGGAGTATTCAGAGGAGGAACCCGCCTTGCAATGCCAAAGACAATCTGCGCCGGACACTCCGTCATTGAAGCCTGGTTCAGGGGCTACTGAGGGAGTCCTGGATTACGGGGTCCTCGAGGTCCGGGATATGTGACGTGGGTTGGACTGATGGGCCGTGAAGATACAAGATGAACGACTTTCCCCTGTGTCCGGATGGGACTCTCCTTGGCGTGGAAGGCAAGCTTGGCGTGCAGATATGGAAATTCCTTTCTCTGTAAATCGACTTTGTACACTCCTAGCCCCCTCCGGTGTCTATATAAACCGGAGGGTTTAGTCAGTAGAGGCAATCATAATCATACAGGCTAGACATATAGGGTTTAACCATTATGATCTCAAGGTAGATCAACTCTTGTAACCCCTATACTCATCAAAGCCAATCAAGCAGGAAGTAGGGTATTACCTCCATTAAGAGGGCCCGAACCTGGGTAAACATTGTGTCCCCTGCCTCCTGTTACCCTCAATCCTTAGACGCACAGTTCGGGACCCCCTCCCCAAGATCTGCCGATTTTGACATCAACAATGATCCCTTACTAAAATTTCAAGGTATAAGTGTTCTCCATGAGTATGCACCGTTGCGACAGTTCTTCGTGCTGAGACACCACGTGATGATCAGGTGTGATAAGCTCTACGTTCACATACAACGGGTGCAAGCCATTTTTGCACATGTAGAATACTTGGGTTAAACTTGACGAGCCTAGCATATGCAGATATGGCCTTGGAACACTGAGACCAAAAGGTCGAACGTGAATCATATAGTAGATATGATCAACATAGTGATGTTCACCATTGAAAGCTACTCCATCTCATGTGATGATCGGACATGGTTTAGTTGATATGGATCACGTGATCATTTAGATGACTAGAGGGATTTCTATCTAAGTGGGAGTTCTTAAGTAATATGATTAATTGAATTTAAATTTATCATGAAATTAGTCCTGATAGTATTTGCATATCTATGTTGTAGATCAATTGCTCGCGTATAACCTCCCCGTTTTATTTATGATATGTTCCTAGAGAAAACTAAGTTGAAAGTTGATAGTAGCAATGATGCGGACTAGGTTCGTGATCTGAGGATTATCCTCATTGCTGCACTGAAGAATTATGTCCTTGATGCACCGCTAGGTGACAAAACTATTGTAGGAGCAAATGTAGACGTTATGAACGTTTGACATGCTCGGTATGATGACTACTTGATAGTTTAGTGCACCATGCTTTAGAACCGGGACTTAAAAATGTTTTGAAACGCCATGGAGCATATGAGATGTTCCAAGAGTTGAAATTGGTATTTTAGACTCATGCCCGAGTCGAGAGATATGAGACCTCTGACAAGTATTTTTGCCTGCAAGATGGAGGAGAATAGCTCAACTAGTGAGCATGTGCTCAGAATGTCTGAGTACTACAATCGCTTGAATCAAGTGGGAGTTAATCTTCCAGATAAGATAGTGATTGACAGAGTTCTCTACTCACTATCACCAAGTTACTGGAACTTCGTGATGAACTATAATATGCAAGGGATGACAAAAACGATTCCGCGAGCTCTTCGCGATGCTCAAATGGGCGAAGGTAGAAATCAAGAAAAGCATCAAGTGTTGATGGTTGACAAGACCACTAGTTTCAAGTAAAAGGGCAAGAGAAAGAAAGGGAACTTCAAGAAGAATGGCAAGAAAGTTGCCACTCCCATGAAGAAGTCCAAAGCTAGACCCAAGCCTGGCCCAGTGCTTCTACTACAAAGGAAATGGTCACTGGAAGCGGAACTGTCGCAAATACTTGGCGGATAAGAAGGATGGCAAAGTGAACAAAACTATATATATGGTATACATGTTATTGATGTGTACTTTACTAGTATTCATAGTAGCCCCTGGGTATTTGATACTGGTTCAGTTGCTATGATTAGTAACTTGAAACATGAGTTATAAAATGAACAGAGACTAGTTGAGAGCAAGGTGACGATGTGTGATGGAATTGATTCCAAGGTTGATAAGATCACCATCGCGCACTCCCTTTACCTTCGGGATTAGTGTTGAACCTAAAATAAATGTTATTTGGTGTTTGCGTTGAGCATAATATGATTGGATCATGTTTATTGCAATACGGTTATTCATTTAAGTCAAAGAATTATTGTTATTCTGTTTACATGAATAAAACCTTCTGTGTCATACACCCAAGGTGAATGGTTTATTGAATCTCGATTGTAGTGATACACATATTCATAATATTGAAGCCAAAGGATGCCAGGTTAATAATGATACTGCAACTTATTTGTGGCACTGCCGTTTAGGTCATATTGGTGTAAAGCGCATGAAGGAACTCCATGCTGGTGGGCTTTTGGAATCACTTGATGCTTGCGAACCATGCCTCATGGGCAAGATGACTAAGACTCTATTCTCCGGAACAATGGAACAAGCCACTGACTTATTGGAAATAATACATACTGATGTATATGGTCCGATGAGTGTTGAGGCTCGCGACGGGTATCATTATTTTCTGACCTTCACAGATGATTTGAGCAGATATGGGTATATCTACTTAATGAAACACAAGTGTGAAACATTTGAAAAGTTTAAAGAATTTCAGAGTGAAGTTGAGAATCATCATAACAAGAAAATAAAGTTTCTACGATCTGATTGCGGAGGCGAATATTTGAGTTATGAGTTTGGCCTTCATTTGAAACAATGTGGAATAGTTTCGCAACTCACGTCACCTGGAACACCACAGCCTAATGGTGTGTCCGAACGTCGTAACCGTACTTTATTACATATGGTGCGATCTATGATGTCTCTTACCGATTTACCACTATTGTTTTGGGGTTATGCATTACAGACAACTGCATTCACGTTAAATAGGGCACCGTTGAAAAATCCATTGAGACGACACCGTATGAACTGTGGTTTAGCAAGAAACCTAAGTTGTCGTTTCTTAAAGTTTGGGGTGCGATGCTTATGTGAAAAAGTTCTAGCTGATAAGCTCAAACCCAAATCGGAGAAGCCGTCTTCATAGGATACCCAAAAGAAACTGTTGGGTACACCTTCTATCAAAGATCCGAAGGCAAGATATTTGTTGCTAAGAGTGGATCCTTTCTAGAGAAGGTGTTTCTCTCGAAAGAAGTGAGTGGGAGGAAAGTAGAACTTGATGAGGTAATTGTACCTTCTCTCGAATTGGAAAGTAGCTCATCACTGAAATCAGTTCCAGTGATGCCTACATCAATTAGTGAGGAAGTTAATGATGATGATCATGAAACTTTAGATCAAGTTACTACCGAACCTCGTAGGTCAACTAGAGTACGATCCGCACCAGAGTGGCACGGTAATCCTTTTCTGGAAGTCATGTTCCTAGACCATGATGAACCTACGAACTATGAGGAAGCGATGATGAGCCTAAATTCCGACAGATGGCTTGAGGCCATGAAATCTGAGATAGAATCCATGTATGAGAACAAAGTGTGGACTTTGGTGGACTTGACCGATGATCGGCAAGCCATTGAGAATAAATGGATCTTCAAGAGGAAGACGAATGCTGATAGTAGTGTTACTATCTACAAAGCTCGACATGTCGGAAATGGCTTTTGACAAATTCAAGATGTTGACTACGATGAGATTTTCTCACTCGTATCGATGCTTAAAGTCTATCCTAATCATGTTAGCAATTGCCACATTTTATGAAATCAAACAAATGGATATCAAAACTGCATTCCTTAATGGATTTATTAAAGAAGAGTTGTATATGACACAACCAGAAGGTTTTGTCAATCCTAAAAATGCTAACAAAATGTGCAAGCTCCAGTGATCCATCTATGGACTAGTGCAAGCATCTCGGAGTTGGAATATACGCTTTGATAAGTTGATCAAAGCATATATTTTTATATAGATTTGCGGTGAAGCCTGTATTTACAAGAAAGTGAGTGGGAGCACTACAACCTTTCTGATAAGTATATGTGAATGACATATTGTTGATCGGAAATGATGTAGAATTTTCTGGAAAGCATAAAGGAGTGTTTGAAAGGAGTTTTTCAAAGAAAGACCTTGGTGAAGCTGCTTACATATTGGGCATCAAGATCTATAGAGATAGATTAAGACGCTTGATAAGATTTTTAATGAGTACATACGCTGACAAGATTTTTGAAGTAGTTCAAAATGGAGCAGTCAAAGAAGGAGTTCTTGCCTGTATTGCAAGGTGTAAAGTTGAGTAAGACTCAAAACACGACCACGACAGAAAATAGAAAGAGAATCAAAGTCATTCCCTATGCCTCAGCCATAGGTTCTATAATGTATGCTATGCCGTGTACCAAACCTATTGTGTTACTTTCCATGAGTTTGGCAAGGGGGTACGATATTGATCTAGGAGTGGATCACTTAACAGCGGTCAAAATTATCCTTAGAAGACTAAGGAGATATTTCTCGGTTATGGAGGTGATAAAGAGTTCGTCGTAAAGAGTTATGCCGATGCAAGATTTTACACCAATCCGGATGATTCTGAGTCTCAATCTGGATTCATATTGAAAGTGGGAGCAATTAGCTAGAGTAGCTCCATGCAGAGCATTGTAGACATAGAAAATTTGCAAAATACATACGGCTCTGAATGTGACAGACCCATTGACTAAGCTTCTCACAAGCAAAACATGATCACACCTTAGTACTCTTTGGGTGTTAATCACATAGCAATGTGAACTAGATTATTGAATCTAGTAAAACCCTTTGGGTATTAGTCACATGGCGATGTGAACTAATCACATGGTGATGTGAACTATTGGTGTTAAATCACATGGCGATGTGAACTAGATTATTGACTCTAGTGCAAGTGGGAGACTGGAGGAAATATGCCCTAGAGGCAATAATAAATTTGTTACTTATATTTCCTTATATCATGATAAATGTTTATTATTCATGCTAGAATTGTATTAACCGGAAACTTAGTACATGTGTGAATACATAGACAAAACAGAATGTCCATAGTATGCCTCTACTTGACTAGCTCGTTAATCAAAGATGGTTAAGTTTCCTGACCATAGACATGTGTTGTCATTTGATGAACGTGATCACATCATTAGGAGAATGATGTGATGGACAAGACCCATCCATTAGCTTAGCATTATGATCGTTGAGTTTTATTGCTATTGCTTTCTTCATGACTTATGCATGTTCCTCTGAATATGAGATTATGCAACTCCCGAATACCGGAGGAACACCTTGTGTGCTATCAAACGTCACAATGTAACTGGGTGATTATAAAGATGCTCTACAGATGTCTCCGAAGGTGTTTGTTGGGTTGGCATAGATCGAGATTAGGATTTTTCACTCCGTGTATCGGAGAGGTATCTCTAGGCCCTCTCGGTAATGCACATCACTATATGCCTTGCAAGCAATGTGACTAATGAGTTAGTCATGGGATGATGCATTACGGAATGAGTAAAGAGACTTGCCGGTAACAAGATTGAACTAGGTATGATGATACCCACGACCGAATCTCGGGCAAGTAACATACCGATGACAAAGGGAACAACGTATGTTGTTATGTGGTTTGACCGATAAAGATCTTCGTAGAATATGTAGGAGCCAATATGAGCATCCAGGTTCCGCTATTGGTTTTTGACCGGAGATGTGTCTCGGTCATGTCTACATAGTTCTCGAACCCGTAGGGTCCGCACGCTTAACGTTCGATGACGATTTGTATTATGAGTTATGTGATTTGATGACCGAAGTTTGTTCGGAGTCCCGGATGAGATCTCGGACATGACGAGGAGTCTAGAAATAGTTGAGAGGTAAGGATTCATATATAGGACGATGGTATTTGGACACCGGAAGTGTTCTGGGTGATTCCAGGTTACCGGAAGGGGTTTCGGGCAACCCCGGGCAAAGATATGGGCTTAGTGGGCCAAGTAAGGGAACACACCAGCCCACAAGGGGCTGGTGCGCCCCCTATCAGGCCAGCCACATGGGGAGAAAGGGAAAGGAGAGGAGGAAAAGGAAAGTATGAAGTAGGACTCCTACTTCCTTCCCCTCCCCCCTCCTTCCTTTCCCCCTTGTCCAAATATGGTAGGGGGGCGAACTGGACTAGGGGCCCAAGTAGGATTCCTCCTACTTGGGCGCGCCCTAGGCTGCCTCCCTCCCTCTCCCTCATTTATATACGTGGGGAGGGCACCCCTAGAACACACATCAATTGTTCCTAGCCGTGTGCGGTGCACCCCTCCACAGTTAACACCTCGATCATATCGTCGTAGTGCTTAGGCGAAGCCCTGCGCCGGTAACTTCATCATCACCATCGCCACACTGTCGTGCTGACAGAACTCTCCCTCGTCCTCAACTGGATCAAGAGCTCGAGGGACGGCATCCTGTTGAACGTGTGCTGAACACGGAGGTGCCATACGTTCGGTACTTGGATCAGTTGGATCATTAAGACGTTCGACTACATCAACCGCGTTACTAAACGCTTCCGCTTTCGGTCTATGATGGTACGTGGACACACTCTCCCGTCTCGTTGCTATGCATCTCCTAGATAGATCTTGCGTGATCGTAGCAATTTTTTTGAAATACTGCGTTCCCCAACAAAAGGTGTTTACAAGAGTCTTGCCGGGAGTAAGTAAGTCGAAGAAATTGTACGCAAGCAAGGAAGACACCGGAAGAATCAAGGTGTTGGTTTCGAATGGAAGTTCAATGCCAATGGAATTGAATGGGAAGAAGATAAATACCCCAAGATGAAGTTTGTTCCTCAACAAGAGAAGTATGACCCCTGTTGGGGATATTACCACTGGGCGTAAACTGGCCAGGAGAGGCCGGGTTAACCCCATAGTAGTTCACTATATCTGAAGCCCTTGATGACAAAGACGGTGACGCTTTACGAAGGCCCATGGACCAAAGCCGGTTTAAGGCCCGTAGACGTAAACCGGCATTGATATGTAAACTTGTGTTGTAAGATAGAGAGAGCAGAGACTGAGCCGGACACGTTTATGAGCCGGCCTCAGGATTCTGTAAACTGACGGGCATCAACCCATGTATATAAGGGGACGACCCGGCAGCGGTTTAAGAAAACAGACAACAACTCGAGACTCAGGCAAAGCGTAGTCGCTCCCTGGTCATCAAAACCCTAGCAATTGCAAACCAACTGGATTAGGATTTTACCTTCACCGCAAGGGGCCGAACAAGTATAAAATCTCTGCGTCCCTTGTCCGCTTTAACCCCTTTAAGCTAACCCGCGCGATGGCTCCACGACTAAGTCCTTTCCTTAGGACATCTGTCGTGACAAAACCACGACAGTTGGCGCCCACCGTGGGGCTATCGCACGATGGTTTCAAGTTCTTAGAGGGCAGCTTCGAAGGCCTCAAGGGCTACACTGTGGGCCGGATGACCAAGAGTAGTCACAGCAAGCTCTACATCGACGATGCAGGCTGGGGCCCCGAGGCCGGCTCAATCGAGTATGGGTACTGGGTCCCCTTCGGCGACATACACGTTTTCATTGGCAAGATCGGCGAACCGGGCCCTGAGCCGGACGTCTGCACCGACCTCGTCGAAATGGCTCAGCGTGCGAGATCTGCCCAGGTTAAGCCTGTCATGAAGCGTGCCTTCGTGGGAGTCATCCACAGAGGGGAATCTGAGGATAGATCGGAATCTGGTGGTGAAACCGTCATTTATTCCGGCAACGAGTCATCGACCGGAGAGACGGAGTCGTTATATCAGTTGCAACATGGCCGGATTGGTGGTAGTTCCGATGGCGACATTATTCCGGACCCCTTTGATCTGCCAAACCGGGTTGCGATCTTCATGGCCGGTACGCAACCAGCACTCCACTCTTCGACCGCAGCGGCGATGATTTCTGGATCAGCAGCAGCGACAGCGGCCAGGGCAGGAGGCCCTGTGCGACCGCCGGCTCAGGTTCTATATGATTTATTTGACGCTTTGGCAATGCTGATGGCGGAGGTTAACCCGGCGGATCAAGATGCACATAATGCGGAAATCACGAAGGTGAAAGATCAGATCACCCAGGCCAAAGCCGACTTGGCAGCTGAGGATACCAGGATGGCTGCAGAACGGGCTGCATTGGATGCACAGGCTTACCGGCTTATGCTGGATCAGAGTGCGTTGAACGATGTCCTGAAAAGGAGGTACCAATCTCGTCTGCCGCCGGTTTATGAAGCTAGGAACCTCTTTAATACCCCAGGAGCAGGGACTAGTAATCTGCCGGTGGTAAACCGGGCGGAGGCCACGTTTGGTGGATCCGCCACACCAGAACAACATTGTGACACAGCATGTCCCAACACCACCGGTTCATTACTCTAACCCGATGGACAACATTGTCACTGCCGCTTCACGGCTGGCAGCCCTCCCGGTCGAAGGTGAGTCTCCGGTCGCAGTCGAGACGCGACGGGCTAGGGAGCTTCTTCAGACAGCTTTGGTTCAGCAGCAGGCTTATTCATATAGTCGCGAAAGGATCCATTTTAATCCTCGCCCAAGCCAGAGCTACAGCAGGCGTATTGATGAGCTGGCCGTGTCAAGCAATGCATGAAACCGTGATCCGCCCCGTGGTCATAACCCGGTGGGTGGTGGCGGTGATGCTCAGGATGTGGTGGATCAGGCTAGAGCTCGTCGGGAGGCCGAGTTAGCAGCACAGCATGAGGCCCGCCAGCTTATTCCGATTCTTCCAACCACGTCGGTGGAACCAGGAGTTACTTCTAGCTCTTTGGGAGTACCGTGTCTCGTCCCAGCGCCGCACAACGTGCGTCTGCCCAAGGATTTCAAAGGCCCGCGCAAGGTGCCGAATTACACCGCCGATTTATCCCCCGAGACATGGGTTGAAAGCTATGAGATGGCCATGGAGATGATGGATGTGGACGCCGCGGAGTGTGCTAAATACTTCACCATGATGCTAGAGGGGACAGCCCGCACTTGGCTGAAGAGCTTACCGGCTAATTCTATCAGGTCATGGGCCGAATTGAGAGCCCAGTTTATCCAGAATTTCAAGGATACATGCAAGCAGCCCATGTCAATTGTGGACTTAGCTGCGTGTGTCCATGAGGAAGGAGAGTCAACAACCCATTGGGTGCTCCGAGTTTTGGAGATTTTGCATTCATCGGACCACATCAATGCTGATACTGCGGTTTTAACATTGGAAGGCAATTGCCGGTTTGAACCCCTGAAGTTGAAGTCGGGACGGCTCAAACGTCATTGTAATGACATGGGAACACTTATGGCAGCTCTGGTAAAGTATGCCGACTCTGATAGTACCAAGGACCTCGAGTCTGGCGATGATAAGACAGGGAAGGGAAAGAGGGGCGGCAACGCCAAGGGGCAGCATCATAACCCGGCCGGTCATGGAAACGGCGGCAAGCGTAAAGCGGACCACAGCTTAGACTTCGTGGTGAATACCAACACACATGAAAAAGGCCAGCGACGTAAGGGTAAACCGCCCCAGCGTGGTGGAGGGCCAAGTCCTAACCCGGACCGCCTGTCTTATCTGTAAAACCAGCCTTGCCCAAAGCACGGAATGAAGGAGACACCGTCCACGCACCTCTGGAAGGATTGTTATATCATGCAGGAATTCCAAAATTCTGATCTCTTTCTGTATGATCATGGACCGGGTGGCAGTTCAGGCCCCGGATCTCATGGGTCGGGTTATGGTGGAGGCAATTCCGGTTCAGGCTTCCACGGTAACCAGGGTGGACATAACAATCAAGGCAATTAGGGCAACCAAGGTGGTTATAATCATCAGGGCAGCAGCAGTCGGGTTATCAGAGCAACCAAAGCAGTTGAATAGTGGGCAGTATCATGTCTTCACCACTAGCTTGTGCAAGCGCGATCAGAAGCTTCATAAGAGGGCAGTGAACTCCGTTGAACCGGTGGTGCCCCGTTACTTGTGCTGGTCTGAGCAGCCGATCATGTGGAGTAGAGAGAATCATCCACCCCGGGTTGAAAATCCGGGTCATCTGGCATTGGTGGTGGCGCCTCGGGTGGGAGGTTATAAGTTCACTAAGGTACTATTGGATGGGGGGAGTAGTATCAATATCCTTTATTACGAAACTTTCCATTGCATGGGGTTAAGAGATAAAAATCTTAAACCGTCCAATACGGTGTTCAATGGTGTGGTGCCTGGTAAATCGGCATATCCTATTGGTAAAATAGCTCTGGAGGTGGCTTTCGGAGATGAGCATGACTCGAGATCAGAAACATTGACCTTCGAAGTGGTGAAAATCAAAATCCCGTATCATGCCCTGTTTGGACGGCCAGCTTATGCTAAGTTTATGGCACGACCTTGTTATGTCTATCTGCAGCTCAAGATGCCGTGTCACAAGGGAACTATAACAGTGCATGGGAGCCGCAAGATCACTTTGGAGTGTGAAGAAGGTGATGCGGCATATGTTGAGTCAGTTTGTGCAACGGAAGAGTTGAAGTTCTATAAGGACAATGTTAATCCGGCGAATATGACTTATTTGAAAAAGCCAACTACAGAGCATGAACCGGCTTTGAAGTTTAAATCAGCTGATGAGACTAAGGTTGTTGATTTTGTTCCTGGCGATTCATACAAGCAGTTTAGCATCAGCGCTAACTTGGATCCGAAATAGGAAAGCGCGCTCATCGAGTTCATCCGTGAGAATCAGGACATCTTTGCGTGGAAGCCTTCTAACATGCCAGGTGTACCGAGAGAACTCGCTGAGCACACTCTCAATGTTGATCCCAAGTATAAACCGGTCAAGCAATTTCTCCACTGGTTCAATGAAGAAAGACACAAGGCTATTGGAGAAGAAGCTGCCAGGCTCTTGGCGGCTCGGTTTATCATCGAAGTGTTTCATCCTGAGTGGTTGGATAATCTGGTGCTAGTACTTAAGAAGAATGGCACTTGGTGTATGTGTGTGGACTATACAGATCTCAACAAGGCTTGCCCAGCAGATCCTTTTGCTCTCCCACGTATTGATCAAATCATTGATGCTACGGCGGGTTGCGAGCGTTTGAGCTTTCTGGATGCATATTATGGTTATCATTAGATCAAAATGGCAGTTAAGGACCAGGAGAAGATAGCCTTCATAACTCCTTTTGGAGCCTTCTGTTATGTGTCTATGCCCTTTGGGCTCAAGAGTGCCCAGGCGACTTATCAGCGGTGTGTGCAGAATTGTCTTCATGATCAGATCGGCCACAATGTTCATGCTTATGTGGATGATACTGTGGTAAAATCTAGACAGAAGGAGACATTGATAGATGACTTGAAAGAGACATTTGATAACCTGCGAGTTTATAAAATGATGCTTAATCCGGCCAAGTGTGTTTTTGGTGTACCGACAGGCAAGCTCTTGGGATTTTTGGTGTCTAATAGGGGCATTGAAGGTAATCCGTAAAAGATCAAAGCCATCACCTCTTTTTGGTGTATCAATGATGTTCAACGCCTGGCATGCCGGATTGCCGCGTTGAGCCGGTTTATCAGTCGCCTTGGCGAGAAGGCCATCCCTTTGTATCACATGCTGAAGAAAACGGATAACTTCGTCTGGAGTGACACCGCTAATGAAGCATTTGAGGACTTAAAGCAGCAGCACGCTAATCCGCCGGTTCTCGCTCTCCGGTTGACAAAGAGCCATTGTCGGTGTCAAAACCGATGGATCTCGTGTAGGGGGTCCCAAACTGTGCGTCTAAGGCGGATGGTAACCGGAGGCGGGGGACACAATGTTTACCCAGGTTCGGGCCCTCTCGATGGAGGTAATACCCTACTTCCTGCTTGATTGATCTTGATGATATGAGTATTACAAGAGTTGATCTACCACGAGATAGTAGAGGCTAAACCCTAGAAGCTAGCCTATGGTATGATTGTTGTTGACCTACGGACTAAACCCTCCGGTTTATATAGACACCGGAGGGGGCTAGGGTTACACAGTGTCGGTTACAAGGGAGGAGATCTACATATCCGTATTGCCAAGCTTGCCTTCCACGCCAAGGAGAGTACCATCCGGACACGAGACGAAGTCTTCAATCTTGTATCTTCATAGTCCAACAGTCCGGCGAAAGGATATAGTCCGGCTGTCCGGAGACCCCCTAATCCAGGACTCCCTCAGTAGCCCCTGAACCAGGCTTTAATGATGATGAGTCTGGCACGCAGATTGTCTTCGGCATTGCAAGGCGGGTTCTTCCTCCGAATACTCCATAGAAGATTTTGAACACAAGGATAGTGTCCATCTCTACAAAACAAATTCCACATACCACCGTAGAGAGAATAATATTTCCACACATCTAATCTGCCGACCGTTTTTCATAATGTGACGTATTGCCGCGGTCTGGCCATGACGAACCGCCTTTCTCAACCAGCCTGCCACCGCACGTTTTGCGAGGCGATTTTATTGGCATGTCTTGTCGAAGCAGAGATCGTGTCCCCCTTATTACGTGATTCTCATCAATTCGGATGTGGGTAACCCAATCGTGCCCGTTGGTATGACTCCTCGATTTGGGCAAGTCCCAAACGGCCACGCGGAGGACGCTTGATATTCATCCCCTTTATAAAGAGGCCAAGGCCTGTCCTTTTTCTTCATGCACTCAATCAAATCCTTCACCCACCTCGAGTTCCAACACCCAAGGCTCAGTCGGTAGCGGACCTTCCACCATGTCCGGATCCAACCTTCAAGGTCGGTGGATGCCCTCCGCTGTCACAGAGGAAGACATCAAGAAGCTAAGAGAGGCCAGGCATTTGACCGACGAAATCTCGCACAGGTTGCCTACTCGAGGGCAGGTCATTCCCACTCCCGAACCCGGCGAGAGCGTTGTATTCATCTCTCACTTCCTCCGAGGGCTAGGCCTTGCTCTAGATCCCTTTGTTAGGGGGCTCATGTTCTATTACGGGCTGGATTTCCATGACCTGGCCCGGGATTCCATCCTTCACATCTCGTCGTTCATCACCGTGTGTGAAGCCTTCCTCCGCATTACCCCACACTTTGGCCTGTGGCTCAAAACTTTCAATGTGACGCCGAAGATAACTGAGGGGTGACACGCAGAGTGCGGAGGTGCCGTAATAAGCAAAGGCGCCGATGTTCCATGGCCAAAGGGTTGCTTCCCGGAGGTGTCCAGTTTATGGCAACGAGAGTGGTTTTATATCACAGCTCCCCGGGGTACCAAGTGGGTGGCCGCCCCTGCCTTTTGCTCGGGCCCCCACCACAACTGACGTCATGGATCAACAAGGGGCTGAACTGGGGGCCAGCAAATGATGTTCCGATATTGCAGAGTCACATCCGAGATCTCCTTGAGAGAGACGTCAGCCTGGTCACGGTAATGCAAGTCATGCTAGTTCGTCGAGTCCTTCCTTGCAAACGTCGACCCCTCCTTATGTGGGAGTTCAACCCGGAAGGACTGCGAGCTATTCAACACTTCCTCGGCATGACGCTCGAAGAGATGTACAAATTGTTCTTCAGACCACAAATAAGGTGTCCGGACCTCACCGAGGATGCGGGTCTGAACTGCAATCGCCCAGATACCCAAGTAAGTAATCCCGTGGTCGAATACGCTGTCTTTTTATTTATCACAACATTATTCTGAAAAGTCGCTCTTTGACCAGGACTGGGTAACAAAGGCGAAGATGATCAGGTGTTCAGCTTCCCTTCCCGAAGGTTCAGCAGATCCAGTACTGGCCAGAATGCTCGAGCCGGCACCTTATGAGGCGCCCTCAGGGGAAGATAAAGGGGGGAATAAAGAGGCTGAAAGCGGGCCTCACTCATTATTCATCCAAACCGGGGGAATTAGCACCTCCGCGAAGGAGGATAACTGGGGAGAAAGATCTGAAATTCCCTCTCCCCAAGGATGGAAGAGGACCACCTCTGAAGACCCAGAAACAAAGGTTTCCAAACGGGGGAAGAAATCTTCGTCAGAGGGTCCTGCCTCGGAGGGTACCCTTGCTGCATAGTGTCCGCAAGGGGATCAGCCCTCCACCAAGCTGTAAGTAAACAAAAAGTACTTAATAGTAAAAATATCCCGCTTTACCTCTGAGGACAATAACTGAAACATATATCTTGTAGTTCGGATCGTAGCCCTTCTCGACAGAGTTCGTCTTTGGGGGATCTTCTTTCGGAGATGATGGAGAGCGAAACACCTCCCCGTGCCACCCCCCCTCATGAGGCGGGCGACGCCGAAATCGCCGTGAAGGGCTTCTCTGATCCGCCAAGGCCAGAGGGTAATCCCTCGGCCACCCGAAGCCCTCAGCATTCGGCTCCTAAGGAGAGCAACAGAAAGAGTCCGGAACCGTCTGGTGTGCGATCGGACGCACTGAAGGATCTTCTGGAGCAAGCGGCTATCTCAGGAGCGCATTGTACGCTAATGGTTACGGTGATTCAGCGGATTTCATCCGCCGAAAGCGGGTTGCATGAAGCATTTATGAGTCTGCTAAAAGGCTTTGAGGTACGTGAAATAGTGTGTGTTTTTTACAGTACCACACACGTTAGGTGTGCCCTATGCATATAGTAGCCTCGAGACTACGGTTGCCGAGAACGGCGACAAAGCGGAGGATCATAGTCCTGTGTAATAATCAGTCCGCCTTCATGTGCGGTGGCGGGGGTCCGATGGCTAGCCGGATCGGTGAGTTTGCCGAGTGAAGCGGCAACTAGATGCGGCAGATGCCGACATCGTGCTTGTCAACAAGCGGCTCGACGAGGCATGTGGTATGTAATTTCTCGGTGATCAACACATAGTAAGAGGAGCATGATGCTAGTATCTTTAATATGTGTGATCGCAGATGGAGCTGCCGCCGTGGAGACCCTTTCGGAACTTGCCCGAGCCAAGGAACAAGCCAGAATAGTGATGCGGCCGCTCTCTGGTGATCAAGAGCTGAGAGTCGAACAGGCGCAGCAGGCCAAAGCAAGGAAAAAATGGCCAAGATGGCCGTTGAGTTGAAAGATGCCGCCGACCGTTACCAGCTTTTTGAAAAAGAAAGCCGAGCGAAGGCGACGGACCCGGAGAAGGCCATGGTAGCAGCCAAGGAAGCCTGCTCTAAAATCAGAGCGGCGAAGGAGGAGCTGCGTCAAGCTGGAGATATCGCGGCTGGGAAGCCCTTTTTGTTGCGTACGAAGTTCGGAGATCCGAAGTATGCCCCCCTTGATCAACTATGGAGTTCTGCAGACGCATATGTGGATTTGGCAGCCAGTGCCGCTGATGCGGCCGAGTACTTCAAGGATCAAAAAGACCGTGAAGTGGAAAAGCTGTTCTGGTCACAGTTCGATGGTCCAGTGCGTCCTCTGCCATTGAATGAGCGAATGGCCGAGTGGGCCGAGCTCCATTGGTTGTCTGGGCTTGCCATGAGGTCTGTTGTGGATCATCTGTGGCCGGAAGGGCCAAGGCCGAATAGTTATTTTAGTTTTAGTGCAGTTCCTTGGTCTTTGTGCCGCTTTATCGACGCTATGAAGAGGTCGGCATGCATAGAGGGTCTTGCGGATGGCACTTGCCCGTGTCAAGACATACCGGCGAGATGGAGGCCACCACTATTGCAACCCGAGTTCGCCGTGGGCGAGTATCTATAGAAACACTACTTTGAAGAAGTCCTTGAAGGCGCTCGTTCAATAGAGGCTCAGTGTTCGAAGAATATTATGTTCTAGTGATATGTATTCCCATTGTAAAAACAATGTTTTATTATAAAGGTTGTGTTTATACTTTTGCCTGAAAGTATTATGATGCCTCCTATGCGGCCGTTTATGTATATATGTATATAACCTGAAAGTTTGCGCAAATGTTTGGCTTTCAGCCCCCACGCATATAATGCGGGGGTGTTCACAAAAAACGCGTATTCACACTTGATCCAACGTCTTGGTCCATTAAGGAGGTGGTAGCGTAGTGAACGAGGCAATCGGACTATATTGCTTTAACACTTTCACTTAGTCATAGGAGTTTGACGGTGGGACTACTATATAGCCCCTGGTACCTCCGCGCTCGTCCGAATACTAGCGGCGTCACGTACATGACCGGAAAGCGGCCTTCGTTAATGCGGAGGAATCCGAAGATTCGGCTAAGTCATTGAGTGGTTGACCAGTCTCGCGCTTTATCATGATCAGTTTTCGGCTTTCTCTCTTGAGGTGCTCATCCCGGATGAACCGAGGCACAATCGCAGAGTTCTCCGGTGCCACCTTAACCGATAGAGCGGAACGTAAGGTAGCAAAACACGGAGCCGGGCAAACCCAACATTTGACCAAAGACATGATTCGGAGCTGATGCATATAAGGCCAAACTCGCGACGCCGAACACTCCCTAAGGTATTCGGTCTTTATAACATATGTCGGGCTGTGCGATGCCCTTAATAATGAACCCCAAGTGTCCAGGTACGTGCAATGCTCTGACGTGGAGAAATGCCAATAACGTCACCATCCTTCTCGGTTAGGCTAACTATCCGGAGGATGTGAACAACAAGAGACAGTAAAAAAGGTTTACGCAGGGTCTTAATCTAAAAAGAAACCTTTGAGCGGGTCCTTGCTGCACGTCTGCGCCTGTGTCTCCGTTGTGCCGTATCCTGGACGGGTGTGTACGATTGTCATCTGTAAAGAGAAGAACTTAGGTGAAAGTTGTCGTGCCAAAATTGGTTATTCTCAATAAACCATTAAAATTCAAGATAAGTCAAGTTGAGCCGAACTAGCCCTGATTACACGCGGGAAGCCCCTGGTGCCGTCTATGGGGGTATAATCATCAAACCAATCTCGGGTTTATCTAAGCTGTTATAGCTAGTAATGCGCCGGACCTGTCTAGCCGTTACCGCGGTCTTGACGACCGATCCTTTATTCTGGTTGGAGGGGCCATTTAGTGTTCGGCTATTAAAGCCGTTGCACATTCTTCCGCTCGTAGGGAACGTTCAATGTTTCCGCTAATGGTGATGATACCACGTGGACCGGGCATCTTAAGCTTGAGAGAAGCGTAATGCGGTATTGCATTAAAACGGGCGAAAGCCGCTCTTCCGAGTAGTGCTTGATAGCCACTTCGGAATGGAGCGATGTCGAAGGTTAACTTTTTGCTTTGGAAGTTGTCGGGAGAACCGAATACAACCTCTAGTAATAGAGAGCCCGTGCAGCGGGCCTCTGGGCCTGGTATTACTCCCTTGAAGGTAGTATTACTGTGGCTGATTTCTGTCGGGTCTATCCCCATTTCACGGACTGTGTCCTGATATATCAGATTAAGACTACTGCTGCCGTCCATAAGGACTCGTGTGAGATGGTATCCAGTTATTCTTGGGTCAAACACCAAGGCAACCAATCCTTCGTGCCGGATGCTTGCCGGGTGGTCCCTGCGATCAAAAGTGATCGGGCAGGCCAAACGGGGGTTGAACTTAGGAGTGACGGGCTCTATGAAGCATGTGTCTTGGAGTGCATGTTTGCTTCTCCTCTTCGTCACGTGGATCATGTTTACTGTTTTAACCTCTGGTGGGAATTTTTTTCTGTCCCCCAGTGCTTTGTTGGCGAGGCTTGTCTTCATCTTCGCTTGGTGTCTCCCTCCCCTTGTGTTCGGCGTTTAGCTTACCAGCCTGCTTGAAGACCCATCATTCTCTGTGGGTGTGATTTGCAGGTTTATCGGGGGTGCCATGAATCTGACATAGTTTGTCTAGAATCTTGTTTAGGCTGGACCGTCCATCTCTGCTGCCTTTGAAAGGCTTTTTCCACTGACCTGGTCGAGAGCCCCTGAATCCGGCGTTTACCGCCGTATTATCTGGGCTGTCTTCTGTATTTTGACGCTTGCTTTTCTTTGCGTCGTGGTTTTCCATTGCTATCCTCGACTTGGATGTGCTTGGGTCATTTGGTGCTACTGCGGGCTAACCAGCTATCCTCGCCCGCGCAAAAGCGGGTCATGAGGCTTGTCAGGGCTGCCATTGTTCTCGGTTTTTCTTGGCCGAGGTGTGTGGCGAGCCATTCGTCTCGGACGCTGAGCTTGAAAGCTGCTAAGGCTTCGGCGTCCGGGCAGTCGATGATTTGGTTCTTATTAGTGAGAAACCTGTTCCAAAGCTTTCGGGCTGACTCTCCGGGCTGTTGAGTTATATGACTTAAATTGTCTGCATCCGGAGGTCGGACATAGGTCCCTTGAAAGTTAGCCCGAAAAGCATCCTCGAGCTCCTCCCAACTTCTAATTTAGTTTTTGGGGAGGCTTTTCAGCCAGTGCCGAGCTGGTCCTTTAAGCTTGAGGGGCAAGTACTTGATGGCGTGGAGATCGTCTCTGCGAGCCATATGGATATGGAGGATAAAGTCCTCAATCCAGATCCCAGGGTCTGTGGTCCCGTCGTACGCCTCTATGTTCACTGGTTTGAATCCTTCTGGGAATTCATGGTCCAGCACCTCATCGGTGAAACATAGGGGGTGTGCAGCACCCCTGTATTTAGATGTATCATGGCGTTCGGACGGTTGTAATATTCGGTTTTGATTTTGTGCCGTAGCGCACTTCCTAGATCCATAGATGGATCTGGTCATACTGGAGTTTTGGCGCAAGTCCTCACGTAGATCATGAGTTGACTTATGTGCGGCCTTGTTAGCCGCTCTATCACAGCCACGAGGTGGTTGATCCGACCGGTTGGCCGTTTTATTTTTCGGCTGTGTGGGATCTAAGGCCTCATCGTCGAATTCGGGGAATAGCTTGCGCTTTGGATAGCTCTTTGTGTGGTAACTACCACCATACTTTTCTTCATTGTCGAGCAATTTGTTCCATCTATTGTTGAGCCTATTCTGCGCGGCCTTAAGCCTTTGCTTCTGCTTCTTCAGACTCCTCGTGGTGGCAGTAAGCCTTTTGCGGAGGTTCTCTTGTTCCAAGTGCCTTTCCGGGATGATGTGTGCATCTTCGTCTGGACAGTTTTCCTCTCCGGAGGGAGGTTGATGAGCTTTATCGTCGGCGTCGCCTGATACGTCTCCAACGTATCTATAATTTTTGATTGCTCCATGCTATATTATCTACTGTTTTGGACCATATTGGGCTTTATTTTCCACTTTTATATTACTTTTGGGACTAACCTATTAAGCGGAGGCCCAGCCCGTAATTGTTGTTTTTGCCTATTTCTGTTTCAAGGAACGGAATATCAAACGGAGTCCAAACGAAATGAAACCTTCTGAACGTGATTTTCTCACCGAATATGATCCAGGAGACTTGGACCCCACGTCAAGAAAGAAGGGAGGCGGCCACAAGGGTGGGGGGCGCGCCCCCTGCCTCGTGGGGCCCCCGAAGCTCCACCGACGTACTCCTTCCTCCTATATATACCTACGTACCCCCAAACGATCAGATACGGAGCCAAAAAAACCTAATTCCGCCATGCAACCTTACATACCCATGAGATCCCATCTTGGGGCCTGTTTCGGAGCTCCGCCGGAAGGGGAATCGATCACGGAGGGCTTCTACATCAACACCATAGCCTCTCCGATGAAGTGTGTGTAGTTTACCTCAGACCTTCGGGTCCATAGTTAGTAGCTAGATGGCTTATTCTCTCTTTTTGGATCTCAATACAATGTTCTCCCCCTCTCTTGTGGAGATCTATTCAATGTAATCTTCTTTTTGGGGTGTGTTTGTTGAGACCGATGAATTGTGGGTTTATGATCAAGTTTATCTATGAACAATATTTGAATATTCTCTGAATTATTTTATGTATGATTGGTTATCTTTGCAAGTCTCTTCAAATTATCAGTTTGGTTTGGCCTACTAGATTGGTTTTTCTTGCAATAGGAGAAGTGCTTAGCTTTGGGTTCAATCTTGCGGTGTCCTTTCCCAGTGACAGAAGGGGCAGCAAGACATGTATTGCATTGTTGCCATCGAGGATAACAAGATGGGTTTTTTTTATCATACTGCATGAATTTATCCCTCTACATCATGTCATCTTGCTTAAGGTGTTACTCTATTTTCATTAACTTAATACTCTAGATGCATGCTGGATAGCGGTCGATGAGTGGAGTAATAGTAGTAGATGCAGGTGAGTCGGTCTACTTGTCTCGGACGTGATTCCTATATACATGATCATACCTAGATATTATCATAACTATGCTCACTTACGTCAATTGCTCAACAGTAATTTGTTCACCCACCGTAGAATACTTATGCTCTTGAGAGAAGCCACTAGTGAAATCTATGGCCCCTGGGTCTATTCTCATCATATCAATCTTCCATCACTTTATTATTGCTTTGCTTTTTTTACTTTGCCTTTTATTTTACTTTGCATCATTATATCAAAAATACCAAAGACATTATCTATCATCTCTATCAGATCTCACTCTCGTAAGTGACCGTGAAGGGATTGACAACCCCTAATCGCGTTGGTTGCGTTGAGCTATTTGTTTTGTGTAGGTACGAGGGACTTGCGTGTAGCCTCCTACTGGATTGATACCTTGGTTCTCAAAAACTGAGGGAAATACTTACGCTACTTTGCTGCATCATCCTCTCCTCTTCGGGGAAATCCAATGCAGTGCTCAAGAGGTAGAATCGCCGTGTTCGGACAGCGGATCCGTACTATGTTCGCCATTTGCTGGTTCATCCTGCTCTACCGCTGGGTCGATGTGGTCGTCATTTCCTCTGGAGTCGACTGGGGTGTTATTTTCTCTTTCGCTGTTATCGCTGTTTTTGCCGAGGCGGGATTTGGAGCGGCGCCACGCCCGGCTTTGTTTGCTTCTCGATGGAGCTGTTCTTCGCTGCTTCCTTCCGTTCCTCGTCATTGTTTTCTTTGGGTGTATCCACCATGTATATGTCATGTGATGAAGTGGCTGTCCAGCACCCTGTGGGCGATGGCCTGTTCTTCTCCTGCATCGTCGTCCATGCCGTCGATGTCTTCGGAGTCGAAATCGAGCATGTCGGTTAAATCGTCGACAGTGGCTACTAAGTGGGTGGTGGGTGGGCCACGAATTTCTTCGTCGTCCGTATCCCATCCTAGCCGGACATGGTTCAGCCAAGGTTCTCCTGACAACGAGAGGGACCTTAATGAATTTAGCACATCGCCGAAAGGCGAGTGCTGAAAGATATCCGCGGAGGTAAACTCCATGGTCGGTGCCCAATCGGATTCGATAGGCACGGATGCAGGCGGCTCGGAGCCTGTGGCCGGGGACGAATCCAATGGTTTGGCGACGCGGCTCTCGTAAGGGGTGAAGTCAGTATCCGGCTCTATCGCCGCTGAGAGTGCGGCCTCCATGGCGGGGTCTATCCATCCGTCCTCAGATGGTGCAATTTGCTCCGGATTGAGGGCCGGAGTAGTTGCAGGTGTGATCTCCCGAACACTGTCCGACGACAGAGCTAGATCATGCGCGTCTTGATCGTGCGGTGCACCTGACATGGGCTCGAATCCGTCGAAGATCAAATTTCCACGGATGTCGGCCGTGTAGTTCAAATTTCCGAACCTGACCTGGTGGCCAGGGGCATAGCTCTTGATCTGCTCCGGATGGCCAAGCGAAGTTAGTTCAAGCAGCGGCCGCCCGAATCTGAAGATCTGTCTGGGGAGGAAAACCTCACCCTGGACCGCATCGTTACTGATGATCGAAGGAGCCATCAAGCCTTACGGTGATGGCACAGTGGAACTCTCAATGAAAGCACCAATGTCGGTGTCAAAACCGGCAGATCTTGGGTAGGGGGTCCCAAACTGTGCGTCTAAGGCGGATGGTAACAGGAGGCGGGGGACATGATGTTTACCCAGGTCCGGGCCCTCTCGATGGAGGTAATACCCTACTTCCTACTTGATTGATCTTGATGATATGAGTATTACAAGAGTTGATCTACCACGAGATCGTAGAGGCTAAACCCTAGAAGCTAGCCTATGGTATGATTGTTGTTGTCCTCTGGACTAAACCCTCCGGTTTATATAGACACCGGAGGGGGCTAGGGTTACACCGTCAGTTCCAAGGGAGGAGATCTACATATCGGTATTGCCAAGCTTGCCTTCCACGCCAAGGAGAGTCCCATCCGGACACGAGACGAAGTCTTCAATCTTGTATCTTCATAGTCCAACAGTCCGACCAAAGGATATAGTTCGGCTGTCTGGAGACCCCCTAATCCAGGACTCCCTCAACCATTGTTGCTATATGTGGCAGCTAACGCCCGGGCTTTTAGCATGGCTATTGTGTTGGAGCGCAAGGAGGCCGGAAAGGAATATCCGGTTCAACGGCCGGTTTACTATATCAGTGAGGTACTTATTGAGTCCAAGCAGAGGTACCTGCATTGGCAGAAGTTGGTGTATGGAGTTTTCATGGCAAGCCGGAAGCTTAAGCAATATTTCCAAGGTCATCCCATCACGGTGGTCAGCTCTGCTCCTTTCGGGGATATAATCCAGAACAGGGAAGCAACTGGTCGGATTACTAAGTGGGCTATCGAGCTCGTGCCTCATGGGTTGAAATACATACCCTGAACGGCGATCAAATCTCAGGCACTTGTGGATTTCATCAATGATTGGACAGAACTACAAGCGCCAGAAGAGAAGCTGGATCATACTTATTGGACTATTCATTTTGATAGGTCCAGGAAATTGAAGGGCTCGGGGGCTGGAGTTGTATTAACTTCCCCATGAGGTGATAAGTTTTGTTATGTTCTCCGTTTGATGTTCCCTTGCACTAACAATGCAACTGAATATGAGGCCTTACTCCATGGTCTTCGGATGGCTAAGGAGATGAACCTAAGCCGAGTTAAGTGCTTGATGACTCGGACTGGTGGCTCAACAAGTGTCCGGCACTTGGGACTCCAAGGACCCACTCATGGCGGCATATCATCGTGAGGTGGATATTGTTGCAGGTTACTTCAAAGGTTATCAGGTGGATCATGTGGACCGGCGGAAGAATGAAGCGGCGGATGCTTTAAGCCACTTGGGTTTCCAACGTAAAGCGGTTCCACCTAATGTCTTCCTGGATGTGCTGCATAATCCATCCATCAAGCTCCCCGGTGAAGAGGATTTGGCTATTCCTGATCCAGAAGCTCAGTTGGTGGCGGTTCTTCATGTTATTCCAGATTGGATGGTTCCATATTTGGCATATATGAACCGGGGTGAGTTACCAGAGGATGAAACTTTGGCCAGGCAGATAATCAGGTGATCCAAGTCCATGACTATTATCAATGGATAGTTACAACGCAGTGTGTCCCCTGAAGAAGGCCGTGAAATTTTGTGTGAGATCCACGAAGGAGATTGTGGTCACCACGCCGGTTCAAAATCTCTTTTGGCCAAGGCGTTTCGTCATGATTTTTATTGGTTAACAGCTCATGCTGATGCCGAGGACTTGGTCAAAAGGTGTGATGGATGTCAAAAATTCTCACGACGCGCTCATGTACCGGCTCAAGAATTGAGGATGATTCCAATCACTTGGCCGTTTGCAACTTGGGGGCTGGATATGGTTGGGCCCTTTAAGAGGTCCAAGGACAAGAAGACCCACCTTTTGGTGGCGGTTGATAAATTCATCAAGTGGCTGGAGGCAGAGGCAGTCAGTAAGTGTGATGCAGCTACGGCGGTTCAATTCATCAAGAAGGTGATCTTTCGGTTTGGCTTTCCACACAGCATTATAACTGATAATGATACCAATTTATCCAAAGATGCTATGAAGGAGTTCTGTCAACGTGAGCACATCCGGCTTGATGTGTCATCGGTGGCTCACCCCTAGTCCAATGGTCAAGCGGAAAGGGCCAACCAAGAGATCTTGAGAGGCATAAAACCCCAGCTTATGGTTCCTTTGCAACGGACGTCGGGTAGTTGGGTTGAGGAGTTACCCTCTGTGCTATGGAGCATCAATACCACACCCAACAGATCGACGGGATACTCGCATTTTTTCATGGTTTATGGTGCGGAGGCAGTTCTTCCTAGTGACATCCATCATGACTCACCCCGTGTAGCGGCATATGTCGAAGCTGACAATGAGAATGCACGGCAGGAAGCTCTCGACCTGTTAGATGAGGAGCGCGACATGGTAGCAGCCCGTTCGGCGATTTATCAGCAAGATCCGCGTCGTTATCACAGCCGCCGGGTTAGAACCAGAACCTTTCAAGAAGGCGATTTGGTGCTCCGACTCATCCAGGATCAGACGGATATGCACAAGCTATCCCCCCCTTGGGAAGGACCCTTTGTGGTCAGCAAGAATCTGCACAACGGGTCATACTACTTAATCGATGTTCGAGAGCGCAAAGACTCACGTAAATCGGAGGAGGAGACCCACCGGCCGTGGAATATCGCTCATCTACGACCCTACTATACTTGAGCCATGGGCTCTGCTTATGTACATAGTTATGAAAATGTATATGTTATGATCAATATAATAAACCGGAACCTCAGCCAAAGCGGGGTATCTGTTATTATTCTTACATCATATGTGGTTACCTGGAGCTTATGTTTATAAAGCAGCGTCCGGTTTACCCCTTGATTCAGCTTATCAAAGCTTTATACAACATCACTTGGGGGCTTGGTCGTATCCGAACCTTAGCTACACCTCTTGATCGGCGCAATGCCACAACATCACTTGGGGGCTTGGTCGTATCCGAACCATAGTCACACCTCTTGATCGGCTCAAAGACAAATCAATCCAGGGCCAAATAGAGTGTTGTAAAACAACAACTCAAACATAGGTACCCACTGAGCACAACTCGACATGTTACTTAGGGATTCTTTGCTGTCGAATGAACAAAGAATCTACACTTGTAATAGGCTATCAAGCCATGGCTTGGAAGCCTGGTGTATACACCTAAAACCCCGGGTTAGCCTGCCTCTTTAAGTAAGTCACTCTGCCCAGGTAAACCTGGTATGACCCATCGAACTTTAACAAGTTACTCTAATAAGACCCTGAACTTGTCAAGTTAAAATGATGGTTAAGGATTGAGGGCCATCTTAAAAGGCATTGTAAAATGGTTTAACTCAGTGGCCTGGTAGCCCATGAAAAGCCTCGAATTTGGGGCCTGGCAGCCCGTGAAAAGCCTCGACTATAGGGTTTCATTTGCGTTTATTTGCTAAGTTTTTCTCTTTGGATGAGATTTGTACTGTTTTGATAAACCGGCATTAGTTCACCCGGTTTGACTTTCAACTACAAGTTGTCAGTACATAATCACTTATAACCCGGAGTTTCTTAAACCCGGTCTGGTTTCGACTCAAAGTCACCAGTATTGAATAAACCGGTGTTTATCACAACCCGGAACGGTTTTATTGTAAACCGGCATAATATGACAGGAGTTACTGATACTCCGGGTTAGGGTTATTACCCTCACTACAAAGTTGGTCAGCCAACATTATGCCTGAAGGTCACAGGTATCACATATTTCCATATTTGGTTATCTTTTACAACCTTGGTTATAAACCTTGGTTATATATATATTTGGGTATTATGACCCGCCCGGTGGTAAACCGCCAGGGCGCTTTAAGCTTTTTATCTATAGGGATAGCTTGAATAAATTTCTACGGATTATGAACATCATATCTTAAGCATGGCGGATTAGCAAGCATCAGTCGCAGATAAATATGCACGAAGGCATAATAGACAAAGTGTTTTAACTAGCCTATTACAAGGCGTTTCAGTGCCCAAAAGGATAATTGTTTCTCAAATAAGTGTTGCAGCACGTGGACGACTAAACCGGCCTCCGGATTATGGTTGGTCACCAGCTTGACCTGACGGCTGCAGATTATCTTGCACCGGTTCATCCTCTTTGTCTCTACCCAGTGGCTGGAAGTCAACAATTGTCTAGTCGATCCCAGTTAACGCTTGGAACACAGCTTCGTCGCTTATAAGGGTGGACGGTTCATTGTCAGGGGCATAAGTATGCTTACGGATTGGAGGGATCAGGTTTTGAGCCTCAAGAGTTGGTGCAGCAACCCGTTTGTTGTTGGTATCGTAACTCGCCTGGTAAAACGAAAGATCAGCCTCTTCAGCAAGTTGACAAGCCAGTGGACGCACTTCCCGGTTTATGGCACGGAGATCATCGGTGCAGAATTCCGATCCGTCTTCTTTTAAGCTTGGGTAGCCTTTAATGACGTTCGCCGGATCAAGATCTGGCACCCATGCTTTTGCCCGGGTTAGTGTAGTCAAAGCGCCAGCTCTTGCAGCAGATCTCTTTAGCTCTTCCACCCGGGCATGCAGCATAGATAGCCTGTCTAAGGTATCCTTGATTAACGTCGGGGGCGGCTTATTGTGAGAAGCGGTGCAGATGATTCGTTGCGCGCTGGTATACAATTGCTCCATCAGCATGTAGGCGGCCTTCAACTTCTTCTGTACATCATAGCCCAGATGACTAATGTGAGTTCCTGCATCATTACAAACGTCAGTAAACCGGCAATGCATGGAAATATATGTTGAAAGTATAAGGCAAGGATGCTTACCGAACACAAAGAATAAATATGGCATGTATCTGCCGCTTTCGCCCGATCGGCTCATCTACCACCGGTTTAAGAGCTGCTTCTGCGTCCTCGGCTCTTTTCTGCAAAGCGGATTTTTCCGTGTTCCAATCTGCACGCTCTTTGTTGAAACTCTCCTTTAGCTTTTCCATCGTGGCTAAAGCGCCAGTCAGCTCATCCTTTGCCTTGGCGGTTTTGACTTCTTTGGGATTTGATGTTCTCTTGCAGATCAGCGGTTTGAGCTTCCTTTTTGCTCAGTTCAGCCTATAACAGACAGAAGTATAATGAGTTGATGCTACATCTTTGAAGTATCACACACATAACAAGTTATGCACTTGATACTTGGGGGCTAGTGCATATTTGCTTGTTTTCAGAAATTTTTGCAAGTCCCAAGCACAATACAAGTACTACTCTTGGCACTTGGGGGCTAATGTATGTTTGCTCAAAAGTATTGATTTGGGAAGTCCTTTAAACAGTCCCGGTTCATCTTTACAAAGTTAAACCGGCCCTTGGGGGCTACACCAGTGAAAGATACAATATTGCCATTCTACAATACCGGTTCATCTTAAAGAGATAACCCGGTCACTGGAGGTTAAGCATGATAAGTTATTATTAAGTCCCGGTTCAGATTGATATCATAAACTGTCACTTGGGGGCTACTGGAGTTGATAAAATTGCAATTGGACATATGGGAGAAACATTTATGTAGTTACCTCATATCGCTCCTTCATCAAGTTTACCAAACCAGCTTCATAATCGCGACTGGTGTACAGACGGTTCAAGAAGCCAGAGTGAATGTCTTGAACATTGAGATGGGCGTAGCTTGATAAATCTGCGTTCCATTTGCCTTTGCTGATAGCAGAAAGCTCGTCCTTGGCGTATGCTTTAACAAAGCGACAGGATTTCCAGGAGTGATGTGGCAAATGATAGTAATCATAATATCATCCTCTTTGTCATCAGCAGCCTTTACTGGTGTTGGCGGTTGGTCAGTATCCTTAACTGGACTGACCGGTTTGTCATCAATTCGGACAGGGCTGGTTGGCTGGTCAGCACGGCTTGTGGTGTCAACTTCCACCTGTTTAGCAAAGAAGTCATGGTCTTGAGGCGGTGGATCATTAAGCATGGTGTCAGCATCCGTCTCTTCAGGATCTGGAGTCTTTTCCGGTTCAACAGCCACATTATCATCAGCCAGTTTATTCAACCGAGCCTTCTTGCTTGGTCTGGGCTTGGCGCTGAGAAAAATAAACATGAGGATCAGTACAGTCTATAAAAATAACACATCAAGGATAAAAACAAGTGTATAGCTCACCCAAGAACTGTTTTGAGGGGTGGAAGCTTTGTGGCTGATGACTCGCCAGAAGATGAGTGGGAAGTACCCTGATAATTTGAATCAGACGAGTTAAGAGGCTGACAGAAACAACCCAGTTTGGGCATGAAGTGTCAAGGGTATAAGAGACCTCTGATCGGCGTTTCCGAACCAGAGTGTTCAGTAAACCGGCGGAGGCAACTACCTGGCTGCTATACTGGGTTGTGCGGTGAGCCTCGTGTTGCTGCGTCTTCAAAAGAAAGTTTGGGTCCAAGTAAGCAAGGGGGTGAGAAAATTTTACTTTCTGGTTTGCTCGACGGATTTTTGATGTTAGTAGAGGATCTGAATCGGAGGAAAGAATGATTACCTCTACTTCATCAGCTTGACTGCCTTCAGCTCCGTCCTGATAATAGTCATTGTCAATGAGATGTATGAAAAATGAACCAAGAGAATCGAGTTCTACCTCTGAGTCTGGATTAGCTACATCAGCATCAGCATTTGCATCGGAAGATGCGGTGGTCCTTTTCTTGGCAGGTTTTTTAACAACCTTGGTCTTTGGGTGCAGTGGCTTTGCCGTTTTATCTTGCGGTTTTGCCGTTTTGTCTTGTGGTTTCTTATTCCAGAACGGATCATCACCCTGTCAAAATCAGGCAAACTTTCAGAGAATATTTTGAAAGAAGTAACTTACGGTAAGGAGGTTATATAATTCTTACAGATGGCAGTATGTTGAAGGTACAGAAAGGACTTAGTCCGGTTTGGCTGCAGACGGCCTCCGGTTCATTCTACATTTTCTTGACAGCCTCAGTAATTTCAGCCTCTGTCAGTTGAATATTAATGTGCCGTTGAGGGTCGGTCAAACTCCCAATGTATTCACACATCAAGCCGGGGCGCCGGCTTAAGGGTAGGACGCTCCAGCCGGTCCAACAACGAGCAAAATCAACACCTGTTAAACCGTTTGCCATAAAGGCTCTAAGCTTCGACAACTATGGGCATAGATGGCCCTTTCCTTTGTTGTTAACCTCTGAGGAAAAGGATGCGTATTGCTAAGGCGTTCAGGGCGGTAACCCGGCAGGGGGTTTTCATCAGTTGGAGATGTATCCTTGCAATAAAACCAGGTTTGGTTCCACTCTTTCGGGTGACTGTGGAGCTTGGGATGAGGGAAAGTGACTTCCTTCCTTTTCTGAACCGCCATTCCGCCCAATTCAGTATTGGGTCCTTTTGTGAACTCTGTGCAACAGTTAATTGAAAGAAATCCCTAAACAGTTCAACTGTAGGTTCCTCTTGCAGATAAGCTTCACAGAAGACTTGCAAGTGGCAGATGTTGGTTACAGAATTTCGACCGATATCCTGAGGGAGAAGTTGAAAACTAGCCAGCACATCTCGAAAGAATTTAGAACCGGGAGGGCTAAAGCCTCGGCCCAGATGGTCAACAAAAATGACTACCTCTCCGTCCTTGGGTGTAGGAGGATTTTCCGGGCCAGGGGCCCTCCAGTGGATGACATCTTTCTTGGCCAAAGCGCCCGTTGCGACACATCTGTTTAACTGATCTTCCGTGACCCGGGAAGGAACCCAGTTGCATTCATAGACTTGCTTGGCCATTGCAATGAGAAGCTGAAACATGATTATTGCCGATTTAAGATTCACAGTGAACAACTATAAAGCAGTACAAGGATGTAAGCATATCGTTAAACTGGGGTTTGTTATTGGTAAACCGGAGTCTGACAATGGAGACAGTACAATGACGAATGTATTGGCAGTTCAACAGGGGACTAATGGTACCTACCGGATTATCATTTTTCTATGAGATTAAACCGCCAATTCTGGAATATAAGGTACAGATCTAAAGTACTTAAGTCAGGGAAAAACAAGTTTTGTAGATTGATGTGATAAATTTCAGATCTGCGGTATGACAGAAACTAGAAAAAAATCAGACCTAATTTCAAGTGCATAAACAGTTTGGTAAAGTTCAGATGAGTTCTGTGTAAAGGAGAAGATCTAATAAGGAACAGAGGACTATGGCTACGCCCGCATAAAAAGTATCAGATCCAGCTAGTCGTTTGTGCTAACGAGAGGAACAGGGAAGAACAGTGCCAAGAACTTTGAAGAACTATGATGAACACTGAACCCTAATGGCGGATCTGGAATAAGGAGAAGAGAAACTTACTGGTACTGAGGAAGCAGCGGAGGATCATCACGTGTCTCTGGTATGGTCAGGTAGATGCAGCGGCCGTTGTTGAGGCAGAGGCGAATGACGACGGCGGTGGTAGAGCTCGAAGGTCGGTCGGCGCGAGGAAGAAGACAACGCGAGGAGGCACGAGGGGGAAAAGTGAAAGGGACCCCTCGGCCTATTTATAAGGTGAATGGATAAAGGCAGACGCAAGAATCGAGGAGCCCGCAAAATGGGATATGTGACAGCTCTATTGCCTCGATTGTCGGAGGCCCATTAATGAAGGTGGGTTATACACAGTTTTTAATAATAGATGACATCATGGCGATTTATCATGGTCCTGGAAGGTGACGTCACGGCAGTTTACAAGACTATGTCATGGTGCTGAAGAAGAAATTTTCTTAAGTATTGAGGATTGACATGAACCAGTTCAAATCAATCTGGGGCCTAACGTTGGGGATATTACCACTGGGCGTAAACCGGCCAGGAGAGGCCGGGTTAACCCCATAGTAGTTCACTATATCTGAAGCCCATGAAGACAAAGACGGTGACGCTTTATGAATGCCCAGGGCCCAAAGTCGGTTTAAGGCCTGTAGACATAAACCAGCATTGATATGTAAACTTGTGTTGTAAGATAGAAAGAGCAGAGACTGAGCCGGACACACTTATGAGCCGGCCTCAGGATTCTGTAAACCGACAGGCGTCAACCCAGGTATATAAGGGGACGACCCGGCGGCAGTTTAAGAAAACAGACAACAACTCAAGACTCAGGCAAAGCGTATTCGCTCCCTGGTCATCGAAACCCTAGAAATTTCACAACAACTGGAATAGGCTTTTACCTTCACCGCAAGGGGCCGAACCAGTATAAACTCTCTGCGTCCCTTGTCCGCTTTAACCCCTTTAAGCTAACCCGCGCGATGGCTCCACGACTAAGTCCTTTCCTTAGGACATCTGCCGTGACAAAACCACGACGACCCCACTTCTTTTGGGGGAACACAAGCTCAAGATGATCTTCCACCACAAGACCACAAGCTAAAAAGCAAGGACAAGCTTCAAGAAGAGATTGACTCATTTGAAGAAGCACATATGTCGGATTTCGGGTTCCGGCAGACCCTTGAGGTTCGAACACTGGGGTGCGCGCAGAGATCCAACCCTCGACCGTCTCGCACCTCGCCGAATCGCTGGGACCTAAACTACTAAACGGAACAGCACAAGAGACACGGGATTTATATCGGTTCGTGCCACCATTGTGGTGTAATACCCTACCCAAAGGTGTGGTGTGGTGGATTGCCTCTTGGGCTGATGAGGAACAATACAAGGAAGAACAGCCTCGTGAGGGTCTGTTCTTGGCGGGTGCGATGAACTGCTAGGTGGTGTTCAGTCGCTCTAGCTACTGGTTTCTTGATGAGGATTCGGCCCTCTCTGCCCTGGGGGTGGCTACTCCTATTTACAGGCGAAGGCCCTGGGCCTCTTCCCAAATATTGAGCGGGAAGGGCGCCAACAATTGGCCATTTTGAAGGGGAACAGCGGGTACACTTATCCAGACTAAAGTTGGTCCTCGCTTTTGCCAAAGGCTCTGGTGATGACGCCTGCTTGGGCTCCACGATGACTCTTCCAGCCGTTGGGCTGGTCTTGGTCTTGTTGCACCAAAACGGATGCCTTTGCTTGATGCTCTCGCCTGCGCTTGCTCCCTTTGCACCAAAGAGGAAAGGAGGACACTGCGCGGGCTGGCACCCGACTGGCGCCCTTGGTCGTCATGGCTTGCATCATGGGCACCTCGCGAGGTACCATGCCTCCGCCTCCTCATGAGCCAGCCTGACGAGGCCGTGCCTGAGGAAGCTCCTTGTCGTCCGCCCCGCGAGGCTTGGCCCCTCGCGAGGGTCTTGAGCTTGCCTTGATGAAGATGGGCCGTGTTGGGCCTCCTTCGAGCCACGCCAGCAGGTCAGCAAGGGCAAGTCTGGGGACCCCTGCTCCCGAAACGCCGACAGTAGCCCCCGGGCCCACGGCGCGGCCGAACTTGGCCGAGCAGAGAGGCGAAAGGGCAAGTGCGAAGCGTCGCGGGCCCTAACAGCCTGCGGCCTTGGGCGCCGTGTGGCGGTTGGTTGGACATGGGCGGCACTGCTTCCCCACGATGCCTCGGTAACCACCCGGATTCGACAAGTCCCTGCATGCGGAGTCGGTCATGATTACCGGTGATCGTGGATGCCGTCGGTTGGCCTTCGCCGGCTATAAGTACGGAACGACGCGCGCCCTTCCAGTCTATCCTTTCTTGTCTCTCCTTCTTCTCCATGGCTCCACCAAGGAAGTTCTCGGCCGCTGAGAAGGGGAAGTGTCGTCAGGCCGAGTCTTCCTCTCCTCCGCCTAAGCGTGGTCGAGGTCCCCCTCGCAAGCATCCCGTGGCCCCCACGGAGGTCCCCCGCGGTCGTGGGGGAGGCTCTCAGCGTGGCGACAAGCGGCTGGCCATGGTAGGAGGGCGTGCCCCAGCCGCGCGTCCCCCGAGGCCGCGCCTCCATGCTGCTGAAGCGCTGCCGGAGTTCATGGTGCGGGCGGAGGAGCCGTCCGGCGTCCGGCTTCAGCTCCCGAGCTTCCTCCTGGGTGAGCTCCAAGCTGGCGCCCTGGGTGGCCTCTAGCTCTAGGCGGATGGCTGCTGCAGCCGGGCTTCGTGGGCTTCTCTGGAGGTCTCCGCTACAGGGAACCTGTTCCTGACCCGCGGCTGGCAGACGTTCACATGTGTGGTCTTCGCCGCCACGGTGCTCCATGTACTTCAAGTATGACGGCGACGCCACCCTCTACGTGAGGGTGTTCGGGAAGACGGTCGCCGCATGGGGTGTTGCCTCGAAGACGACGCATCATGCCGAGGACTCAGCCACGGCGTGGATGGAGAGGGCATGGCGGCGGTGGCAATGCCTGTGACTCCTCAAGCTTCACCAGCTCTTCTTGGTGGTAATTCTTCCAGAAGAATGTCAAGCCAGCCCCCACGCCAGCCGCTACCGCTTGGGGGTGGCAGCGGGTCCGCTCGCCGCTGCACCCCGGTGAAGCGCGAGAGGGAGTCCGCCTGAGCTCCGGAGACGGCTCGAGCCTTCCAAGAGGGCCAGCACGGGGCGTGCTTCACCTGCTTTTGTCCGTTTCCTTTCTTTTCTCCTGCGCAAAAAGACAACAATGTGTGGCTCCGTGGGGGCGCATTTAGGTTAACGCCGTTAATTATTGTACTGCTTTTGTTATCCTGATACTGTTCCTTTCTGTTATACGCCCATTCGCAAGTGAACTCCAGCCGTGGCCGCGGGGGCGACCGATCCAGGCCCCGTGTTCGCGTTGTGCTGCCCGTGAGGCATGGTCAGGAGGGGTGCTCCAGCTATGGACCAGGGCCGTGAAAACTTGAGCGATAGGGGTAGGAACGCTCGCGAGAGCTCCCGAGGCTTCTACCTCGCGAGTCCCCACGCAAGAGAAATCGAGGCAGGAGAGCGAAAAAGATCGAAGAACCACGGACCAAAAGATGGCGATAGTTTCGATAAAAACTCCAAATGGGAATAACTAGTCAACTGCAGAATGCAAATGAAAAAAGCAGCGTCCAGGCACTCTAGTCTAGTCTTCGACGTCTTCTCACCAGTAGCTGAGCTAAGTGCTTCCACCGGGCATGGGAGCGAGCCCCAAGGCCCGAGGCCGGCACTCCCTGAGACTCCGGGCGTGTACAGCCCAACTCATTATTACGTGAGAGTGTCACGGGCGGCGAGCTTCACAGGCGTTGGCCCTCTTCACATGCTCCGGGCCTTTCTTCTGGGAAGCAAGCTTCACGGGCGTTGGCCCTCTTCACGGGCACTGGGCCTTTTTCAAAAAAGATGAGCTTCACAGGCATTCGCCTTCTTCACAGGCACTGGGCCTTTTCCAAAAAGGATGAGCTTCACAAGCATTCGCCTTCTTCACAGGCGATGGGCCTTTTCCAAAAAGGATGAGCTTCACAGGCATTCGCCTTCTTCACAGGCATTGGGCCTTTTCCAAAAAGGATGAGCTTCACAGGCATTCGCCTTCTTCACAGGCACTGGGCCTTTTCCAAAAAGGATGAGCTTCACAGGCATTCGCCTTCTTCACGAACCTTGGGCCTTTTCCAAAAGGATGAGCTTCACAGGCATTCGCCTTCTTCACGAGCACTTGGGCCTTTTAGGGGTAAACCCTCCTGAGGTGCCGGATGTTCCACGCGTTACTCAGAGTAGGTACTCCCTCTTGAGTCTCCAAGCGCACGGAGCCGGGCCCGAAACATGAACAACCTTGAACGGGCCCTCCCACATGGGAGAGAGCTTATGCAGTCCCTCCCTAGAGAGGACCCGTCGGAGCACGAGGTCCCCTACCTCGAGAGTTTTGGGGCGGATGTTGCGGCAGTGGTATCGCCGGAGTGCCTGCTGGTACCTTGCTCGCAGCGCAGCTTCTCGACGGTGCTCCTCCCCCAGCATGAGGGTCGTCCCCCGCATGGCGTCCTGCAACGTTTCATCGAACGCCAGGACCCGCACGGATCGACGCTTGACCTCGTGAGGGAGGACCGCTTCGGCTCCGTAGACCAGGAAGAATGGGGTCTCTCCAGTTGGCTTGGTTGCGGTTGTGCGGATGGACCACAACACGGACGGAAGCTCGTCATACCAGCCTCTGCCGCAGGCCTCCAATTTCTTCTTGAACGTCCTGGTCTTGAGGCCGCTTAGGACCTCTGCGTTGGCCCGCTCGGCCTGTCCATTGCTGCGAAGTGCGCCACCGAGCGTAGCATATCTGCGTCCCAAGGTTAGCGCGAAGACGTTTTAAAGAGGTTCTTGGTGAATCGCGAACCGTTGTCGGTGATGATGCGGTTTGGCACTCCGAACCGGCTCACGATGCCCTTGATGAACTTGACCGCAGAACCAGCAGGGATGGTGCGGACGGCCTCGACTTCAGCCCACTTGGTGAATTTGTCCAAGGCGACGTAGAGGTAGCGATAGCCCCCTGGCGCCCGAGGAAAAGGGCCCAGGATGTCCAGCCCCCAGACCGCGAATGGCCAAGTGAGGGGGATGGTTTGCAGACCTCCTGCTGGCTGGTGGATCTGCTTGGCATGGAATTGGCAAGCCTCGCAAGCCTTCACGAAGTTCAACGGCGTCATTGAGCGCAGCGGCCAATAGAAACCGCTATGAACGCCTTTGCCGACGAGGGCCCGTGGACGCACGAGTGGTGCCTACAATCTCCACCATGTATATCTGCCAGCCAGTTCCTTCCCTGTTCCTCGGGTGATGCAACGCAGGATACGCTGCTCGGTCGCTTTCCTAGAGAGCTCTCCATCCATGATGTTGTATGCCATGGCTTGCCGCGCCACACGCCTACCTCCTCCTCCTTCTCCCAAGAAAGTTCCATGCATTAAGTAACTCTTGAGCTCGTGATCTAGCACCCTCTTGAGGTTCCATCGTTAGGAGCAGGCATGCTCGAGGCCGGGCCACAGTGCCGGGCTCCCGAGGCAGGTGGCTGAGGGAGCTCCACCCGAGGCTGTGCCGTGCTTGATAACGGCGTGGCTGAGGGCTTGAAGAGCTGCCTCAAAGACGCCCGGCTCTGGGTAACCTCCTGAGGCTCGTTTGGCGATGTCGTCGGCCTCTTGATTGGTGCCAAGGCACGTGGTTGCAGCTCCAACCCCCAGAACTGTTTCTCCATCCTGCGGACCTCCGCGAGTTAGGCCTCCATGTGTTCATCTCTTGGCTCGTACACCTTGTTGGAGAAATTGACGAGGAGCTGCGAATCGCACTTGATGGTAAGGCGCTTCACCCCCAGGGCAGTGGCAGCCTTCAGACCCGCTATCAGCCCCTCGTATTCTGCTATGTTGTTGGAGACCTTCTCGCCTGCTGGAAACAGAGCTGCACGGCATAGTAAAGCTTGTCCTGAGCGGGAGATATGAGCACCGCCCCAGCCCCAGCGCCCTGTCTGGAGAACGCTCCGTCGAAGTACATGACCCAACCTTCTGGCGCTTCGCTTCCTGGGGAGAGGGATCGATCCTCGCCGGCCCTGAGGCCCGGTGCTTCTGTCCATTCGGCCATGAAATCTGCCAGCGCGCCCCCCTTGATGACTCTGGTTGTGCTGAACTCGAGCTGGAATGCTTGCAGCTCAATGTTCCATTCGGCGACCCTCCCGGTCGAGTTGGGGCTCCTGAGCACCCTCTCTAGGGGGTATGCCGAGACAACCTTGATCGGATGACCCTGGAAGTAGTGCCGCAGCTTGCGCGAAGCCACCAACAACGCGAGGAGGAGCTTCTGCGGCATGGGGTACCGTTCCCTCGCATCCCGTAACACCGTCTTGTGACGGCACACGGGTGCTCGACGAGGATAGGGGCGTCGGTGCTGGTGGCGTCTTCCGGAAGCTGTGGTGCCTCCCGAGGTGACGGCGTCGCCAGAAGCTGGGTGCTTGGATGGAGGGCCTCTCCCGCCCTTGGTGTGCTCTCTTTGTGGTGATCTTCTTCATTGCGGTCTTGCTTCTGCGAGTTCCTTGATTCGGCCTCGCCTTAGCTCGGGTGGCCTTTGTGGTCTTAACTTCGACGCTCCTCCCTAATCGCCACCCAGGCTGCGCTTAGCGGAGTAGGGAGTGGCGGCGAGATAGAGTACCAAGGGCTCTCGAGGGCGCGGGCCACCATCACCGGAGGGCTGGTCAGTACCTCTTGAGGTCTTGGAACACCTTGTCGGCCTCTTCATCCATTCAAGGGCCCCTTTTTCTTCATCACCGTAAGAAAGGCAGCCCGCTCCCCCAATCGGGAGATGAACGGCCCAGCGCCATTACGCCGCCTCGTGAGCTTCTGCATTTCTCGAGGGTCTTTGGTGGGCTCATGTCCTCAACTGCCTTGACCTTTTCGGTTGGCCTCGGCGCCTCGGTGGGACACGAGGAAACCCAGGAGCTTGCCCGACGGAACTCCAAACACACACTTCTCCGGGTTGAGTCGCAGGCTCACTGCGTTGAGGCTCGCGAAGGTTTCTTCCAGGTCTTGTATCAAGGTCTTGGCCTCGCGAGACTTCACCACGATGTCGTCGACGTAAGCCTCCACATTCTTCCCGAGCTGTGGGCCCAAGGTGATGTGCATGAGCCGCTGGAAGGTTGCCCCCGCGTTGCGCAGCCCGAATGGCATGCATGTATAGCAGTACACTCCACACGGGGTTAAGAAGGGCGTCTTTACCACGTCTTCACCGCCATCTTGATCTGGTGATACCCGGAAAAGGCGTCCAAGAAGCATAACAGGTCACACTCGGCGGCGGAATCGACGATCTGGTCGATGCGAGGGAGCGGGAACGGATCCTGCGGGCATGCTTTGTTGAGGTTGGTGAAGTCGACACACATGCGCTCCTTCCCTCCCTTCTTTGGCACCACCACGGGGTTGGCCAGCCAATCTGGGTATCGGACCTCGCGTATAATCCCTGCGGCTTCTAGCTTGCGGGTCTCTTGGACGATGAAGGCCTGCTTTTCAGTGGACTGCCTTCTTGCCTTCTGCTTCACACGCACGTTGGGGCACACGTTGAGGTGGTGCTTGATTACGCCCCGTGGGATCCCCGCCAGCTGATCGGGCTCCCAGGCGAACACCTTCTTGTTCGCACGCAGGAACTTGACCATGGTTTCCTCCTGTTCGGGCTCGAGGTTGGCGCCTATGGTGAAGGTGGCGTTTGTGGACCCGTCCTCGTCGACAGGTATCTGCTTGGTCTCCGCCTTGTCTTGAGTGAACAATTGTTTCTTCTTGGTCGGCGCAGCCCCCTTGGGCTTGAGGGCTTCCGCATCGGGCGGGCTGCGCTATGTCCGCCGCCTTGAGGGCGAAAGCCTGGCGCCGCAGTCAAGCACCTTCGGTATCCCGGACACGATGAGGACGCCATGCTCCGGGCATCTTCATGAGGTTGTACCCCGGGTGGGCTGCGACCATGAATTTGGCCAATGCTGGATAGCCAAGGATGGCATTGTAGGGGAGGCCGATGGGGGCGATGTCAAAGTCGACCAGTTCCGTGCGGAAGTTGTCGTAGGTGCCGAAGGTCACCGGAAGCCGGATTTGCCCCAAGGAGCTGGATGACCCTCCTCCTACGCCCGAAAAAGGCCAGCTGGGCTGCAACTGCTCCCTGGGTATGCAGAGGAGGTTGAAGGCCTCGACTGGGAGTACGTTGAGGCCGGCGCCGCCGTCGATGAGGGTTCTGGTGACGGCAACCTGGCAGATGGTGGGTGTACAGAGCATGGGGAGCGCACCCGAGCCGGCCGAGTTGGCGGGGTGGTCCCGAGAGTCGAAGGTCAGCCCAGCCGACGGCTCCGTCCGGCCCGAGGGAGCCCCCTGCCGCGTGGATGCGGCGCCGACCCGGCGGACGAATGTCTTGACATGGCGGCTGGAAGGCGGCGCCTGCGAGCCGCCCAGGAGGGCCGCGACGATCGGAGGAACCGGCGCGACGGGGCGGGTGACGAGGAGGCTGCGCGGCTCCTCCCCAGAGGTCGACGAGGAGCGCAGAGACGATGCTTGTTGCCCGCTCCCCGCCGGGCCGGTGGCGGTGTTGACAGCGGGCGGTGAGGAACGACGAGGGCGCCCGCCGTCGGAAGCCGTTCGGGCGACATGGGGGGCGAGGACGGCTCGGCGCTCGGCGCGAGCCCGACGAGCGTCAGACATGGTTGCGGTGGTCGGGGAAGAACGAGGCGACGGAAGGCAGATTCCGGCACACCCCTACCTGGCGCGCCAAATGTCGAATTTCGGGTTCCGGCAGACCCTTGAGGTTCAACACCGGGTGCGCGCGAGATCCAACCCTCCACCGCCTCGCACCTCGCCCGAATCGCCGGGACCTAAACTACTAAATGGAACAGCACAAGAGACACGGGATTTAATCGTTCAGGCCACCATTGTGGTGTAATACCCTACTCCAGTGGTGTGGTGGATTGCCTCTTGGGCTGATGAGGAACAATACAAGGAAGAACAGCCTCGTGAGGGTCTGTTCTTGGCGGGTGCGATGAACTGCTAGGTGGTGTTCAGTCGCTCTAGCTACTGGTTTCTTGATGAGGATTCGCCCTCTGCCCTGGGGTGGCTACTCCTATTTACAGGCGAAGGCCCCGGCCTCTTCCCAAATATTGAGCGGGAAGGGCGCCAACAATTGGCCATTTTGAAGGGGAACAACGGGTACACTTATCCAGACTAAAGTTGGTCCTCGCGTGCCAAAGGCTCGTGATGACGCTCGCTTGGGCTCCACGATGACTCCTTCCAAAGCCGTTGGGCTGGTCTTGGTCTTGTTGCAATCAAACGGATGCCTTTGCTTGATGCTCTCGCTGCGCTTGCTCCCTTTGCACCAAAGAGGAAAGGAGGACACTGCGGGTGGCGCCTCGACCGGGCGCCTTTGGTCGTCATGGCTTGCGTCATGGGCACCTCGCGAGGTACCCTGCCTTGAACTCTCCGCCTCCTCATGAGCCAGCCTGACGAGGCCGTGCCTGAGGAAGCTCCTTGTCGTCCGCCCCGCGAGGCTTGGCCCCTCGTGAGGGTCTTGAGCTTGAGTTGATGAAGATGGGCCGTGCTGGGCCTCCTTCGAGCCACACCGCAGGCTGCAGGCAGGCAAGTCTGGGGACCCCCGTTCCCAGAACGCCGACAACCTAAAGCCATGGTCAAGTGGATTCCCAAGACTTCATCAAGCTCTACTTCATCAAGTTCAACTACAACTCCAAGGATTCCTATCAAGTTGATGTGGGTCCCAAAGAAGAAGAACTAGAGTCACTACAAAAAAAAGACACATCCATGACATTTTCGGCCGAACGAATTTTTTTTCTATCATACATATGACACTTCTATGACGATAATTGTGACAAAACCCGGTATCATCATAGATGTGTTGGGCTCCTACTTCTATGACAAAAAATCATGACATAAAATGGGCTTTACGTCCTGTGCGGGCAGCATACACAGCTGCATGACATTATTTGGGCCTTCCATGACGGAAAAAACCAAGGTAGAAGCGAGGGGAAGAAAATTTTGGGAGTTGCCGATTACGGTGGGAGGTCGGGGCCGAGCGATGCGCTGCTTTCTCTCGTGACACGTGCAAGGCGTTGGCTCTAATCAACTCCGAAGCGAGGCGTTGGGCTCTAATTGAACCCGGCGATTACCTTTGTAGGCTATGCGTTCTTGAACCCGAGCGATCGATCGATGGCTGTTAATCGAACCCGATGGAGCGATTCGCCCGGCTGCTGCTGCTAACTGAAGCCGATCGATTGGATGAACAGTGAGCGTTGCAGGGGGGTTTGGATGAACAGTGAGCGGTGGCGTTGCCTCTGGATGAACAGGACCCCTAGGTGTGGAGGGCTGGATGAACAGTAGATGGTGGAGGGGTGGCCGTGGAGGGGTGGTTGAACAGGACCCCGTGGTGTGGAGGCCTAGATGAACAGTAGACGGTGGAGGGGTGCCCGTGGAGGGGTGGTTGAACAATAGCCGGTGGAGTAGCGCGCGGTGGAGGCTGGAGGAGGTCGACGGTGGAGATGAACAGTATCCCGTGGAGTCCTGCTTGCGATGCACGCCACACCCCTCCCGATGAACAAGACCCTGTTTGACCGTAGGAGGTCCGTTTCAGACGCTTTTTCGCGGTATGCCACACCCCTCCCGATCAACAGGACCCCCGTTTCGACCGTAGGAGGTCCTTTTCCTCCGTTTTGCGGTACGCCACACCCCTCCCGATCAACAAGACCCCCGTTTCGACCGTAGGAGGTCCGTTTCCTCCATTTTGCGATACGCCACACCCCTCCTGATCAACAGGACCCCATTCCGAACATAGGAGGTCTGTTTCCTCCGTTCTACGGTACGCCAGGCCTCGTTTCCATCGCATGTTCCATCCAAGCCCTCCCGATGAACACGACCACGCATTCCGTTCCGACCCAGCCGGTTGGCTCCCACGCGTTTCTTTGCCTCCCGATGAACACGACGCATTCCGTTGCCTCCCCATGAACGCGACGCATTCCGTTGCATCCCCATGAACACGACGACGACGCTGTTTCTCCGTTCCGACCTAGCCATGTACACGAGCCGTCGCCATACGTATGCGCGAGTAGGCGTTCGAGACCCCGCCCGTATTTACACATACGTGGCCGTATTTTCTTTCTTGCACCCTGGCCGCTGTACATACGTGTACATGCTACGTGCGTGCCTCTACTACGACACGTCGCGGCGCCTCTACATCCACCAAGATATATGTACGTACGCATAACGTTCGTGACCAGAATGACAACGCCACGCACGCTTCGACCGTGTGGGTCTCGACCGTCGAGCACTTCCTTGCTCATGCGAAGATGTAGCTGGTGGGTCCCAGCAATCGAGGGCGAATCGTTTTTGCGGACGCACTTCCTTGCGTGCGAAGATGTAGCCGGTGGGTCCCAAAGAAGGGGTGAATCGTTTTTTGCCCGGACGCACTTCCTTGCGTGCGAAGGTGTAGCCGGTGGGTCCCAGCAAATGCTCTCCATGCACGATTTCTTCCGATGGAAGTCGGTCGTTGACCACATTGACCACGCCACGCCGAGAGCACCACGGCGGTGGACGGCGGGCGAGGCCTAAGAAGGGGACGACACGGAGGCAGGGAAGACTTCGGCGATTGTTTCCCACGCGAGGGGAGTACGATCTGTTGTCACGAGGGTTTCTTGGTTCGTCTGCCGTCGCCCGGAGAATAAAATGTAAGGTGTGGGTGAGTAGAGGGATGGCCGGGCCAGCGATGAGAGTATAGTGGGCGGTGAGTCCTGTGGCAGCACAGCCGGCATGAGGAGGAGGGAGCAGTAGTCCCTTGGCGCTTGTTTGAGCGGCTGGAGCAGGAAGAGCAGAGATTGAAGAAGCATGACGGCCGTTGGATGGACATCCAACCGTCACTGCTTGTGCGTCAACCTTTTTTTTGGAAAGCCTCAAATCTGTGGAAAACAGCATACAACCCATCTGCTATTATTTCTAATAATTTACAGCCCATTTGCTAATTCTTAAGGTTTTTTTGGAGCCCATATTCTTTTTGTTAGCATTACAGCCCATATCAGGCCACAGTTAAAAAATTATATGAAATTTTGCATATTTCAAAAGCGGTCCGAACTGTTTTTAATCCCGAAATTTCGACTCACATTCGAACTGATTTTAAAAATAAATGTATATCAATATAAAATCCAACAAATTCTCCATGCATAAAAATTAATGTAATTTAAAATGTTGAAATGAAAAAAATATATTTGAAACTAATTGCCGGTTTGATGTGTTTTAAAAATGTACAACCCATTTCTCATTATCGATGGGCCATTTTCTCGGCCAATTAATGAAAGCTCTCCTCATCTTGAAAGATTTGCAGCCCAACAGCCCGACAAAGCGACTTACTTGGCAAATCACAAAAACTGGCTGTGGCAAGGACCCACTGTCGGCCTCTCCACGTGCTGATTCTTCCGATGGAAGTCGTTCCTTGACCACGTTGACCACGCCGCGCGGAGAGCACCACGGCGGTGGACGACGACGAGGCCTAGGAAGGGGACGACGTGGAGCCGGGGAAGACGCGGCAGTGGAAGCCCGCGCGGAGAGGAGTACGAGGGTTCACCGTTCTACTGCGGCAGGAGGCTGCTGCCGCAGCGCCCGGGCGGCGATGGGAATTGTAGGGGGCGGTGAGGCCTCCACGGAAGCACAGCCGACCATGGGAGGCAGGAGCATGCAGCACGACCGGCGCTGCTTTGGGCGGCTGGAGCAAGAAGACCAGAGGTTGAAGAAGCACTACGGCCGCTGGATGGACATCGTACGGTCACTGGAGCTAGAATCGTTCATATTGACTAAGTTGAGAAAGCCCTTCGTCCCTGTCAACTTAGTAGGCCCACAAGACAGCCTCCCACCAAGGTGGGTCCTAGCTAGCCGGGGGAGTATTCATTTTTTTGTGCGTAATAAGGAGGCACTTCCAGTGGGTCCGAGCTGACAGCGGGCGGAACGTTTTTTTTGTGAAATACGGTGGCCCGTCCGGTGGGTCCCAGCAGTCAGGGGAAAACGATTTTTTTTCGCAAAATACTGTTGGCCCGTCCGGTGGGTCCCCGCTGTCAGGTGGAGGAATAATTATTTTCCGCGTAATAAGGAGGCACTTCCTTGCGGCTCCCGTGGACCCAGCTGTCAGCCTCTTCACGTACAGTACTCTTCCGATGGAAGTCGGTCGTTGACCACATTGACCACGCCACGCCGAGAGCACCACGGCGGTGGACGACAGCGAGGCCTAGGAAGGGGACGACGCAGAGCCGGGCCATGGGAGGCAGGAGCAGGCGGTAGCACAGCCGGCCACGGGAGGCGGGAAGCGGCACGACCGGACGCTGCTTTGGTCGGCCGGAGCAAGAAGACCAGAGGTTGAAGAAGCATTATGGCGTTGGATGGACATCATACGGTCACCGGAGTATTGACTAAGTTGACAAAGCCCTCCGTCCCCGTCAACTTAGTAGGCCCACAAGTCAGCCCAACAATATGGTGGGTCCCCGCTAGCAGGGGGTATTCATTTTTTTGGGCGTAATAAGGAGGCACTTCCTTGCGTGCGAAGATATAGCTGGTGGGTCCGACACATCGTGGGAACGTTTTTTAGCGAAATCTGAAGGCCGTTCTGTGGGTCCTAGCTGTCGGTGGAGGAATCATTATTTTCTTGGCGTAATAAGGAGGCATTTCCTTGCATGCGGCCGTGGACCCAGCTGTCGGCCTCTCCACGTCATGATCCACTTTCGATGGATGTCGTTCATTGACCACGTTGACCAGGCAGCGCCGAGAGCACCAGGGCGTTGGACGACGGCGAGGCCTAGGAAGGGAACGACACGGAGCCAGGGAATACTCGGCAATTGTTTCCCACGCGGAGGAGTACGAGGGTTTACTGGTTCGTCTCCCATCGCCGGAGAATAACAACATGTGTGGGTGAGTAGAGGGATGGCTAGGCCAGCGATGGGAGTACGATGGGGCCGTGAGGCTCTTGGCAGCAAGATAGCCAGCCGTGGGAGGAGGGAGCAGGCAGTCCCGCCGGCGCTTGTTTGAGCGGCTGGAGCATGAAGAGCAGAGATTGAAGAAGCACGACAGCCATTGGATGGACATCCAACAGTCACAGCTCTCGTGTGTTGACTAAGTTGACAGGGTGTTGTGTGTGCGTCAACCTTTTTTTTATGAAAGCATACGCATCAACCTGTAGTAGGCGCACAAGTCAGCCTCAAATGTGTGGAAAACAACATACAACCCATCTGCCATTATTTCTAATAATGTACAACCCATTTGCTAATTCTTAAGGTTTTTTTGGAGCCCATCTTCTTTTTGTTAGCATTACACCCCATATTGTGGCCACGGTTAAAAAGTATACGAAAATTTGCATATTTCAAAAGCGGTCAACTGTTTTTAATCCGTAAATATCGATTCACATTCTAACTATTTTGAAAAATAATTTATATAAATATAAAATCCAAATAATTGTCCATGCATAAAAATCAATGGAATTTAAGATCTTGTAATGAAAAAAATTGAAACTAATTCCTGTTTGATGTGTTTTAAAAAGTACATGCCATTTACGGGCAAACCGAATGAAACTCTCATCGTCTTGAAAGATTTGCAGCCAAATAGGCCGATAAAGCAAGTAGGCCTTGTTTGGGTATTTCTTTAAAAAAAATAGAACTGGGCAAGCCATTTTCAGCAAGAAAAAAACACAACTGGGCTCATGATGTGGTAAACATAAATAAAACTCTGGCTAGACGGGCCACAACCCCCGCACAGCCCCGTTGTTACCCTGATCCGTCACTAAAACTAGTATAAATAACAACTGCTTGTTCCTTAAAAAAAGCTACTGGCGACTTCTTTGGGTCCCTGTTGTCGTTAAGTAGTGTAATTCTCTCGTTTATTGAATAAGTTGACGATTGCGTTCGCCCCGATGTACAACCAATAGGAGGAACCATAATTTTGGGCTTGTAATATAGAGGCACTTGCTTGCGTCTTGCCATGATCTTTGGTGGGTCCCTCATCATCCTCTCCATGTACAGTCATCTCCTTGTTCCTCTTGGTTGTTGACGATGTTGACAACACAAGAGGGCGGCGCACCGCGCACGGCGAGCGAACCATGGCTGCAAGGCGGAGGAGGACGGCGAGGCCTCGGACGGAACGAACAGGAGCCGTTGAAGATTCGCCCGGTCGATCGCAGCGGAGGGGAATCGAGGTTGGCGGATTCGCACGGGTGCATGTGTTAATGACGTCGCCGGAGAATAACAGGGCGTGTGGGGAGTAGAGGAGGGACTGGCCAACGTTGGAGGTGCGTGCGGTAGGGCGGCGGGCGCAGCCAGCCATGGGAGGCGGGAGCAAAGCGGAGCCGACGGGTGGTTTGGTTTGGGCGGTGGAGGAAGAAGAAGACAAGAGATAGAAGATACACGACATATGTTGGATGTCAATCCAACGGTACGGTAAGGCGTAATCGCTTTGTTGACCGGCTAGTAAGTCGACACCACCTTGGATAGGCTATTTCCTCGCGGGTCCCAAATGTCGAATCCAAATCATCACGGTCATGCAACCTTTCCTATGAAAATTTACAGCCCATTTGATGTGCTAGTTCGAAATAAGTTTGTGGGTGCTGGTGGGGGCTAATCACTTGGCTTCTGTAATGCACAGTGAGCTCAAGCAGCCGCGTGAGTGATGTTACTTCCCTTGGTTGTGATTTGTTACAATATTTCACTCTAAATTAAACGAATGGCAAGCCATTTGCCTTGTTTCAAAGAAAATATGACAGTCAAATCCGAGTTGAAAAGGGCAGGAACATCTAACTCCAGCTTACAAACTGTACAAAAGCACGAGGGTTTATTGTTCATCAGGTTTACAAAAAATCCCAGATTGAAAAGGGCAACAACATCTAACTCCGGCCTTTGTATTCGGCGATCGCGATCAAATGGATCGGTCAGTCCATAGAATGAACATCTGGGTCATAAAATTTATGGATTATGACCACAATATGTTGTAAATAGAAGCCCGACACGTTCGTAAGCTCTTTTGCCCACCGAAACTCCTTTTTTGCTCTTGACATACCCATCCGTCAAAACCATGTTCTTTGATAAACTTAAGCACGATGGACAATAGTAACCTCGCATTCAACAGGAAGAATGTGACAAATCTTGTGTTTGCACGGTTGGCTACATATCATTCTAGCGTTATTGTCTTCAATCGAATCTCATGAGAAGTGAGAAAATCCCGATGCTTACGAATCCATTGATTGGTTATAACTTTCTTACCCCGTCCTGTTGCCTAAATAGATATGAAGATTGAAAACAGTTAAGGTATAGAAGAAGAGTGTCGAAAGAGCAACAAATTGAGCAGTTAATTCTAGTACACTATATCCGGGCTTCCAATGTGCATGAAATTATCACCTTTATATACAACTTCTCCAGACATGGAAAGCATTGCAGCAAGCCAATAATCTTGTTCAGATCAAAACTATTCATTTGGATATATAAGATCTTGAGAGAATCTGGCACCATTGATAGGCCATCCATGGAGAAACTCTTCATTGAGCATAGAACATAATATTAGTACAAAATGTGTGCTCCAAGATGATATATAAATTATGCGCAGAAATTTAAAATGCAGCTTATGGTTACAAGTGTAGATGATAATATAAAGTACCTGAAGAACTGTGGAGCCAAACACCATATTGAAATGAGCACAGAGATCATGTACTACACCCAAGGTCTCTAGTTTAGGTGCAGAGAGGACAGTTATTTGGAACGGTGAATAACTAGAATCAATGATCAACCTTTGAAGTGAAGGGGCATCTTGGATGATGAGCTGCCTTCCGTCAAAAGAAATTCCAATTCTTACAAGGTTAGGCGACTTTATTTGGAGACAACCGATTCTAAGCTGTGAAAACAAGCACCAAGCACTCCAAATAGCAGGCAAGCTGGAGTGGATGATGCTGTGCAATGAGGCCTCCGATATAAGAACCCACACAAGTGAAAGTTTCTTGAGAAATGGGAGTCGAAGGTTTAGTACCAGTTATGCAGTAGGTAGCACAACGCAAAGGTGGCGGTGTGGAGAGAGGAGGAAACCGTGAGATGGACATCGGTCTTTGAGGGCACAAGTTCATGGCGTTAAATTATGTGGTAGGTGATTTCCAGGGGAATAGTAGAACTCAAGCAGCTTTAGTTATGTGACTTCACGGGATATCATCCAGGAGTCCAACATGCAGGGCATGGTATGCTTGCTAAGGTAGCATGACGGGATGCAGAGGCTTTGAACGGAGCCCTGGTGGGAGGAGATGATGGCTCTGGGGATTTCAAAATCATTGAAGAGAGATAGCTGACGAAAATCAAGATTAAGGGGCATGGAGCGCCATAGAGGGCGCCACCGAATTGAGAGGACTTGGGTGCGGCAGCAATCCTTGGTGGGGAGAAGTGAGATGATCTCCCCAAGGATGGCGTCCGGGAGATGGCTGATGCAGTCCACCCGAGATTCTACGGGTTCCTGGGATCCGGTGGGGGCGGGGTCGCCGCTTCTCCCCCTTGTTGCTGCAGTCTTGGGATCTACAACAGGCGTCGCCCAGGTGGGAGCCTCATCTTCTTGGCGCAGGGGTCAGCCGACTCCATTTTCCTCGAGGGCGTCGCGTCGCGCTCACGGATTTGAGCAGAGTAACGAATGACGAGCCTAGTTGTAGTCTTGACGAAGAAGAAGGGGGCTGGGGTTTTCTGTGGGAGTGAGGAAGAAGGGAGCTGGGGTTTTCAGTAGGAGTGAGGTGAGGAGTTTGGGGGTGCAGTGGGCGGTGACGTGAGGTGGGTGGGAGCGAGGAGGAAGAAGAGCACCCATGATTTTTGTTTTTGGGGCGGTGTCTTTGGGTGTGGGTAGTGCCTAGAGAAACAATTACTACTAGTACAGTGGAGACACTCTATAGCTGTCGGCGTTCTGGGAACGGGGGTACCCAGACTTGCCTGCCTGCGGCCTGCGGCGTGGCTCAAGGGGTGGCCCAGCACGGCCCATCTTCATCAGCACAAGGTCAAGACCCTCGCGAGGGGGCCAAGCCTCGCGGGGCGGACGACAGGAAGCTTCCTCAGGCACGGCCTCGTCAGGTTGGCTTGCGAGGAGGCAGTGAGATCAAGGCGGGGTACCTCACGAGGTGCCCATGACGCAAGCCATGACGACCAAGGGCTCCAGGCGGGCGCCAGCCCGCGCAGTGTCCTCATTTCCTCTTTGTGCAAAGGAGGCAAGCGCAGGCGAGAGCATCAAGCAAAGGCAACCATTTCGGTGCAACAAGACCAAGACCATCCCAACGGCAGGAAGGAGGTCATCGTGGAGCCCAAGCAGCGTCACCGTCAGAGCCTTTGACAGGCGAGGACCAACTTTAGTCAAGATAAGTATACTAGATGTTCCCCTTCAAAATGGCCAATTGTTGGCGCCCTTCCCGCTCAATATTTGGGGAGAGGCCCAGGGCCTCTGCCTATAAATAGGACTAGCCTCCCACAGGGTAGAAGAGATCCGGAATCCAGAACATAGCTAGAAGAGATCCGGAATCCAGAACAGAGCCGCTCTCGCCACCCGCGTCGCCTAGACGGCCCCCGTCGGTGGCTGCCCCCGCTGTTCCCCGTCACCTGCCGTCAACGCCGCCACCGGCCCGGCGGGGAACGAGCAGCAAGCATCGTCCCAGCATCCGTCCATGAGGCGAGACGGCCGTACCGCTACTCCTTCGCTCGCCCCAGCTGGTTCTTCGTCTCGCGCGCTCCGCGCGCCCATGGAGGCTCGAGCCGCGCTCATCACGGCAAACGAGCTCCTGCGCTACCGCCCCGTCGATGATGTCTACGAGGAGTGGCTCGACCGCGTCGCCGAGCTCGTCCGCGCCCGCGACTCCCAGCGCCGTCCTTCTCATTGCACCGCGCCCGCCTTGTGGCGATGAAACTCGAGGCGCCTCAGCCGCCTCCCCCTCAAGAAGGCGCCTTGGCCCCAAGGCGCATGGCCCCTGGGCGGAACCCACTCCGTCCGGCACCAGCGCAACAAGAGTAGAGCTGTCAAAAGGCCCCTCGCCCCCAAGAAGCTGCCCGAGTGCTCCCTGCACCGGCCCGTCACGATCGCGCTCCTGCTCCGGCATGCCAAGACCCCGCGCTGCTCCCAGCGGCAGCGCATGGGGACCCACAAGACCAAGCCCTTCGTCACCAAAGGCCTCCCGTGGCCACTGCAGGCTGCCGCACCTTCACCACCGAGCTATGCAGCGTCGCGTGGCCTGGCAAGTTCAAGACAGACCTGCCTCCTCGCTACGACGGCACGGCCGACCCTGCGGAGTTCCTCCAGCTCTACGGGCTGGGCATCGAAGCCGCCAACGGGGGCAGAAGGTCATGGCGAACTAGTTTCCCATGGCGCTCAAAGACGGTGCCCGCACTGGCTCCTGAACACAGCTCTGGCACAATCTCCTCTGGGGCCGAGATGCGCACCCGCTTCATCGCCCGACTTCAAGGCACTTTCATGACCGGCCTCCTGCCGTGAGCGACATGCGCCGCATCAAGCAGCAGCCAGGAGAGACCCTGCAGAAGAACATCCAGCGCTTCAACAACGCACGCCTCAAGATTCCCAATGTGACCGAGGAGGCCATCATCTCAGCCTTCTCCGACGATGTGCCTGACGTCAAGATGAAGGATGAGCTGGCGATGCATGAAGACCTGTGCACGTCGTTGGAGTTGTTCAACTTGGCGACCAAGTGCGCCAGGGCTGAGGAAGGACGCCTTTCCCTCCTCGAGCTGCCGGCTGCAGACCCGGAAGAGAAGAAGCCCAATGTCAAGGACGTGAAGCGCAAGGGGGCTGCCGTGCTCGCGGCAGAACCAGACACCAAGCGAGGTAGGGATCAGCCTGAGTCTTCCAAGGGCAGCTGGTACTACGTGTACCACGACCTCCACACCCACAACACCAACGAATGTCAAGAACTCAGAGCCGTGCAAGAAGGGCGAATCGGTCGACGCCCCGACCGCAGTTATCGAGGCTACGGCCGAGGAGGACGAAGAAACACATGACACTGGGAAGACCGTGGCCCTCGCCAAGGGTGGCGCGACCGACCTCGCGAGCACCGCTGGCAGGATCAGCCTCGCGAGGGAGGCTGGAGGGATCAGCCTCGCGAGGATCGCCCTCAAGGCAACGCAAGCCTCCCTCCTCTACCACCGCAGCCAAGGAGAAACGAAGACCATCATCAGGATGAGGGGTCTGGGGGCTTCCAGGAGCCGCGCGCAATCACTTGCATCCTGGGCGGAGCTCAAGCCCCAGCCTCCCGGCGCATCTTCAAGCAGTTCGCCCGCGAAGTGAATGCAGTCCTCCCCAAGCTCGAAGCCACGCGCCCTCTTAGGTGGTCAGCATGCACCGTCACGTTCAGCTCAGCGGATCAGCTCAAGTGCGCGGCCACAACCGGAGTCCTCCCGATGCTTTGTTCCCCAATCATCAGCAACGTGCAAGTCACCAGGACCCTCATCGATGGCGGAGCAGGGCTCAATGTCCTGTCCGTAGAGACATTCAACAATCTCCAAGTGTCGTACAATCAGCTTCAGCCAACCAAGCCTTTCTCCGAGTGACCGATGGCTCCACAGTTCCGATTGGGCAGGTCCGCCTCCCTGTCACCTTCCGGGCGCGCAACAACTACCGCACCGAGCTCATCGACTTCGACATCGCCCACATTCGCCTGCCATACAATGCCATCCTCGGGTACCCAGCTCTTGCCAAATTCATGGCCGTGACTCATCACGGCTACAATGTCCTCAAGATGCCAGGAAGCGGTGGAGTCATCATGGTGCCTTGTGAAGACAGGGACGCAGTGTGCTCCCTGGAGCGTGCTTTTCAAGCCGCGTCACTTGAAGACCAAGATCGCAGGAGCGGGAGGCTCCCCGAGGCTGCTCCCAAGAAGAAGAAGACATCGCCTGGCCCGGCCCCTCGGGAGGCAGGCCCCTCGGGGTCCGCGCCTGTTCAGGGCGCACCTCCTCCTGTCGCATAGGAAGGCGCGCCCTGCGCCCTCCTCGAGCAAGGCTCGGGGGCTCTCTCCTGGAGGGCCACCGACCTTGCTAAGATCACGAGGGAGGCACTTGGGAACCACTTGGAGGCGTGTTTCAAAGCACGTTTTCCTCAGGAAGGAGCGAGGCAAGGAGGGCCAAACCCTCAGGAGTTCGTCAGCCAGATCATTCAGGAGCTGCAGGAGTCAAGATTCATGAGTGGCAGCTGTCGCTTACCCGCCGTAGCTCCCCATCCAGGCGAGGATGGTGGGCTGCGCGTCTCCATCGACATACCAGGGCTCTACCGAGCCGCCTCTCAGGAGCGCCTCTGGCCCTCACGCGTGGGGCATTGTGAAGGTCCACCCCACAGCTACGTTCGCATGCCTTACGGTTTGCTGAACACGGCTGCCACGCGCCAGCGCCTCATGAGGAGCATCCTGGAGGCTCAAGAGGCCAGGAGTTCCGCAGTCCTGGCGGAGATGGAGATGGTCCGCGAGGAGCCACCAACACCTCCGGAGCCTCCCGAGGCTCCTGGGCCAGGGGGCTCGTGAAGATCGGCTTCCGCAGCCCAAGACGTCCGCTACTTCAGCATCCCTTCGTCTTCAACATTATCAGGTGACATCCTTCGAGTTTCATTTCCAGCTGGGAGCGCCCCCCCAGGGATGCATCATTCCCAGGCCGCGTGGGTCCGTCCCTGCGGCGTGTATCCCTTTTGCTTCATGTTCCTAGCTTACTTTACTGGGGGCGCCCCTCGGGCTGCATCATCCCCAAGCCACTTGGGCCAGACCCAGCGGCATGTACCCCTCTCCTGTTTATTTGGATTGTGCATTTGACCCATCATGATTGTTATTTGGTGCATGTCCACGGCACCCCTTCTTCCTTCATGTCGGCCGCTTGCACGTTAAAGGGGGGGGTACCTGAGCATCGTGACTCATGGGCTCCTCTTGGCTCTCGGCCCTCACCCTCGGCATTGTCCACGGCATCGGGACACAGCATACCAGCGGACGGCCGAGACCCGCTCGAGGGCCGGGACCCGAGGGCGTGGGCGTCGACATCTAACCAAATTTGCAGGAACACATTACAAGTTAAGGCTCGGTGCAGGCGCAACCCGCCTTGAGGTAGGGCCCGTGAGTCCTGCTGGCTCACAGTGCCAGATACACCTCATCAGGCCCTACCGTGCCAGCCACGTGTCGATGGGCTGTACACGCCCCGGGGCTCCTCCCGAGGGGAGCCCCTCCCACGCACCAATGGAAGCACCATGCTACACGCCGGTGGCGACCTTTGCTAAGGAGTGGCTATGCCCGTACACATACTGAGCGCTATGCTCAGCTGGTGATAAACAAGCTGAGGGTGGCCCCGGCGCATCAACCTCGGGGAGCCCAGGCTCGATGTCTGGCCTCATCATGCGCCTCCCGTCGGGAGTGCAGCCGAGGGGGCTGGGCACGGGCTATGCAGGTCATGCCAGACGCCGCCACCCAGCCAGGCCCCTCGGACCTGGTTCGTCAGACGCCCCTCCCGGCGGAGCCAAGGTACGAAGGCCATTTGAACATCAAGGGGGACTCCTGAGCATCGCGACTCAGGAGCCTAACTAGTCACGTAGCCCCTCACCCCTTAGTTCCGAAAGGCTAGCGGCGGTTGATGTATGCGCGGGGCCGGGCTCTGCAGACGTAGAATGGTAATTCACCCATATATCTCACCTCCCTACTTGCTGTTCGTGCGCCAAGGGGGACTCCTAAGCATCGCGACTCAGGAGCCTAACTTGTCACGTAGCCCCTCACCCCTTGGTCCCATCCTGGTTTCCGGTCGGGGCTAACAGCGGCTGAGGTATGCGCGGGGCCGGGCTCTGCCGGCGTAGAACATAAGCAAGTAGGAAGGAAAAGCGCAAATCTCAAGGAATTCAAAAGAAAATATTACAGTCCATAACTGTTTTCACAACGCCAGACGCAAGTTTAAACGCCTCCCCGAGGCATGATGCATGTTGCAGAGCCAAAGCGGGGCCAGGAACCACAAAGGAGTCACTTGTTGGCAGCACCGTCAGCGGCAGAGCTGCTTGGCCAGGCGGGTTCGCCTCGTGAAGCCTCGGGATCGGCAGCCTCGCCCGGCTTAGTCTTGAAGGCTCGAACCGCCAGTGAGCCTCCGCTCGACCCTTCACGGCCTCGGCCGTGGCGGTAACAAGCTCGCCGCTCACGGGCTCCAGCAGGCTATCGAGGTCGACGTCGGGGTCGCGAAGGTAGACGTGGGTAAGGACGCGCGTTCGCGCTGCAGAAGACAGGACATGCGCCTCGGCCTCAGCCGTGGGGCCAAGGCCAAGGTTGACATCTTCAAGGGCGCGGACCCGGGAAGGGAAGCAGCTTGGCGAGCCGTCCTCGGCGCCCGGCCAGCCAGGCTTTCGAGCCGATTTCAGTCGCGAACTCAGCAAGGTGCGAGCCTTCGCCTCCAGCTCCGCGAAGGCCACACGGTCCTTGGAGAGGAACCGCGCCTTGCCGTCCAGCTCGATCCTCTTCGCCTCCAACTCCTGCTCCAGCACGCCCAAGCGGTCACGGCGCCGGTCAAGCTTGGCATCCCGGTCCTTGGCGGCCGCCTCACGAGCCTTCTTGTCTTCCTCCTTCTCTTGGCGGACGCGGGCCTCCTTGGCAAGCTGGTCGCGCTAGCTCGCTCTCCAGCGCCTTGCAGCGACCTCGGACATCGGCTACCTCCCCCAAGGCAGCGTCGCGAGCGGCCTTTGCCCCAAGGACGGCCTGTTTCTCCTCGTCGCAAGCCGTCGCAGCCTGAACCAGCGCCGCTCGAATCGAAGCATCAGAGCGAACCCAGCCAGAGGCCAGCTCCAAGCGTCCGGCCACCAAGCGAGGGTCGGTGCCCAGAAGATCTTGCCGCAGCTGGTCCAATTCAGTGGAAGCATGATCCAGGACAGTAGGAGGAGTCGGAGAGACAGCAGTTGGCGGAGCAGGAGGAAAGGACGGCAGCGTAATCACAGCATCATGAGGCGGGACCTTCTGCACCCCGGCGACTGCGGCAGTGGCATCAGGCAAGGATACCTCGGGAGTCGCTTGGGCCATGGGGGCTGAGCTCGCCCTAGCTAGCTCCGCCAGGCCTCGCGAGGATGAGCGGGCAGGAGAGGCCCGTGTCTTGCCGTCACCTTCTTTCACGGACGGAGGCGCCGCCCCGCATGAAGCCTCAGGAGCTCCCTTCAGCTTCTTCGCCGCAGGCGCCAGCCTAGCCAAGGAATACAGATATCAAGCCTCAGCAGCAAAGCAAGGAATAAAACAAGAATCAAGCACATACTGGTCATCACTCGTGGGCTCGAGCAACCTCCGACCAAACTTGAAGCCCGAGAGCCGGCTACAGGGATCAGCCACAAGAGGCTCGGGAGTAGGAGGCGCGTCTGCAGATCGTCACGGAGCTGGGGAAGACCCGCGGGGGACCAGCCCCGTCCTGTCCTTCTTCGGGATCAGGGGCAAGCTCTCGCCGCCCCGCTCATCGCCATCCTCATCGTCGTCCGGCAAGAGGCGGAGAGCGCGGGACCTGCGCCGGGGAGGGGCGCTCTCTACTCCCTATCGGTCGCCTCGGAGTCAGGCCCCTCTCCCTGCTCCTTTTCTTCCTCCTCTTCGCTGGAGTCGCCGGAGGACACGTTCACCGTCGCCAGGGTCGCCGGGTCCTCGGGAACCTCCGCGGGCACAGGCCCGTCCCCATTGAAAGCGGGCATGGAGTCCACCACCTGCTCCCAATTATTTCGAAGGAACAAGGGTACAGGAGCACCCTCCAGCCTCGCCACGTCTCCCCCGACCAAAGATTGGAGGACCGCGGCCAGATCTTCGTCGGCCAAAACTACGGGGCTCGGGCGAGGCCTCCACACCGAGGCAATCTTGTGAGCGGGGCCACCAGTGCTCCAGAACTCCCTCGGGAGGCGACGCCCGGTCAGCTTCGTCGTCGCCATGTTGCCCGGCCACAGGTCCGAGTTCATCTTCTCCAGCACTGGCTTCGCGCGGGGATCCACGAGTTCCGCGCGAGACCAATCGTCGATGGGCGTGGGCTGCTCCGTGGGTAGAATCAGCCGAGGATGGATGCGCCCAGCATCTACCATGACCCACTTGCTCCTGAAGCCTTCAATCCTCTTCCTGGGCTTCGAGATGGTGTTGGAGCTGCCGTACGCGACAAAGCTCGCTTACGCGGTGATGGGGCCGCGAGAGGCCCGGAGGTAGAAGTAGTGGCGCAGCAAGGCCACTGAGGGCTGCACCCCGACATGAGCCTCACAATAGTAGGCGAAGATCGCCAGGAGAAGAACAGAGTTGGGGTGGAGGTGCAGAGCTTGTAGTTTGTAATGGCGAAGGACAGTGTCACATCCCTAGCTTCTGGCTTTGCACTAGGCTAACTTCATGTGTGCATCATGTTTAAATTTTATTTAACTTGAAATGGGGATGTTCAAACCCTAGCATTAAATCAACTCAACTAGGGTGGATTAAAATCTTTTTCAATAAACCCAAAATGCCCTTGAGAAAAGTTCATCATTTTTGGATTGGTTTAAAACTTACGCAAAAATGGTGCACATATCTCTAGGTCATTCCTAGATTTTTGAATTAAATCATATTGTATTTGACTTTGGGCATTTAAACACTATAATTAATTTAAATGCTCAGATAATGCTGAAATTAAATGTGGGCCACTGGAATAATCCAGAGAGTGTCCACAAATTATTCCAGCATTTTACAAAATGCTTTAGTATTTTTTACTAAAGCCAAAACAGCAGCAGAAAAAAATAGAAAACATAAACTAAAAGAGAGAGAGAGAGAGGGCGAGTTATTACCTGGCCACTTACCTGGAAGCCCACTGGCCCAAAGACCTGTCTGGCCGTGCCGACCACCTGCTTCCTCTCGCCAGGCAGAGGAGGCGCGCCACAAGACGCCTAGCTCGCCACGCAGCTCCCTGGCCGCCTGCCCCGCTTGGACAGCGTGGCCACGCCCCGAAGCCACTCCTCGGCGCCGCCCCGACCCTGCCGACACCCCCATTCTCCCCCTGGCTCTCTCCCTCGTCCTCTCCCTCTATGGACGACGCGCCCGTAAGCCGCCGCCGCCGTAGTCGACGCCACTGCCTCTCCCTCGACCCCTCACCGTGTCTACGAGCTCCGCCTCCTTCTCCCGCGACTCTCCGTCAACTCGCACGACGCCGGATGCCCTGCATCACCCTCTGCACCGCCATCCTCGCCGCCTCTGCCCCGAGATCGCTGGCGACCTCCCGTCGTCATCAGCCCCTCCCCGAGCACGCCGAGGCCACCCCTGCACTCCCCGTGAGCTCCTCTTCCTTCTCCCCTAGCCATGTTACTCGAGATGCCCCCTAACCCCGTTGGCCATCATGGCCGGGAGCTCGGCTCCGCCCGGCCATGTCGCCCAGCCACACACCTCACGGAACCCGCAACCGAGCACGCCACCATGGTCGGCGTCCTCGAGACGAACGCGACCAACCCCGCCCCGCCATGCACCGTAGCCCCTTCTCCCTCCTCCGAACTCCAGCCGCCGCCGTCGAGCTCGCCGACGTCGCTTCTGGCGTCCCCGTGTCCAACCACCTGCACCACTGGATGCGGCAGCTCCCCAGCTACACGTAGCACGTCTCCTCCGTCAATTTGGTCACCGGAGGACCAATTCCGAGGCCCTTCGCCGCGTCTGGCCTCGCCGGCATCGAGTCGCCGGCGGGTTTGACCCCGCTGACTAGGGGGTTGACCTCCCATGGGTCCGGGCAAGTGGGCCCAGAGTCCTGGTAATTTTAGTTTAGTACTAATTAACTTTTAGTTAACCAGCTAAGTCACTGGCATGTGGGCTCATGCCCTAATTAACTTAGATTAGTATTTAACTTAGCATTAATCAACTCGGTTAAATAGCTGTGACACTGACACAAGGGCCCCAGGTCAGGTTTGACCTGGACCGGTCGATTGACGTGACGTCCATCGACGGCGGTCGATAAATCCTTTTCTGGATTTATTCGTTTTTAGGAAATTCCAGAAAATAGTGCTAACTTCTAAAAATCATATAAAATCAACCGTAACTCCAAATGAAATAATTTTTGTATGAAAATGATCAGAAGAATCCAATCTATCCATCTGTACCATTTTCATGCATGATAGAACAACTTAGGGCTGCTGTTTAGGACAAATTATATAAAGGGCATTTAAACCATCACATATGGAGTTTGAATTTGAATCTTTGGTTCAAACCAACTTCATTTAACCTGCTGCTAGTTGCATTAGCTCAAACCACATCATATTGCCATGTCATGATCATGCATCATATTGTGCATTGCATTGATGGTGTTTCCTTCCGTGTTGCCGAGGTTTGTCCCCTCTCAGTAAACGACATACCGACGATGAGTTCGATGACACCGATGAAGAACTATATTATCTTAAGAAGTGCCAGGCAAGCAAAACCCCCTTGTTCATTCCGGTACAATCCCACTCTCTCGCTCCTGCTCTCTTTTAATGCATTAGGACAACAACGATTCATCTGTTACTTGCTGCAGTAGTTGAACCCCTTTCCTCTGCATGACCTGTCATTGCCACTATAAATAGATGAAACCCACTAGCATGAGTAGGAGTTGTTTGAGCCCTGATGTGCCTACTCATTCATGCTTGTTTGTCATGCCTGCTATTGCTTAGAGTTGTGTCAGGTCTGATTCATCAGGGATGAATTGGAGGTGTGTGAACATGTCCTACTATGTGTGAGCTAAGTGTGTGAACACGATTTGGTAAAGGTAGCGGTGAGAGGCCATGTAGGAGTACATGGTGGGTTGTCTCATTGCAGCCGTCCTCAGGAACTGAGTTCTGTGTTTGTGATCCATGAGCAGTTACTACCACGCATTGGAATGCTTAAGTGCCCCTCTCGACTTATTAATCAACCTGATCTCTGTCCAGGAGTTGCAACTAGTTTCTGGTGTTTGTAGGTAGTGTTAGTAGTCTACCAAGTGGCACCCAGTACAGGTGGGCTTGGGACAGACTAGGCACCATGGCACGGTGTACCAAGCGTAGAACCACCCATCGAGGTGGGATTGGGAACCCTGCTCACATCGTTTGGGACCGTGAGCGACACCCCAGCCGGATCTCCTTGCAGATGGAACCCGAATAGGCGATAAACCTAGATGAGAGACTTGTGTGGTTAGTCAGGTCGTGGCCGACTCCCTCGCCAGGCTTCCGCTTGAAGGTTGCCGAGATACACGTCGTGTACATGGTGGTAAGTGGCGAGAGCGTGTGTGAAGAAGTACACCCCTGCAGGGTTAATATGATCTATTCGAATAGCCATGTCCGCGGTAAAGGACTTCTGGGTTGCATGTACAGTTCATAGACAAGTGAAAGTGGATACTCTAAAATGCGCAAGATAAGCGTGAGTGCTATGGATGGCGTTCTCGTAGGAAGACGGGAGCGGATCCATAGTGGTGTATTGATATGGTGAATATGTGGACTCGTGTGCGCCACCTCAAGAGAGTTACTTGCAGTCGTAGTGTAGGATAGCCACCGAGTCAAAGCTGGCTTGCTGCAATCGAACTCCACCACCCCCTTTGTTGATACTGATGCATATGTAGATAGTTCTGATGTAAGTCTTGCTAAGTACATTTGTACTCACGTTTGCCTATTTTATGTTTTTGCAGAGAGACTTCAGTCTCGCTACTAGTTCCGCGTGGACTTCGACGTTTAGCTTGATACCTCAGCTACGATCTTGTGCCCTCGGCAGGATCTGGTAGATAGTCAGGCTTCTCAGCCTTTTTCATTTGAAGATGTCTGTACTCAAACATGTTAAGCTTCCGCGTGTGCTTTGTTTTGTATGCTCTGAATGTTGGGTCATGAGACCCATGTTTGTAATATCTCGCTCCTCGGAGCCTAATGAATAAGTACTTGAGTCGTAGAGTTATGTTGTGATGCCATGTTGTACTTACACATATCAAGCATATTGTGTGTATGTATGAAATGCTTGGTATGTGTGGGATCCAACAATCTAGTTGTTTATCCTTGGCAGCCTCTCTTATGGGGAAATGTAGTCTAGTGCTTCCATGAGCCATAGTAGTCCGCTACAGCCCGGTTCACCGGAGTCCTGCTAGCCCAGCACTACTGCTCCGGAACACTTGACTGGCCAGCATGTGTTTCACTTCGTTCATGTGTCTGTCCCTACGGGGAAATGTCACGCGGTGACATCCGGAGTCCTGCCTAGCCTGCTACAGCCCGGGTTCCCGCAGTCCTGTTAGCCCAGTGCTACAGCCCAGATTCACACGCTGTTGACTGACATGCTCGAAGTTGATTCATGTATGCATGTCCCCATGGGTTAGTGCCGCTTTGGGTTCACGACTAGCCATGTCGGCCCGGGTTCTTTGTCATATGGATGCTAGCGACACCATCATATACGTGAGCCAAAAGGCATAAACGGTCCCGGGCCATGGTAAGGCGACTCCATTAGAATACCGTGCGTGAGGCCGCAAAGTGATATGATGTGTTACCGGCTAGATCGATGTGACTTGGAATCGGGTCCCGACAGCTTTGGTATCGAGCTTTGTTGCTGTGGGATTACCAAGCCAAACCGGTCAAAGTTGTGTCTAGAAATGCTTTAGTTATGTAAGGGAATTGATTGTGGAAGGGAACGTAAGGCTCTTTTTACTCCTTATAACTCATGGCCTTCTGATCTGAGTCATCCTCTTCTCTTCTACGGGGATTAAGAGCTAGGCCTTCTCATCTATCTATCAGTATGACGTGTTACTAATCCATAGACTTTTAAGATTGTTGGTTTTAAGCCCCAGTTCAGTTTCTACTACTTCCGTGTGTTCATAGTTGGTCTCGTAATCTTGATATTGTGATGATTGAGTGGTTATGCCACCATTTTTGCAGGATGTCTCAAATCATTTTGAGCATTTACAGCCGTTATGCTGTCCGAGTCATCCCAGGTCTCTAAATAGTCTGATGCATTTGCAAATCCTTTCTTTCCATTTCCGATGTCCTTTTTGGTCAGAATAAGCACACTAACCAGAGTGTTGAGGTACTTCGCTGCCTCGGCATATATGTTGGAGCTATTATTATGAACCTAGGTGTTTAGGGAGTTTCCTAGCAATCTAGCCATGTTTTGTGTTCCCAGTGTGATGATTCTGGCCACCAATCTCGAAAGCATCCCGTGATGCCATTTAGTAGTAGGTATTCTACTCCTGGGTTTCTGAACCCGAGACTCACACTACTTACTTCATGTTGATAGTGATTGCTAGTTCCTTTAGGTTATTAGTAACCTTTGTGATAGTCCTCAAGGTCCATGGTACATCATTCTTCGAAATACCATGAACCATTCTTGGCAGAAGTTCCCTGAACCAAGAGATCACGACAAGAGTGCTCTCGATGGATTCTCCATTCTATTTTGCGACTCTGCCAGTTCAACCTTTTTGCATGGGTTATCTGGAAGAAATATGCTGAATTTGTTCGGCATACCAATCCATGCATCCACAACTCAGAAAAACATGTGTTCCTTTGAGTTGTCTCTCTTTAGTTGTTTTCTCGCCCTCGTCTATCGATTGATAGTCAGGAGTAGTTATGCATTCGTGTTCATCGATGCCACTACTCTTGTGGCCCGTCAAGCCATTCTATTCGGGAATGACTAGGAGAAACAAACTCCAGTATCTCATCCATTTCCGGGATTGGATCAAAGTAGTTATACTTCGCAGATCAAAATACCAATCCAACTTTTGCTTTGTTATACCTTGGAGTGTTACCATCTTTATGTCAAGAGTGTCATGAGAATTGCACCACCTCTTATGAATTCTTGACGCAGTATTACTTCTTGCCATCATTGTTCATTCCTCGGTTCCCGTGTTATTGTAACCGGAATGCCGACAAGTGTACCGTGATGTGTGAAATCGATACGCCTAGCAACCCCCTTGCTTGGTAGTTAATGGACAATATTCTCATTCTTAGCGTGTTGGTTATTAAATCATCATCCTAAGATTGATCGTGCTACCTAGTCCTTATTTCCGGTGCACTCTTCGATCAATGAGTTAGGATTGTGCCAATCCCTCGCTCTTTTGATCATATCGTCTTGCCCTGAAAAGCAAGATTTTTCTCGAGCTTAGTAGCATATCGGTGGTTCGTGATTTTCCAAATATCTTCTCGGAGGTATCACCAGGTTGTCACCTGACCGCTATGTTGAGTTCGTGATCAAGTTGGTTCCTTGTAACCACCCCCTTCTCCAAGAATCTGTGTTGGATACCCCTGAGCTAGTTGGTTAAGCCAAACAACAACGTGGAGAGTTGGAAGGTAAAAGCTTGTTCGACTTAGTCATTTTAAGGGATATCTTGTATGTGTGTTGAAGAAAGTTGATATTTTCATCGACTGACCCTCGTGATCAGTTAATGGACCTATCATCCTAACCAAAACTTTGATTTGAGTATGGGCTATCACCAAATCAAATCAGTACCATCGATGTTCGTAATGTTGTCTTACTCGTGGTTGATCCCTCGAGCATACACCATTACATCTTTTGGTCTGACCAATGCTATCACCGTGTTCACATGATGGTGGAAGTCCAGTGATATGGAAATTACGATGAGTTGCTGTTGGGCCCATCAGCAGCATTTTGTCTCCCCCATGATTCATGTTGAACATCAACCTAGTGTTGAAAATTTTGTAAGCAATGCCTTCGTGTTCCATTCATGAAGCTTATGCTTGGATGGAAGAAGTGACTTCCTCGAATTCATGTGCATTTGGTGCAAGTTGCCGCCGTGAGTTCGAGAAAGATTGTTTTTGCCTCCTCTGGAACCATCCCAAGTTAGTCATGCACGTGCGAAGTATTCTATGGTTTGATAGGCTCGCTACCTCCAGTCCATATGTGTCCCTAGCACACCAAGCCACTGATTGATTTTTTTCAAGGAGAAGAAGTTTCTTCTTAAGAGCTAGACTTACGCAAGGACTTCGATATCCTCGTTGATGGTTCCCCCTGAACTCGGTAGTGTTTCTGTAACATCCCAAATTTTGGAATGTTAATATAATTAATTGAATTGTTTGTTTGTTTGCTTGAGTTTAATAAACTTGAGTGAAATTTGAACCTTTTCAAAAACTTTTGAATGAGAGGGAATAAAATGACTTTCCCCTTCTCCGGTAAATTCAATTCATCCTATTAGAATCAATGAGAGAAGATGACATGACTTCTTCAACTATAAAGAATTTGAACGGAGTTTTGCAATTTAATTCTTTCAAATATTTGCACTTGCTTCTCTATTTTTCTTCCCGAGAAATACCCGAAAAATAAATTCTTGCAAGCAAGAAAGAGCGGAGGAAAATGACCCTCCAAAATCAGGGGCATTTTTGAAAATATTTGAGCCAAGAAAAACCAAAGTTTTTATTTAAAAATTATTTGCAAAAAGAAATAAAGCCTTTAGGGATTTTCTGAAAAACATTTTTTTAAGTTTTATTTTGGCCGTGGAATAATGCTCATCATCTACATTTTATTTTTCTGATAATTTTAGTATATAAAAACTCTTTATTCCGAATTGATTTGATTTCCTTTTTATTGTTTTAGTTTCCTAATTTTAAAAATAGGAATGGAATCGTTTTTATTAGGAAAAACCTGCTGGCCCATTAAGCACTTTCCTATTCTAGCCCAACAAGAGATCATCTCCTTCCTCTGTTTCCTCTCACGTTACATAAGCTTTCCATATCCATGGAGACAGGAAACTCCACCTTCCCGATCTCCCTCGTCTTTCCATCCCAGCGCCTCCCGAGACCGCCTATAAATCCCCCTCCCTCTCCTCGTTCCATTTTTCCCATCACCACGCCCCCGCCCTGCCCGTAGCCGTCTCGCCACCGTCCTCCGTTTCCTACCGAGAAACGCTCACCAGGAGCTCTCCCAGGAGCCCGACGCCAGGAGTGAGCAGCACCTGAGGCGCCCAGCGCCACCTCCCCAGCGCCGACCCCCACCTCGCCGGTGACCTCGCCCCCTCGGGAGCAGCCCTCCACATCGCCGTCTCCTTCCTGCCATCTCTGCCTCACGTACAGGTAACTCCGTTTTCGTTTTTCAGATTTATTTCCGTAACAGATTTAGTTCCGTTCTTGTTTAGCTTATAACTTTTGATCTAGAAGTCCAATGATGCTGATTCGTTTTGCGTTAGATCACAATTTTCTTGTAGTTTCCAAAAATATATTATTTGTCTATGTTTGGATTTATAAAAATTGAGTTAGATCAGATTTGAATTAAAGCTTGTTTTGCTTATTCCGGGAGTTTAAAAATAGATTTTAATTAATTCTTTTTGCTCCTGGTCTCTAGGACCTTTGTTTATCCAGTAGTATTTAGTATTTTATTTTCAGGTTAATTTAAATTAGGTTTTTAGCAAAACAGTACTGTTTTAATATTAGTTCTGTTTTAGCTTTTTATTTATTGTTTTTATTAGTTTTAAATTATTTCTTTTTGTCATTTTTGACAAAATTAGTTGTGTTTCTGTTAGACAACAGGAGAAAATTTGTTTTTACTTAAATTTTTTTTTATTTTCCTTAGTTTTGTATGAAACCTTCTATAGGTCATAGTTAGAGTTTTATAAAAGCTTTTTATTTGTTTCTTTTTGCAAATAAAATTTTATGGAACAAAAATACTGTCTGTTAAATTAGTTATTTTACATTTTATTTTCTGTTAATTTATTAGTTTAGTATTTTAATTGTTGTTAAGTTTTTACTTACGGCAAAACTATATTAGATGTTTGTAGCAAAGTCATAGATCTTCGTTAGTAGTTTTTCTTTGTAGTTTTATTTGAAGTTTCTTTTGATTTTGTTTGAGTTTTACTATCGATTTTCCTTGCTGTTTTGATTGTTATTTCGAGTGCTGTTTTAAAATTGTTTGCTAGGATGTTTGCTTATGTGAATGCTATGTTTGACTATATAGATTTTCAACGGAGTGACGATTAGTTCTACCAAGTCATTTTCTGACAGCGTTGTTATCTTCATCAAGTATTACCGAGCAAGTTCACTTTGACCATGCTTTCATACCTATGTTTTATTGCATTTAGTGGCATCTTTGCAACCACCCCTCAGTAGTGATATTGAAATTCTTGTAGTTGAGTAGTATGCATGAGGTAGGAACCCATCACCCTGTTACCAAGCCGGGACGATATTTTATTTTGATGCTACGCTATAGTAGACGGGGTTTGGTATGAGTGCACGAGTGGTGTGAAGAAGGAGGACTTTACGTCAATGACGACAACTCCATGATGGAATCTGCAAGGACTGCATCTTCAAGACCTCAAGACTTCAAGACTCGAGACAAGAATTCAATACACACTCTTTGGGTGAAGGGCGGTTGTGGGCACCTGGAGAACCCAGTGGTTGGCGGGATGCATGGAGAAGCGCCATGACATCTTCTTGAAAGCTTCACCCAGACTCAAAGAGACGGAAGAATACTTCATGCCCGAAGCTTACCGTGCAACCGCAAGTCATTATGGGCTCGGCTTGGTTGACCTTAGTGGTGACTCTGGCTGGGGCCGGTACTAGCAGATGTAGAACTACGGTAGGATGGGATGAGTACCGGACGGTGGTCGAGGAACTCTTCGAAGACCATGTTTGATCGTCTTGTTCTCAAACACCACGAAGTGCGAGAGCGTAAAAGAGGATCGAATCTTGCGGGTAAAGTGTACAAACCTCTGCAGAGGGTTTTAAACCTAATCGATTAGCCGTGTCCCGATTCACGGACAATTTGAGCATCTGGACTTGGATCTATCTCAGAACTCTCAACACCGGATTGATAACTTAATTGTGGGCAACTTATGATGATTTTGGGCTGTGAGACATCGGTTGGCGGAACCATGTCATGATAGAAAACTCCATAGTACAGACTTCATTTATTCCTTTGATGTAGGGAAAATAAAATCAGCTTTTACATAAACAAAACTCAGATCTGAGCCACAAAGCCAAATTGCATATAGTATAGTTTTACCATCTGTTTAATCATGTTGTGATCTTGCGGTACATTCAATGTATCTTGACCTACGGCTGCAACGTATCATGTTGCAGATATTTCCTCGATGAGTCAGAGTTACGATACAGGGTTACGGTCTACACTCAACCTGCTGATGGCGTTGATGGGACTCCACACCCGTTTGATTGTTTCGCTGGGTATTTTGAGGTATATATCATTTTACGTTATTTATAAATGTGATTGTACTTTGATATATACATTGATGTCTTGTGTGTGCCCGACATCTTGATCCGAGGATGGCACAGATACCACGAAGGCTTGACCGTCTGAGGTCGGTCGCTCTGAAATGGTATCGAGCACATGTTGATCTGTAGAACGTGACCCTAGAAACCGGAAAAGCCCTTAGGACAGGATATCTCAAAAACTTTATTTACAAAAAGACTCTTACTTCTCATCTTTTCTGAATTTATCAAATAGACCCTCTCACCTCAAATAGTTAGAATATACCCTTATCCTTTGATCACCCGGAGGATCAACTGAAGGCGCTCAAGAAGGATTTGATATCGGAGAACTGATGACCCCTTGAGTAAAGAGGATTTCACCATGTATTAGAAGCTACAACAGTTGAAGACTCAAGATTTGAAGTTCCTGAAGAAATATTTGACCTTTAGAAGACCAAACCCCTGTTACACACTTACGTTAGATGCGACGATGTGTGAGCTGTCATTTGTTTGATGTTTTCCGACAGCCACAAAGTAAAACTTGTTTCTTCAAAAACTATTGTTTGTATTGTGTGTATATCCCTCCCCACCTCTCTCATATCTCATCCCAAAACTTTTGGACCCAGTAGATGATGAATGAAGTTGGGTGATATTCTACGAATCAAGACTCGGTAGGAGGCGAGAGCTATGGATGCAGAACATGGAGAAAGTCACTTAGGAGCAATTTGGTTTCAAGGAAGTATGAGGTTCAATATGCTCTTGATATTTTACAGAAAGTGCTGCAACCTGGTGGAAAATGCATCAAGCCATACAGGAATTAATGGAGTAAGAACTTGGGAGGAATTCAAGAAGACCCTGATGAGATCACGTCTTATCCGGAAGCACAATGATACACCAAGAAATAAACCTTGTGCCTGCAAGATTTGCGGAGAAATAGGACACACCTAGAAGGTTACACAAAAACCTGAGAGTGGTGAAGTAACGATAGATGTTTTGTTTGGCTTGCGAAACCATGGAATTACTCGAACCCGGTTCGAGAACAAGAGAAATTCTGCAATGCTTGTGAGTATGCCCAAGTGTTAGAATACGTGATTCGATATTTACGTATGTGGTAATGATTCAAATGCGGGATGGATTGGCCCCCATACGAAGACTTCTATCATGAACTATCATATGTTGATGGAAAATCGAGAGCCTCGAAAACCTTAGAAGAGTGTCGACACGATAAGCCATAAAACCATAGAATGGTAGTACGATGGAACCCCATTACAGGCAACCGTTGCCAAGCGTAGGTTATCTGGTGAAGTTCAACCCGAACCGTTTCTGCAGGAGAAACCATTAATGGTAGACCACCATGAGTGTTTCGATAGTTGTCTAGAATGGACACAGACCGATCAGCTAAGAAGATCCGGTCTCGGACGAACTTCAACTTTGACGAACCGACCCAAGATTACGAGGAAAACTCTATGCTTACGACAAAAGAGCTTTAATGAAGGAGCTATTGTAAGATATGTGAAGAGGCATACATTGTCAGCCTCCGGAGGAAGTATCTGAGTTTATTGGGCTGTAACCTTGCATTTTAAGTGTGGTAGCACCCCTGACCTTCTCGACCAAAACAATTGCTAGAAGACCCCAACCCCTAACCTTTTCTTGCTAGCCTCTTGAATCTAGGGGCGAGATTCATTCTAAGTGTGGTAGGTTTGTAACATCCCAAATTTTGGAATGTTAATATAATTAATTGAATTGTTTGTTTGTTTGCTTGAGTTTATTAAACTTGAGTGAAATTTGAACCTTTTCAAAAACTTTTGAATGAGAGGGAATAAAATGACTTTCCCCTTCTCCGGTAAATTCAATTCATCCTATTAGAATCAATGAGAGAAGATGACATGACTTCTTCAACTATAAAGAATTTGAGCGGAGTTTTGCAATTTAATTCTTTCAAATATTTGCACTTGCTTCTCTATTTTTCTTCCCGAGAAATACCCCAAAAATAAATTCTTGCAAGCAAGAAAGAGCGGAGGAAAATGACCCTCCAAAATCAGGGGCATTTTTGAAAATATTGAGCCAAGAAAAACCAAAGTTTTTATTTAAAAATTATTTGCAAAAAGAAATAAAGCCTTTAGGGATTTTCTGAAAACATTTTTTAAGTTTTTATTTTGGCCGTGGAATAATGCTCATCATCTACATTTTATTTTTCTGATAATTTTAGTATATAAAAACTCTTTATTCCGAATTGATTTGATTTCCTTTTTATTGTTTTAGTTTCCTAATTTTAAAAATAGGAATGGAATCGTTTTATTAGGAAAAACCTGCTGGCCCATTAAGCACTTTCCTATTCTAGCCCAACAAGAGATCATCTCCTTCCTCTGTTTCCTCTCACGTTACATAAGCTTTCCATATCCATGGAGACAGAAACTCCACCTTCCCGATCTCCCTCGTCTTTCCATCCCAAGCGCCTCCCGAGACCGCCTATAAAACCCCCTCCTCTCCTCGTTCCATTTTTCCCATCACCACGCCCCTCCTGCCCGTAGCCACCTCGCCACCGTCCTCCTTTTCCTGCCTAGAAACGCTCACCAGGAGCTCTCCCAAGAGCCCGACGCCAGGAGTGAGCAGCACCTGAGGGCGCCCAGCGCCACCTCCCCAAGCGCCGACCCCCACCCTCGCCGGCGACCTCGCCCCCTCGCCGGAGCAGCCCTCCACATCGCCGTCTCCTTCCTGCCATCTCTGCCTCACGTACAAGTAACTCCGTTTTCGTTTTCAGATTTATTTCCGTAACAGATTTAGTTCCGTTCTTGTTTAGCTTATAACTTTTGATCTAGAAGTCCAATGATGCTGATTCGTTTTGCGTTAGATCACAATTTTCTTGTAGTTTCCAAAAATATATTATTTGTCTATGTTTGGATTTATAAAAATTGAGTTAGATCAGATTTGAATTAAAGCTTGTTTTGCTTATTCCGGGAGTTTAAAAATAGATTTTAATTAATTCTTTTTGCTCCTGGTCTCTAGGACCTTTGTTTATCCAGTAGTATTTAGTATTTTATTTTCAGGTTAATTTAAATTAGGTTTTTAGCAAAACAGTACTGTTTTAATATTAGTTCTGTTTTAGCTTTTTATTTATTGTTTTTATTAGTTTTAAATTATTTCTTTTTGTCATTTTTGACAAAATTAGTTGTGTTTCTGTTAGACAACAGGAGAAATTTTATTTTTACTTATTTTTTTTTATTTTCCTTAGTTTTGTATGAAACCTTCTATAGGTCATAGTTAGAGTTTTATAAAAGCTTTTTATTTGTTTCTTTTTGCAAATAAAATTTTATGGAAAAAAAATACTTTCTGTTAAATTAGTTATTTTACATTTTATTTTCTGTTAATTTATTAGTTTAGTATTTTAATTGTTGTTAAGTTTTTACTTACGGCAAAACTATATTAGATGTTTGTAGCAAAGTCATAGATCTTCGTTAGTAGTTTTTCTTTGTAGTTTTATTTGAAGTTTCATTTGATTTTGTTTGAGTTTTATCATCGATTTTCCTTGCTGTTTTGATTGTTATTTGAAGTGCTAAAATTGTTTGCTAGGATGTTTGCTTATGTGAATGCTATGTTTGACTATATAGATTTTCAGCGGAGTGACGATTAGTTCTACCAAGTCATTTTCGACAGCGTTGTTATCTTCATCAAGTATTACCGAGCAAGTTCACTTTGACCATGCTTTCATACCTATGTTTTATTGCATTTAGTGGCATCTTTGCAACCACCCCTCGATAGTGATATTGAAATTCTTGTAGTTGAGTAGTATGCATGAGGTAGGAACCCATCACCCTGTTACCAAGCCGGGACGATATTTTATTTTGATGCTACGCTATAGTAGACGGGGTTTGGTATGAGTGCACGAGAGTGGTGTGAAGAAGGAGGACTTTACGTCAATGACGACAACTCCATGATGGAATCTGCAAGGACTGCATCTTCAAGACCTCAAGACTTCAAGACTCGAGACAAGAATTCAATACACACTCTTTGGGTGAAGGGCGGTTGTGACGGGCACCTGGAGAACCCAGTGGTTGGCGGGATGCATGGAGAAGCGCCATGAAATCTTGCGAAAGCTTCACCCAGACTCAAAGAGGCGGAAGAATACTTCATGCCGGAAGCTTACTGTGCAACCGCAAGTCATTATGGGTTACGGCTTGGTTGACCTTAGTGGTGACTCTGGTGGGGCGGTACTAGCAGATGTAGAACTACGGTAGGATGGGATGAGTACGGACGGTGGTCGAGGAACTCTTCGGAAGACCATGTTTGATGCGTCTTGTTCTCAAACACCTGAAGTGCGAGAACGTAAAGAGGATCGAATCTTGCGGGTAAAGTGTACAAACCTCTGCAGAGGGTTTTAAACCTAATCGATTAGCCGTGTCCCGATTCACGGACAATTTGAGCATCTGGACTTGGATCTATCTCAGAACTCTAAACACCGGATTGATAACTTAATTGTGGGCAACTTATGATGATTTTGGGCTGTGAGACATCGGTTGGCGGAACCATGTCATGATAGAAAACTCCATAGTACAGACTTCATTTATTCCTTTGATGTAGGGAAAATAAAATCAGCTTTTACGCCAAACAAAACTCGAATCTGAGCCACAAAGCCAAATTGCATATAGTATAGTTTTACCATCTGTTTAATCATGTTGTGATCTTCTTGCGGTACATTCAATGTCTTGACCTACACGGCTGCAACGTATCATGTTGCGAGATATTTCCTCGACGAGTAAGAGTTACGATACTGAGGTTACGGTCTACACTCAACCTGCCGATGGCGTTGATGGGACTCCACACCCGTTTGATTGTTTCCGCTGAGTATTATGAGGTATATATCATTTCGTTATTTATACATGTGATTGTACTTTGATATATACATTGATGTACTGTGTGTGCCAAGATCTTGATCCGAGGATGGCACGGATACCTGAAGGCTTGACCGTCTGAGGTCGGGTCGCTACAGTTTCGTTGTAAGACTACCAGGTGACCATGCTTGTCTAGAACAGCGTGTTCACATGCTTGTAGCAGAACCGGCTCATGTTTTGGAGCTTACAACCGTAGTTCATTCCTCCGAGAGTCTCGCAACGTCATCTCGTCGATTTGTGTTGCAAACTTTAATTTTTTTGTTTTCCAGACCCGATGAGTCTGGATTATCCTGACACCAACCAGATCTGAATCTCAGGCAGATATGATGGTTGGAACATTTCTCAAGAACTATAATATTGGTCTCTTTGTAACCCGGTAAAGTGGATGTTGTGGCCAACACACCCAACTGGAAGACTTATTGTTGTAGCATCTTGATTGAGAAAGTTGGCCACCTCTCCATAAGGATCTCGTAGAATTTATTCCAATAGTTGTTCCTTATGGATTTTTGTGTTCCGAAGTCCGACCTTTTACCTGATGTTCTAGATATCAAACCATATCTATGAATGGATTACGCTAGCACATCAAGGAGAACATTAGAAGCGGAGTGCTAAATGTCTCTCGGTCGATCATCCAGATTCTGTTTCCTTAGCCTCGCTAAGGGGAAGTATGAGAAGGTGTTATCTTCCTTTGTATCCGCATCATCCATCACTATTCATCATGGTAGTATGAAGTGTTGCCAGGATCCTCGGCACGGATGTTGGTAAAACCCTGATGAATTTGGAAATGCTCAAGTTCTTGAAGGCATGCTCAGGCACTAGGTTACATCCTCGGTATCAATTGGAATGTGCCTTCCATTTGCCGAGTTGTTCTATAACCACGGTTTCTTTTTCAAGTTGAGTGTGCCATTCTTTTGAATTCTTTCAAACGATCATTTGTAAATTGCCTTAGGCTCGTATGAAGAATTTCAATTATCTATGGATCAAAAGTAATTCTTTTTGCCACTTAAGGGAACAATCCAACGAGTCACCTCTGTTAAGGTGCCCCGTTATGGAATCACGGCAATTATCTCCTTGCTACTTTGAAACAATGCACCATCTTACTCAAGCGTGGAGTTGTTACCTACCAAATTGAACCTTCGTCATCCGTTTATTTCCATCCCTGTCGATATGTGTTGTGTCTCAGCTCAAGAGATGTTCCTACATCTCATTCCGTGAGTTGATCGTCAATTGCTCGATCTTTGAGGAAATCAATTCCTCTAGAGTTACCCTTCCTTCTCGTGGTCATGTTGAATGGAGTTCTCAAAGCAAAGATGTCAAGATCAAGATGATGCAATGAATCAACATCTTTGAGAAGAGCAATTGGATCATGAAGATTGTGTTAGTTTGTGTCCCCTTTGTCCTCTTACCTCACGTCTTGAATCTCGGGACGAGATTCTTGTTTAGTGGGGGTGAGTTGTCACATCCCTAGCTTCTGGCTTTGCACTAGGCTAACTTCATGTGTGCATCATGTTTAAATTTTATTTAACTTGAAATGGGGATGTTCAAACCCTAGCATTAAATCAACTCAACTAGGGTGGATTAAAATCTTTTTCAATAAACCCAAAATGCCCTTCAGAAAAGTTCATCATTTTTGAATTGGTTTAAAACCTCTGCAAAAAATTGGTGCACATATCTCTAGGTCATTCCTGGATTTTTGAATTAAATCATATTGTATTTGACTTTGGGCATTTAAACACTATAATTAACTTAAATGCTCAGATAATGCTGAAATTAAATGTGGGACACTGGAATAATCCAGAGAGTGTCCACAAATTATTCCAGCATTTTACAAAATGCTTTAGTATTTTTACTAAAGCCAAAACAGCAGCAGAAAAAAATAGAAAACATAAACTAAAGAGAGAGAGAGAGAGAGAGAGAGAGAGAGAGAGAGAGAGAGAGTTATTACCTGGCCACTTACCTGGCAGCCCACTGGCCGGCCCAGCACTGTGCTGGCCCGTGCCAGCCACCTGCTTCCTCTCGCCAGGCAGGCAGAGAGGAGCGCGCCCGCGCACGCCTAGCTCGCCACGCAGCTCCCTGGCCGCCTGCCCCGCTTGGACAACATGGCCACGCCCCGAAGCCACTCCTCGGTGCTGCCCCGACCCTGCCGTCACCCCCATTCTCCCCCTGGCTCTCTCCCTCGTCCTCTCCCTCTATGGCTGACGCGCCCGTAAGCCGCCGCCGCCGTAGTCGATGCCACCGCCTCTCCCTCGACCCCTCGCCGTGCCTACGGGCTCCGCCTCCTTCTCCCGCGACTCTCCGTCAACTCGCACGACGCCGGACGCCCTGCATCACCCTCTGCACCGCCATCCTCGCCGCCTCTGCCCCGAGATCGCCTGCGACCTCCCGTCGTCATCAGCCCCTACCCGAGCACGCCGAGGCCACCCCTGCACTCCCCGTGAGCTCCTCTTCCTTCTCCCCCTAGCCATGTTACTCGAGCTGCCCCCTAACCCCGTTGGCCATCATGGCCGGGAGCTCGGCTCCGCCGGCCATGTCGCCCCCGCAGCCACACCTACGGGAACCCGCAACCGAGCACGCCACCTTGGTCATCGCGTCCTCAGGAGACGAATGCGACCAACCCCGGCCCCTGCCATGCACCGTAGCCCCTTCTCCCCTCCCCGCCGAACTCCGGCCGCCCGAGCTCAGGCTGGCGTCGCTCCGGCGTCCCGTGTCCAACCACTGCACCACCTTGGATGCGGCAGCTCCCAGCTACATGTAGCACGTCTCCTCCGTCAATTTGGTCACCGGAGGACCAATTCGAGGCCCTTCGCGTCAGCCTCGCCGGCATCGAGTCGCCGGCGGGTTTGACCCCGCTGACTAGGGGGTTGACCTCCCCTGGGTCCGGGCAAGTGGGCCCAGAGCCCTGGTAATTTTAGTTTAGTGCTAATTAACTTTTAGTTAACTAGCTAAGTCACTGGCATGTGGGCCCATGCCCTAATTAACTTAGATTAGTATTTAACTTAGCACTAATCAACTCGGTTAAATAGCTGTGACACTGACACAAGGGCCCCACAGGTCACACTGACGGCAGGCTGACGCAGTAAATCCTTTTCTGGATTTATTCTTTTTTAGGAAATTCCAGAAAATAGTGCTAACTTCTAAAAATCATATAAAATCAACCGTAACTCCAAATGAAATCATTTATATATGAAAAATGATCAAAAAATCAAATATATCCATCCATACCATTTTCATGCATGATAGAACAACTTAGGGCTGCTGTTTAGGACAAATTATATAAAGGGCATTTAAACCATCACATATGGAGTTTGAATTTGAATCTTTGGTTCAAACCAACTTCATTTAACTTTGTTGCTAGTTGCATTAGCTCAAACCACATCATATTGCCATGTCATGATCATGCATCATATTGTGCATTGCATTGATGGTGTTTCCATACAATGTTGCCTTAGGTGTTTGTCCCCTCTCGATGGCAGCGTCACGGCGATGAGTTCGATGACACCGATGAAGAACTATATTATCTTCAGAAGTGCCAGGCAAGCAAAACCCCCTTGTGCATTCTGATACAATCCCACTCTCTCGCTCCTGCTCTCTTTTAATGCATTAGGATAACAACGATTCATCTGTTACTTGTTGCGGTAGTTTAACCCCTTTATCCTCTGCATGACCTGTCAGTGCCACAATAAATAGATGAAACCCACTAGCATGAGTAGGAGTTGTTTGAGCCCTGATGTGCCTACTCATTCATGCTTGTTTGTCATGCCTGCTATTTCTTAGAGTTGTGTCAGGTCTGATTCATCAGGGATGAATTGGAGGTGTGTGAACACGTCCTACTGTGTGTGAGCTATGTGTGTGAACATGATTTGGTAAAGGTAGCAGTGAGAGGCCATGTAGGAGTACATGGTGGGTTGTCTCATTGCAGCCGTCCTCAGGAACTGAGTTCTGTGTTTGTGATCCATGAACAGTTACTACCACGCATTGGAATGCTTAAGTGCCCCTCTCGACTTATTAATCAACCTGATCTTTGTCCGGGAGTTGCAACTAGTTTCTAGTGTTTGTAGGTAGTGTTAGTAGTCTACCAAGTGGCACCCGGTACAGGTGGGCTTGGGACAGACTAGGCACCATGGCACGGTGTACCAAGCGTAGAACCACCCGTCGAGGTGGGCTTGGGAACCCTGCTCACATCGTTTGGGGCCGTGGCGACACCCGGCGGATCTCCTTGCGGATGGAACCCGAATTGGCGATAAACACGGGCCGAGAGACTTGTGTGGTTAGTCGGTCGTGGCTGACTCCTCGCCAAAGCTTCCGCTTGAAGGTTGCCGAGATACACGTCGTGTACATGGTGGTAAGTGGCGAGAGCGTGTGTGAAGAAGTACACCCTGCGGGGTTAATATGATCTATTCGAATAGCCGTGTCCGCGGTAAAGGACTTCTGGGTTGCTGCAGTTCATAGACAAGTGAAAGTGGATACTCTAAAATGCACAAGATAAGCGTGAGTGCTATGGATGGCGTTCTCGTAGGAAGATGGGAGCGGATCCATAGTGGTGTATTGATATGGTGAATATGTGGACTCGTGTGCGCCACCTCAAAAGAGTTGCAGTCGTAGTGTAGGATAGCCACCGAGTCAAAGCTGGCTTCTGCAGTCAAACTCCACCACCCCCATTGTTGATACTGATGCATATGTAGATAGTTCTGATGTAAGTCTTGCTGAGTACATTTGTACTCACGTTTGCCTATTTTATGTTTTTGCAGAGAGACTTCAGTCTCGCTAGTAGTTCCGCATGGACTTCGATGTTTAGCTTGATACCTCAGCTACGATCTTGTGCCCTCTGCAGGATCTGGTAGATAGTCAGGCTTCTCAGCCTTTTTCATTTGTAGATGTCTGTACTCAGACTTGTTAAGCTTCCACGTGTGCTTTGTTTTGTATGCTCTGAATGTTGGGTCATGAGACCCATGTTTGTAATATCTCGCTCTTCGGAGTCTAATGAATAAATACTTGAGTCGTAGAGTTATGTTGTGATGCCATGTTGTATTTACACATATCGAGGATATTGTGTGTATGTTTGAAATGCTTGGTATGTGTGGGATCCGACAATCTAGTTGTTTATCCTTGGCAGCCTCTCTTATGAGGAAATGTAGTCTAGTGCTTCCATGAGCCATAGTAGTCCGCTCTGACCCGGTTCACGAGTCCTGCTAGCCAATGATCTTATCGGAACACTTGGTGGCGGCATGTGTTTCACTTCGTTCATGTGTACATCCCTTGAAATGTCATGCGGTGACATCCGGAGTCCTGCCTAGCCTGCTACAGCCCGGGTTCCCGGAGTCCTGTTAGCCCAGTGCTACAGCCCGGATTCACACGCTGTTCACCGACATGCTCGAAGTTGATTCATGTATGCCTGTCCCCATGGGTTAGTGCCGCTTTGGGTTCACGACTAGCCATGTCGGCCCGGGTTCTCTGTCATATGGATGCTAGCGACACCATCATATACGTGAGCCAAAAGGCGCAAACGGTCCCGGGCCATGGTAAGGCGACACCCGTAGGAATACCGTGCGTGAGGCCGCAAAGTGATATGATGTGTTACCGGCTAGATCGATGTGACTTGGAATCGGGGTCATAACAGACAGAAAAGAAGAACTCAGAAAAGGGAGGCACCAGACCGGCAGCAATGGCGCTCACAAAGAGCGCATAGAAGGTGTTTCCTTGGTCCTCGGGAAGGGCGGAACCAGCCACGAGCACCGCTTCTTGTCGTTGCCTTGCGCCGCCACCATCCGTGGCGCCCGGGCAAAACTCTTCTCCGACATGTTAGGGAGTCCAAAGCAAGCGAGTACCAAGCTCGGCCGAATGCGGCAAGGCGCCATTTCTTGCTAGGGCATGCGGTCAAGTAGATCTGGAGATTTGAAGCGGGAAGGATAGGCGCAAGAAAGGGATCTGGGCAATGATTTGGAAAAGGCAAAGGAGGTAAAGCCTAGGCAGTGCCGCTCTTTTGTCAATTCGCGATTGCTAAGGCGTCAGCGGGGAAGCAAAGACGCCCACGTCCAATCAACATACCACGCGGCGCCCAAAACCCTTGCGCTGTTAGGGCCCATGGCGCTTTGCACTTGCCCCTTCGCTTCTCTGCTAAGCCAAGTCCAGCGCGCCTTGGGCACAGGGGCTCTTGTCGGTGTTGCAGGAGCAGGGGTACCCGGACTTGCACACTGCGGCCTGTGGTGTGGCTCAAGGCGGCCCGGCTGACCCATCTTCATCGGCACAAGCTCAAGACCCTCATGAGGCCAAGCCTCATGAGGCGGATAACGGAAGCTTCCTCGAGCCACGGCCTCGTCGGGTTGGCTCGCTAGGAGGCGAGAGAGATCAAGGCGGGGTACCTCATGAGGTGCCCGTGGCCATAAGCCATGACGACCAAGAGGCGCCGAGGCGAAAGCCAGCGCGGTGTCCTCATTTCCCCTTTGGTGCAAAGGAGGCAAGCGCGGCGAGAGCATCAAGCAAAGGCAACCATTTGATTGCAACAAGACCAAGACCATCCCAGCGGCGGAAGGAGGTCATCGTGGAGCCCAAGCCAAGGCGTCACCGTCGAGCCTTTGACGGCGAGGACCAACTTTAATCGAGGATAAGTGTACTAGATGTTCCCCTTCAAAATGGCCAATTGTTGGCGCCCTTCCCGCTCAATATTTGGGGAGAGGCCCAGGGCCTCTGCCTATAAATTGGACTAGCCTCCCACAGGGTAGAAGAGATCCAGAATCCAGAATAGAGCTAGAAGAGATCCGGAATCCAGAACAGAGCGAGAAGAGATCCGGAATCGAGAACAGAGCTAGAAGGGGCCGGAATCGAGAACAGAGCTAGAGATCAAGCAATCTAGAGAGAGAGAGAGAGCGACCGAACTCCCCCTAGCAGTTCGTCACACCTGCCAAGAACAGACCCTCGCGAGGCTGTTCTTCCTTGTATTGTTCATCATCAGCCCCTGAGGCAATCCACCACACCACACATTGGAGTAGGGTATTACACCACAATGGTGGCCCGAACCAGTATAAACCTTGTGTCCCTTGTGTTGCTCTTTGTGTAGTTTAGATCCTTGCGAGGCGACGAGGTGCAGGTAGGTAGGGGGTGAGATCTCCGCGTGCACCCTAGAGTTCGAACCTAGAGGGTTTGCCAGAACCCGAAATCCGACAACAGCTACCGAGAAAAACAATTACTACTAGTGGAGACACTCTACCGCTTCTGGCTCCTCCTAGGTCATTGAAACGTCTCCCTCTACTGAATGTCGTTATACTTTTGTTCACCGACATGCGGGCCATGCAGTAGCAGGCCCAAATGCCATCCACTAAATTAGAAGGCGTGTATGCGGCGGAGAGTCACCCGGTCGTGGCCTTGGCGATGTGAGCCGTTGTATCACAAAACCCCACATCCCCGCAGTCTAAGTTTGACGGACGAAGCAACCATCATTTCACTCTTCGCTGAATCCCCTTCTCCCTCACCATCTTCAAGAAAGGTAACACTCGCATCTGCCACAGTTCTTCTCTCCCAACGAAGGGAAGGTAAGCGGATCCGTGATGTTGGTATATTTTCGTTCAGAGAAAAAAAAAGAACTTTTGCAAAGCGGTAACCGATCCTCACTCTCTTTTTTGTTTCATTGTCATTGCGATTGTGTTTTCCTTTCAGTGGTCTCCTAGTATTCGTCAGTTTCATGATGGACCAAGGAGAACCAGGCAAAGAACTATCGATATTGGAGCAGACGCGAGAGGCTGATCCCCACGAGACAAAGAGCTCCAAGAAGATGGAGGCAACCACCGAGGCGACCCCAGATACGCTCACGGCCACTACTGAGATGGTCAACGCCTCGTTTGTGGTTACAACCCCGTAACCTTCTTGCAGAGCAGTTTTCCCCCTTCGAGGATGTGTCCCCCATTTGAGCTGCCCAAGGTGATTTCCTTCTTTGCCGATCTCGACTGTGGTTTCTCATCTAAGTATGTGGTGATTTTTTTTAGAAAAGGAAGTATGTGGTGATTAATAATGCAAAATTTTATTAGATTCGATGCCGTGCTATACATAGTGGTTTAAATAACTTGTGTTTCTTATACTGAAAAGTAATTCCGAATTTGTTTCTGTTTCAATTAGAGCCCTGATGCACACAAGGATTGTGTGGTTGTGCATGTCACTCGCTATGAGGCGGACGACCTGAATATATGCCTTTGGGAAAGCGAGTTCTTAGGCTGTTGGATCACGGAAGCCATTTGCGGTTATACCAATGAAGAGGTGTATTCCAGCCTCACTTGTTGTCGAGCGTGTTGTCCAGGTGTCTTTGAAGCACAAGAAGTTCAAAGCTATTTCTTCGTTTGTGAGGCATATTGTTCTTGTCAAGCTTACGCAGGAAGATGACGTGGCATGCCTCCACAAACAAGTTTATCAGTGGCAAGGCCACAAGGTTGTCTTCATGAAGGTTCACGAGTTGAGCTGTCATGGGGCGTCCTCGATGATGTTCATGGCAAGGTCCGTCTTGTGTCCAGCCCAAATTAGATCGAGGCATGAAATAGTTGCCCAAGCTAGTGTTTAATAGTAGTTTGGATTGTGTCTAATTATCCGAACCTTTCCTGTTATCGACCCCTCTGGGGCTAGTACTCTGTTTGAATCTGTCTATGGGAACTGCTGCTACTTTTGTGTGCTCGTGAATCATATAAGAAACTATGTATCTTGTTACAGTGGTTCATGCAGTTAATTGAGGCCACAATGTAATAAATTCCAAACGTTCAACGCTAGTCCAGCGCTCATGTGGAACACTCACATTAAACTCGTCTTCATAAAAATCTTGAAAAGCATAAGTTAAGAAGTTTTATACATCTCAATGATTCATAGAACATAACAAACAAATACTAGTTCATAGCAAAAGACAAAGTTGTGAGAAGGTTTACAAATCAGGAAAAAACAAGCAAGGCTTCTCTGAGAAAAGGGCCTCCCGGCGAACTTAAATTCCCACAGGAGTTCACTCTGGTTTTTCTTGTTGCCACCATCCGAGGTTAGGTTCTCTCATTCCGAATAACGAATTATAATTGTGGTCTCAATTTGGAATGTTGAAGCCCTGAACCATCACGATTATCTTGACCAGGTGAAATTCTTGTGCATTCCACTAAATTTAAGCACCGCTATTTGCAGAAATAAGCAGACCATAATGCCTCTTGTCCGCGCACCTGTCCAAAAAACCGTCGTGCAGCCGTGCGAGCTAGTCCTCGGTCCATGGATGAACTGGTAGAAAGTGCATTCCGGACTAGGATGCAGTTGTCTTGGCTCGTCCCTGCACTGCAATCAGGAAGTAAAACGTACGAATCAGCTTCGTTTAGATTGCGTTGGTCATTCTACCTTAGTTACTACCAATGTAGGGATACCTTGAAGACGGGAGGTTAGACAACGGCAACAAGGGATAGCCATATCATTTTCTTGATTGTACTAAAAGCTGAACTGTGTGCTTTTGGTTGCGCATAGAAAGCGTCTGAAGACGGACATCTCGAAGCGATATGGAGCAGACATCCCTGTTTGCGCCAAATCTGAAATACGGTTATTTAAACAGTGGCGATGATATTACTACTTTCCCCCGTTTCCTCTTAGAACCAGGTCCTAGATTCATGCTACAGCTTTCCCACTTTCTTCCCTGTTTGAACCAACGCTTTGAGTTGACTATATGAACTAGCTTTACTTCTAATAATAGTAGAAGTCTAGGAAGCTTTGGAACAGCGGACGGAAGTAGAAAAGGATCCTACGAAGGGGAAGAGCTGAGGCGATAGAGCAAGGCAGGTTTCGAAGGAATATATACGAGGGTCGTCGGCATGTGGCAAAGGCAGGCGTCGAGGCCGCATCTTGGCCTGTCTGACGACATGAACGATGCACCTACACCTGCCCGGTCGAGGTTGTCCGGCGGATTTGTGACCAGCCGTGAGTGAGAGAGAGAGTGTGGCCACCTATGTCTTTCTTAGATCTGGAGAGCATGAGAGAGTGAGCAGAGGAACCCTAGTAAAGCAAGCGCTAAGGCTCACCTTTTATATATAGTATAGTGATTTTGTTGTACGGCTTCAAAAAATGCGCTCCTATGTGTACCCATGAGTGGGTGTGAGGGAACTTGTGCGTCGTGCACCGCTTCTCTTCGTGAGAGTACAATATATACTATGCCCAAAGAACGTTACATGCAGGAGTAATAATATAAGTGTGTGGCGTGTGAGCTAAAATAAAATGTGCGCGCCGTCTTTTGTTTTTAGACGTTACGAGGGTAGGGTGTGAATAGCACATATGTGTGTGACGTCTACCTGCAGATAGACGATGGGTGCCACGTGCGAGTCTGCGAGAGGACTCGGGAGAGTTGTGACTCGTGAGGGTGCGTGTGCGTGAGAGAGAGGGGGGAACGTATCAATGCAATGCATGTGTCCGTAAATCATTATCCGACAAACGTTCGCCACAAGCCTTTTCCTGACGAACGCCGTAAGAACCGTTAGATCGGCATCCGACAGTGTCCGTTTTGCCATGTCATTTAACAGAACAGCCACTCCTCCTACACACAAATCTTCCACGTGAGTGTTAGCAACTGCCGTATGCTCCCCCCGTTCCGAAATATAGTGCATATAGCTTTATTGAAAATTAGAACCTTGCAAACTTTTAACGAGTTTTCATGTACCAAATTGCACATGTAGAATACCCTGTATATATCATTTCATTCATCTTCGAGTGGTAACTATAAAGATGGGTGAGGAGTCTACAAAGAAAGACCATCGTATCACCTGCAGCAATTTCAACCATCCTTTAGTGTCGAGGAATATCATAGGAACTCTATATGATATGATTTTATATGATTTTTTTCCTTTAGAGCCAATTGGTTCATAGGAATAGATTCATATACTCTACATGTCAAAGGAAATAAACATGATATCATTTCTATAGCTTTAGAGCCACTTGGTTCATATGAATGGATTCCTATACTCCCTTAATTTCAAAGGAAAATAAACATTAGTGTATATTCAATAGAAAAGTTCCTATGATATGAACCAAATTACATCTCTTTACTAATCCCTCCTCATAGGACTTGAGATACATGTCATCTCTAGATTCAATAGAAAAGTTCCTATGATGTGAACCAAATGACATCTCTTTTCCAATCCCTACTCATAGGAATTGAGATCCTCCATGTCATCTCTTTCCTACAACTTCCATGCATACATCTTCTATTCCTAAATAGATAGTACAACCCACTAGTAGCTTTTTCCAAAACATGCAACTATGGCACAAGAACTATATAGTGTGCCAATAACTTTGAAAGATGGTCATTTGGATGAAGCTAACCCGACGGTGCAGAGATGGGCAAATCCGAGCACTCTTGGCCGTTGGATATCATCAACATTCCACCAGATCTCCCACATGTACAATTTAGAAGACTCCATGGTTGAACTTAAGCATAATGCACAAACCTCAAAACACAAGCACTTCTCCTTTGTTCTAGAATCTTACGTATCATAATTGATTATTTTTTCTAAATGAATTGCCATTATTTGTTTTTTACTTTATGATTTACAATGCACAACCCCATGAATCTTAACATTTTTATAAAACTAATTGATTTTGAATGAGATGAACTATAAGAACTAAACGAACATCTACATCATGCATATATGACTCAAAGCTTTACATGCTATAGTGTGTATTTATTCATAATTTGATTTTGAAATCTCATGCGTTCAATACATGTGTACCTTACTAGTTTTGAGTAGAGTAGCAAATTTCACGCGGCCCCGGGTATATCAAAATGCAGGGCCCATGCATCATTGCCTTTCGGTCGAACCTACGTCCACAATTTTTTGTACGTGCTATATCTCCACTGGTCCCCGAACCCAAAATGATGCCTCGTTCCCGTAAAACCAAGCGGCCCACACATATTTAAGGTGTCGACTCGAACCCGTTTACTACGACGTGGCCCGCCGCGTAGTACTCCTACAAACCCTACCACCGCACTCATCATCGGTTTTCTTCAAGAGGACGAGGGAGAAGCCGATTTGTAGTGGAGGCGCTTTCAAAAAAAGGATGCATGGTGGAGACCCCTACCTAGGGTGCCCTAGGTAGCTTCGCACGCATCATTGTTTTCTCTTTTCTTTATGCTCTTGCGCGCTAGAGTGAAATGATGGTTGCTTCATCCGTCCGGCTTAATCGGAAAGGTGGGGCTTTGTGATTTGACCCTCATCGCTCATTTTGTACTCTTTGCTGGCGCTTCTGACCGGGGTGCCTCCAATTCAACCGCTGCTCCGAGCTGTGATTTGGTGCATCATACGTGGAACTGACGGTGGATGAGCCACATGTCGGCAAAGGGATCCTGTTAAGTGTGTCGCCATTTAGGTATGCGGACTGACCCTGCTTGAGTTGCTACGCCAACACGACAGGAGCAGCCTACCACTTGGTTTTGCTCCTTGGTGAATCCCGACTATATTGATCTAAAAAGATACGTGCTGAACTACCCTCTCCGTCTTGGTTTTTTATTTGTGGGTGTCTCGGTTTATAGGGCCTGCACGTACTTCTAGGTCATCCATTTGACTAACTAAATATGAGTTACTATGTCACAAAAAGTATATCATTGGATTCTTATTGGTTGATATGTGAAGAAACAAGAAACGAGGTAGAAGTTAATGCACCGCGCCTTAGTATTTTGGGATTATTTGGTTTTCGTAAGATGACTTAATCACCTAGACGGAGGGAGTAGTTGTATTTAAAAGTCGAGGGCGGGGCTTTTCCTGCATGGTAGGTGGGGCAGTTCCGCCTAGTCGGTTCGACAGAGACGCGAGAAGACGAGGGAGTAGGCTGCTGCAAACATAGGGTTGTCTGATTTGACAGCGATTCTTCTTTGGACAGGTGGGGCCCGTGATTTGACTTGCCATTATCATTTTAATCTGCGGCGCTTCGACCGGCGTGAGTCTCCGATTCTTGACCACCTCCATACATGTGCCTCTCCCAATGCTCCACCATGTAGTAGTAGAGGCTGGCTCTTGCATGAGAGCCCACTTCTCCACTTTTCCTTGCCTCTCTTTCCTCCACATATGCAAAAATGCCATGTAAAAGCGCACTATTGTACTTACTTGCTCCTCTGGTGCTTAAACTTGCCACATAGGCATAAAGTGCGATGTGGCAAGTTAATCAAGAAGAGAGAGACTAGTTTGGTGACCCAAGGAAGAAAGCGGTGCTAAGCGCGTGTACCTAGGTGAAAAGACAATTTTGAGTCTATAGCTAATTAAATGAAGCAAACTTAGCAACACCATTTCGTTGGAAGAGGTCACTCCTTGGCAAATGCAATAAATACTAGTACTCCCTGTGTCCCATTATATAAGAACGTTTTTGACACTAAACTAGTGTCAAAAACGTTCTTATATTATGGGACGGAGGGAGTACGAAGAAAGAGATAGAGAGGAGTAAAATAAATACACTTATAGCCAACCTTGTTGTAGCCAACATCAGATAGCCTAACGCACCGTGTTAAATCTCCAAGGGCGCGACCGCGCGAGCGACGCGACGATCTTGGTAGGCGCGACCATGATAAGGGCTGCTGGCAGCCCTTGGATCTGAGATCAAATGGTCGCATGCTAAGTTGCTGAAAATTTGCAGAATAACCCTCCAGGATAGGATATTCACCCATAGGTCTAGAATCACGCCATGCAACCGTTCGATCTCAGATCCAAGGGCTCTCGGAAGCCCGTATCATGGGAGAATGGAAAGCCACTACATCGTTCGCCGCGGCTGGCGATTCGCTCCTACTCGTCCCCGCACGTCCTTTAATACTACGACGGTTCGCTCCTAGTTGTCCCGTCCATTCACATTACGGCAGTTCCACTAATCCTAACCCTCCTCCCAAATCCATGGCGTCCCAAATCTCCCCGATCGGTGGTGAGTACAAGGTTAGAACCATCACGGGCGATGAGTTCGACGTCATCTACACCCGTACTTCCGCGACGGTGAAAGGATGCCTTTCTCGCTTCAGAAGCATGTTCGAAAACTCACATGATGAGTGGGTCGCTGGGCTAGATGTTGAGTACACCACAGTCGTGGGATGAGAGAAGGATCTAAAGGACGAAGAGAGGAAGAAGCCCACCATGATCCAGGTTTGCGTACATAACGTTTGCTTGGTCTACCACATATGCCATGCCGACGTTGAGTGCCAGGATTTTAAGAACTTCCTCGAGGACAAAACAGTGAAATTCGTTCTTGTAGACTTTAAGAACGACAAAGAAGTCACGCATCGAGATAGGCCTCGTTGTAGGCAACCCCTTGACCTCGGAAGAATCGGTGGTGCCCTCTAAATCGACCTTCAATGCTGACCTGGCAAGAGCCATGGTTCATCCTTCATACGGTAAACCGGAGAAACCTCCATACACGTTTCATCGTCATGCATGGCAGCGGAATGTACTAGATATAGACCACATCGATGCGGCTACAATGGATGGCTACCTTTGTTTCAATATCTACAAGGGCTGGATGAAGAGCAACAGCCAAGTTGGCGGTTCAAGCAAAGAAGTATCGGCCAAGAGGAAGAGGGACAAGGACGAAGTCGAGGACGTGGACGAGGACTCCGAGTAAGGTGGCAGTGTCATTGCTAATGGTGGTTCTAAACTTCTAAGGCTGGTCATAGTGGGAGTAACTTATACTAGTGTCATGCATATGACACTAATCTAACTTACTACCTTCATAGTGCAAAGTAACATAGTAGTAGTGTCATAGAGGACTTCATTTATTAGCTTGTAGACTCATCTTATCTTGGGAAGCGCTATATTACACTAACATATTATGTTACCACTTATCATTAACTACATGCCACGTAAGCAAAATTTTCTTGGAGTGCGCTATGTTACTAGCTAAGTTACTCTCAGTATGACTAGCCTAATGTAGTGTCTACCAGATTAGTTGCATAGTTTAATTTCAGGTGTGCTTAGTTTAATTTGAGGGGGGGGGGAGGGTTGTGCTGAGCCCCCGGCAGAACTATGTTATGTTTCTTCTCGTTACTTTAACTCTTCAGTATGTACATACTAGTACTAGTATTTCTTTAATAGAATTTAGCACCCCAATTAAGCACGTACTAGCTTTTTTAATAGTACTATATGCATAATTTGGCGTGACAGCGCTCTCTATATGTACCACCTTTTTAAAAAATTCAATTTTTGCTCCATGGCGCAATCCATCGATAGTGGAGTACTCTTGTACAAAAGTATACATTTTTAAAAGGCTAGCGTACTGTTCATCACATATATATATATAGCGATTAAATTCTCAACCTAGAGCAGCGTGCATGCCATGTAGTAAACCGATACTGAGGAAGTACAGTAAAATGAGGTGATTTTACCGAGCGATCGGCGGGGAGCATGGCACATCATGCGGTCCCACGTGTCATGATGTACCAAGGCGATGCGCGTGTCCCTCTTGAGGCAGAAGCAATACTAGTACGTGGTTTGAGATGATGTCGAACCGAAGTGTGAAATAATGGTTGCTTCGTCCGTGTGGGAAGGTGCGGCATTGTGAGTTGACGTCTCATTGCTCATTACTACTAGTGGGACGGTACGAGTGGGGTGCGTCCCCCCTGCTGTTCTGCACTGTTATTTGGTGCTTGACACGTTGACCCGGTTGCTATATGTCCCACATGTCGGCGAGAGGAAGTACAAAATTCATGAAAGGGAGCGTCGACGGAGGAGTATACTACAGAATTCATGAAAGGGAGCGACTTAGTTTTGGAAAAATCTGTTTTTACGGAGTACGTACCCACTAGGGTTTATAGGGCTCATCTAACAAACATTCGTTTTTCCGTTTGATAAGTCTCAATTCTACTATACTAGTAGTAGTACCATTACATGTTGGATTTCGAGATGCGTTAGATCACCCGACGCAAGCAGTGTCAAGAGGAAACTAACCAATGCATGTACAAGTTCATGGAAATTTAGTGGTCATTCATGCATTTGTTCTAATTAATGCCTTGGTAAACATAACTTCTTGAGAAAAACGAGCGTACTGTGCAAACTACGAAATTAATTCGACCACTCACCATCTACCTTGGTTGGAGATATTTTGAAATTAAGCCATAAACTGGAAAGGAGGGAGTAGTAACTTTTGTCTCGATTACTATGTGTCCTTGTATAGATGCAAAATGTATTTTTTTATAGTGGCCTTGTATAAGTAAATAGAGGGAGTACTAACCAAAGTACGTAGTAGGGACAAGGAGTAAACGGAGGGAGTAGTAAAATTTCCTCCTCGTCTTTGCGAGCCATTCTTGTGGCGATGGTAGAGAGCATGCGTAAAGGCGTCTGATGGTAGTAAGCTTCACCTCATCCTGCGAGCCACTTTGCGCCGTGGGCGGAGAGGCAGCGTGCTAAGCAAGTTTCTCCTCGTTCTGCGAGTTGACGGGACACATCAAAAGTACTCCGATGTCTGAGCCTTGCCTCTAAGGTAGGCCCCACATGGTTTGCCTCTTTTTTAGTTTAACATAACGTCAAGTCGCAATTTGTTTGTTCACCCGTGGTAGGCGATCCTCCCTCCACCAAGTGGACAACCAAGACACGTGCCAAATTACCATGTGGGCTGCCTTTTACGTCTGAAATGAGCTCCACCCGTGTACCCTTGCGGGTGTGGTTGGGAAAGAGGCAGAAGTACGTGCGTCGTGCGTGCACCTCTTCTCTTCGTGCACGTCCCCCACCTACGTGGGTGTGTGAGAGAGAGATACAAACCTAGACATAATGCGCCGTCCATCCCCATGCCTCCGCCTAGTCCGACCACCAGTCACCACCACGACACCACGCCCCACTCCTCCTCAACTTATCTCTCATATTTCTCCCTCCATTTTTATATACAAGGGGCCACTATCAAAATTACAATTTGCAGATATACAAGGCCACTAACACTAATCGATGCAATATTAATGGTGTTTGCCTCGTGGTACTAGCAAAGGAGGACATTAATTATCCCTTCCATGCATGCGTGAGTTTGTAAAAAAATGCATCTTGATGTTCCGTGCAATGCACGGTCATCTTGATAGTCCATGAAAAGAACACACGGCAAAATTCCACGGCGAACGAGGGATTTGAATCTGTTGGGAGGGGCTGTTTGGATCTTGCCCGGGGTAGCCAAAATATTGGCGACCCTTTTGTCCACCGGTGCCTTTGCCACCGATGAACGAGGAATGGCTCGGTGCTCATCTTGTCATGCATCCTCCAAATAGCGCCACGTTGGAGATGAGCTTACGAGCTGTGTTTTTTGTCCCACAACACCGCCCGAGCCGCCCAGACGACGGCGACCATAAATTATGCCATCCAAGCTGTAGCCGCACACATTATGACAACAACTCAACCAACGGACGAAGTTCACGCAAACACGTGAACAAACTGATATTTCATATAAACAACGGCGGAAATCATATAAAATGCGGATTTTCACACAAACATGACGGATTTCATTACATTCAAATGAACTACGCGATGCTAGTTCTGGACAGCAATGTATATAATACCTGGCCTAAATCGTCGCCATTGTCGGCGTTACGGGAGCAGGGTACCCGGACTTGCACTGCGGCTGCGGCGCGTGGCTCAAGGGCTGACCCAGTCGGCCCATCTTCATCAACACAAGCTCAAGACCCTCGCGAGGCCAAGCCTCATGGGCGGACGAGAAGCTTCCTCGAGCCACGGCCTCGTCGAGGCTGGCTCGCGAGGAGGTGGAGAGATCAAGGTGGGGTACCTCACGAGGTGCCCATGGCGCAAACCATGGACGGCCAGAGGCGCCCGAAGGCGCCGACCAGCAGTGTCCTCATTTCCTCTTTGGTGCAAAGGAGGCAAGCGCAGGCGAGAGCATCAAGCAAAGGCAACCATTTCGGTGCAACAAGACCAAGACCAACACAACGACAGGAAGGAGGTCATCGTGGAGCCCAAGCCGGCGTCATCGTCAGAGCCTTTGACAGGCGAGGACCAACTTTAGTCAGGATAAGTGTACTAGATGTTCCCCTTCAAAATGGCCAATTGTTGGCGCCCTTCCGCTCAATATTTGGGAAGAGGCCCAGGGCCTTTGCCTATAAATAGGGCTAGCCACCCACAGGGTAGAGACACGTTGAATCTAGAGAGAGAGAAAGAGAGAGACCCACCGAACTCCCCCTAGCAGTTCGTCGCACCAGCCAAGAATAGATCCTTGCGAGGCTATTCTTCCTTGTATTGTTCATCATCAGCCCCTGAGGCAATCCACCACACCACACACTGGAGTAGGGTATTACACCACAATGGTGGCCCGAACCAGTATAAACCTTGTGTCCCTTGTGTTGTTCTTTCTGTAGTTAGATCCTTGCGAGGCGACGAGGTGCAGGTATGTAGGGGCTGAGATCTCCGCGTGCACCCCAGAGTTCGAACCTAGAGGGTCTGCCGGAACCCGAAATCCGACATTTGGCGTGCCAGGTAGGGGTGCGCCGGAGCTTTGCCTTCCGCCGACCCGCTCTCCGCCAACATCGTGATTCGCCCTATGATGAGCAGCGCCGCCCACTCCGGTCGCCCGGCCTTGGCGCGAGGCGAGGCTCGAGCCTTGGCCCCAACCCTGCGACAGGTGCAGTGGCCGAACAAGTTCAAGCCGGAGACGCCACCGCGCTATAACGGCATGACTGATCCGCTGGCCTTCCTGCTGGCATACGAGGAGGCCGTCCTCGGAGCAGGAGGCGACGACAGGGTCATGGCTAACTGGCTTCCCATGGCCCTCACAGGTGCCCCGCGCATGTGGCTGCTCCACCTGCCAGCGGCTTCCGTGTCCTCTTGGGAGGAGCTGCGCGACCTCTTCCTCGCCCAGCACGCTGCGTTGGCGCCCCCGGTCGTCGCAGATTCTCTGGCGGCTCGCAGGCGCCACCTTCAGGCCGCCACGTCAAGCCATTCGTCCGCTAGATCGGCGCTGCCTCCGCGCAGCATGGGGCTCCTCCGGGTCGGTCGGCGCCCAAGGCCGATCCGGCCTTCAGCTCGGAGGACCACCCCTCCAACTCAGCCTACTCGGCCGGGCTCCCAATGCTGTGCACCCCCACCATCTGCCAGGTGGCCGTCACGAGACCCTCGCCAGCGGTGGCGCGGGCCTCGGCGTGCTCTCGGTTGAAGCCTTGAGCCTCCTCCACATACCGCCGGGCGCTCCGGCCAAAGGCCCTTCTTGGGCTTGAGGCGGTTCAGCCCGCTCCACAGGGCAGATCCGTCTTCCGGTGACCTTCGGCACCTACGACAACTTCCGCACGGAGCTAATCGACTTCGACATCGCCCCCATTGGCCTCCCATACAACGCCATCCTCGGCTACCCAGCACTAGCCCGATTTATGGCCGCGACTCACCCCGCGTACAACCTCATGAAGATGCCCGGGAGCAACGGCGTCCCCACCGTGTCCGGAGACGCCGAAGCGTTGCAGAAGTGCTCAAGCCGTCTTCAAGACTGCAGCAGCACAGCCCGCCGACTCGGAACACCCCCGAGCCCAAGGGGCTGCGCCGCCAAGAAGAAGCATTTGTTCACCCAAGACAAAGCGTAAACTAAGCAGACATCTTTGGTCGGCGAGGCGGATCCACTAACGCCACCTTCACCATAGGAGCCAACCTCCAGCCCGAGCAGGAGGAGGCCCTGATCAAGTTCCTACACGCGAATAAGAAGGTATTCGCATGGGAACCTGGTGAGTTGGCAGGGATCCCGAGAGGTGTAATCGAGCACCACCTCAACGTGTGCCCCAACGTACGCCCCGTGAAGCAGAAAGCGAGACGGCAGTCCACTGAAAAGCAGGCTTTCATCGTCCAAGAGACCCGCAAGCTAGAAGCGGCAGGGGTCATTCGCGAGGTCCGATACCCAGATTGGTTGGCTAACCCGGTTGTCGTGCCAAAGAAAGGGGAAGGAACGCATGTGTGTCGACTTCACCAACCTCAACAAAGCTTGCCGAGGATCCATTCCCGCTCCCTCGTGTCGATCGGATCGTTGATTCCACCGCCGAGTGTGACCTGTTATTTTCTGGATGCCTTCTCGGCTATCACCAGATCAAGATGGCGGTAGAAGGCGTGGAAAAACGGCTTTCCGACCCCGTGTGGAGTGTCTTGCTACACATGCATGCCGTTCGGGCTGCATAGCGTAGGAGCGACCTTTCAATGGTGATGCACATCACCTTGGGTCCGCAGCTCGGGAGGAATGTTGAGGCTTACGTCGATGACATTGTGGTGAAGTCTCGGGAGGCGTAACCACGATACAAGACCTAGAGGAAACCTTCGCGAGCCTCAACGCAGTGAACCTGCGGCTCAACCCAGATAAGTGTGTGTTTGGGGTCCCCTCGGGCAAGCTCTTGGGCTTCCTCATGTCCCATCGAGGCATCGAGGCTAACCTAGAAAAGGTCATGGCAGTCGAGGACATGAGCCCGCCGAAGACCCTCAGAGAAATGCAGAAGCTCACTGGGCGCGTGATCGCACTAGGACGCTTCATCTCCAAGTTGGGGGAACGAGCGCTACCCTTCTTCAAGCTAATGAAGAAAAAGGGCCCCTTTGAATGGACTGAAGAGGCCGACAACGCGTCCCAAGATCTCAAAAGGTACTTGACCAGCCCTCCGGTAATGGTGGCTCCGCGCCCCCAAGAGCCCCTGGTGCTCTACCTTGTAGCCACCCCCTACTCTGCCAGCGCAACCCTGGTGGCGGTTAGGGAGGAGCGTTGAACCAAAGCCGCGGCAGCTGCGCGGGTTAAGGCGAAGCAGGATCAAGGGGGCCTCACAGAGACCACTACCACAGCCGAGCAGGATCAGCCGCCGCAGGAAGCGCCTTTTCGGAATGAAGAGACCCTCCCTCGGCGACCAGCCACTGGAGGCTCCACTGTCTCAGGAGGCACCATGGCCTCCGGAGGACGCCAACAACACCAACACTCCAAACATCGTCGAACACCCTGTATACTTAGTCAGCACAGTGTTGCGGGACGCGAGGGCGCGGTACCCCATGCCCCAGAAACTCCTCCTCGCGCTCTTGGTAGCCTCGCGCAAGCTGCGGCACTATTTTCAGGGCCATCCCATCAAGGTTGTCTCGGCGTACCCCTTGGAAAGGGTGCTCAGGAGCCCCAACTCGGCTGAAAGAGTCGCTGAGTGGAACATCGAGTTGCAAGCGTTTCAGCTAGAATTCAGCACCACCAGAGTCATCAGGGGAGCCGCGCTAGCGGACTTCATGGCGGAATGGACGGAGGCGCCGGGCCTCAAGGCTGATGAGGATCGATCCCTCTCCCCGGGAAGCGAGGCACCAGACGGTTGGATCATGTACTTCGACGGGGCGTTCTCCAGACACGGCGCGGGAGCTGGCGCAGTGCTTATATCTCCTACTCAAGACAAGCTCTACTGCACCGTGCAGCTCTGTTTCCAACACGGAGAAAAGGTCTCCAACAACATAGCAGAATATGAGGGCCTGATAGCAGGCCTGAAGGCCACGGTTGCCCTGGGAGTGAAGCGCCTTACCATCAAGGGTGATTCACAACTCCTTGTAAACTTCTCCAACAAAGTATCTGAGCCGAGGATGAGCACATGGAAGCCTACCTCGCGGAGGTCCGCAGGATGGAGAAGCAGTTCTAGGGGCTGGAGTTGCGGCATGTGCCTCGTGGCACCAATCAAGAGGCGGCGACATTGCCAAGCGGGCATCCAGCGGCTACCTCGGGGAGCCCGGCGTCTTCGAGGAGCGGCTCTTCAAGCCCTCGGCAATGCCATCGCTGTCAAGCACGGTGCAGCCTTGGGAAGAGCTCCCCCAGCCACCTGCTTCGGGAGCCCCAGTCTGTGGCCCGTCCTCGGGAGCGCGTATGCTCCTAATGCTGGAGCCTCAGGAGGGGTGCTGGATCACAGAGCTCCGGAGCTACCTGACGCAAGGGACCTTGCCGGAAAAGGAGGAGGAAGCCGAGCGTGTGGCGCGACAAGCCACGGCGTACTGCATCAGGGATGGAGAGCTCTACCGGAAGCGACCAAATGATGTGTCCCTACGTTGCATTTCCAGGGAGCAAGGGAAGGAGTGTGGCGGAACATACACGGTGGAGACTGTGGGCATCATTCGTCATCACGGACCCTCGTTGGCAAAGGCGTTACGCAGCGGGTTCTATTGGCCCATCGCTCAATGATGCCGTGGGCTGGTGAAGGCTTGCGAGGCCTGCCAATTCCATGCCAAGCAGATCCATCAGCCGGCGGGAGGTCTGCAAACTATACCCCTCTCGTGGCCATTCGCAGTCTGGGGGCTGGATATCCTGGGCCCGTTTCCTCAGGCGCCAAGAGGCTATCGTTACCTCTACGTCGCCGTGGACAACTTCACCAAGTGGGCTGAAGTGGAAGCCGTCCGCACCATCCCTGCAGGTTCTGCGGTCAAGTTCATCAAGGGCATCGTGAGCCGGTTCGGGGTGCCGAACTGCATCATCACCGACAACTGTTCGCAGTTCACCGGTAACCTCTTCAAAACATACTATGCTAACCTTGGGATGCAGGTATGCTACGCTTGATGGCGCACCCGCGAGCAACGGTCGCCGAAGCGGCTAACGCAGAGGTCGAGGGCCTCAAAACTAGGACATTCAAGAAGAAGCTGGAGGCCTGCGGCAGAGGCTGGTACGACGAGCTTCAGTCCATGTTGTGGTCCATCCGCACGACCGCGACCAAGCCGACTGGCGAGACCCCGTTCTTCCTTGTCTATGGAGCTGAAGAAGTCCTCCCTCACGAGGTCAGACGTCGTTCCGCATGGATCCTGGCGTTCGACGAGGCGCTGGAGGACGCCATGCGGGGGACGGACCTCGTGCTGGGGGAGGAGCATCATCGAGAAGCCGCACTACGAGCAGCGAGGTACCAACAAGAACTGCGGCGATACCACTGCCGCAACATTCTCCCCAGAACTCTTGAGGTAGGGGACCTCGTGCTCAGACGGACTGCATAAGCTTTCTCCCATGTGGGAGGGCCCGTTCAAGGTTGTTCATGTTTCCAGGCCCGGCTCCGCGCGCTTGGAGACTCAGGAGGGGGTGCCCGTCCAGAACGCGTGGAACATCCAGCACCTCCGGAGGTTTTGCCCCTAAAAAGGCTCGGTGCATGTGAAGAAGGCAAACGCGTGTGAAGCTTATCTTTCTGAGAAAGGCCCGGTGCCTATGAAGAAGGCGAATGCCTGTGAAGTTGTTGCATTTTGGAAAAGGCCCGGTGCCTGTGAAGAAGGCAAACACCTGTGAAGCTTATCTTTCTGAGAAAGGCCCGGTGCCTGTGAAGAAGGCGAATGCCTATGAAGTGGCTGCGTTTTGGAAAAGGCCCGATGCCTGTGAAGAAGGCCAACGCCTGTGAAGCTCGCCGCCCGAGACACTCTCACGTAATAATGAGTTGGGGCTGTACCATACAGAGTCTCGAGGCGCCCGGCCTCGAGCCTGGGCTCCCTCCGCCCATGATGGCAGCACTTAGCTCATATTTGGTGAGAAGACGTTGAAGACTAGATTAGGTGCCGGACGCGGCTTTTTTCATTTAGTTTCTGCAGTTGGCTTGTTCGTTCCCATTTGAAGTTTTATTGAAGGTGTTGCCATCTTTGTCTTGCGACTCTTTGCCTTCTTCGCTCTCCTACCTCGATTTCTCTCGCGCGAGTCTCGCGAGGGAGCAACGCGGGCACCCTCGCGAGTGTTTTCTGCCCCTACTGTTTGAGGCTTCCCTAACCGGGTTCGCTACGGGAGCACCCCTCCAGTCCGTGCCCCACGGGCACCGCGACGCGAACACAGGACCTGGGTCGTGCAGTCGCCGAGGCGTCGTGGTGAAGTGGAGACGCCCACGTCCAATCAACCGCCACACGGCACCCAAGGCTGCAGGCTATTAGGGCCCGCGGCGCTTCGCACTTGCCCCTTTGCTTCTCTGCTCGACCAAGTCCAGGCGCGCCTTTGGCCCGGGGGCTACTGTGGCGACAGTTCTGGGAACGGGGGTACCCAGACTTGCCTACCTGCGGCCTGCGGCGTGGCTCAAGGGGTGGCCCAGTACAGCCCATCTTCATCAGCACAAGCTCAAGACCCTCGCGAGGGGCCAAGCCTCATGAGGCGGGACGACAGAAGCTTCCTCGAGCACGGCCTCGTCAGGCTGGCTCGCGAGAGGCGGAGAGATCAAGCGGGGTACCTCACGAGGTGCCCATGGCGCAAGCCATGACGGCCGAGGGCGCCAGAGGAAGGCGCCAGCCAGCAGTTGTCCTCATTTCCTCTTTGGTGCAAAGGAGGTAAGCGCGGCGAGAGCATCAAGCAAAGGCAACCATTTGGTGCAACAAGACCAAGACCAACACAACGACAGGAAGGAGGTCATCGTGGAGCCCAAGCCGGCGTCATCGTCAGAGCCTTTGACAGGCGAGGACCAACTTTAGTCAGGATAAGTGTACTAGATGTTCCCCTTTAAAATGGCCAATTGTTGGCGCCCTTCCCGCTCAATATTTGGGAAGAGGCCCAGGGCCTTTGCCTATAAATATGGCTAGCCACCCACAGGGTAGAGACACGTTGAATCTAGAGAGAGAAAGAGAGAGAGCGATTGAACTCCCCCTAGCAGTTCGTCGCACCGGCCAAGAACAGACCCTCGCGAGGCTGTTCTTCCTTGTATTGTTCATCATCAGCCCCTGAGGCAATCCACCACACCACACACTGGAGTAGGGTATTACACTACAATGGTGGCCCGAACCAGTATAAACCTTGTGTCCCTTGTGTTGTTCTTTGTGTAGTTAGATCCTTGCGAGGCGACGAGGTGTAGGTAGGTAGGGGGTGAGATCTCCGCGTGCACCCCAGAGTTCGAACCTAGAGGGTCTGCCGGAACCCGAAATCCGACACCCGCCGATCGATTTGTGTTCCTCATGTCCGGCAGCATGATCACCGGACTGTCGGGAGCCCCGGAGGTATATGCTTCAAGCAGCGACGGCTCGCTTCCCCCGCCAAACTGATATCATTGGCTGGTGCCGAAGATGATGGTGGCCGGCACCGGTTCGAGTTCATCACCGGCCACTACTTCGCCATGGCCGGCACCGGCTCGAGTTCATCCTAACATTGACCTCTTCCGTGGAGCCCATGCAGGGTCGACGAAGGTCCTTGCATTAAAAGGATCCGGCAAGACACCTGCTGTGTACACCAGCGTCGCCTCCGCGGTGGCCTTCATGGGACCCAAGCGGCGGCGGCCTCTCGTGTTCTAATTCTCCTCGATGATGGCGGCGGACGCGGAGGCGCTGGCCACCGACTAAATGCGCTCTCCGTGCACTTTCGGCTTCATCGCTGCTTGCATGGTGCGGCCCGGCATGGGAGTCTCGACCCGCGAAGCAGGAGACGCGGTACAAAGCGGCGGCGTGGATGGCGATAATGACGCCCGTCGTCGCTCCTCGTCGAGCTGGCACTGGAAGCGGCGAGTTCTTTGAACCGCTGCCCGGCTTGGGGCGGCAACTGGCTCCGTCGGGCGAGGGGAGGGAGGTGGATCAGCGAGCTGCATAGCTCGTATCCGGCGGGCTACCTAGCCGGCTTGGATGCGGAATAACTACTATTCATAAGCCATTGTAAGAGTGAACAAAATGGTGGAGGAGATAGGGGAGCGGCGGAGGTGTGCGATTCTTGGCCGGCGTTTGGCCTCGTTTAAGTAAGAGATTAAATAGATGGCGGACGGTAGGAGCTCGGCCGGTGTTGTGTTTAACACCGGCCCGGTCATGAATAGACGTGTGTCCAGAGTGGGTTTCTCGGCTTCCACACGGGCGGGTTTCATGGAGGCGTTTGAATGCGGCACGGAGGCGTGTTCAGCCGGGCATGGCGCGAGTGGCGCCCTCGACTCTGACCTAGGACACCGCGCTGTTCTTCCACTGACGTGTGGGCTCTTTGGTTGCATGGCCTGCATGTCAGTGAGCCAACGCAGGCAGCGCACAGCAGAGGAACCTTTGGTGGGCCAGGGCGGTCAGAAGCGGGCATTTCATAAACCGATGATTGTTCATTGAGTGTGACATCATCTTTTTCATGTAGTTAAGCCTACTATGTTGATAGCCCGTTCGATACCTTGTGATTCATAAAGACCGATGCAAACATCAATGTCCTGCTTATAACAGATAAGATTGATTAATACCTGTAACAATCCATGTCCTTAACAAAGGGTGCATGCACATATAGGTTGAGTGTGTGTCTGATGTGTGCATGCAGGCGTGCGAGTGTTGCGTGCGTGCAAGGGTGCATTTTAGTGTTGCATGCATGGGTGCGTACGTGCGTGTGTTCATAAGTGCATGTGTACGTGTCAGTGTTGCACGCCAACATGCGTGCGTGTGTACGTTATGTGTACGTGTCAGTGTTGCACGCCTACATGCGTGCGTGTCTTGCTTGCGTGCATGTGTACGTGCGGGGTGAGGCTACACGTCAGTCGACTACTTTTTCATCTACATGATCTTGAGATTTTACGAAGTCACCATAGGTGCCTCGTAGTCGAGTGGAACGTCTCCTCCCACTGAACGTACATCGCCGGAAAATACTGAAATTAACAAAAGATAAATGCGAGTACCGGGACTTTAACCTTGGTGGGCTCGAGAAACCACTGTCCTCTAACCATTCAACCACATGTTGGTTAGCACGACAAAATGTATGTGGTGACCGTGATGAGCTTATTCTGAAGTCCAGTGACCATATCGTGCTTTCGCTTCAAATACAATGACCGTAAGTGTCGTCAACAAAACACGGAGCACGCATCAAATCCAAAGTCCGTCAGTGTCATCAACAAAATATGGAGACGTATCGTGAGCTAGATACCGTTGTACTATTGTATATGCTTATTTTCTTAGTGTCCGATTGCGTGTGTGGTGTGGTGAGCACATCATTTCTAGTTGTGGTGGGTCAACATGAAGACTCATGGGTCGGTTCCATCCTGCGCCACATATAGGTTGGACCGAGGCGTGTTATCTGGAGACCCATGTGGAGGACTCGGCGTACAACACGAAGCTACAGTCATGGAGGACTCTATCCCCACCGGTGATAAGCCGACTATATATGATTTGTAACCCTAGGCCCTTAGTATGTTATACAAGCTTGGGGGCTAGTTAAATCGATAGTATACACACACACGCACAATGCACGGTATTCACGTGTACTTTGTACACACCCCTATCACTAATATACAGTACCGGGAGTAGGCTCTTTCTTCAACTGCAAGGGTCCGATCCGAACTAGGGCAAAACTTTGCCTCGTATTACCATCCAGCCTAACAGCCAGGGATATCTTACCGAATGATATGATGAAATCATATCTGCCAACTACTATTAGAGAGGTGTGTCGGGGGGGTGACTGTGTGCGAGAGAGGCCTAAAAGATAATGTGCGTCTGGAGACACGTAGGCACATATATGTGCGTATAGAGGGCTAGTAGAGACCGTGCATGTGTATATATGCATGTGAGAGAAATAGTGTTTTCCAACTGAGATTAGTGAAAAGAGTGGTACATAGTAGTCGAAGAGAGAGAGAGAGAAAGCAGAGAGAGCATGTGCGTGAGACACCCAGACACCACAGAGAGATTGTGAGCATGTGTGAAAGAGAAATGCCGATGCATATAAAGTGTGTCCACTTATGCGTTAGATAGAGATATATAGCAGCGTTTGTGAGAGCAGGCGAGGCATAGTGCATCTACGTGTAAAAGGCGGTTCTACACATTAAATTAAAATATAAATGTCATTATTATTTTTGGATGAGATCATGAATTTTGCAAAATTGCGTATGGACGAAAATCGGTCTATCAGACACCCATACTCTATTGAATTCTAGCATGTGCATGTGTTTATTTCATAATATTGATCCATAGAGTGAGAGCGGTTTGAAATACAGGCAATGGATGCTTTTGCAATTCATATAGAAACATTAATTAGTGCACTCCATGTTGTTAGTGTGAAGCACTTTATACATTTGTCACTTGCATGGATACATTCCAAATTGCTAGCTACGAAATAAAATACATGTCGAATTCAACATAAAGGGGTTTGAAGATTGAATTCATAGGAAGTGCATTCATCTATTTGAACCCAAGATAATGGCATTTGTAAATCAGATGTAAAAGGGGGCATCAATCTTTGTTGTGAGTTTGAACATGCTATATATATTCATACGCATATCTAACTTTTTTTTGCAACCAAGGAGATTATACCTAGAACCATGCATGAACTGAGGTAAGTTGCATATTTTTTAATATATACTCGTGTACAATGTATATTAAAATGTACCCTCCATTCCAAAATAATCGTAGCTTTAGGATTTTCAAGAGTAAAGATTTGTGAAGTTTGACAAATCACGAAAGTTCAATTCAAGAGAACCGAAAGCGTTAATGGTTACGCTCCCAAATATTGAGCAAGCGCCAAATAGGCCTCTGGTCACCGGAACCGCTGTGAGACTAATGTTTTGGTGGTAGGAAATTCTTGTCTGACTCGGCCTGTGTAGCCTATCGGCCCGATGTCCAAAGGTCTAAACCGGGTAGGTTTGTAACTTCACCAAGGCGCCGAGTCTCAACCGCCTCCGAGAAGCATTCATACACCATGGGCGCCCTAAACACCCATGCGCTCGGCGAAATCTATCCCGCCCACATTTGGGACACACGACATGACTGTCCTACCCCAACCCACAATATGTCCGAAATTTTAGATGGGGAAAAGTTTGTAACTTTCCCCAAATTTCAAACAAGCACGTCTCAAACGAAACATTGTTCCCCTTAGTTCCCCGCCTCCCTCCGTTTCCCCATTCATACTCCGTGGGCGCAACGCCCTCTCCACCACCAAACCCCGGCCTCCTCCGTCCTCCACCCCATAGCGGCCAATCCACCACGCCCTCCTCCATCACGCCGGGCAGTACCCGACGTCGTCGTCCAACACAACCGCAACCGCAACACCCTCAAGGACTTGGCAGCTGAAGCCGAGGCAGAGCTGCCTCCATGACACCGACGACGACGTGCGCCGTACCAGAACCACTCCGACCACGCCGTCCTGCGCCTCACTGCTGCGGCTCCACTATCGCAACCGTCCATCGCACTGGAGTTGTTCCCGCTACGCCGTCGTTCACCGCCTCAGATCTGCTTCCCCGCTGCCGACAGACGGCCACCGCACCACACTCAACAACTTGGCCATTGGTTCGTCCAAGGCTGCATCGTCCTCCACAACTTCTGGTTTCCGGCGAACAACAAGATCGTCGGAAAAACAGAAGGAGGACACAACACTGCCAGCAGAAAGAGGTACTCCTCTTCCCTTATTCGTGCAAATCTTACGTCTCCGCTCACACCGTATTCATCCCACGAAAGAAACTAGTTGAGCGCTTCTTACTGCATCTTCTTCGTGATACTAAATGCACAAGGTTTCCTCCCTTTTACTATTTCACCTTTGCTAGAGGTCAATAGCCCGCCTGGATTTCAATTCAGGGTCAGTCGAACCGCAATTAAAAGAAGCAGCACCCGCTTAGGCGCGCGGAGCACCTAGTCCGCCTGTTCCCCGGGGAAGCGGCGCATCGGTGTCTATCATAGGGGTGTGGGGCGTAGGAGCTGCTTGCGCCCGATCTGGAGGTCGGCGGGGCTTGATGGATGGCCGGGGGGGCGGTGGCAAGCTCGGCGGTGCGGTGAGGTCGAGGGGAGGGCGTAGGATGGGGAGGAATACTGGGCCGGTGGTCGCTGACGTTTCGAGGAAGATCGTCAACACTGACTGGCTGGAGGTAGATGAAGGCGATCTGCCCGTTCTTTGTACATCAGACGGTGCAGAAAAAATGGACTGACCTATTTGCTTTCGATCATTGTTATTTTCATAGAATCCTGTAGTAATTGAGTGTGCCATGCATGTTGTAGAGCTATCATATGTCTCCGTCATTTATTTCTCATCGACACGCTATCTGCTACCTTTACCTTTGTACTAATTGTGCACACACTTCACCCATACTCACACTATTGTTTTTTATGCATGGGTATTTCAGACTACGGCGGTGTTGATGAATGCGAAAAAGAAAAGATAGAAATCGCTCGATGTAATTCAAGATAAGCACTAAGCATTTCAAGCGCTCTAAAGGGTGCGATGTCGTGATTGGAGGCGATAAATGTAGCTCTGCAGTTGATGATCTCAATTGCCACACACAACCATCCCAGGTGCTTGCTTTAACCCAGCTGTCAAATGTGGTTGCATGTTGCATATGGTGTCTAGCTTGTATTGCTTCCAATTTGGTTAAATAGCATCTGCTTACTTTACACATTATACCTTTGATAATGACATGCCTTCCTGTTTTTGATACATACTACATATGTCTATTAACCATGTTCGTACATCAAACTAATGCTCTTTTGTATCCCTCGTCAATCACTTATGATGAGACAGTCACCCGGGTGGGTTACTGTGAGACGCCCTACTCGTTTAAGGAGTGCAGTGTCATCCTCCCCACATGATTCTCAAGAAACAGCAAGGCTAAATGAAGATAGTCAACGTAGCTCTCTAATTGATCACCACAATTCCCCCACACCACCATCGCAGGTGCTTGCTCTTACTTGGCAGTGTGATATGTGGTTGCATGTTGCATATGGTGTCTACCTTGTAATGCTTCTAATTAGGGTAAATTGCATCTGCTTAGTTAAAACATTATACACGTGAATATGACATGCCTTCCTGTTTTTGGTACATACTACGTCTTTCTATTAACCATGTTCTTACATCAAACTACTTTTCTTGTGTATCCCTCATCAATGCTCCTAATTTGTTAAATTGCATCTCCTTAGCTTACACATTATACATGTGAATATGACACGCCTTCCTGTTTTTGGTACATACTACATCTGCCTATCACACCATGTTCTTACATCAAACTACTGTTCTTGTGTATCCTGCGTCTATAGCTTATGATGAGACAGTCACGCGCGTGGGTTAATATGAGGCATAATACTCTTATAAAGGATGCAATTTCATCCTCTCCACATGATTCTCAAGCAACAACAAGCCTAAATGAAGATATTGAGCGTTGCTCTGTGCACGAAGACAACACTTCCCCTACACCACCATCACAGTGCTTGCTCTAACCAGCGATGTGATATGTGGTTGCATGTTGCATCTGATTGTCTAGCTTGTAATGCTTCTAATTAAGGTAAATTGCATCTGCTTAGTTTACACACTATACTGTGAATATGACATGTCTTCCTATTTTTGGTACACACTACATCTATGTGTTAACCTTGTTCTTACATGAAACTACCTCTCTTACGTATCCTGCATCAATCACTTACGATGAGTCACCTTTATTCCTTGCATATTGCATATTATTTCTAGCTGTTGCCATGTATTGCTTATAATTTGGTCAAATACATTTGTTAGGGCACCCTTTTAATTTGGCGAGTGATATTGGTTTCATCTTTCATATGGTTTCTAGCTTGCATCGATTCTAACAAGTTCAAGCACCTTGTGCTTAGTTTACACTTTATACATCATACATGTCAATATGTCACGTCGTCCTGTTTTTCATACATATTCCATCCTCCTATCATGCGGCTCCCTTACATGAAAGTAGTGTTAAATCGGTATCATGCATCAATAAGTTACGAGGAGCAAATTTTATTCCTTTTTCTTGTGGGTTTGACTTGACAAGGCAAAATCAAGAAAGAGGAAGGAAAAGAGTAAGGAAGGCGATGATGGTGGTCCTCTGCAGCAACGTAAACGGAGCATCTGTACCGATTCTCCTTGTACTGATAGTGCATTACATGGTCCAAGTCTCCGCTCCCCTACTCCACCATCCAAGGTGCTTGCTCTAACTTGGCAGTGTGATATCTGGTTGCATGTTGCATATGGTGTCTAGCTCGTATTGCTCCTAATTAGTGTAAACTGCATCTGCTTAGCTTACACATGATACATGTGAATATGACACGCTTTCCTGTTTTTGGTACATACTATATCTGTCGATCACACCATGTTCTTACATGAAACTACTCTTCTTGTGTATCCTGCATTAGTCACTTATGATTGGACACCTTTAAGTTGGCAGTGTGATATTGGTTTGCATCTTGAATATGATTTCTAGCATGTATTGCTTCTAGTTTGATGAACGCCACCTATGACGAGACAGTTTTAACTTGGCAGAGTGATATTGATTGCACCTTCCATATGGTGTCTTACAGTGTTTCTAATTTGTTGAAATGCCTCCTGCTTAGTTACCACATCATAGGTGTGAATATGTCAAGCCGTCCATTTTTTCGTACATATTCCATCCTCGTATCATGACTTTGCCTTTCATTAGAGTAGTGTTCGTCAGTATCATGCATGAATGAGTTACGAAGAGCGAATGATATTCCTTTTTCTTGTCGGTATGACCTCACAATGCAAAATCAATAAAGCTGAAGGAAATTGGCAAGGCATTGGATGATGGTGGTCCTTCCGAGCAACTGAAATAGAGCTTCTCTACAGATTCTACTCCGCCATCCTCCCAACAAGATTAGCAAGACAACGCAAGGCTAGACAGTCAACGTAGCTGTGTAGATGATGAGCACATCTCCCCTACTCCACCATCACAGGTGCTTGCTCTAACTTGGCACTATTATATGTGGTTGCATGTTGCGTATGATGTCTAGCTTGTATTGCTTCTAACTTTGTTGAATTGTATCTGCTTACTTTACACATAATGCCTGTGAATATGACATGTGTTCCTGTTTCTACATCAGACTACTATTCTTGCATATCCCACATCAGTCACTTATGATAAGGCACCTTTAAGTCGCCACTTTGTGATATTGGTTGTGTCTTGCATATGATTTCTAGCATATCTTGCTTCTAATTTGTTGAAACGCATATACAGTTTGAACTTGGCAGAGTGATATTGGTTGCATCTTTCATATGGTGTCTAGCTTGCAGTGCTTCTAATTTGTTGAAATGCCTTCTTCTTAGTTACCACATCATAGGTGTGAATATGTCACACCATCCTGTTTTTCATACATATTCCATCCTCGCATCATGTGTTTGCCTTTCATCCAAGTAGTGTTAAATCGGTATCATGCATGAATGAGTTACGAAGAGCAAATGTTATTCCTTTTTCTTATCGGTTTGACTTCACAATGCAAAATCATTACAGCTGAAGGAAATTAGTCCAGCGGTGGATGATGGTGGTCCTTGAGCAACTCAAGCAGGGGTCTCTCTGATTCTACTCCGCCATCTTCCCAACTAGATTCGCAAGACTACACAAGGCTGGACAGTCTTCGTAGCTGTGTAGATGATGAGCACATCTCCCCTACTCCACCATCACAGGTGCTTGTTCTAACTTGACACTATTATATGTGGTTGCATGTTGCGTATGATGTCTAGCTTGTATTGCTTCTAATTTGAATTGCATCTGCTTACTTTACACATAATGCCTGTGGATATGACACGTGTTCCTATTTCTAGAACATATGTGTACATGATGAGCACATCTCCCTACTCCACCATCACAGGTGCTTGCTCTTACTTGGAACTGTTATACGTGGTCGCGTTTTCCGTATGATGTCTAGTTTGTATTGCTTCTGATTATGTAGAATTGCATCTGCGTAGCTTACAACTTATACACCTGCAGCGATCACTTACCACGAAGACACATTTAACTTGGGACTGTGATGTAGGTTGCATCTTGCATTGTCTTCTAGCTTGTCTTGCTTCTAATTTCTTGAAATGGCACTTCTGACGAGACACTTTTTACGATAGAGTGATATTGGTTGCATGTTCATATGGTGCCTAGCTTTCATTTCTTCTAATTTTGTTGAAATGCCTTCCGCTTCTTGTTTTTTCATACATATTCCATCCTCCTATAAATGCGTGTGAATATGAAGCGCTGTTTTTTTTGTATATATTCCATCCTCCTATCATGCGCTTGCCTTACATCAAAGTAGTGTTAAATGCGTATCATGCATCAACCAGTTATGCAGAGCTAATTTTATTCATCTTCTTGTGGTTTTGACTTCATAATGCGATGTCGAGAAAATAGGAAGGAAAAAGAGTAAGTTAGGGGATGTTGGTGGTACTCCGCACCGCCATAAGCAGAGACTCTCTAGATTTGCCACTTTACTCGCTAATGAAGTTGAAGTCCCAAGTCTATATGATGAGTTCATCTCCGCACTCCACCATCGCAGTGCTTGCTCTATGTTGTGATGTGATAATTGGTTTCATGTTGCATATGTTGTCTAGCCTGTACTTCTTCTATTTTGATTAAATTGCACCTGCTGAGTTTATCGTTATACATGTGCATATGACATGGCTTTACGTGTCTAGAATACACCGCATCTATCTATCATACCATGTTCTTACATCAAAATCTTGCTGTTGTGTATCCTGCATCGATAACTCATGATTGGACGCTTTTAACATGGCAGTTTGATAGTGGTTGCATCTTGCATTGATTTCTCGTTGTCTTTGTTTCTAATTTTTCGAATTGCCACTTATGACAAGACACTTTTAACTTGGCAGAGTAATATTGGTTGCATCTTTCATATGGTGTCTAGCTTGCATTACTTCTATTTTCTTGAAAATCCTTCTGCTTAGTTTGCACATTGTAGCTGTGAATATGTCATGCCGTCCTGTTTTTCTTACATATTCCATCCTCATACGGTTGTCTTACATCAAAGTATTACTTGTCTGTATCATGCATCAATGAGTTTTGAAGATTGATTTTATTCTTTTGTGTTGTGGGTACAGCTTGACATGGCAAAGTCAAAAAAGAGCAAGGAAAATAATATAGTAGGGAGTGCTGTTACTCGTCGGGTGAAAGCGGAAAAGGTTACGCCGTCGAGATTCTGCTGGTACTTCTAGTGCGATGAAGGTCCAAGTCCACCAGCTAAATCTACAAACACAGTATCACCTGCTCCACTAGCTGCAGCATCTGCTTCAACTGTACCGGCATCTCAACAAGTTACTCGTTCGTTTGCTTCGGAACTGGCCAGTTCCCAAGTTGCCTTCACACCTAACACTAATTCCAGAGCACTGCTGACACAACAGGACTTGGCAAGATAAGATGAACCTCATGAGCATCAACACCAAGGCGGTACTGGCCGAGTCAAGTTGCATTTGCATGCTCCTTTATATGTACTCTCACAGTTTGATGTACACTAACACTTTCCATATTCGTTGTTGAACTAGCACCACGGCGCATGGCGAAAGCAGACATCGTGGATAATGCTTGATAGATTAACAAAATCTAAAGGAGGAAGAATGGAGATCCATTTTGAGGCAGGTTTAAAAAGGCCACGTGATGCTGCTGAGTCAGCCAAATTAGTATCGAGAGGCAGCCATTGCCGTTAGGTGTCATCTTGCGTATCCTCCCAACGTGGATCCAAAGACAGGAATGAGAAAGACAATACCCAATTTAACACCTTCCTTGACCATTTATCCGTAAGTAATGTTATTCATCGCCAATTAGTAATATTGTCTTGCTCTGTCCCATACTTTCTAGCTTCCTCCTAATAAGACTCACATTCTTTTTCAACAAATGAGGTTCAAGTTGGATCCGTAAGATGATGCAACTAATCTAGCATGCACTCATGTTTTTCAGTCTGCTCTGCGACAGTATCGTTACCACCTTAGAAAATCTCACTTTGAAGGCAAGGCTAACAATGAAATCGCCCAAACATCTCTAGTGGAATATATTACAGATGAAGACTGGACAACCCTCGTTAAACATTGGTCTGATCCAAAGTATCAGGTAGGCTATATGTATTTGATCAGACCACATATTGAACTTGTATTTATGTATATGCCTTACAAGTGTATCTTCTTCTAGGCTAACTGTTTGAAGAACAAAACCAACCGTTCTAAAGTGAAATTCCAACAGATAATGAGGATCTCGTAGCTATATTGCACCTTGCGAGGCTTATGTAAATAGCTGCTACTTCCTTCTTTTTGTGTGCCATATTATCATATCTATATTGACTTGTTCCAAATCTGAGAGGAAAGCCCGTGCGGACCAAAAAGAACCTGAACCGAATGCAGTGCAAATCTTCAAGGATTGCCACACCAGCAAGATGAAGGGCATGAGCACACCAGTTCAAGCCGCTGTTGTAAGTCCTTACTCCTCCTGCCTTGAACTGTATGGTATTGTGATGTGTTCATTTGACTACTTGGTTTGCAGCCAATGTCAGTTACTCTGTTCACTTTTATACACAATTGTCTTAACGTATCATTTCACCTTACATGGTTTAAAAGAGATGAAGGATATTCTTTTGGTCTTGATCTGTAATCTAGTTGTTATGTTCACGTCGCACACAATGATAAAATAGCCTGTTTGTTTTATATCTGTTTGCCCATGATATGAATGATGTCATACTATGTTCATCCTACTTTAAACCATGTCATTTATCCTTAGATGTCAATGAATGTGAGGAAATAGACAATACAAAGAGGCATGCTACATGGACATATGTTCGAAAGTGATTTTATTATGTAGTTGGCACTACAATACATGCTAATGTATTACAGTAGTTCACCAAAATAAGTTATGTATAAGCGTTTAACCTACTTTGTTTGTTTTTGTCTCATTAGTAACTTATCCGGTACACTAATCTACAAGTTCAAACTTTCAGGAAGCTATGGAACAAATGATTGAACAGCCACAACCACCTGAAGGTGACGAGGCTACTACAAGCACAATGTCACCTCTTGCCGCAATGCGTCAGTATCTCTCCACTAACAGTGCAAAAAGCACCTTCTTGCGTAATTCTGGGTTGGTTGTTAAGGTAACCTCGTCCAAATCGCCTACTAAACAAAATCTTCCTGCTAGACAGAGTGATATATCTGTGCTCCAGACACAAGTCCAATCCCTAATGGACGTTGTTTCGGAAACAAGAATAGTGGTTGAGAAATGTCGTCAAGATATGAATGGTTTTGAAACCAGACTATCGGACATTAACCGTTGTTGAAGAGCAATGGCGGAAAAAGGTGGAGATCGTCTTTGCTCCATCGATTCTACAACTGAAACATTAGCACTCAGGTCAAATGATCGTGCTTCTATACATCTGATTGTGCTTTTATCTGGAAGGATCATAAACTTTATGCCAATGAGGCCTTTTGTTGTATGATTGGAATTTATTTTCTTGTGATACAATATTTATGATGCTTTTACAGGCTCCGATAATAACGACGCTATTTTTGTATAGTGTAGGTTTATCTTAGTAATGTATTCGGCCGAAGCTTCAGGGAGCCCAACATGCCAACATTCGTCGGGCCCATTCCAATTAGGCTAAAAAGCGATTATGGGCGAAATTGGCATGTAGCCCACTAAAATATCTGGGCTTAAATTAGCATAAGCTTTCAAATTTTTCTGGTAGGCATGTGCCCATAGTGGGCCTTTAACGAGCCTAAACATAATTTGGGCCCTCGGTAAAAATAGGCCGTTCTGATTGTAAATATCTCGAGCCCATAAAAAACATGGGCCTTTAATAGACCGAAAGTGAGATTGGGCCTGGTTGTGCCAAATAACCTTTGGACTTAGCAGGCGAAATGGTGGCCCATTTACGATCTTTGATATCGGCAGTCGAAATTGGACGGGCCGTAAATGCGCCGACCTAATACACGGGCCTATAACGGTAGGAACTTGATCGGGCTAGAATATCATCAATTTTATATGGGCCGTTAATGGGCCCGATATGACGTTGGGCCACATATGGCCCATGGTTTACGTCCGGCGTTAACAGGCCTAAAATGACAATAGGCCGAAAGTGGCCCAAATCTTTAGTGGGCCTCTAACGGGCGAATAGCGGACATGGCGAATATGACCCAAATCTTTCACGGTCGTTTATGGGCCAAAAGTTTTGATGGCCTGTAAATGGGCCCAAATGAAGTCGGACCTTTAACAGGCCGGAAATACACCGGGCCGTAATTCGGCCCAATTAGTTAGTGGACTGTTAACGGGCCAGAAGTGACCATGGGCCGCATTGATGACAAGTTTATACCAGGCCGTTGACGGGCCGACTTGACAGAGAATGCTGGGCCTTTAGCTGGGCCGGCCCATTATGGTCTGCAGAATCTTGTGGGCCTTTAGCTGGGCCGGCTGACGGTGTTCTGGACTATGGGGTACTCATCACGTCATCTCCCGATCAGTTGGATTGGGCCGAGGACCCCCATGGCCGTATACTCATGGGCCAGTCCGGACAGCTGCCGCATACAAGGAAGATTCCACAAAGACTTGGTGATCAAGACAAGGACTCCTCCCCCACCGATATATTCAGCTAGGACTCTTATTATCCTAGGCCTCTGGTGCATTATATAAACCAGGGCCAGGCTAGTCGATAGAGGACAATTACAATCATACCATCATAGGCTAGCTTCTAGGGTTTAGCCTCTACGATCTCGTGGTAGATCTACTCTTGTACTACCCATATCTTCAATATTAATCAAGCAGGAAGTAGGGTTTTACCTCCATCGAGAGGGCCCGAACCGGGGTAAACATTTCGTCCCTTGCTTCCTGTTACCATCAGCCTAGGACGCATAGATTGGGACCCCCTACCCGAGATCCGCCGGTTTTGACACCGACATTGGTGCTTTCATTGAGAGTTCCGCTGTGTGTTCGGCAAAAAGGTCGATGGCTCGCCTGCAGATGAACTGCGACTTCGGCACCAGCTTGACTGGTCACCTTGGTTCGACCAAGGACAGCGCCCTACCTTCGATCGTCATGTTCAGATGAGGGCCTTCATCAACATCAACTCCGATCTCTATCAAGATCATGGAGGAATCATCTAGGGAGCCCGGGGGCTCAACGTGAACATTGCCCTTGGGAGACCGTACTGTTTTTCTGGACAGTAGACTTGTGTCCGCCGCCACCGCCTCCTCAAGTGTCGTTTTAACGATTGCTTCCATGGAATTGTGCGGAATTGAGTCTGTAACAACCCTGGAAAATTTCGTCGAATTTCGACGGAGGAATCTCTGGCAACCCACGATATACCGGAGCCATGTCAAATCTGGACGGGAATCTGGACGAGTTTAGGGTGTGGTGTCCAGCTTCTAGCTCGGACATCCTTTGGAAGATCCAACCGTTGATCGGCTGCGGAATTCCTATATCTACCACCCCTCAAAATTTCAGCTTGATCCGACCGCATTTAACTCCGGGAACTTTCCGATTAGTGCATCACTTTTCGGATCTGTTTTACGTGCAGCGAATCGACCCGAGTTCGTCTTTTTTATGAACGGGATTTCGGACATCCCTTTTGAAGGAATTTTTGTATGGGGTATTGTGTTTTGTTCCCGAACACATCCCACTAACTTTAAAATCCTTTGAACATGATCTTCAACATCATGCTGGTGTCAAACCAGTCCGGCAATATTGCTCCACGGCTGCCAACCTGCGCTAGACACGTCGTCACTTTGTTGAGCCGAGCTCAACTTCTTCGGATCATCATCTCGGCAAGCCGAACAAGAGTTCGGCATCGCAAAGGATAAATCATCACCAACATCGCCCCGCCCACGGATTACACGGAGCGGGCACACCGGCATCGCCGCACGATCACTTTGTCAAGCCGGCATTGACCACGTCACGACCTGCATCGGCAGGGCCGCACTGTTGCTCCTTCAAGCCGGTGTCCATCATGCCGACGATGCCGACTCATCGGCTGACATCGAGGCTTCGACATCTCGGCAGGACCGGGATTCATCATCTCTTCATCAACCTACTCCGGTGACTTTGGCGTCACCAGCCGACCAGCTTCGTCACGATTAGCTGGACCAAGGGCTTTGCCTCGGCAAGCCAACCTTTGCCAGCATTACCATGACGTCACTTTATCGCCCATCAGGCAATGGGTGTGCGGATCGAGTCCCAATTTTGGGAATCACCTTCCTTCAGATTGCTACAACAAATAAACCAGGTGCTATTAATCCTAGTAGTTTTTGCTTGTTTGGGTTCATTTTCCCAAGGAACTATTACTCTGGTTTGTCCATCATATGTACACAGGTCTATCAAATGGTGGCCGCATTATCGACGGTCGCATGGTGGTTCGGTTAGTTTCCGTACATAGTCCGTGACGCCGCATCCGAACTTCGGACCGACACAGTGAATTCATGCTTTGCCACGCCTTTCTTGCATCACGCCGACGCCCTGCATCGACATTGACTTTGGCGCCAGGCCATATTTTTTTATTACTCACTTTGCATAAATTATTTATTATGCAACATTATTATTATTATTATTATTATTATTATTATTATTATTATTATTATTATTACTATTACCCCCGGTTTGCACTATTTTTTGTGCACAGGAAAATGATCGGCCGGACTATATCCTTTAAGCGTCACCTCGGTACGGGCCAGAGGCTTCGTCAACACTTCATTACCCCATGCGGGGTCTTGGCATCACTCTGCCGCCTGCATTGACCGTGCTATGTCACCACTTCAGAGTACCGAACTCTTCGCTCCGCCACCTCGGGACCGGCTTGGGGATGGAACCTTGTCCCACATCAAGCCCGGACCGTGTCATCAATACCCAACACATTAACCAGCTAAGTTGCCTTCATGCTCAAAGTTTTAAATTTTTAACTTGTGTTTGGTTCGACCAAGCATTATACTTTTTTTTGGAAAAAAATTGCTTGTAAAAATTTCTTTGTCCAAACTTTGTTTGTGATGGACAAATTCAAATACCTAGTTCACTTGGGTGCTTCTTTCATGAAGCCTTTCCTCTTGCATATGATTATACTTGTACGGCTTCGTCCCTTGTTCGTGTATTACGCCACAATATGCACCATATTGACTTAAGCGATTTGCAAGCTGGGTTGCCTTGCTCCTGTGTTTACCCCTACGTTTCCGATTGTTCGGCTAGGGAGTAAAGGGAGCACCTCTGCGATTGTCACGATCGGGTCACCCGAGCCGGACCTCGACTGGTGAAGCTGAAAGCTAAGCGCTCTTCTTGTTTTCAATAATGGTGCACACAACAGAACTCATGAGTACAAAAATATATTGCACAAGTCTCATATTAACAATGAGCACCGAAGAAAGGTATCGGTGGGGGTACTATTTTCTTTGAAGATGCTTCTTACACTTTATCGATAATATAGCATAAGTTCCACGAGTGCGCTTTATGCATTACAGCCTTATGACCTGATTGCCTAGTTATCGGAAACACCGTCGATATTCTCGACAGGTGGAGTACATAACACTTCTCGGTCTTTGACCGAAGAGGGAGAAGTCGACGGTCGGTTAAGACGCGTTTAAAATTCGGGTGAACATAGATATGATATAAGTGCTTCGGTCCATACAATCATTCTTTTACCCAAGTCACTCGAGAGCTCTTAAATTTATGTGAGTTGTTTTATAATAAGTGTTCTTCTTATTAGTCGTTGCAAAGTCTTTTTCTATCACTCCTTTCTCGATGCAAGTGTGTGGTCAGTAGCCGGATAGCCTTGCTTCTCTCTAAATCCGCTCGAGTGCAGTTTGCTAAACTAGCCTCGAAGAAGCACTCCGCTTTCGGGATAAGGAGGTTGAAGCCATAGGCTGACCCGCTTAAAGTCTTGAGATAGGATGTGTCATGTAAAAGCACGGCAGAAGCACCTTTTTTTAAAAAGTCCAATTTTCGGATTGGCACCGAACACTTGATCTAGTTAGGACATTAAACTTTTGAATAATTTTTTTGGCTTTTCGAGCCTATGGCACTTTTAAACTATTTGTGCGTTTCCAGCATTATTCTTGTAGTGCAACGCCGGACACCTTTAGGGATTCGGCAAAAACATTCTCGGATATTGCTATATATGCATCGGTTTCGAATTGTGTCTTTGGTCAATAGTTGGGTTGCCCTGCTCCTGTGCTTGCCTCCTACGTTCCGCTTTGTTCGGCTAGGCGTGCAAAGAGAGAACCACTGTGATTGTGCTTCCAGCTCGCATGGTTAATTACCTCAGTGGAGAAAGCCGAAAACTGACTGTCACAATAGGCGTAAACTAGTCAGCGATCCGATGACTATGTTGAATGACGGGCCATTCATAACATTGGCCGAAGTTTTTACGGCTTGACCTCGGATGTCGCTGAACACTAACCGGCGGCTCATAGCTAGCTTCCCCAGTTTAAAGCTCCTACGACTAAGGGAAAATTATAAAGCCCGCATATCTGATTGCCTCATTTCCGCTAACACAACCGCCTTCGGGCACCGAGACGTCGGCTAAGGGTTGCCTTGTGAGTGCGGAAACACCCTGTGTAGTATCTACCAAGGGGTAGAAGCCGACGATGGGCCACTTTTAACTGATAATAGGTCACAATGGAGTCAAAATAATGATGTAAAGTACTTGGATACATAGAATCATTACACATAATCTGTGATTTTACTCTGGATATCGATCCTTAATTCGGCCACCCGTGCCCACATTAAGGCTCGGGGGCTACTGGGCTTTGCGCTCATTATCTATAAATATTAAAGGGGCACATCGATCCCTTGATCTGGTGTTGCCACCTGAACAGTATCTCGGGGGCTATGGCATTGCTTATTCAATGCAGAGCATTCAAAGTGCTCAGTGTTCGGCTTGACCAAACTATGCGCATGCATGTCTTCGGACAATAATATGTACCATATGGACCTATCCGGCGTCAAATTGCGGCGACTTCTCACGACCCTCTCTCAGGGGCCCGTTCACCGATCACTATTATCTCTAATATATTACACTGCGTTTTTATTCCTATGTATGCTGCCGAGCTAGGAGTTGATCCTCAGGCCGATTTCGCGCATCGACACGAGTCTCGAGGCTCTTTGGAACATCGGTTCATGTTTTCCTTCAGGTGCATCTCGGGTTTTAGACTGATACACACCTTGAGGGCTACTAGATATACATCGGCAGAGAATAAACTGCACCAGTTAAAAATATTCACAAAAAATCAGCCCGCGGTCGGGGTGGTGCACCACCTTTGGAAGCAGTCCGACATAAAGCTCGGGCGCTAGCGGCTAGCTCCATAAAGGGCATTTTCGGCATTAAGCTCGGCTAAACTCCTTCAGCTTTTTTTGGACCAAGATGATCTATGACTTCTTGGATATAGTCCGGCGTTGGAGCTTGGACACAGTCCGGCGTTGGAGCTCGGATACATTTCGGCGTTGGAGCTCGGAAGCAGTCCGGCATTGGTGCTCGGTTGTAAAAGATACCTCGAATGCAGTCCGGCGTTAGAGCTCGGACGCAAGAGGACACTGCCTCCCGGGAACAACTTCAAACCTGAGGTGTGGCATAAAAATAACAAGGCATTGATAAAGGCCGGAAACTTAGAGGGGCTCCTCGGATGCCCGACGTGTAAACTCTTCGGATGCACTTCGGCGATCCTCAATATCGAAGATGAGAAGATTTGTTGAACCAGTTTTCAAGACCGACGGCCGAAGATGAAGAACAGTTCGGAAGAATCGAGGAGCGTCCCCAACTTGACGACCGGTTCAGGGGGCTACTGACGGTGTTCTGGACTAGGGGGTACTCATCACGTCGTCTCCTGGTCAGTTGGATTGGGCCGAGGACCCCCATGGCCGTATACTCATGCGCCAGTCTGGATAGCTGCCGCATACAAGGAAGATTCCACAAAGACTTGGTGATCAAGACAAGGACTCCTCCCCCACCGGCGTATTCGGCTAGGACTATTATTATCCTAGGCCTCTCGTGCATTATATAAACCAGGGCCAGGCTAGTCGATAGAGGACAATTACAATCATACCATCATAGGCTAGCTTCTAGGGTTTAGCCTCTACGATCTCGTGGTAGATCTACTCTTGTACTACACATATCTTCAATATTAATCAAGCAGGAAGTAGGGTTTTACCTCCATCGAGAGGGCCCGAACCTGGGTAAACATTGCGTCCCTTGCTTCCTGTTACCATCAGCCTAGGACGCACAAATCGGGACCCCCTACCCGAGATCCGCCGGTTTTGACACCGACATCAGCCCACTGTGGTCCACAAAACCTTGTGGGCCTTTAGCTGGGCCGGCCCAATATGGTCCGCTAAATTTTTTCGGCCTTTAGCTGGGTCGGCCCATTACGGTCCGCTAAATCTTATGGGCCTTCGGTTGGGCCAGCCCATTTAAACTTTGTGGGCCACTTTTGGGCCGGTCCAGCTAAAGGCCCACAAGATTCTGCAGGCCATAATGGGCCGGCCCAGCTAAAACCAATGAGAATTTTACGTGTAAAATCGGTATTGGCCGTGGTACGTTAACGGGTTATCGGATCCAAGATCCGACCCGATAGCTTAACGGCGTTCGTTACGGTGGATGCCACGTGTCGGTCACCCTTGACGAAAAGCACTTCAGGACGACGATTTATCGTCATGGAAGTGGACACTTCCGTGATGATAATTTTGGTAATGTCATGGAACACTTCTCTGACGACACATGTATGACTATCTTGATTCTGTCATAAATTTGTCATGGATGTACATGCATGACAAAAAACGTGACCTACTGTGACAAACACGTATCATCACGGAAGTGTATTTTTTTGTAGTGAGTGTTCTTGAGGGTGACTCCGCCAACATACTTCACTCATCTTAATTTTGGCAAGGAAATGTGCAACCAACTTTCACATCTTGCACTAATTCATGGAGTCATAAACCCTCTTGTTGGTAACACAAGGGACAAGTTAACTCAATGCATTCATGGACATCATCATATGTGCAATTCACTCTATGTCTATGGATATCCTTGTATGTTCCTTGTGGGATTGCTGCAAACTCTTGATAGACTACATCAACATTGAGCATCCACATCTTCACTATCTACATGAAGTCATCATCGACAAAACCCAAGGTTAGTTCATCCCTCTTTGGGGGATATCACATCTAAGGGGAGCTTTGCTCTAAGAATTGAGCTAAAGCAACTCTAATGGTGTGAACACATTAATGCTTTATGTAAAAGTGGCAACCCCACTTATGCTTAAATGATGAGTATGACCTATGATCAAATGTTCTCATTTGACTCCTAAGTCAATGTACTCATATATAGATGACCTAGTCATTGCAAATTGCTTGATAGATGCTAGAATTGGTTGTGCATGTTTGACACATATTTCATTTGCCATTTCATTGTGTGAGCATGTTGGTTTGCATGTTTTCTTCATTCGAGGACATGCATTTGTTATTTTGATTGTCTTGTTTTTCTGGCCAAGTGGATGTACAAGAATGCCTAAGCACCTTCTCTAGCTATCTATGATTTCTTGTCTCAAATTCTATTCTTGCTACATCACAAAAATTGAACAAGTCATTTTCGGACCCTCCGGATGAGGCGCACTCGGAGCCACTGATCTAGAAGGGTTGAACTCCAAAACCTTCAAATATGTTTCGGCATGACCAATTCATACCTATTCGGACTCACAGAAACTGTTTGATTGATCTGAGTTTTTTTTTATCTCGGTGTAACCGATTAGGCCAACTCGGAGTCACCGATTTCACGCCTCGGTGACAATGATTTTCTCCACTCAGTGCCACCAACAGCAACTGGGTATACAATCCTGCGGTCCCTGTATGGTTGAATTTTCTCAAACGTTTCACTCCCGCACCCCTCTGCTGTCGTCAATCCCTGTCTTTGGACTTTGTCATTGCGTCCTTCGCGCCCTCGCTGTTGGACTCTGCCACCGTCAATGGATTTCCTTCCCTCCATTGCCGCAGTAGGGGATTTGCACCAGGTTAGGGTAAAAATCCTGCCCCTTGTGCCTCTTTTTTCTGATTCAATGCACTAGGGATTCACCATGATTCTTGCTATGTATGAAAGACTCTTGTCCACAAGATAAATTCCATAGATTAGTTTCGAGCAAAAAAATTAGGTTTAAGTTTCCGCCGAAAGCATCTTGGACCGACCGAATTGAAATTTTTGGAGTCACCGATTTGGCCTTGGCCATTGCACTAGTACGTCTCGGTGCCACCGAGAAGTACGAATCGGTGAGACCGGAAGTGAAATTTTAGTGAACTCTCGGAGACACCGAACCACATCTCGGTCTGACCAAAATGGTGTGTTTTATTTCTATTGAGTGCTTGGGTATCACCGAGATGATCAATTTGGTGGATCCGAAATGCATTATGTGAAAACTTGAAACTAAGATTTGAACTCAATTTTCATGAAAAATATCTGCTTTTTGTGATGACTCATCTACTCTGCCCATACCTATCTATTCATTGGGTCAATTTGCAAGATGTCAGATGCAAGTGACAGCCAGAATGTGTCAGAATAGCATGAAGATCTCAGTGAAGGATCTAGTCCTGAGGGCAGCTACTATGAGGAGTAAGGAGCTCGCCAGAACTGACTAAAGCTACTACAAGGACAAGGAAGAAGAGAACCTCAGATGATGAGGATGACGATTTTGTGGCTAGTGAGGCCACATCAAAGAATAAGAAGGTTGTTCTTGCTAAGGAGTATGGCACATCAGCTAGCTCTAGACCTTTTGGCAGTGCCAAGGCAGACAAGGCCATAGATCCTAGGGAGTGCATGACATTTACACTTGAGGTGCCAAGTGACTCAGAGACAGCAGCTGTAGGAAAGTTATGCCCATATTTACAAATTCCAGAGGGATTTTGCAAATAAAGTCGAAATTCACATTTGCAAATTTTCCCAGCAACTAGACCACATATCACATGGGAAACTTATTTTCTTTTATTTCTTTGACATTTCCATCATTTTCTTTTATTTTTTTTAAAAGCTGAAAAGCGATCCACGGGGGTGCATTCGGGAATTTTTGGGCCAAAATACTAATGGCGCACCGTGGAAGTGGTGCGCCATTAGTAGTTGAAATTAGTAATGGCGCGCCACTCCCACAAAGGCGCCATTAGTAGTTTTGAAAAATTATAATTTTTTACTAATGGTTCACTGTGGGATGTGGTGCGCCATTAGTATTTGCACACTAATGGCGCACCAACACATGGTGCGCCATTAGTATTTAGTAATGGCGCACCAGATGTACAGTGCGCCATTAGTGTCCATCCCATCTATAGCCCTTTTCCTAGTAGTGGCTCCTAGTTCTTCCTCCCGCCTCCGCGGCCCTCAAAAAGGCGATTGGGAGAGCTGCTCTATATCCCATGCCTAGCTGACCAAGCTCCAGGTGCAGGGCTATCTCCCCCCAGCGAATCTAGTCCCTGTTCGGGCGGGATTAACTTCTTTTACTGGCGAAGCCCTGGCAGAAAATTTCCCGAATCCTTCAGAAGGGGAGCGAGTGTGCTTTGTTTCCTTTCTTTTAAGAGGCGTTGGATTCCCAATCTATCCTTTCCTCCGAGGTATCCTAGAGTACTACGGCCTCCAACTGCACAATCTCACGCCGGGCTCCATTCTGCACACCGCGGGCTTCGTTGCTCTTTGCAAGTTGTTCTTAGGCTGCGAGGCCCATTTCGAGCTACGGAGGAAGCTTTTCTGCCTCATCCCTCGCTCCCAAAAGGGATCCATATTTGAGGTGGGCGGTGCTGAAGTATGGCGCATAGCCGGGACAGGATATCTATCCGGCAATCCGAAGAAGGCATCCAAGGAGTGGCCCTCGGAGTAGTTTTATATTAAAGACGTCGTTCTCTCGGACCCAATCCGACGAGGCCTACCTGAATTTTCCAATGCCTCATTGAAAAAGCGCCACAGCTGGCGCCCCTAGAGCCTCGAGGAGGACGATAGTGCGAAAGTTAAGAAGTTAATGGACAGGATAAAAATACTCGCCCAATCCGAACTGTGCATAATTGGGGTCATGGCGATTTCCATAACGCGAGGTGTTCAGCCACTCCAATCCAGAGGACTCCCCATGTGGAACTACAACGAAGAGGATGATACATCTCGCTATGGGCGCAAGGGTCCGGACAACTTCGCCGCCCTAGCCGCCGTGTTGGCTGATCTTTATAAAGGGGAGAAAGAAGAATTCACTCGCCTTAAATGCCGAGAGCGCTTTTCCATGTACAACCCACCTAGCTGGGTAAGCTTTCAATCCAGAACCCCACTCAATCCTCTTCCTGAGTCGCAACTAGTCGAACTTAACCCGACCACTTTTAACAGGAATGGAGGAAGGCCACCGCGGGGATCTATAGCCCCGCTCCGCAGCCGGAGGACCATATCCGGGACCTGGATCCCGGATTTGAGGAGGATCTGGATATATTCGTGGAGCTCAAGGAAGGGGTCTTCTATCAGGCGAGCTACACCGGCACAGAAGTGGCCATTGAAGCCGATTACCCCGGCCTTCTTCCTTCTTCCCATGTAAGTACCAAGGGAGCGTCCCCTCCAAAATAGTTTTCCCATTGCGCCTCACCCACCGCTCTATCTCGTGCTTCAAAGGGGTGGCGCTCATCTCGCCACGCTGCATTGGGATCGTCCCTTAAGTAGGGGACGCCTACACAAGGCGGGTCTTCGAAAAGAAAGGCGGACGGTGATACTTCCAAGCCCCTTGATGTCGCTTGAAGCTACGTCGGTTTTTTCCCAAACAGGAAGGGATGATGCAGCACAGCGGCGGTAGGTATTTCCCTCAATAATGAAACCAAGGTTATCGAACCAGTGGGAGAACCAAGAAACACAACGTAAACATCCATGCACACAAATAACAACACCTCGCAACCCGACATGTTAAAGGGGTTGTCAATCCCTTTCGGGGCATGGCGCCAGAAATTGTGTAATGATGGCAGAAAATTGTAATAGATTGAAATAATAGATCACAAATAAAATAAAGTACAGCAAAGTATTTTTGTATTTTTGGTCTAATAGATCTGAATAAAAATGCAAAGGAAAAATAGATCGCAAGCAAATATATGAGAAAGAAGACCCGGGTGCCGTAGGTTTCACTAGTGGCTTCTCTTGAGAAAAAGAGCAAACGGTGGGTAAACAAATTACTATTGGGCAATTGATAGAACTTCAAATAATTATGACGATATCCACACAATGATCATTACATAGGCATCGCGTCCAATATTAGTAGACTGACTCATGCCTGCATCTACTACTATTACTCCACACATCGACCACTATCCAGCATGCATCTAGTGTATTAAGTTCATGGAAAAAACGGAGTAATGAATAAGAACGATGACATGACGTAGAGAAGATCCGTTTATCTATATGGCAGAAGATATAGATCTCGTCTTTTTATACTTAGTAGCAACGATACATACGTGTCGGTTCCCTTTCTGTCACTGGGATTGAGCACCGTAAGATCGAACCCACTACCGGGCACCTCTTCCCATTGCAAGATAAATAGATCAAGTTGGCCAAACAAAACCCAAATATCAAAGAAGAAATATGAGGCTATAAGAGATCATGCATATAAGAGATCAAATAAACTCAAATAACTTTCATGGATATAAAAAGATATGACTGATCATAAACTCGAAGTTCATCAGATCCCAACAAACACACTGCAAAAAGAGTTACATCATATGGATCTCCAAGAGACCATTGTATTGAGAATTCAGCGAGAGAGAGAGAGAAAGCCATCTAGCTACTAAATACGGACCCGAAGGTCTATAAAGAACTACTCGAGCATCATCGGAGAGGCACCAATGGAGGTGGTGAACCCCATCCGAGATGGTGTCTAGATTGGATCTGGTGGTTCTGGACTATACGGCGGCTTGATGAATATTTCGTCGACTCCTTTGGGTTTCTGGAATATTTAGGTATTTATAGAGCAAAGAGGTGGTCCAGGAGGCACCCAAGGTGGGCACAACCCACCAGGGCGCGCCAGGGCCTCCTAGCATGCCCTGGTGGGTTGTCCCCTCCTCGGGACTCCCCCCAGGTGCAACCAGGGCCCATCTGCTTCCTTCTGGCACATAAAAAATCACCATGGAGTTTCGTGGCATCTGGACTTCATCTGATATTGATTTCCTGCGATGTAAAAAACATGGAAAAAACAGCAACTGGCACTTGACACTATGTCAATAGGTTAGTACCAAAAAATAATATAAAAATGACTATAAAATGATTATAAAACATCCAAGATTGATAATAAAACAGCATGGAATAATAAAAATTATAGATACGTTGGAGACGTATCAGCATCTAAGCTTAACTCCTACTCGTCCTCGAGTAGGTTAGTGATAAAAACAGATTTTTTGATGTGGAGTGCTGTTCATCAAGTCATATCATATTCTTTTCTTTATAGCATGGACATTTGGACTTTTAAGTGATTCAAATCAATAGTCTAGTTTTGACATAATAATTTAGATACTCAAGCATATCAACAAGCAACCATGTATTTCCAAATATCAATGCTAAAACAAGTTATCCCTAGCCCATTATGCTCAAGCATTGATCCATTCGTGAAACACACTCGAATATTAACTACACCCAATTACTTGAGCACGATCATATTGCCTCCTAGTTGGTGGTTTTGTAAGAGAAGATGGAGACTCAAATTTCAAAATAAAAATTGCATAAAGTAAAAGAAAGGCCCTTCGCGGAGGGAAGTAGGGATTTGTAGAGGTGCCAGAGCTCAAAGCAAAAAAAAATAGAGATAAAAAACATTTTGGGAGGTGTATCCATCCCACCAACGAAAATGACTCAGAGTTTCGAACACTTTCCATGCTAGATATGCCATAGGCGGTTCCCAAACGGAAAATAAAGTTTATTCCTTTTCCCACCATTCTTTCACTTTCCATGGCTAGCCATATCCATGGGTGCCCTCCATACTAACACTTTCCAAAGAATTTATTATTTGACAACATAAAGTAAATTCATTTTTTGCATTTCGATTTGGGCATCCCTAAACCTTTGCCTTACTCTCGTGCAATGACAAGTGAATGAACACTCATCTTGAGAATAACACATCCAGCATGGAAAATATTAGCCACATGTTACCGTTCCGCGAACGAAACAAACACACAAAAAGAGAAGTTTATTTTGAAATTAGAGATGGCACATGCAAATTTGCTTAGAACGGCAAAAGAGTACCGCATATAGGTAGATATAGTGGACTCATCTGGCGAAACTGGTTTAAAGGATTTTGGATGCACAAGTAGAGGTCATACTTGGTGCAAAATGAAGGCTAGCAAAAAGATTGAGAATCGAGCAACCAAGAAACGAATAATCTCATAAGCAAGCATTAAGCATAATTAACACCAAATAATGCACCACAAGTAGGATATAATTTTGATAGCATGATTATTGACTTTTGTGCATGCATAGGGAATCATAAACATCAATATTCTTACTAGAGCACAATTACTCATCAACATAACTCACATATCACATCATCATATCTCAAAACTATTACTAAGAATCAAGTTTATTTTGTCCAATGATGTTCATGGCATTTTATTTTTCTTTATCCTTCTTGGATATCTATCACTTTGGCACTAATTTTCATGTGTTGCTTTTCACAAGCTCAAACAAATATAAGTGAAGATTATGAGCATAACAAATTTTCTTTCTCTCGAAATAATTTAAGTGAAGCAAGAGAGAATTTCTTCAAATTTTTACTAACTCTCAAACAGATCTAAGTGAAGCAAGAGAGCATTTCTTCAAAAATAACAAAGCACACTATGCTCAAAAAGATATAAGTGAAGTACTAGAGCAAGTCCTAGCTCATAAAAGATTTAAGTGAAGCATAGAGAGCAATTCTAACAAGTCAAGATATAATTTTGGCTCTCTCAAATAGGTGTGTCCAGCAATGATTGATGACTTAAAATCAAAAAATAAAACAAGCAAATACACATATCATACAAGATGCTCCAAGCAAAACACATATCATGTGACGAATAAAAATGTAGCCTCGAGTAAAATACCGAAAGTTGTTGGAAGAAAGCGGGGATGCCACTCGGGGGCATCCCCAAGCTTAGTTGGTTGCTCATACTTGGATAATAGCTTGGGATTCCAGGGCATCCCCAAGGTTAGGCTCTTACATCCTTCCTTCATCCATCGTGAAGACAACCCAAAACTTGAAAACTTCAATCACACAAAACTCAACAAAACCTTCGTGAGATCTGTTAGTGTAAGAAAAATAAATAACTACTATAAGTGTTGTATCAAACCACTTCTTATCTTTTTTATATCTACTGTATTCCAACTTTTCTATGGCAAAAACCCATCAAAGAAAACCATAGAGCCATGAAAATAAGCACACAACACAAAGAAAACAGAATCTGTCAAAACAGAACAATCTGTAGCAATCTGACTTTAAGCGAATACTTATGGAACTCCAAAAATTCTACCAAAATAGGATGACCAGGGAAATTTGTATATTAATCTTCTGCAAAAAGAATCAGAACAAAATCTCTTTTCTGTGATTTATGAAATTTATTTTCGTGAGTTTAAAATTTCTGTCTTTTTTAGCAAGATCAAACAACTATCACACAAGAAGATCCTATAGGCTTTACTTGGCACAAACACTAATTAAAACATAAAAAACACAATCATAACATTAGCATAATTGTGCTAACACTCAAGAACAGAAAGCAAAAATAAAAAATAAAATTTATTCATTGGGTTGCCTCCCAACAAGAGCTATAGTTTTACGCCCTTAGCTAGGCATAAAGCAAGGGTCTAAGTTTTGTCATCTATGTTCTTCTTAATCTTCTTGGGGGTATTTTTATCAGGAGGCTTTGTAAACACAACATAAAACATATTATCCATAGAAACTTTAGCATTCCTTAATTGGTTTTCATCATAACCCCTTTGATTTCCCGCAACAATCCAAGAATAATGTTGATTAACATTATTAAAAACTTGTTGGATTATTTCTAAAACGGGAACCTCTATTTTAAGATTATCATCAAAGATTTTATTATCCCCAAGCAAATGCCTTAGTGCATGGTCACTATTGTAAAGAATTTCATCTATCACAGGCTTTTCACGATTCATACCATAAAAATCAAAGATTTTCCCAGCTTCCCGAATTATGTAGTCAAACTCGTTCATAAGAACGAGAGTGGCCAACTTTTTGGCTCTAGGATTCTTTATTTCGGGGAGATAGAAAAACAATCTTTGCAAAGTAGGATGAGTGCGGATAAATTTACTTTCAAGTTTCAGAACTAGTGCTGAAATAGCATCCACATAAGATCTAGTAGTTTTAAGTATAGGAGCATCATCAAGACTCTGATTTCCAACACAATTGAAAAATTCTTCAATACATTCTTTTCCCATAATGTTCCCTTGCCCCAAGATAAAAGTATTAGCATCCAGATTGCCTGTACATACCATCTTAGGAGTCAGGCCATCATCTGTTGGTGCCATACGAAAATCACTCATGATTGCAAGCAAAGAATAGATCTGGAGAGAAAACGGCGAACGAAAAAAGAGAGGCGAATAAAATGGAAATTTTTTGTGAAGTGGGGGAGAGGAAAATGAGAGGCAAATGGCACATAATATAAATTTCAAGGACATGAGATTTGTGATTAGGAACATGGCTATGTTGAAGATCCTCCCCGGCAACGGCGCCAGAAATTCCTTTTGATGTCGCTTGAACCTACGTCGGTTATTTCCCCAAAGAGGAAGGGATGATGCAGACGGTAGGTATTTCCCTCAGAAATGAAACCAAGGTTATCGAACCAGTAGCAAAACCAAGCAACACAACGTAAACAGCCCCTGCACACAAATAACAACACCTCGCAACCCCACGTGTTAAAGGGGTTGTCAATCCCTTTCGGGGTAGGCGCCATAAATTGCGTGATGACGGGAGAAAATTGTAATAGATTGAAATAATAGATCACAAATAAAATAAAGTGCAGCAACGTATTTTTTGTATTTTTGGTTTAATAGATCTGAATAAAATGCAAAGGAAAAATAGATCGCAAGCAAATATATGAGAAAGAAGACCCGGGTGCCGTAGGTTTCACTAGTGGCTTCTCTCGAGAAAAAGAGCAAACGGCGGGTAAACAAATTACTGTTGGGAAATTGATAGAACTTCAAATAATTATGACGATATCCAGGCAATGATCATTACATAGGCATCACATCCAAGATTAGTAGACCGACTCCTGCCTGCATGTACTACTATTACTCCACACATCGACCGCTATCCAGCATGCATATAGTGTATTAAGTTCATGGAAAAATGGAGTAATGCAATAAGAACGATGACATGATGTAGAGAAGATATGTTTATCTATATGGCGGTAGATAGAGATCTCGTCTATTTATCCTTAGTAGCAACAATACATACGTGTCGGTTCCCTTTTTGTCACTGGGATTGAGCACCGTAAGACCGAACCCACTACCGGGCACCTCTTCCTATTGCAAGATAAATAGATCAAGTTGGCCAAACAAAACCCAAATATCATAGAAGAAATACGAGGCTATAAGAGATCATGCATATAAGAGATCAAAGAAACTCAAATAACTTTCATGGATATAAAAGATATGACTGATCATAAACTCAAGTTCATCGATCCCAACAAACACACCGCAAAAAGAGTTACATCATATGGATCTCCGAGAGAACATTGTATTGAGAATTCAGCGAGAGAGAGAAAGCCATCTAGCTACTAACTACGGACCGAAGGTCTACAAAGAACTACTCACGCATCATCGGAGAGGCACCAATGGAGGTGGTGAACCCCATCCGAGATGGTGTCTAGATTGGATCTGGTGGTTCTGGACTCTGCGGCAGCTGGATGAATATTTCGTCGACTCCCCTAGGGTTTCTGGAATATTGGGGTATTTATAGAGCAAAGAGGTGGTTCGGGGGGCACCCGAGGTGGGCACAACCAACCAAGGCGGGCTGTGGCCTCTGGCGCCTCGGTGGGCTGTCCCTCCTCGGGACTCCCCAGTGCAACCAGGGCCCATCTGCTTCCTTTTGTCCCATAAAAATTCATTGTGGAGTTTCGTGGCATCTGGACTTCATCTGATATTGATTTCTGCGATGTAAAAAACATGGAAAAAACAGCAACTGGCACTTGACACTATGTCAATAGGTTAGTACCAAAAAATAATATAAAAATGACTATAAAATGATTATAAAACATCCAAGATTGATAATAAAACAGCATGGAATAATAAAAATTATAGATACGTTGGAGACGTATCAGCATCCCCAAGCTTAACTCCTACTCGTCCTCGAGTAGGTAAGTGATAAAAACAGATTTTTTGATGTGGAGTGCTGTTCATCAAGTCATATCATATTCTTTTCTTTATAGCATGGACATTTGGACTTCTAAGTGATTCAAATCAATAGTCTAGTTTTGACATAATAATTTAGATACTCAAGCATATCAACAAGCAACCATGTATTTGCAAATATCAATGCTAAAACAAGTTATCCCTAGCCCATTATGCTCAAGCATTGATCCATTCATGAAACACACTCGAATATTAACTACACCCAATTACTTGAGCACGATCATATTGCCTCCTAGTTGGTGGTTTTGTAAGAGAAGATGGAGACTCAAATTTCAAAATAAAAATTGCATAAAGTAAAAGAAAGGCCCTTCGCGGAGGGAAGTAGGGATTTGTAGAGGTGCCAGAGCTCAAAGCAAAAAAAATAGAGATAAAAAACATTTTGGGAGGTGTATCCATCCCACCAACGAAAATGACTCAGAGTTTCGAACACTTTCCATGCTAGATATGCCATAGGCGGTTCCCAAACGGAAAATAAAGTTTATTCCTTTTCCCACCATTCTTTCACTTTCCATGGCTAGCCATATCCATGGGTGCCCTCCATACTAACACTTTCCAAAGAATTTATTATTTGACAACATAAAGTAAATTCATTTTTTGCATTTCGGGACTGGGCATCCCTAAACCTTTGCCTTACTCTCGTGCAATGACAAGTGAATGAACACTCATCTTGAGAATAACACATCCAGCATGGAAAATATTAGCCACATGTTACCGTTCCGCGAACGAAACAAACACACAAAAAGAGAAGTTTATTTTGAAATTAGAGATGGCACATGCAAATTTGCTTAGAACGGCAAAAGAGTACCGCATATAGGTAGATATAGTGGACTCATCTGGCGAAACTGGTTTAAAGGATTTTGGATGCACAAGTAGAGGTCATACTTGGTGCAAAATGAAGGCTAGCAAAAAGATTGAGAATCGAGCAACCAAGAAACGAATAATCTCATAAGCAAGCATTAAGCATAATTAACACCAAATAATGCACCACAAGTAGGATATAATTTTGATAGCATGATTATTGACTTTTGTGCATGCATAGGGAATCATAAACATCAATATTCTTACTAGAGCACAATTACTCATCAACATAACTCACATATCACATCATCATATCTCAAAACTATTACTAAGAATCAAGTTTATTTTGTCCAATGATGTTCATGACATTTTATTTTTCTTTATCCTTCTTGGATATCTATCACTTTGGCACTAATTTTCATGTGTTGCTTTTCACAAGCTCAAACAAATATAAGTGAAGATTATGAGCATAACAAATTTTCTTTCTCTCGAAATAATTTAAGTGAAGCAAGAGAGAATTTCTTCAAATTTTTACTAACTCTCAAACAGATCTAAGTGAAGCAAGAGAGCATTTCTTCAAAAATAACAAAGCACACTATGCTCAAAAAAGATATAAGTGAAGTACTAGAGCAAGTCCTAGCTCATAAAAGATTTAAGTGAAGCATAGAGAGCAATTCTAACAAGTCAAGATATAATTTTGGCTCTCTCAAATAGGTGTGTCCAGCAATGATTGATGACTTAAAATCAAAAAATAAAACAAGCAAATACACATATCATACAAGACGCTCCAAGCAAAACACATATCATGTGACGAATAAAAATGTAGCCTCGAGTAAAATACCGATAGTTGTTGGAAGAAAGCGGGGATGCCACTCGGGGGCATCCCCAAGCTTAGTTGGTTGCTCATACTTGGATAATAGCTTGGGATTCCAGGGCATCCCCAAGGTTAGGCTCTTACATCCTTCCTTCATCCATCGTAAGACAACCCAAAACTTGAAAACTTCAATCACACAAAACTCAACAAAACCTTCGTGAGATCTGTTAGTGTAAGAAAAATAAATAACTACTATAAGTGTTGTATCAAACCAATTCTTATCTTTTTTATATCTACTATATTCCAGCTTTTCTATGGCAAAAACCCATCAAATAAAACCATAGAGCCATGAAAATAAGCACACAACACAAAGAAAACAGAATCTGTCAAAACAGAACAATCTGTAGCAATCTGACTTTAAGCGAATACTTATGGAACTCCAAAAATTCTACCAAAATAGGATGACCAGGGAAATTTGTATATTAATCTTCTGCAAAAAGAATCAGAACAAAATCTCTTTTCTGTGATTTATGAAATTTATTTTCGTGAGTTTAAAATTTCTGTCTTTTTTAGCAAGATCAAACAACTATCACACAAGAAGATCCTATAGGCTTTACTTGGCACAAACACTAATTAAAACATAAAAAACACAATCATAACATTAGCATAATTGTGCTAACACTCAAGAACAGAAAGAAAAAATAAAAAATAAAATTTATTCATTGGGTTGCCTCCCAACAAGAGCTATAGTTTTACGCCCTTAGCTAGGCATAAAGCAAGGGTCTAAGTTTTGTCATCTATGTTCTTCTTAATCTTCTTGGGGGTATTTTTATCAGGAGGCTTTGTAAACACAACATAAAACATATTATCCATAGAAACTTTAGCATTCCTTAATTGGTTTTCATCATAACCCCTTTGATTTCCCGCAACAATCCAAGAATAATGTTGATTAACATTATTAAAAACTTGTTGGATTATTTCTAAAACGGGAACCTCTATTTTAAGATTATCATCAAAGATTTTATTATCCCCAAGCAAATGCCTTAGTGCATGGTCACTATTGTAAAGAATTTCATCTATCACAGGCTTTTCACGATTCATACCATAAAAATCAAAGATTTTCCCAGCTTCCTAATTATGTAGTCAAACTCGTTCATAAGAGCGAGTGGCCAACTTTTGGCTCTAGGATTCTTTATTTCGGGGAGATAGAAAAACAATCTTTGCAAAGTAGGATGAGTGCGGATAAATTTACTTTCAAGTTTCAGAACTAGTGCTGAAATAGCATCCACATAAGATCTAGTAGTTTTAAGTATAGGAGCATCATCAAGACTCTGATTTCCAACACAATTGAAAAATTCTTCAATACATTCTTTTCCCATAATGTTCCCTTGCCCCAAGATAAAAGTATTAGCATCCAGATTGCCTGTACATACCATCTTAGGAGTCAGGCCATCATCTGTTGGTGCCATACGAAAATCACTCATGATTGCAAGCAAAGAATAGATCTGGAGAGAAAACGGCGAACGAAAAAAGAGAGGCGAATAAAACGGAAATTTTTTGTGAAGTGGGGGAGAGGAAAATGAGAGGCAAATGGCACATAATATAAATTTCAAGGACATGAGATTTGTGATTAGGAACATGGCTATGTTGAAGATCCTCCCCGGCAACGGCGCCAGAAATTCCTTTTGATGTCGCTTGAACCTACGTCGGTTTTTCCCCAAAGAGGAAGGGATGATGCAGCACAGCGGCGGTAGGTATTTCCCTCAGAAATGAAACCAAGGTTATCGAACCAGTAGGAGAACCAAGCAACACAACGTAAACAGCCCCTGCACACAAATAACAACACCTCGCAACCCCACGTGTTAAAGGGGTTGTCAATCCCTTTCGGGGTAGGCGCCATAAATTGCGTGATGACGGGAGAAAATTGTAATAGATTGAAATAATAGATCACAAATAAAATAAAGTGCAGCAACATATTTTTTGTATTTTTGGTTTAATAGATCTGAATAAAATGCAAAGGAAAAATAGATCGCAAGCAAATATATGAGAAAGAAGACCCGGGTGCCGTAGGTTTCACTAGTGGCTTCTCTCGAGAAAAAGAGCAAACGGCGGGTAAACAAATTAATGTTGGGAAATTGATAGAACTTCAAATAATTATGACGATATCCGTGCAATGATCATTACATAGGCATCACATCCAAGATTAGTAGACCGACTCACCGCATGTACTACTATTACTCCACACATCGATCGCTATCCGGATGCATATAGTGTATTAAGTTCATGGAAAAATGGAGTAATGCAATAAGAACGATGACATGATGTAGAGAAGATATGTTTATCTATATGGCGGTAGATAGAGATCTCGTCTATTTATCCTTAGTAGCAACAATACATACGTGTCGGTTCCCTTTTTGTCACTGGGATTGAGCACCGTAAGACCGAACCCACTACCGGGCACCTCTTCCTATTGCAAGATAAATAGATCAAGTTGGCCAAACAAAACCCAAATATCATAGAAGAAATACGAGGCTATAAGAGATCATGCATATAAGAGATCAAAGAAACCCAAATAACTTTCATGGATATAAAAAGATATGACTGATCATAAACTCGAAGTTCATCAGATCCCAACAAACACACCGCAAAAGAGTTACATCATATGGATCTCCGAGAGACCATTGTATTGAGAATTCAGCGAGAGAGAGAAAGCCATCTAGCTACTAACTACGGACGAAGGTCTACAAAGAACTACTCACGCATCATCGGAGAGGCACCACTGGAGGTGGTGAACCCCATCCGAGATGGTGTCTAGATTGGATCTGGTGGTTCTGGACTCTGCGGCAGCTGGATGAATATTTCGTCGACTCCCCTAGGGTTTCTGGAATATTTGGGTATTTATAGAGCAAAGAGGCGGTTTGGGGGGCACCCGAGGTGGGCACAACCCACCAGGGCGGGCCAGGGCCTCCTGGCGCGCCCTGGTGGGCTGTCCCCTCCTCGGGACTCCCCCCCAGGTGCAACCAGGGCCCATCTGCTTCCTTTTGGCCCATAAAAAATCATTGTGGAGTTTCGTGGCATTTGGACTTCATCTGATATTGATTTCCTGCGATGTAAAGAAAATGGAAAAAAAGCAACTGGCACTTGGCACCATGTCAATAGGTTAGTACCAAAAATGATATAAAATGACTATAAAATGATTATAAAACATCCAAGATTGATAATAAAACAGCATAGAACAATAAAAAATTATAGATACATTGGAGACGTATCACCCCTACATTCATAAAAAAGGTACGGTTTTTAATATGCCCCGTGGCAAATATAACGAACTGTGACGTTTTTTGCTGTGCCATATTTCAGGAAGAGCAATCACCGGATTGTATTCGGAGAACTCGCCGAGCATGTGTCCACCAATCCGACCCCGGACCCTGCCTCTAGGGCTAGAGTTGATACGGGTGCAATGCCGGATTGTCCTCCATCTGATGATTCAGATAATGTATGTGTCACCAACTCCGAAGTGGAGAGTGCAATGAACCATCGTTGCCGGAGGGCAGCTATGCGTGACCCTAACTTTACTGGAGAGGCATTCAATGCCTTCAGCTCGGCGGATGCATACATCCGAGCTGCTCAGGATGGGCTTGCTCGAGCCACTTACCAGCTTTCAAAGGATATGCGGGGTAATATCATTTTGTGAAGATTTAATAGTCATATACCAGTAGCCCCCGAGACTTGAAAACAATTGAAGCAACTGATTTTAAGGATTGATGTATAATCAGATACTCACTAAGAAGAACAACATGCTATCTCGGGAGCTGGAACAGTGTCGGACCCAACTAACTATTGTTACCGCCAAACTGGAGAAGCCCAAGGAGGCACCGACTGGTAATGTCCCCCTCTGTTCAGAAAATATAATCATGTGTCAGTCATGTTTATGCAAATAAACACTGTTGCATTTTACGATGGCAGGATCGTCGGATCAACTGGAAGAGAAATTAAAGGCCGTGCAGGCGGACAAAGAACATGCCGAAAGGCAAGAGGCCGCTGGTCAACGTGTACTGACACGGACCAGGGACGAGAAGAACAAGCTGCAGGATGCCAACACCCAGCTCGGCGAAGAGCTGAAAGACGTGCGAGCCCAACTGGCGGACGCCCTAAAGGAGAACAGAAAGCTGAGAGGCGGCATATTTAGTATGCCTTTTAACTTACTGTCTTACCGTTCGCTGATGCGAATCCTACCAAGTTTATGTCTGTAGGTGTGTTGACTGGGCGGCCCGAAGAAGAGGGGTCCATATTTCAAGGCGACCTGCTACAAGAGCTGTCCAAGGTGCATGAGCGAGCGCGGAAGGCAATGAGAAACATTGCTAAGGCTTTATGGCCAACCGATTCTCCTCCAGGAAGTATGGAGGAACTCGTGAATTTATTCAAGGGAGCTCTGTGCCGTTTTGGGCTATGGAAGATATTGGCATGCCGAGAAGGTGCTCGAGAAGCCTGGGCCATGGTAAAAACATGGTACACCAGACTTGATCCGAATCATATGGCGTGGGTCGGACCTCGAGGATCCGATGGACAGGAAATTTCGGTCAGCCTAGTGTACGACCAAGTGAAGGTGGCCGTCAAGTTTTCACAACAGGATTGTAAACTAGACAACCTATTAGAGTGTCTAGAGGAAGAAGAAGTTTTTGAGTCCAAGTAGAAATGTAATTTGATCGATAAACTTGTCTCCAGCCAAATTTGTAAAACGATTGTCATGGCAGACTTTCTGCTTCGACCTCCAAAAACCCTAGGTTTGGAGTGTTTCGGAATACTATACCGTAGGTAAACACCAAAGTATGTTCGGAAACCAGGCAGTCCAGTCATGCTTGCTTGAATAGACAAGTTGTATTCGGGGAGTTATGTTATATTACATTTTATTGTAAGAAACATCTTCCAGAGAGAATAGTTCCGTTAAGGTTTCCTCTCCTTGGGCCGGTATGCGGACTTTTTTGTGCATACCGAAGCTATAATGCGAAAAAATCACAGTACGAGTTATAGTCTGGGGGTTTTGTATTGCAACAAGGGCAGTTCATCTTTTGATCACCGACCAATCATTCCCTTAAGAACGCTAGCTTTCGGCTTCACCCGTCTGAGGTACACGTCCGGATAACCCGGCTGTAACCATCGCAGAGGTGCTCCTTTTATGCCCTAGCCGAACAAGCGGGAACGTAGGGCATAAGCACATGAGCCAGGCAACCCAGCTTGGCAAAAACTTAAGTCATAAAGGTGCATATAATGGCGAAGAAGAGACATATATGAATAGATGACACATATATACGGTGAGCTTGATGCTCGAAAAATAATAAGCTTCTTGTGAAAAGAAGCCCCCAGGTATTGTGGGGTATGTACATTTAAGGATGTATACCCCTCAGGTGTGCGTTTTATCCGAACACGAGCGAGAAGTCATATAGAAACGATAAAAAGGAAAACATTGAAAGGGAGAAAAGAAGGAACGAGGAAAAAGGTATATGTGCGGACTTAGGCGTAGAATCTTCGGAGCCTTGCAATGTTCCATGGGTTTGGCTCCAAGTGATTGTCCGAAGCATTGCGAAGGCGATAGGCTCCTCCAGTGAGAACTTCATCTATAATGAAGGGACCCTCCCATTTGGGCTTGAGCTTGCCCTTTTTCTTCTCTGGTAGGCGTAGAACGAGTTCACCGACATTGTAAGTCTTTGCTCGTACTTGTCTGCTTTGATATCGCCGAGCCTGCTGTTGATAGAATGCGGAACGGGCCTTCGCGACATCGCGCTCCTCCTCCATGCGCACTCGATCTGACAATCGAGCTCGGCTTCTCTCTCTTCGTACATGCGCACACGTGAGTCGTGAATAATGTCGCAAGGCAAGACCGCCTCTGCACCGTACACCATGAAAAAAGGTGTATATCCGGTCGTGCGATTGGGCGTGGTGCGCAGCCCCCAGAGTACGGAATCAAGTTCCTCGACCCAGTGTTTTTCTGATACTTGCAGAGATCGCACTAGTCTGGGTTTGATGCCGCTCATTATCATGCCCTTAGCCCGTTCGACCTGACCGTTTGTCTGAGGGTGATATACGGGGGCGTAATCAAGCTTGATCCCTAAATTGGCGCACCAAGTTTTCACCTCATCGACTGTAAAGTTAGAGCCGTTGTCAGTAATAATACTATGCGGGACACCGTAACGGTGTACTACACCGGATATAAAGTCTATCACCGGTCCCGCTTCAGCTGTTTTAACTGGCTTGGCTTCTATCCACTTAGTGAACTTATCGACCATAACCAATAAGTATATCTTCTTATGGCTTCCCCCTTTAAGAGGTCCGACCATATCGAGCCCCCAGACCGCAAAGGGCCAAGTGATGGGGATTGTTCGAAGGGCAGTGGGCGGCATATGGCTTTGATTAGCGAAAAGCTGGCATCCAACGCAGCGCTGTACGAGGTCCTGTGCATCTGCCCGGGCCGTGGGCCAAAAGAAACCCGTACGGAAGGATTTACTTACAAGGGCCCGAGCTGCAACATGATGGCCACCAAGACTAGCGTGTATTTCAGCCAAGAGCTGTCGTCCCTCTTCTTCGGAGATACATCGTTGAAGGACTCCGTTAGTACTTTTCTTGTACAGTTCTCCTTCATGAACTTTGTAGGCCTTCGAGCGTCGAACGATGCGACGGACCTCAGTCTGATCCTCGAGGAGCTCATTCCTAGTAAGGTAGGCAAGGAAAGGCTCGGTCCACGGGGCAATTACAGCCATGATTTCATGGGCCGATGGTGTTATTTCGGTGTCCGAGCCCCCGATGATATTGGGATTGTGTTCGGAATCTGGGGGTATGATCGGCTCCGGAACAGTGTTGCCGCTTTCGTCCTGCCACACCGCGGATGGCTTGAAGAGCCTTTACACAAAGGTGTTATGTCGGACGGGGTCGCGTTTAGCACCCATGCGAGCAAGGATGTCCGCGGCTTGATTACTCTCTCGAGGCACGTGATGAAACTCGAGCCCCTCGAACCGAGCTGATATTTTGAGTACGACGTTGTGGTAAGCCGCCATCTTCAGATCTTTTGCATCGAACTCTCTGTTTATTTGGGATATTGTGAGGTTTGAATCCCCGCGCACCTCAAGGCGTTGTATGCCCATGGAGACAGCCATTCGGAGACCATGTAATAGGGCCTCGTATTTGGCTGCATTGTTAGAGTTTGTATACAATATTTGGAGCACATAACTGACTGTGTCTCCTGTGGGGGATGTCAAGACGACACCATCCCCAAGTCTGGCTAGCATTTTAGAGTCATCGAAGTGCATCACCCAGTTGGAATACATGCCATACTCTTTAGGGAGTTCGGCCTCTATCCATTCAGCGATGAGGTCAGCCAACACCTGAGATTTAATGGCTCGGCATGGTTTGTACGTTATTTCAAATGGTAGGAGCTCAATGGCCCATTTGGTAATTCGACCGGTGGCGTCCCGGTTGTTTATAATATCATTGAGTGGTACTTCTGAAGCCACCGTGATCGAGCACTCTTGAAAGTAGTGTCGCATCATGCGGGATGCCATAAAGACCGCATATGCTGTCTTCTGATAATGTGGGTACCGGGATTTGCATGGTGTAAGGACCGTCGATACATAGTATACTGGTTTTTGGAGTGGGAATTTATGCCCCTCATCTTCTCGTTTGACGACGAGCACCACTCTCACCACCTGGTGAGTTGCAGATATGTAGAGCAACATTGGTTCGCCGACGTTTGGTGCGGCCAGGATGGGGTTGCTTGCTAGCAAAGTTTTTTATTTCCTCTAGTACGGCTATTGCAGCGTCCGTCCACGCAAAGTGGTCGATGCGTCGGAGCAGGCGATACAATGGCAATGCCTTTTCTCCTAATCTGGAGATAAAATGGATCAAAGCTGCCATGCACCCGGCTAGTTTTTGGACCTGCTTGAGGTCAGTAGGTGTTGCCAATTGTGACAGGGCTCGGGTTTTCGCTGGGTTTGCTTCAATTCCTCTATTGGAGACAATGAACCCGAGCAGTTTGCCGGCGGGAACGCCGAAAACGCACTTTTCTGGATTGAGCCTTATGTCATATGTTCGGAGGTTGTCGAATCTTAGGCATAAGTCGTCCACCAATGATTCAACATGCTTGGTTTTGATGACTACGTCATCTACATATGCCTCCACAGTCTTGCCGATTTGCTTTTCCAGGCACGTTTGAATCATGCGTTGGTAAGTGGCACCGGTGTTCTTGAGCCTGAAAGGCATGGTGTTGAAGCGGAAAGGCCCATACGGTGTGATGAATGCCATTGCGGCCTGGTCGGATTCCCTCATCTTGATTTGATGGTATCCGGAGTATGCGTCGAGGAAACACAGTGAATAGTGTCCTGCGGTTGCATCAATAATCTGGTCGATGCGAGGTAGTGGGAAGGGGGCCTTGGGGCAGGCCTTATTGAGGTCTTTGAAGTCGACACACAGGTGCCAGGATTTATCCTTCTTTGGTACCATGACCAGGTTGGCCAGCCAGTCCGAATGTTTGATCTCTCTGATAAACCCGGCTTCGAGTAGCTTGTCTAGCTCCTCCCCCATAGCCTGTCGTTTGGGTTCAGAAAACCACCGCAGCGTTTGCTTGACTGGCTTGTATCCCTTCAGTATATTGAGATTATGTTCCGCCAGTCCGCATGGGATTCCTGGCATATCAGAAGGGTGCCAGGCGAAGATGTCCTAGTTCTCGCGCAGGAACGCGCGTAATGCAGCGTCGACCGTCGGGTCCAGCTGTGCCCCAATGGAAGCTGTCTTCTTCGGGTTCGTCAGATGAACTTAGAATTTAACTATTTCGTCTGCTAGTTTGAAGGAAGTTGACTTGGGTCTCTTATCGAGGATTACATCATCCCTATCCACCGTGGAATGTAAGATGGTTAATTCTTCGGCCGCGAGGGCCTCCGATAGTGCCTCGAGGGCCAGGGAGACAGTTTTGTTTTCAGCGCGGAGTGCTATGTACGGATCACTGGTGATAGTGATAACACCGTTGGGCCCAGGCATCTTGAGCTTCATGTACCCGTAATGGGGTATAGCTTGAAAGCGTGTGAATGCATCTCGCCCCAGCAGGGCATGATACCCGCTGTTGAAAGGTGCCACATGGAAGAGTAACTCTTTGGACCTATAGTTCTCCGGCATGCCGAATACCACGTCGAGTTTGATTTCCCCTGAGCATCTTGCTTCCCGACTGGGTATAATGCCTCAAAACATTGTATTACTCTGCTCAATGCGACTCCTGTCCATTTGCATTTTATTTAGTGTGTCCTCATAGATGAGGTTCAGTCTGCTGCCACCGTCCATTAGCACTTTAGCGAGCCAAAAGCCGTCCACGATTGGGTTTAGGACCAGAGTGGTTGGTGCCCGGACTGAGCGCAATCTTGGTTCGTCATCGGCATTGAAAGTAATCGCCGTATCGTTGCAAGGGTTTATTGTTGCTACTTGGCAGACTTCGGCAAGGTCGCGAAGCGCCCGTTTGCACCGATTATTTGATGAGAAGGTCTCGAAGACTGTGAATACTTTGGGATCGTCGTCCTCTGAAGAGTACTTCTCTAGGGTAGTGTTGGTGAGAATACCCTCACCGCTCTTGGCCACTTGCCGGAGTATCCAACATGCCCGTAGGTTGTGCATTGGTTCAGTATTCAGCGTCATGTGTATTTGACATGGCCTATCGAGCCATTCCTCGAGGACAGTTCTATGTCTCGTAAAGGGCTTAATTTTCTTGTCCACGGGATGACGATCAGGTGCCCCGCGAGGGTACATCCTTTTTGCTCGTCCGGGAGATGGCTTAAAGGCCTGCGGTTCCCAGTGGGTTGTCTGAGTTTTCCAGACGCTTTCCATTGCGTAGTACTTCAAAGTTCAGTATGTGTGGTAAATCTGCAAAGTTCAGTATGCAGCGGTGATTGAGGGCATTAAGGATTCCCTCATCCGTATAGTTGCTGCAAAATACTGAAATTGCGTCATCGTCGCAACCGTCTTTTATCTTGTTTTTAACAAGGAGGAATCTGTCCCAAAAGTGACGGACTGTCTCCCAAGGTTGCTGCCGCACGTACATTAGGTTGCATATGTCCGGAGGGCTGGGATTGCTTGGAGAATTTTTCTTGTGGTGGGTGGGCGGGCTTAAATTCGCACCCTGACCCACTATGGAATCCGGAGTTTGAAGAATTCCCGAGGTTACCAGCCCAGGCTCCGGAGTGTTCGGTGAATTCTCAAGCTTAACGTCCGATTTTGTGTTCGGAGGACAAGGAGTGTCCTCTCGAGGATGGGTATCCGACTCTCCGAGCTTGGAAATCCGAACATAGTTTGTTCTCAACATAGGAGAAGAGTTATTGTCGGCTTGTTCCTCCACAACCGCTACCTGATGGGTGATCGGTGGAGATTTAATTTCTCTCTGATCGGGTTTAAGCCCGATCCGGTCATAGTCAGTTGAGACCCCTAGGGCGGCGATGCGATCTAGCAGCTCGTTCAAAGACGATAGATCATCCAGATCCATCTTATCGGAGTATTCGGGGCTGATACGGAGAGGGTTTTCGGCGACTTGGGGGGTTGCCTTTGGCTTAACGGCCGAACGGGCACTCATGGTGAAGCCACCAAGACGGAGGGTTTGCCCTGAAACTAGGGTTCCTCCGGAAGTGATACAATCCTTGATGACAAGGCGAGCCATCGATCCTTCTGTCGATGCCATAGAGGAACTCTCAATGAAAGCACCAATGTTGGTGTCAAAACCGGCAGATCTCGGGTAGGGGGGGTCCCGAACTGTGTGTCTAAGGATCAAAGGTAACAGGAGGCAGGGACACGATGTTTATCCAGGTTCGGGCCCTCTCGATGGAGGTAATACCCTACTTCCTGCTTGATTTACTTTTAAGAGTATAGGGGTTACAAGAGTTGATATACCTTGAGATCATAATGGCTAAACCCTAGATGTCTAGCATGTCTGATTATGATTGCCTCTAAGGACTAAACCCTCCGGTTTATATAGACACTGGAGGGGGCTAGGGTTGTACGGAGTCGGTTTACAGAGAAAGGAATCTTCATATCAGCACGCCAAGCTTGCCTTCCATGCCAAGGAGAGTCCCATCCGGACACGGAGGAAAGTCTTCCGTCTTGTATCTTCACGGCCCATCAGTTCGGCCCACATCACATAGCCCAGACACCCGAGGACCCCATAATCCAGGACTCCCTCAATGACAAGATGACCTGTAGTCACTCCATCAACTTGCTACATTTGTTTGATACAACGCAGAATTTCATAGTGATGATCCTCATTGTTGAAACAATCAAGAGAACCGCAGCTGACCAGAAGAGATCATGTGGATTTGCTCTGCACATTCAGTTGCTCATCTACTCCAAGGTTGGAACGAGCACATATCTACTTGATCGCGAGCATCTCCTATTACATCTGGAGTTCGAGGGCAATGTAGTGGTGATGGATCCTTCACACCCTACATCTGCCCAAGCTCAAGCAAAGATCCAGGCAGCTACTGCAGCAAAAGTTGCCAAGAAGGCCTCTGCTCCCAATGCTCCTATTGCTAACCTCATGTCCAAGAATGACCAGATGTCTTATCTGCTGGAAGCCACCCCGATGATTAAGTGAAGTCTGGCCAACGTCACCAAGAACCAGGATAGCCTAGGGCGGATAGTCGAGACTAAGATTCATGATCTTCATGTGAATATCACACAGGTTTAGACTATTGTGAAGAAGCTACGAGATGATGTTGATACAGCCAGAGCTGCTGCTTATGACAGTGGAGATGATAGAACAACGACTGAAAGGTTCCAGACAGCGCCTTGGGCACCCAGGTCTGCTGCAGTGCCTGATACAGATACCAGGACTACAGTTTCTGCACCTGCTGCTGCTGTCTACACACACTGGAGGCGCCAGCCAGAGATCACCTTCAGGAGCTGCCGAGGATCATGCCTAGAGAGACGTATAGCTCTATACCTATTCAAACTTTTTTGGTACTTGTTGCCAAAGGGGGGAATTTTTATAGATTATTAGGCTTCGAGAGAGAGAGTGCCTCGCTTTTTCTTGTTGTTTTTTCTTCAGTTTTTGCTACTATTTCTGTTTGGTCCGTGCTACTTTGCTCGTTATGCGTGTGAGATACTATGGTTATGTGTGATTCATCATACTATGCTTCGTGTGATGCTTAATGCTTATCCTTATCATTATTCTTGTATGAGCATTCACTTATGTCTTTGGTGATGCGTGCTTACTATTCCATTCATATCATTTTGTGTGCTCCACCAAGTTGTATGCGACATGGAAGAATGTCCCATGATCCTAATCGATTGTGCATTTGCATTCAAACGCAAATTTTTAATAATGCACAATTTAGGGGGAGCTCTTGCTTATCACATACCTCTCAAAGCAACAATGTATTTCGTTTATTTAATCATTTGGCGAAGCTTTGATCTATATGTTGTCATCAGTTACCAAAAAGGGGGAGATTGAAATTGTTCCTTCTATATCTTTCAGAGGCTGGAGCTTGGAAAATTTTCGTATTCTCGTCCCCAAATTTTACCCAACTGATAGTGCATCTCTTCTTCCAGTACATGTTTTGATGGTTCAATAGTCTGATTTGGTACTTTTTCAAAATATTTCTAAAATTTTACTCTGGAATATAGAGAGGCCTTTTATTTTCAAGTTCATCTAGATGTGTCAGAGCTTTGTTGGAGTTTTCGATGGCCAGGGCTAACTTTGAGATATTTTTACTCCAGTGTTTGAGGGCATATCTAAGGTTTTTGAATTTCTTGCAGAGTCCGGAAGCAGCATTGTTGGCCTGAACGGGCTTCTCCCAAGCGGTTTGGACTGTATCCATAAACCCAGGATGATTAATCCAGAAGGATTCAAATTGGAAGATCTTGCTCTTGGGTATGGAGGTCTCAATGTTTACTACACATGGGATATGGTCAGAGACAGGCTTTCCAAGAGGCTTTACCATGGTACTGGGATAAGTGCTTGTCCATTGAGTGGAGGCTGGGAACCAGTCGAGCTGTTCTAAGAGGGGTCTGACTGCATGTTACACCAGGTATAGGTTCTATTTTTAATGGGTAGTTCAATCAAGTGTTGCAGCGTAATGAAGTCATTAAAGGCAATCATATCCTGAAAATTTCCCCCGGCTTGTTCCTATTCTCAGGGCATCTAATATAGTTAAAATTTCCAACTAAGAGGCAATATTCATCTTAGGGAATAGGGAGGTCAATAAGCCATTGTGTGTAACAAATGTGTTCATCTCCTTGGTAAGGACCGTCAATGTTTACTAAGGTCTAAGATTGAGCAGACTTACGTGGGCGAAATTTGATCACGAGAGCAAATTCTTCAGATGCTATGACTTGCCCAGAGAAGACAGAGCCATTCCAAATTGTGATTTTTCCCCCAAAAACACACCGAGAAGGGACGGAAGCAAAATTATCAAATTTTTGGGACAATACGATTTAAAAATAGGGAGATAAAAGTCTTGTTTTTTTAGTCTCCTGCAAGCAAATGATACAGCAGCCACTAGTGGTGACTGCATTACAAAGAGCTAATTGTTTACCAGTAGAACTAAAGCCGCAGATATTCCAGCATAAGATGTTCCAGTTTTGCAAAAGCACCATGCATGAATAAAGCAACTATGCTCTGGGGGAGGGCAGGCCATCGCCTGAGGCAACCCCCAAAGCAGAGGTTGGTGAAGAACACCTGCTACTTATTTAGCTTGTGTTGGATTTTCCCTTGAAGAGGAAAGGGTGATGCAGCAAATTAGAGATAACTGTTTCCCTCACTTTGAGAACCAAGGTATTGATCCAGCAGGAGACAACGCACAAATCACCGAATACCTGCACAAACAATCAAACAAATTGCACCCAACGCGATAAAGGGGTTGTCAATCCGTTCACGGTTACTTGCAAAAGTGAGATCTGAAAGAGATAAATAAACGATAAAGTAAATATTTTGGTATTTTTGGTTTATAGATCGGAAAGTAAAAGATTGCAAAAAGAGTAGATCGGAAACTAATATTGCAGATCGGAAACTTATACGATGGAAAATAGAAACTTGTATGATGGAGAATAGACTCGGGGGCCATAGGTTTCACTAGAGGCTTCTCTCAAGATAGCAAATAATATGGTGGGTGAACAAATTACTGCCGAGCAATTGATAGAAACGTGCAAAGTTATGACGATATCTAAGGCAATGATCATGAATATAGGCATCATGTCCGTGTCAAGTAGACCGAAACGATTCTGCATCTACTACTATTACTCCACACATCGACAGCTATCTAGTAGGCATCTAGAGTGTAAAGTTCATAAAAACAGAGTAACGCATTAAGTAAGATGACATGATGTAGAGGAATTAACTCAAGCAATATGATGAAAACCCCATATTTTTACCCTCGATGGAAACAATACAATACGTGCCTTGCTTCCCCAACTGTCACTGGGAAAGGACACCGCAAGATTGAACCCAAAGCTAAGCACTTCTCCTACTGCAGGAAAAACCAATCTAGTTGGCCAAACCAAACCGATAGTTTGAATAGAATTACAAAGATATCAAATCATGCATAGAAGAAATCAGAGAAGATTCAAATAATATTCATAGATAAGGTGATCATAAATCCACAATTCATCGGATCTTGGCAAACACACCGCAAAAAAGTATTACATCGTATAGATCTCCAAGAACATCGAGGAGAACATGGTATTGAGAATCAAAGAGAGAGAAGAAGCCATCTAGCTACTAGCTATGGACCCGTAGGTCTGTGGTAAACTACTCACGCTACATCGGAAGTGCAATAGGGTTGATGTAGAAGCCCTCCATGGTCGAATCCCCCTCCGGCAGGGTGCCGGAAAAGGTACCTAGATGGGATCTCACGGGTACAGAAGGTTGAGGCGGTGGAAAAGTTTTTTCGTGGATGCCTCTGGTGGTTTGGGGATATATGGGAATATATAGGCGAAAGAATTAGGTCAGGAGGTGCATGGGGGCCCACAAGGGTGGGGGTGCACCCTCCGTCCTTGTGGTCGCCTCATGCTCCTCTGACTTCATCTCCAAGTCTCCTGGTTGTCTTCTGGTCCAACAAAAATCATCGCGAAGGTTTTATTCCATTTGGTATTCCTTTTCTGCAAAACTCAAAACCAGGGGAAAAAACCAGGAACTGGCACTGGGCTCTAGTTTAATATGTTAGTCCCAAAAATAATATAAAATAGCATATTAATGCATATAAAACACCCAAAACAGATGATATAATAGCATGGAACAATCAAAAATTATAGATACGTTGCAGACGTATCAAGCATCCCCAAGCTTAATTCCTGCTCGTCCTCGAGTAGGTAAATGATAAAACAGAATTTTTGATGTGGAATGCTACCTAACATATTTATCCATGTAATTTGTTTATTGTGGCATGAATGTTCAGATACGTAAGACTAAAACAAAAGTTTAATATTGACATAAAAACAATAATACTTCAAGCATACTAACAAGGCAATTATGTCTTCTCAAAATAACATGGCCAAAGAAAGCTTATCCCTACAAAATCATATAGCCTGGCTATGCTCCATCTTCATCACATAAAATATTCAAATCATGCACAACCCCGATGACAAGCCAAGCAATTGTTTCATACTTTTGATGTTCTCAAACTTTTTCAACTTTCACGCAATACATGAGCGTGAGCCATGGACATGGCACTATAGGTGGAATAGAAGGTGGTTGTGGAGAAGACAAGAAGAAGGAGATAGTCTCACATAAACTAGGCGTATCAACGGGCTATGGAGATGCCCATCAATAGATATCAATGTGAGTGAGTAGGGATTGCCATGCAACGGATTTACTAGAGCTATAAGTTTATGAAATCACAAAAAAGAAACTAAGTGGGTGTGCATGCAACTTGCTTGCTCACGAAGACCTAGGGCAATTTGAGGAAGCCCATCATTGGAATATACAAGCCAAGTTCTATAATGAAAAATTCCCACTAGTATATGAAAGTGATAATCATACGACACTTTCTATCATGAAGATCATGGTGCTACTTTGAAGCACAAGTGTGGTAAAAGGATAGTAGCATTGCCCCTTCTCTCTTTTCTCTCATTTTTTTATTTGGGCCTTCTCTCATTTTTTTGGCCTCTCTTTTTTTCGTCTGGAGTCTTGTGGGGTAATTATAGTCTCCATCATCCTTTCCTCAGATGGGACAATGCTCTAATAATGAAGATCATCACACTTTTATTTATTTACAACTCAAGAATTACAACTCGATACTTAGAACAAAATATGACTCTATATGAATGCCTCCGTGATGTCTTTGGGATGTGCAATGAATCAAGAGTGACATGTAGAAAGAATTATGAACGATGGCTTTGCCACAAATACGATGTCAACTACATGATCATGCAAAGCAATATGACAATGATGAAGTGTGTCATAATAAACGGAACGGTGGAAAGTTGCATGACAATATATCTCGGAATGGCTATGGAAATGCCATAATAGGTAGGTATTGTGGCTGTTTTGAGGAAGGTATATGGCGAGTTTATGGTACCGGAGAAAGTTGCACGGTACTAGAGAGGCTAGCAATGGTGGAAGGGTGAGAGTGCATATAATCCATGGACTCAACATTAGTCATAAAGAACTCACATACTTATTGCAAAAATCTATTAGTTATCGAAACGAAGTACTACGCACATGCTCCTAGGGGATAGATTGGTAGGAAAAGACCATCGCTCGTCCCCGACCGCCACTCATAAGGAAGACAATCAATAAATAAATCATTCTCCGACTTCATCACATAATGGTTCACCATACGTGCATGCTACAGGAATCACAAACTTTAACACAAGTATTTTTCAAATTCACAATTACTCACTAGCATGACTCTAATATCACCATCTTTATATCTCAAAACAATCATAAGGAATTAGACTTCTCATAGTATTCAATGCACTTTATATGAAAGTTTTTATTATACCCTCTTGGATTCCTATCATATTTGGACTAAATTTACAACAGAGCAAATTACCATGATGTTTAAAGACTCAAAATAATATAAGTGAAGCATGAGAGTTCAATAATTTCTATAAAATAAAACCACCGCCGTGCTCTAAAAAGATATAAGTGAAGCACTAGAGAAAAATTGCCTAGCTCAAAAGATATAAGTGAAGCACATAGAGTATTATAATAAATCACGATTCATGCGTGTCCCTCTCAAAAGGTGTGCACAGTAAGGATTATTCTGGCAGACTCAAATCATACATGACGCTCCAAGCGAAACACATATCATGTGGTGAATAAAAATATAGCCTCAAGTAAAGTTACCGATAGACGAAGACGAAAGAGGGGATGCCTTTCGGGGCATCCCCAAGCTTAGGCTCTTGCCACTCCTTATTCCATAGTCCATCAAATCCTTACCCAAAACTTGGAAACTTCACAACACAAAACTCAACAAAAAACCTCATAAGCTCCGTTAGTATAAGAAAATAAATCACCACTTTTGGTACTATTGTGAACTCATTGTTTGTCAATATTGGTGTAATATATACTGTATTCCAACTTATCCATGGTTCATACCCCCCGATACTACCCACAGAATCATCAAAATAAGCAAACAACACATAGAAAACAGAATCTGTCAAAAATAGAATAGCCTGTAGCAATCTAGATAGTTCGAATATTTCTGTAACTCCAAATAAATCTCAAAATTAGGACAGCATGGGGAAATTTGTATATAAATCTTGTGTAAAAAAATCAGAATTTAATCACGCTTCTGTGATTATTAAAAATTCTGGGACTGGGCGCAAAAGTTTCTGTTTTTCAGTAAGATCAAATCAACTATCACCGTAAGCTATCCCAAAGGTCTTAATTGGCACAAACACTAATTAAAACATAAAACCACATCCAATGAGAGGCTAGATGAATTATATATTGCAAAACAGAACCTAAAAAGCAAAAGCAAAAATAAAATTGGGTTGCCTCCCGACAAGCGCTATTGTTTAACGCCCTTAGCTAGGCAGAAAAGCACGAATAGATCAGGGTATTGTCATCTTTGGTATGCAATCTGTAAGTAGCTCTCATAATAGATTCATAAGGAAATTTAATTTTCTTTGTTTTAAAGTGTTCCATGCCCTTCCTTGACGGAAATTGAAATCTAATGTTTCCTTCTTTCATATTAATTATTGCACCAATCGTTCTAAGGAAAGGTCTACCAAGAATAATAGGACATGTAGGATTGCAATCTGTATCAAGAACAATGAAATCTACGGGCACATAATTCCTATTTGCAATAATAAGAACGTCATTAATCCTTCCCATATGTTTCTTAATAGTGGAATCCGCAAGATGCAAGTTTAAAGAACAATCATCAAATTCACGGAAACCTAGCACATCACATAAATTTTTTGGAATCATGGAAACACTAGCACCCAAATCACACAAAAGCGTGGCACTCATAATCTTTAATCTTAATCTTAATAGTAGGTTCTTACACATCATTAAGTTCTCGAGGGATAGAAACTTCCAATTCAAGCTTTTCTTCAAAAGATTGCATCATAGCATCAACGATATGTTTAGTAAATCCTTTGTTTTGATTATAAGCATGAGAAGAATTCAACATGGATTGCAACAAGGAAATACAATCTATTAAATAAGAATATCATAATTAAATTCCTTGAAATCCAAAAGAGTGGATTCATTGCTACTTAAAATTTTGACCTCTCCAATCTCACTTTTATTAATTTTTGCATCAAGATCTAAAAACTCTGAATCATTGGGACGCCTTTTAACTAAAGTTGACTCATCTCCAGTACCATCTTTATAAAGATTTATATTAGAAAACAAAGATTCAATAGGAGTCACATCAATCACTTTAAGATCTTCATCTTTATTTGAAGATTCCGGTTTAGCGGCCATCTTATTTACTAAAGTAGTTTGTTTATCAGAAATTTGGCCTGCGAAATTTTCAAGATGAGCAAACTGAGATTTCAAACCAAAAAACTCCTTAGACATATCATCGAGCTCTTTATTCATGTATTCCATAAAGATTTTCTGCTCCTTAAGCTCATTTCTAAAGAAACTATTATGCTCAAATTCTAAAGACATGAAGCTCCTAACATTATTTTCAATTTCTTCTATCCTTCTAGAGTCAGGACCAGAATTCTTTGGTTGAGCCATAGTGACAAAGCAAGCAATCCAACACACGAGCACACAAAAAGAAAATGAAGAAGACGAACGGAAGAGGGGCGAAGAAAAGGCAAATCTTTTTTGAAAATCATTTTAGAAGTGGGGGAGAGGAAAACGAGAGGCGAATGGAGAATAATGTAATGCAAGTGATGAGAGTTTATGATGGATACTTGGTATGTCTTGACTTGGTGTAGATCTCCCTGGCAACAATGCTAGAAATTCTTCCTGCTACTTCTTGAGCTTGCGTTGGTTTTTCCCTTGAAGAGGAAAGGGTGATGCAACAAACTAGAGATAAGTATTTCCCTCAGTTTGAGAACCAAGGTATCAATCCAGTAGGAGACAACGCACAAATCACCGAATACCTGCACAAACAATCAAACAACTTGCACCCAACGCAATAAAGGGGTTGTCAATCCCTTCACAGTTACTTGCAAAAGTGAGATCGGAAAGAGATAGATAAATGATAAAGTAAATATTTTTGGTATTTTTGGTTTATAGATCAGAAAGTAAAAGATTGCAAAAAGATTAGATCAGAAACTTATATGATGGAAAATAGAAACTTGTATGATGGAGAATAGACCCCAGAGCCATAAGTTTCACTAGATGCTTCTCCCAAGATTGCAAATAATACAGTGGGTGAACAAATTACTGCCGAGCAATTGATAGAAAAGCGCAAAGTTATGACGATATCTAAGGAAATGATCATGAATATAGGCATCACGTCCGTGTCAAGTAGACCGAAATGATTCTACATCTACTACTATTACTCCACACATCGACCGTTGTCCAGCATGCATCTAGAGTATTAAGTTCATAATGAACGGAGTAACGCATTAAGTAAGATGACATGATGTAGAGGAATTAACTCAAGCAATATGATGAAACCCCATCTTTTTATCCTTGATGGCAACAATACAATACGTGCCTTGTTGCCCCTACTGTCACTGGGAAAGGACACCGCAAGATTGAACCCAAAGCTAAGCACTTCTCCCGTTGCAAGAAAAACCAATCTAGTTGGCAAAACCAAACTGATAGTTCGAAGAGAATTACAAAGATATCAAATCATGCATTAAAGAATTTAGAGAAGATTCAAACAATATTCATAGATAAGGTGATCATAAATCCACAATTCATCGGATCTCAGCAAACACACCACAAAAAAAGTATTACATCAAATAGATCTCCAAGAACATCGAGGAGAACATGGTATTGAGAATAAAAGAGAGAGAAGAAGCCATCTAGGTACTAGCTATGGCCCCATAGGTCTATGGTAAACTACTCACACGCTTCATCAGAAGGGCAATAGGGTTGATGTAGAAGCCCTTCGTGATTGAATCCCCCTTCAGCAGGGTGCCTGAAAAGGTCCCTAGATGGGATCTCACGGGTACAGAAGGTTGCGGCGATGGAAAAGTGTTTTCGTGGATGCCTCTGGTGGTTTGGGGATATATGGGAATATATAGGTGAAAGAATTAGGTCAGGAGGTGCACGAGGGCCCACAAGGGTGGGGGCGCCCTACTGAAAGGATCGAGAAGAGGTGTCTAGAGGTGGTGAATAGACTCTTAACAATAAAAGTTGCAGTTTTTAAATTCTTTAAGTTGAAGTGGAGTTTTAGCACAAGTTCACACATTCACAATACATGTCAAGCAAGCACGATAAGAGTATATGAGCAGCGGAAAGTAAAGCATGCAAGTTGCAAGAATGTAAAGGGATGGGATTGGAGTGTGCAAACGCAATTTGGAGACACGGAGATATTTTATCCGTGGTTCCGATAGGTGGTGCTATCATACATCCACGTTGATGGAGACTTCAACCCCGAAGGGTAACGGTTCTTGTGAGTCCACGGAGGGCTCCACCCACGAAGGGTCCACGAAGAAGCAACCTTGTCTATCCCACCATGACCGTCGCCCACGAAGGACTTGCCTCACTCGGGTAGATCTTCACGAAGTAGGTGATCTCCTTGCCCTTACAAACTCCTTGGTTCAACTCCACAATCTTGACGGAGGCTCCCAAGTGACACCTAACCAATCAAGGAGACAGCACTCTCTGAGAGGTAATAAATGGTGTGTTGATGACGAACTCCTTGCTCTTGTGCTTCGAATGGTAGTCTCCCCAACACTCAACTCTCTCTCATAGGATATGATTTGGTGGAAAGATGATTTGAGTGGAAAGCAACTTGGGAAGGCTATAGATCAAGATTTATGTGCTTGGAATGGAATATCTTGACCTCAACACAAGTGTAGGTGGTTCTCTCTCGGAAAATGTATGTTGGAAGTGTAGGCACGTTCTGATGGCTCTCTCCACAAATGAAGAGTGGGTGGAGGAGTATATATAGCCTCCACACAAAATCTAACCGTTACACACAATTTACCAAACTCGATGGGACCGATTCAGAGAACTCGGTCAGACCGATTTGGTTCATAATGTGACCGTTAGGGTTTTCGGTGGGACCGACATGTCAACTCGGTGGGACCGATGTCATTAGGGTTAGGGCATAACGTAATATCGGTGAGACTGATTACAAAAACTCATTGGGACCAATTTCGGTAATAGACAAACAGAGAGTTGGTCAGGCAAACTCGGTGGGACCGATTCGCTCATCTCGGTTGGACCGAAATGTTACGAAAGGGAAACAAAGAGTTTGCATTGCAATCTCGGTGAGACCGATCGCTCATCTCGGTTTGACCAAAACGTTACGAAGGGAAACAGAGAGATTACAATCCCATCTCGGTGAGACCGAAAAGACTAGGGTTTGTGGCAGTGGCTATGTCAAGTGAATTCGGTGGCGCAGGATAGATCAAATCGGTGGGGTCGAGTTTGACTTTTGGTTTGGGACATATGTGGATATGAGAAAGTGGTTGAGGGCTTTGGAGCATATCACTAAGCACCTTGAGCAAGCAAGCCATTAAGCAACACCTCACCCCCTCCTAATTGTATTGGCTTTCCTATGGACTCAATGTGATCTTGGATCACTAAAATAGAAAATGCAGAGTCTTGAGCTTTGAGCTTGAGCCAATCCTTTGTCCTTATCATCTTGAAGGGGTTCCACATCTTCTTGTCCATGCCACTCCGTTGTTGAACTTATCTGAAATATACTAGGTGAAAACATTAGTCCAACAAGAGATATGTTGACATTAATTACCAAAATCACCCAGGGAGCACTTGTGCTTTCAATCTCCCCCTTTCTGGTAATTGATGACAACATACATCAAAGCTTTATATAAAGATATAGAGAATAACAAGTAAAGCTTTGGAAACACATGTAACATGCATAGGCTCACCCTACATGTATGCAATCATGTAAATATGGAATATAGGAGCATGTGAATGCATAAGCATGACAGAGTAAGCAATGTGTTACATGTATCTTGGCTATATGCATCAGAGCAAATGATGTGAATATAGGAAATGTACCTTTTGCTCATGAGTCCTTCTTGCAAACAGTATGTACATCAACAAGAAATCCTCATGCACATGACTTGTGATGCATATACTTACCTTATGGTCTTGAGTTGGCTTAGGAAGGAGTGAACATGAGTAAACAAGGTTAGATAACACAGATGCATCTACTAGCCAAAGCAAACAAAGAAACCACAAGAGTACCAAGACTGGGATGACATGTAGAGAGTGAGTACTAAGTACTCTATTGGATATAGACATGTCCCCAAGGGTAAAGATATGCAATGAATTCAAGGATTTCCTTCCCTTAGATGTCTTGCTCCCCTGAATCTTGCATGGGATACTGGGAGAAGATAGGAAACAGAAAATCAGAGCAAATGCAAATAATCAAATATGAACATGTCTTTCCCCTCTTAAAGACATGTGATTTCTTGTAGCGACCCGACCTCAAACGGTCAAGTCTCTGTGCTTCAGTGTCATCCCTAGATCTGTAATGCTGACACACACAGTACTCGAATGATTTATAACAGAGTAGCAACCACACACTTATTACATCGAATGTCTCAAAACAGAACTTATTACAATAAATATGGCTTAAGGCCATCTAATACGATAATAGCGGAAGGCTTGGAAGATAAAGTGAGTCCATCAACTCCAACGGCATAGCTGAGTGCATGACAACGACCTATCGCACCTTTACTTGTCATCTGAAAAGACTGCAACATAATATGTTGCAGCCCGAAAACGGGTCAGCACATTAAATATGCTGGCAATATAACACAATAGAGCAATGAATAGATAAATGCTATCACTATATGCATATATGGCTGGTGGAGGCTCTATGGTTATATGATTTTGCAAAAAGCCAATTTTTCCCTACAACAAAGGAATAAATTTTATTTAACTATCATGGTAGTTGAAACATCATTGAGAAGGTTCCTCCAACTCAATCCCAATTAAAGTAATCATTAACCCAACAAATTAAATTAGAGTGATGAGATACAATAGGATAATCCAAGTACTAGATAATCAAGATGTCCATAACTAGGGACACGGCTAACCATGATTAGTTTGTACACTCTGCAGAGGTTTGCGCACTTTTCCCCACAAGACTCGATCTCCTCCGTTGGATTTCTCGCACTACATGGTGTTTGAGAAATGGATGACCGAGACACAGTCTTTCAGAAGCATTAACTCTTTACTCTGGGTGGACAGTTACACCTACTTTCCCTCTACATCTGCTAGCCCACCATTGAAAGAGGTCACACAACATACTCAACTATGCCAGAGCCCATAATGGCTTGTGGCTGCACATGGAAGTTTCTAGCATGAAATATCTCACGATCCCTTTGAGCTTGGGTGGCGGACTGTAGGAGGATCACACGGTATATCCCCGGGAGCTCCTAGGACAACACTGGATTCCCCAGGTGCCCAAACAAGCAATCCACCTAGATGTGTATTGAAGTTGCCACCTTAAGTTGAACCATTAATTAACAACTCACATCCGTCAATGATACACTCAAACCCAATCCACGTCTACGAGCATAGCATGGCAATATAAGCATAACGTAGAAGTAGCTCCCAAGGGTTTGATAATAAAACTGGTAATAGGTTCTACCTCATCATCTACTTCCCAATACCCACAAATTAATCACATCCTAATCATGTAGTGCTTGAGGGTTGGAACTAATGCATAAAAACTGGGTGTGAAAAGAGTATGATCAATGTGTTACTTGCCTTGCTGACGATCCGCAAAACCTAGAGACTCGTAGTAGCACGCTTTGCACTCCGGGAATTCTATCACAAACAAACAATAACACACATAAGCAATCAAGCAAAGCTGCACGGGTAAAACTCAAATAAGAAGATCAAACCAGAAAGTTCAACTTAAGAACTCCGGTTTGCAAAAAGAATCAAATCAAACGGAGTAACGAAACTCAAACTGCGAACGAAACAAGATTCGATTACTAATCTTGACTAAAGTCAAATTTTACAGTACCAAAATCTTGTTGTTGGTTAAACAGAAAGAGGGCTTCGAGACGAAGATCTAGGCACTTGAATCGCCTGATTCCGACAAACGAGCGAAAAGGTACGCTAGAACGAAAATCGGATCAGAAATCGCGATCGAAAATAATCGCGAAAAACCCGAGAAAAAGAAAAACCGACGAACAGGCTAACGAACGAACGTTCAATGTCTGTGACTAACGAGCGAAAACCGTACGTTAAAACGAACGTACGGACGAACGTCCGCTGTATAACCGAACCGAAAAATAAAAACCGAAGAAAAACTCGATCTAATAAAAAATGAAAACTAGGGTTTATAAAAAACGATCGGTTTTTCTGGGAAAACCGACGAACGGCGAGGCGGCGACGGCTACCTCAGGCGGGATCGGCGGGGCGGTGGGGTGGCAGCTCCGGCAGCAAAACGTGGCGGCGGCGGGCGGATCAGGCGGCGGGCGGCGAGCCGGGCGGCGGCTAGGGTTTGGGAGGCGCGCTGGGTGGGTCATGGGTGGCGGCGGCTCGGCTTATAAGGGCCGGCCCGAGCTGTCCTGGCCGGCTACGGCCCGGAGTCGGTTAACTTAAAAAAATATTCTGACGTGCAGAAAAAGAAAGAAAAGATATACAAATGGACTCCAAAAATCCTGAAATAAATTTTCCTCGTCCTCTAAAAATATGCCGAAGAAGGTGAACATTTATTTAGGACTCTAATGCAATCTAGAAAATGCATATTTTTCCTATGCAAATAAAATAGCAATAAATCACAAAAAAAAATATTTTTTTAAAATATTTTTCCTCCAATATTTCTTTCATTTTGGAGAAGTCATATTATCTCATCTCTTATATTTTAATATGAAATATTTTCGGAGAGAAAAATAATAAAACAAATGATCCTCGTTTCGGTATTTGATAAAATTCAAACATGAAAATGGTGAAATCCCCAACTCTCTCCGAGGGTCCTTGAGTTTCTTAGAATTTCGAGGATCGCGAAACGAAATGCAATAAAATATGATATGCATGAATGACCTATGTATAACATTCCAAATTGAAAATTTGGGATGTTACAAACTTACCCCCTTAAGATGAATCTCGCCCTCGAGATTCGGGTTTGCTAGAAAATAGGTGTGGGTGGTCTTTGCGTAGATCATCCTCTCGTTCCCAGGTGGCTTCGTCCTCGGTGTGGTGGCTCCACTGAACTTTGCAAAACTTGATAACCTTGCTGCGAGTAACCCGGCTGGCAAACTCTAGAATCTTGACAGGCTTCTCTTCATATGTCAAGTCAATGTCCAACTGAATCGCTTCCAGTGGCACTGTATCCCTCAGAGGGATATCATCCATCTCTGCGTGGCACTTCTTCAACTGGGAAACCTGAAACACATCATGTACTCCCTACAGTCCTTCGGGTAACTCCAACTTGTAGGCAACCTCTCCCATGCGTTCCAAAACATGGTACGGTCCCACAAATCTCGGGGCTAACTTTCCTTTAACTCCAAAACGCTTAACTCCTCGAAGAGGTGATACTCGCAGATACGCCCTGTCTCCAATTTCATAGACCACCTCCTTACATTTTGAATCTGCATAACTCTTCTGTCGGGACTGAGCTACCTTCAGTCTATCTCAAATCAGCTTAACCTTCTCTTCAAATTCCTTTATCAAATCTGGTCCAAACAACTGACGCTGTCCAACTTCATCCCACATCAACGGTGTTCGGCATCTTCTTCCATACAGGGCTTCGAACGGTTCCATTTTCAAACTGGCCTGGTAGTTGTTGTTGTATGAGAACTCCGCGTAGGGCAGGTTGTCATCCCAACTAGATCCATAATCTAGCGCACAAGCTCTCAACATATCCTCCAGAATCTGATTGACTCTCTTGGTCTGTCCATCTGTCTGCGGGGGAAAAGTTGTACTGAACTCTAGCCTGGTTCCCAAAGTCTGGTGCAGCTGGTGCCAAAACTTTGAAGTAAACTATGTTCCTCTATCCGATAAGATGGTCCTCAGAACTCCATGCAGACATACGATCCTGGTCATATATATCTTGGCCAACTTCACACTTGTATAGGTAGTTTTCACTGGGATAAAGTGGGCTACTTTGGTCAAGTGATCCACAACTACCCAGATAGAATCATATCCTGATCGGGTCCTGGGCAATCCGGTCATAAAATCCGTTCCAAGCTTATCCCACTTCCATTCGGGTATCGGCATAGGCTGCAGTAATCCTGCTGGCTTCTGATGTTCTGCCTTCACTCTCTGACATACATCACATACGTCTACATACTCGGCAATATCCTTCTTCATACCAGTCCACCAGAAACGCTCCTTCAAATTCAAATACGTCTTGGTGTTTCCGGGGTGTATCGAGTATGGCGAGTCATGAGCTTCCTGTAGTATCAACTTCCTGATCTCTGCATTATTGGGCACATATATACGGTCTTCAAACCACAAGGTGTCGTGCTCATCCTCACAAAAACCTTTGGCTTTGCCTTCACTCATCTTCTCCTTTATCCTGGCAATCTCCTTTTCATCCTTCCGAGCTTCTCGAATCTTTCCCAACAATGTAGACTGAACATCCATTGCTGCAACAAAACCTCTAGGAACAATCTCCAAGCGCAGCTCCCTGAGATCCTCAGCTAACTCCTTTGGCATCCCTCTGCTTACGAGGGTGTTAACATAACTCTTACGGCTCAAAGCGTCTGCTACGACATTGGCCTTTCCTGGGTGATAATGCAGCTTCATGTCACAATCCTTTATAAGCTCCAACCATCTCCTCTGCCTGAGGTTAAACTCCTTCTGAGTGAAGATGTACTTCAAACTCTTGTGATCCGTGTATAAATCACAACGATTTCCAATGAGAAAGTGTCTCCGTGTCTCGAAAAGGCACCACAAATGCTAACTCCAAATCATGCGTGGCATAATTCAATTCATGCAGTTTAAGTTGTCGTGAGGCATACGAAACAACTCTCTCGTCTTGCATAAGTACTCCTGCAAGTCCTAAGCGAGAGGCGTCACAATACACTTGGAAATCCTTGCGTAAATCCGGCAGAATCAGCACTGGCGCTATAGTCAAACGTTTCTTCAACTCCTGGAAACTTGCTTCACATTCATCAGTCCAATGGAACTTAGTGTCCTTCTTCAACAATGCCGTCATCGGCTTTGCAATCTTAGAGAAATTCTCAATAAATCTCTGATAGTATCCCGCGAGTCCAAGAAAACTGCGGATCTCTCCGACTGAGGTGGGTGCCAACCACTTAGTGACTGACTGAACCTTGCTAGGATCCACTGCTATACCTTCTCCTGATATAACATGTCCAAGAAATCCAACTTCCTTCGACCAAAACTCACATTTGCTGAACTTGGCATACAACTGATGTTCCCTGAGCTTCTCGAGAACTAAACGCAAATGCTCCTTGTGCTCCTCTTCATTCTTTGAGTATACCAAAATATCATCAATGAAAACCACAACAAACTTATCCAAGAACTCCATGAACACCTTGTTCATCATACTCATGAAATAGGCAGGGGCGTTAGTCAATCCAAATGACATAACCATATACTCATACAACCCGTACCTTGTGGTGAAAGCTGTTTTAGTTATATCCTTCTCCCGGATCTTCAGTTGGTGATATGCTGATCGCAGATCGTACTTCGAAAACACTTTAGCTCCTGTCAACTGGTCAAATAAATCATTGATCATCGGCAGTGGGTACTTGTTCTTGATTGTCACTTCATTCAACGCACGATAATCAACAACCATCCTTAAGGATACATCCTTCTTCTCAACAAAGAGCACTGGGGCTCCCCAAGGTGATGAACTTTGTCGGATGTAACTTTTCTCCAATAACTCCTTAATCTGCTTCTCGATCTCTTCTAGATCATTTGCGGGCTTCCGATATGTTCTCTTAGATATTGGTTCGGTGCCTGCCAACAGCTCTATCAGAAACTCAATGTCTTGATCTGGCGGCATGCCTGGTAACTCCTCTGGAAAAACATCTGGGTAATCCTTCACTACAGGCACTTCCTCCTGAACAACTCCCGTGAGAGAATTTACTTGGCTCCTCCTAGGCACATGCCTAGATACATACTTGATCCTTTTTCCCTCAGGGGTGGTGAGTAAAATTGACTTACTCGCGCAACCAATGTTTCCTTCATACATCGATAGCCAATCCATTCCTAGTATCACATCCAAACCTTGTGACTCAAAAATTATCAGGTCAGAGGGGAAATCATGGCCTCCAATGGTCAATGGCATCTGAAAACATCCTTGTATTGCCATATACTCCGCTCCTGGCGAACTTAATAACATAGGTGTCCTAAGTACCTTAGTGGGCAACTTATACTTATCCACGAATCCCCTTGATATGTATGAATGCGATGCACCAAAGATCAAAAAGAACGATTGCGAAAAGACTTAACCAAAAACTTACTGATAACTGCATCAGGCTGCTCCTCAACTTCCTCCACGTTCACGTGGTTCACTTGTCCCCTATTGAAAGGGTTGGGGTTCTTCCCAGCGCTTCCATTACCATTGTCGTTCTTCAATTCCGGACAATCATTGGCGTAGTGCCCAGTCTTCCCGCACTTGAAACAAGTAATGTGACTTTGATCCTTCTAGGCGGGTGTGGCTGGGTTAGAGTAGTTCTGATTGCTGCCTGCTCCATTCCCATTTCCATTCTTGGGGCCATTGTGGTTATGGGAACTTCCTCCATTGTGGGTGTGGCCTCCATGGTTATGGACAACTCCTCCCGAGTTCGGGGTGAAACGAGGCTTCATTGAGCTCCAAAATTGTACTTTCCTTGTCCATACTTCCTCTTGCGGCTCTCAATCTGCTGTTGTTTCCCTTCAATCATAAGAGCCTTATCTACCAACTCCTGGTAGTTGTTGAATGTTTCCACCATCAACTGCATGCTCATCTCATCATTTATCCCTTCCATAAACTTTAAACTTCTCCTTCTTCGCGGCATCTGTGGCCACATCATCATGGGCATAACAAGATAGCTTACTAAACTCATCTACGTACTGAGCCACAGTACGATTTCCCTGGCGTAAGTTGCGAAACTCACGCTTCTTCATGCTCATAGCTCTAGTTGAGACACGGGCTGTGCGGAATGCTTGCTGAAACTTATCCCAAGTGACATTTGCTATGGGAAAAGTGGTTGTGTAATTCTCCCACCATGAGGCTACTGGTCCGTCCAACTGATGTGTCGCGAAACGCACCTTCTCTGCATCTGTGCAACCTGCGGTGGTAAACTCCCTTCCAATCATGTGTAGCCAGTCGTCCGCAACTATGGGCTCGGTGCTACTGGAAAACACCGGCGGCTGTAACCTCAGAAAACGGGCTAAGTTGTCAACTGGAGGAGGGTTGTTGTTGTTGTTGTTGTTGTTGCCTTGGTTCTGGACTGATATCTGCATCAAGGCATTCTGCTGCTGGATCAACTGGGTGATCTCCGGTGGGAAGACAAATCTGGTGTCACATCTCGGAGGCATCTGAGGGGTTTAGAGGGAAGAGAGTAGAATAGAAATTAGGTCTAGTGAGAAAACACTACCCATATGCACATGAGACAAACACAATCATATCACTCATTCTGGTGCTGACTATCTCCCATTGCTCATCTCGGCGCCCACATATCTGGTAGATAGTATCCTTGAGATACTTATGATAAACTTCGCCAATGCGCCCCATGGCAATGTGGGCTGCCATGCTCTTTCCTAGACTCCAGGTTGGTGCATCAAAGGAAAACTCTATGGGCTCCCTGACTAGCATGAACGTCCTTCCTGGAACTTGAACTTGGATCATCCAGCGCTCCTCTTCTGGTAAAGTGGCGTTGTAGGTCCCGGTGAAGCTTGGTATTCCGATGTTCAGGTATCTAGTGACTTCCTTCAAGTGTCGTCCAAAGGGGGTGTCTTCATCTGGTTGTGCAAACTTGTTCCTCGAGTCCGCCATCCTAAAGAGTAGAAAATGGAGAGGAGTCAGAAATAAGTAGAGAAGAGTGACTTATGTCTTTCTTAGTGGTCGTGTCCTACATTCAGCGTGTGCTCTGATATCATCTTGTAGCGACCCGACCTCAAACAGTCAAGTCTCTGTGCTTCAGTGTCATCCCTGGATCGGTAATGCTGACAAACACAGTACTCGAAGGATTTATAACAGAGTAGCAACCACACACTTATTACATCGAATGTCTCAAAAGAGAACTTATTATAATAAATATGGCTTAAGGCCATCTAATACGATAACAGCGGAAGGCTTGGAAGATAAAGTGAGTCCATCAACTCCAACGACATAGCTGAGTGCATGACAACGACATATCACACCTTTACTCGTCGTCTGAAAAGTCTGCAACATAATACGTTGCAGCCTGAAAACGGGTCAGCACATGGAATATGCTGGCAATATAACACAATAGAGCAATGAACAGATAAATGCTATCACTATATGCATATATGGCTGGCGGAGGCTCTATGGTTATATGATTTTACAAAAAACCAATCTTTCCCTACAACAAAGGAATACATTTTATTTAACTATCATGTTAGTTGAAACATCATTGAGAAGGTTCCTCCAACTCAATCCCAATTAAAGTAATCATTACCCAACAAATTAAATGTGACGCCCGGATAATCAAGCTACAGTAATTCCCTGCTGTCGGTTTACTAGAGTAGGGGTACCCTAGTATTCCGTACTCGTGCACGGACAGTTGCAGCACCCCGCGGCAGGGTTTGCCTGGTCACCGCCAAGATCCTTCGTGGCTCCTTTGGAGCCATTCAAGAACAAAGTATTTGACTAAGAAGACAAGGCCCCGGCAAGAGGAGCTTGCCGGGAAGGCCACTCAAGGCATGCAGAAGATAGGCCCGGCAAGAGGAGCTTGCGGGAAGGCTCGAGCGCCGCGACAAGCCTCCGGACGCGACAAGGATTCGGCCGCGGCAAAGGCGCTTGCCGCGGCAAGCAACCTCTCTCCGTCTCCGCCTCCGGCTCATCCAGCAACGTGTCGCCATGGGACCATTCCATGCGCAGCGTGTCAAGAGGTCAGGCAGCCAGCGGAGAGCAGCGATAAGCGGCGCTGACAAGCTCGCCATCGTGGCGAGCGGTGGCGCACCTGACGGTCTCTGTTGCACTGTTTGGGTGACACAGACGGGCATTTATTGCTTTTGTCCCTTGCCGTTAGAGTTAGGTATTTTGCATCATAATCGCTCAAGTAGGTGTACCAACTCCTGTTTTACATTTGTACCCTCGCCTATGTTGCCACCTGTCGGAGACCCCTTGAGCATATAAAAGGAGGCCCATGCGCAACGTAGAAAGGGTTCGGTTGGTTCGGTTCATTCGACTCACTCGAGACCAGATACGCTCACGCTAGGTTTTGTAGCTTGCATCGCTCCCTAGCAAGAACACAATACATCAAACAAGCAGCAGAGGGAGTTTTATCTCTCCGGAGAGCTCGAAGCTGGGTAAGCTGCTCGTGTGCCTCGCCTCGATCCGCTCTTCGTGCGATCTCCACCCCTCCGAACCACAAGGCCTGGTCCGCCGCCCCATAGGTGTTCGTGGGTACGATCAGCCACCCGACATCTTTGGGCGCCCGGTAGAAGCGTCGAGGCCGTGTGAATCTGATCCGACGTTCACACGAGGCAGCGTCCTCAACATCTTCCTCAACATGCCACCGAAGAAGAAGGCTTCGGCGACAGTGAAACCGTCGCGTCGTACCCTCCCTCACCGCAGCAAAGCGGGTGGTGGGGCGACGCTGCGGAGGAACGGGCGCCGACGAAGGTGTTCGCGACGTTGCCAAGTCCAAGGACAAGGCCCGCAAACCTCGGTGTCGCGCATCCCCAGCGCCCATCTCAGAGGCAGCGGGACCAACAACGTCATGGCGTTCACAATGCCATACGTTCGTTGGATCGAGACCCTCAAGACCAGCATGCGCGCCAACATGCCGGGCACGAGTGAGATACGGTCGCTGGGCGGTGCTGCTCCTTCTAACATAGTTAGAAGTCCGAGCATATCCGCTCCTCGCACTGCTCGCCAATTCCACCCACTACTCCAGCGAAGCTCTGGCGAGCTCAGCTGCTCCTCGACTACCACTCCAACGGCGGCGAAGTCGACGAGTGGAGGGCCACTATCGAGCCTCAACGGCTTTGCCAGCGACAGCTCGCGGCAACCAATGCCGTCGTTGCCGCGGCAAGACGACAAGGCACGAGCCGGTGGCGACGAGACTGTCGGAGGTGCAACTACCATGCACTCTCCGCCCCGAAGGCCAAGATCGCCGACTCACCGGATCCACCTCAACAGCGACTCCACCGCGTCGGATCCGCGAGCTTCGCCCGCGATCAGCGCCAAGTTCTTCATGAGCGACAACAAGAGGGCGCTTCGAACTGCGCCGAGCACCGGAGAGAAGCGCGACGTCGGTCCGACAAAGCGCCTTGGGCCTTCTGTTGACATGCGCGCCCGGAGGAGCGAGCGACTTGCCGTCTGTGTAGGTTGCCCTGCGTTCACTCGTGAGCTGCGGCAAGTCGATGGCCCAGCCAAAAATTTCAAACCAGATGTGCGAAGAAGTATGATGGCGGGGCGCATCCATCGTAGTTCCTCGGCATCTGACATCGCCCGTGCGGGCTGCGGGGGGCGGGGCGACAAGATCTCGCCAATTACTTCCCGCTCGTGCTCAAGCCCAACGCCAGATCTTGGCTCATGCACTTGCCGGACAGCTCCATATCCTCTTGGGCAGATCTATGCCATCGGTTGTTGGCGCCTTCACGGTGACCACAAACCTCATGGCCAAGAGAGTGACCTTCATCTGCTCGCCCGAAGGAAGGAGAGTCCTGCGCAAGTTCATTCGTAGATTCAGCCGTGTGCACTACAACATCCCAGATGTCCACCACGCCGCGGTGATCGGCGCGTTTCATCGTAACGTCGGAACCGCGGGATGAGGGAGGAGATGGCGATGTGCAAAGTCAAGGACGTTAGTGAGCTGTACGCCTTGGCCGACAAGTGTGCACGCTACCGAGGAAGGGAGGAGACTCGAGGAGAGAATGCAGCAATGGGATCTCGACAGGAGGAGACCGCCTGGCAAAGAAGAGCCCGGCGAGGCAACAGGAAGAAGAAAGGCGAGAAGTGTTAGCTGTCGAGCAGTCCGGCAATGGAGGTGGCGACAAGAACGCTAAGGCTGGTGGCTCCGGCAAGGAGGTTGCGGTAGCGCAAACCACCGATCTGTGGTGGCCGCCGACAAGGTGACGACTCCGGCAAGCGATCTGCAAGATCCACCGCACCAAGGGCCACGACCTCCAGAAGCTGCAAGAAGGTCGAGCAGCTTGTTGAACAATGCGAAGGCTGAGTACGAGCGCGACAAGGAGAAGGCCCAGGAAGGTCCGGGGAGCAAGCAAGAAACGTCCGGCCGGGAGGGGACGCCAGCAAGGCCAAGCGAGAGGCAAGGAGACAGACCTCCCAGCGGTCGCGACAAGGATGAAAGACGATGGCGACGACGAAGATATGGAAGATGACGGCGCCGATGAGCGGGAGTTTGAAAGCCACGAAGGTCCTTCTGCGTTGGCGGAGGTGCTTCTCGCATACCTCCCACCGCCAACTCAAGCAATGGATGCGGGAGGTCAATGCAGCGGAACCATCCGTAGAGTCACGCAAGCCTCTGAAGTGGTCCAGCACGCCTATCGTCTTTGATATTGAGGACCACCCTGATCGCATAACTGCGGTCGGTGCTTGCCGATGTTGGTCTCACCAACCATCCGCAACCTCAAGGTCACCAAGATGCTAGTTGACAGCGGGCCGGCTTGAACCTGATCTCCTCCAGCGGTGCTCCGGAAGCTTCAAATCCCTCGACAAAGCTCGAAGAGACCGCACCTTCCAAGGAATCAATCCGGGAAGGAGCAAGCGAAGGGGAAGATTACGTTGCGGTAACATTTGGCAGCGAAGCTGAACTTTAGGATCGAGAGGGTCACATTCGACGTTGCCGATTTCCCATTGCCTTACAATGGGATACTTGGCCGTCCGGCACTCGCCAAGTTCATGGCAGCCTCTCACTACGCCTACAACTTACTCAAGATGCCAGGCCCGATAAGCGTCATCTCTGTCCATGGCGACAAGAAGGATGCCCTTATTTGTGCCAACAAAATCTACCGGGATGCAGCAGCCGCGACAGATTGCCAAACACTTGAAGCTCCTGGGGAAGAAGACAAAGTCCAAGTCCGCAAGAGCTCGATGCCCACTCCGGCAAGCGCACCTCTTCGAGTGCTGCGCTACCGTCGATGACGCACCATCGAGCTCCACCGGCAAGTGCAAGAAGAAGATGGTAGCTCCGCCAAAGACCAAGAAGGTGCTCGCCAAGGAGGACGGCACTGGTGGTACCTTCACCATCAGTGCCTCTCTCGACCCTAAATAGGAAGGCGCGCTCGTTGCTTTCTCATGGGCGAATGTCGACGTGTTTGCATGGCAACCGTCGACATCCCCGTGTTCCTGTGGAAGTGATTGAGCACCGCCGCTGTTTGTCCTCGCGCCGCCCGTCAAGCAAAAAGTCGAGGAAGCAAGCGGTGGGCGCCAAGAATTCATAGCGAAGAGATCAAGAAACCGAAGCGGCAGGCCTTGTCGAGGAGTGCTCCATCCCACGTGGTTGGCCAATCCTCGTAGTCGCGCAAAGCAAATGGGAAACAGAGACTTTGTATTGACTTCACGGATGTTAATAAAGCTTGTCCCAAAGATCCATTTCCCTTACCGCGCATCGACCAGATTGTTGACTCCACGGCTGGATGTGATTTGCTTTCGTTTCTTGATGCATACTCAAGATACAATCAGATCTTCATGGCTGAAGAAGATGAGGAAAAGACCGCATTCATTACACCATGTGGCACATACTGTTTCATACGGATGCCTTTCGGTTTGAAGAATGCCGGTTCAACGTTTGCAAGGGTAGTCCATGACGCTTTTGAGCCACAAATGCACAGAAATGTAGAAGCTTACATGGACGACATAGTGGTCAAAAGCAAGGACAAAGCAACTCTGGTTCAAGATTTGGACGAGACCTTTGCAAATCTGCGCAAGATCAACCTCAAGCTCAACCCCGAGAAGTGCGTGTTTGGAGTCCCTTCCGGCAAGCTTCTCGGGTTCTTCGTGTCTCAGCGAGGGATTGAAGCCAATCCCGACAAGATCAAGGCCATTGAGCAAATTGAAGCACCAAAGCGCGTCAAGGATGTACGAAGACTTGCCGATTGCGTAGCTGCTCTCAGCAGGTTTATTTCTAGGTCTGCTGAGTGCGCCCTGCCGTTTTTCAAGATTTTGGAAAAGGCAGGTCCAATGAAATGGACTCCCGAAGCGGAGGCTGCGCTGCAGGACTTAAAGGAATACCTGTCCTCCACTCCAACACTTGTCGCACCTAAACCACAAGAGAAGTTGCTGCTATATATAGCGACAACCAATCAAAGTGGTTAGTGCCGCATTAATAGCGGAGAGGGAGGCGGATGATTAGCCAAGCAACCACGGCAAGCACATCCAAATGACAAGCACGGGGCTTCACGACAAGCTCTGGTCCCGACAAGGGCCGAATCCACGCAGACGCATGAGCAGATGCAGAAAAGGATGGTGCAGCGCCCGGTTTACTTTGTTAGTTCCTCTCTGCGGGGCTAGGTCAAGGTACTCTTGTGTGCGAAATTGCTTTTCGGCCTCCTCATGGCCTCGAAAGCTGCGCCATTACTTCCAAGCACATGAGATCCACAGTTGTCACTCGCTTTCCGCTCAAGAGGATCTTTACCGCAGAATCCAGAGGCAACAGGCGTAATTGTCGAGTGGGCACTTTGGGAACTGTCGAAGCTTTGGTCTCAAGTTTGAAAGCACTTCAACTGTCCAAAGCGAGCATTGGCAAATTCATAGCAGAATGGACGCCAACGCCGGATGAAGAGATTCCGAGGCGAGCATTCCCGTCAAGGAAGCAAGCAAAAGAGTGGCTAATGTACTTTGATGGTGCCTTCGCTGCGCAAAGGCGCCGGTGCTGGAGTGCTGCTTATCGCACCCACCGGAGAGCACCTCAAGTACGTAGTCCAGATGCACTTTCCCAAGGAGCAAGCAACAAACAATACTGCGGAGTATGAAGGTTTGCTTGCCGGTCTCAGGATCGTAGTGGACCTTGGGATCAAAAAGCTTATTGTCAGGGGTGACTCGCAGCTTGTCATCCGCCAAGTGAACAAAGATTATCAGAGTCCGTTGATGGAAGCCTACGTTGATGAAGTGAGGAAGCTAGAAGGGCACTTTGACGGCCTGCAAATGGAACAAGTTCCAAGAGCTCAGAATGATATTGCTGACGGCCTGTCAAAGTGCGCTGCACTTAAGTTGCCTGTGGAACCAGGGATTTTCGTGCTCAAGCTGACTCAACCAACCATAACACCATCAACTGGACAAAGAAAAAGAGGAAGTTGATCTCTGGTGACTACTTTCCGGCAGAGCTTCCCGAAGCCGTCGTTGCGAAGGTCCCCAAGATCAACTCCAACAGTGCTGAGGGGCAGTCTGCTCCAACAAGCCCCAGGGTTTGTTTCGTTGAAGCGAGGCAGCTTCCGACAAGTCTTGCTCCGGCAAGCTTGCCGGGAGCATCAAACTCCGGCAGAGCCGCTTGAGGTTCTTCACCGTAGAAGCCGACGTTCCATGGCAGCAGATGTGCCTTTAGTCCTCGTTGTCGAGCCACAAGCTCCAGATGGGCGCAGCCGATTGTCCTTTTCCTCCGCATGTGAGAACTTCCGAAGAAGAACAAGAAGAAGTGGAAAGAGTAGCCCGGCGGTCAAGTATGTACCAGTTTGTCGACATACCGCATGTAAGAAGACTCAACGGTGTGAAATTGAAGTGTATTCGGGGAAGATGGATGTAAGCTGTTGGCAGAGATACACGGAGGCATATGTGGTCACCACATTGGCGCAAGAAGAGCACTTGCCGCAAAGCTTTCCAAGCAAGGTTTCTTCCGCCGACAGCCCTCCGTGATGCAATCGCACAAGTAACCAAGTGTGAAGCGTGCAGTTCCATTCCAAACAGATACACCAGCCAGCTCAAGCTCTCCGGATGATCCCTTTATCCTAGCCCTTTTTGATTAAGGGCTCGACATCCTCGGCCCCTTCCCCGAGTTGTCGGGGCTTTGAGTACTTGTACGTTGCCATCGACAAGTTCACAAAGTGGCCGGAAGTGGAAGCGATGAGGAAGGTGACAAGACGGTCGGCGATCAAGTTCTTGGTCGATTGTTTGCGTTTTGAATCCCTAACAGGATCATCACCGATAACGACACACAATTCTGAAGTCGCACCTTCATGCGATCGTCCAAGATCTTGGCGCCAAGGTCTGCTTTGCTTTTTGCTCACCCGAGAAGCAACGGTCAAGCAGAGAGGGCAAATGCTGAAGTGCTGCGCGGGCTCAAGACCAGAACTTTCGACAGGCTGCACAAGTGCGGAAGAAACTAGTATGGAGCAGAGGCAGTTCTCCCCACGGAACTCGTATACGGATTGCCTCGAGTGCTCGCTTATGATGAGCTTGAGCAAGAGCAGCTGCGACAAGATGACGCGCTGCTCCTTGAGGAGGATCGATCGTCTTAGAACTGTTGTCTGTCGCGAGCTGCTCGCTTCTGACAGCAAGCTTTGCGCTACCATAGCCGCAGTTAGTGCCGAAGTCTCGAGGAAAGGCGACCTTGTTCTTCGTAGCGTTCATCCGCCAAGAATTCAAACAAGTTGACGCCTTGAAGTGGGAAGGCCCTTATCGGGTGAAAGCGAGTCACTAGGCTCGGCGCTGTCCCCTTGAGACCGAAGATGGCATCCCGGTGAGGAACTCACGGAACATTGAGCATCTTCGTAAGTTTTACCCATAGAGGCGCGGTTGCGGAACCCGTTCCGGCAACCACCTTTTGTACAAGTCTTGCCGCTGTTGCATGTAATCCTTTGTACAAAGCGGCGCAGACCCGATGCATCGATAAAGCTCATGTGCTGCACAACTTGTCAAATTCATGCTTTCATCATTTTATTGCATGCTTTGGCTAACGTCTTATGCAGCAACCACACCCGTAAGCAAAATCGAGCAGCTGGGCTCCATAACTTTATTTTCTTCTTCTTTCTTTTCTCAAAGAAAGGAAGGCTCCCTCGCGCACAAGTTAACCAGGGGAAGGAGAAGATAATACTATGGACCAGGCATCGCTCGAGGAAGTTTCATATATCGGGAAGCAAAAGACAGGAAAAGCTAAGTTGCCAAAGTTTGAGCAATCAATTTTAAATTTTAAGTTATCTTCCTCGAACGAGAGTTCTCTCGTATGGAAAACTCATGCGAGAGGAACCAACTTTCAGCAGCTAGTCGCGCCCTTACTTTGTTTCGAGTCCGCTCAACAACTTAAGTGAGCTGCGGCTAGTCGCGACAAGGTTGCTTGTCGGAGTATGACCTTGCCGGCTTAGGCCGGACGTTCACTTTTCGGCCTTCATGACAAAGGTGCCCGCACCGACAAGTCCCCCAAATGCGTTGGGCGAAGCATTACAAAGGAAGGAATCCAGAGAGGAAGTAACGTTGCATTGATCGCCTAAGATAGAGTATATTACAAAATAACTTGTCGCTGATCTAACAAAGTGTTCTAAACATGATCGGCGGCGACAAGGGAAGAGATAAAATTACGGCCTAGTCTACGCGGTCGCCATCAATCCAGCGTGATCTTGTTCACCTTGTCCACAATGGAGTGCGACAAGGGATTTGAAACTCCTCCACGTTGGCATCTGGCGGCAAGGCGAGGACGCTGTTAAGGTTGAGGCCCGGATTGCGAAGGCCACCTTTATCAACACTTTCTCGAGGGCTCTCGCACAGATCTGGCGTGATTCCTCGGCCAGCTGCTTTGGGACCTCTTCCCGGAGTCGCTGGAGACCCGTCCCACGCCTTGAAGAATAAACTGAGTTTGGTGCTGGGTTGGAGATGCTCGTCGGAGGAGGGTATGCAAGGTCCGCCATCCCGGCTCCATCACTGCGTTGTGGATGTCGGGCGGTGTCCACAAGACCTTGATCCAGGCCCCACACTCTCCTCAAGGCGCTACGAGTGGAGACAACATTCGCTAGCAGCTCCTCCTTGGCCTTGATCGTCTCCAACAAGCCCACTTCCGCTCTCTGGCGCCGGCCCAACGTCTGCGTCGAGTGGTCGACTTTCAGCTCAAGATCCGCCTTGGAATCCTTGGCGGCGTCGAGCTCCTTGCCCCTATCGGCGAGGCGACTGCAGCTCGCCAAGAGTGTGGCGTCCTTCTCGAGCTCGTGCTTGGCGCGGCAAGCTCTTAGCCGCTCTTCTTGAGGCTGGCCTCCAGCTGTGCCACCTTCGCCTTCAACTCTTCCTTGGCGGCCTCGGCGGCTGCAAAGCATCCTTCGCTTCCTTAAGCGCCCGCCGAGTGACTCCGCGGCAAGGTCTTCTTCGTGGCTGTCCAGGTTGACCTTCCGCTGCGCCCGGCTCCTTTCCTCTTGGCGGAGAGCTTCTCGGCAGCCAACCGGCTGCTCCTCCTCAGCTACTGCGGCCTTCTCAAGGATGAAGGCCGTGCGCTCTTACTGCAAGTTTCCCCAGCTACACTTTCGTCGCGGAGAGTTTCTTGGTTGGCGCTCGGAGCTCTTCTGTGCGCTTCTCCATGTCCGCCTCTACCTCGCGACAAGTGCTTCCGGGACTCCAGCACTTGGCTTGCTGGCGCGGTAGAGCGGCAATGACTTCTTCAAAGCTGCTCCTCCTCAGACCTTCGCCGCTGCTGCTTGGTGCGTCCACCAGCGTCAGCCCAAATGGAGGCGAAAGTAGCTCGCCGTCGAAGGTCTCTCCTTCGACCGGCACCTGAGCTTCGGCTCCTGGGGAGTTTGATGAAGACACCTCGCCGGCCTTCAAGTAGGCGCCCGGGCTGGGAGCTCCTCGAACTGGCAGCTGTTATTGTGGCGAAGTCGGCTGTCGGTCTGCGGCGCTACTGGTGCTCCTGCGGCCTCGGGGCCGTCCGATTGCAATCGCCCGACCCTCGCCCGGCCTGCGTCGGCAGCCTCGGTGGCCTACTGCCCATACGAGGCTCGTCGGCGACGGCCTCTTCTTCCACAAAGAATGACCTCTTCTTCCACGGCAGGCGGCCTGCGTCGGTGTTGCCCGCGTCTTCCTCCTCGCGGCAACCTCGACCTCCATCGGCTCTGCGTCGGGGCGAAGAAAGAGCAGTGAAGCAAATGTTCAAAAGAGAAACAGAAGAAAACAAGCCCAAGGGAAATTTTTGTGTAAGGAAATTACATGCAGCAGGATCCGCAACCATGGCCTCGACCCTTTGGAGGTCCTTTGGCGCTATCCCTTGCCGGGTAGCCTCCCTGCCGGAGTGGCCTCCCTTGTCGGAGGGCGCTCCCTTGCCGGAGAATCCTCCCTTGGCGGCGTAGTGGCGTGAGCGAGGATTTCGGGGCGGCTTCCGAGCCCTCCCGATGAGGCTGCTCTGCTTCCTACACAAGCAAACAATCAGGTATCAGCGAAGACGGAGCACCCCTGCACCTAACAGTAAGGAGAAAGCCGCTTGCCTTACTTGGCCGGCCAGTCTTTGAGGGGCTGCTTTCTGAGGAAAGGTTGCAGGTCCGGCAAGGGGTCTCAGAGCGTCTCCTCTGTTGCCACGGGTGGATCGTCCTCAACGACGACCGTCGGGATCTTGGCCTCTTCGACGCCCTCTGGCCGGCGTCTGAAAAGGAAAAAGTCCGAGCAAGCAAATCAGATTCAAGGCGAAGCAATAAAATTGAAGAAATACAAGCACAATCTCAAGAGCTTACTCTTCATCTTCCTTCTCGGAGTGGCGGAGAAGTCAAACTCCGCCCGCCTCCCGGTGCGGCAATGAGGAGGTGGGCTCTCTTGGCCGCTTAAGCGGGCGTCGGTGGTGGCACGGGAAGATCCCGCCCGGTTATTCGCAGCAGTGTGAAAGGCGCTCCAGCGGCTGCGTCGCTTTACCCGCGGTAGAGCGCGTCATGCCGCTGCTGCTGTGGGCGATCTGCCGCCCGACTTCGTCTCGGCCTTCGCGGAGCGCCTCTTCAGCGGGCAGGGCTCAGCTGGCGGCAAGTCGCTGGGTGGTGGAGAAGAAGCGCCCTCGGCGGAGTCCACTCGACCCGGCCTCGGGCTCGACAAGCTTCGTCCTCGCCGCGATCTCCCTTCGCTCGGCAAGGCTTGCCGCCTTCGCAGCGTCCGCCTCTTCCACGGTGTGCCGAAGGCTCCGGCAGCACGGCGGCTCTTGCCGCCTCCCTCCCTACTGGTGGCAATACTGGCGCCATCTCCTCGTCGATGGTGTCGCCAAGTGAGCCTTTTCTGCTTTCGTTGGGCGGATCGGCACTTCTTCCAAGTCATCGAAGAACTGATGCACGACCTCTTGAGGGCTCCTGCCGAGTTGGAGCGATCCCATGGGAATCGCTGGCGGCATCATGGCGCTGGATGCGGTCGAGTCCGAGTTGTTGCACAATGGGGCTGACCCCTCGGCAACCTAAACCACCTGGGGTGATCGGGTCGTTCTTGAACAGCTCTAGCAGCATCGCATCCAGCTCCAAGACGGTGAAATTCCAGTTCAGGCCCGGCGCGCAACCTCATGATGTCTCACGCATTTGGAACTCCAAGCAGGCCTCCTCCTCTCCGCAAGGGAGTGATGCGGCGGCGAATGAAGTTCTGCGCCAACTGCGCTTACGGTTAGTCCGCAAGCACGAGGCGCAAAATCCGGGTCACAGCTATCGTCAACCTAGCATCCTCCGGCCAAGTTACTCCAATCTCGCCACAAGCACTATTGGGGTTTGGCGCCTGCGGCGATGAAAGGTTGCGGGTTCTCCTATATGACCCAACACCAATTGGCTCTCCACTCCTCCCACTTGTTGCGGAACTCTCCTTCCAGATAGGCTTCTTTCTTGCCGATCCACGAGACCCAAGCTATCCCTCCGCAAGTGGCTCTCCCCTCTCGGCGGGGCACGAAGAAGTGGCGGAAGAGTGCCACATTTAGGTGGATCCCGACAAAGTTTTCGCAAAGGTGTGCGAAAACTGCCATGGTCAAGACAGCGTTGAGGTGAAATCAAGGAGGCGGAGGCCATATGTGTTCATGATATCGCATGAAGAACTTCGGAAAAGGCGGCAAAGCCCGCAATAGAAGAAAAAGGGCAAAGAAGGGTACCCGGGGCCAGCCAAATCGAAGCGGAGGCGGGAGTACCTTCGTGCGCTGGATGCGCACGCAGCGTCTCCGTCGACCAAAAGAGATAGAAGACATCCCGTAGCTCCGCTGCGCCGAAATGAGGGAAGATGGCCCGCTCCATGCGCCTTGCGCAACGAGCCGCTGCGCCTCGGCCGACTTGACGCCCTTCTCCTTGTCGGCTTTCGGAGCCATGGCGAGGGCGGCGGAGGAGGCCGACGGCGGTGAGTGCGCTTGTGGCGAAAGGGGGCGGGGCGCTGCTCTCTTCGCACTGGAAAAGAAGGGGGGAGCGGCGGTGGTTTTCTTGACAAGACAGCAATGGCGGAGTGGACGGCCTGCCCCTGTGTCCTCCGCTTATAAGGAGGGGGAGGGGGCGGACGTTCCGCTTTTCCTAATAAAGAAACCCCCACGACCACGCCCACGATCTCGCCGACGCGCCACGTTTGGTGCGTGCCGTTAGTGGGGGTAGATGGTGGGTCGGGGCGAGTTGCGGCGTGATCGAGGCAGCGTGTGACCGTCTGCTTTATTTTGGGCCTGGCCCGACAGCGCTTCGGCACCGATGTCTGACGAGCCAGCGGCTCTGTCGGTGTACTAGAGTAGGGTACCCTAGTATCCCGTGCTAGTGCACGGACGATTCTGACAGAGACTGTGAGGTGGTTTGCACGGTCACCGCCAAGATCCTCCGTGGCTCCTTTGGAGCCATTCAAGAACAAAGTATTTGACTAAGAGGACAAGGCCCCAAGAAGAGGAGCTTGTCGGGAAGGCCACTCAAGGCATGCAGAAGACGGGGCTCCGGCAAGAGGAGCTTGGGAAGGCTCTCGGAGCGCCGACAAGCCTCGACGCGCGACAAGGATTCGGCACAGGCAGGCGCTTGCCGCGTAAGCAACCTCTCTCCGTCTCCGCTCCAAATCATCCAGACAACGCGTGTCGCCATGGGACAATTCCATGCGCTGCGTGTCAAGAGGCTGTGCAGCCAGCGGAGAGCAGCGATAATGGCGGCCCGACAAGCTTCGCCATCGTGGCGGCGGTGGCGCCACCGACGGTCTCTGTTGCCTTTGTTTGGGCGACCGCAGACGGGCATTTATTGCTTTTGTCCCTTGCCGTCAGAGTTAGGTATTTTGCACCGTACACTTTGTTCAAGTAGGTGTACCAACTCCTGTTTTACATTTGTACCCTCGCCTATGTTGCCACCGCCGGAGACCCTTGAGCATATAAAAGGAGGCCCATGCGCAACGTAGAAAGGGTTCAGCTTGGTTCGGTTCATTCGACTCACTCGAGACTGATACGCTCACGCTTAGGTTTTGTAGCTTGCATCGCTTCCCTAGCAAGAACACAATACATCAAACAAGCAGTGATGAGAGTTTTATCTCTTCGGAGAGCTCCGAAGCTGGGTAAACTGCTCGTGTGCCTCGCCTCGATCCGCTCTTCATGCGATCTCCGCCCCCCTCCGAACCACAAGGGGCCTGGTCCGCCGGCCCCATAGGTGTTCGTGGGTACGATCAGCCACCCCGACACCTGCTAATGGCCACGTCACCACGATTACTGTTGTTAAACTCACGTTGGTTCGAAACCGATTCAAATTCGAATTCAAAATCAAGTCAAAGAAATAAAGGTTTTCAAATATTAAAACTAAAATGTTCGGGATGTGCCAAATAATTCATAAGTAATATAGGTGGGTAAACCAAGTCTTTACAAAAATATTTAAATGCACTAAACTAAATAAAAAGTAGCAAAAACAATTAGATAAATGCCTTTTGTTAATTATAAAATATTAAACCATTTTACTTGAGGTTTAAACTTTTTATTGGCGATGTTGTAATTAGTAGAACTAATTTAGGTACTACTAAAATATTTTACAAAACTAAAATAGATTGATGAATGTAATCAAACAGAAAAGAAATAATACAAAAAGAAGGAAAGGGAGAAAACCCCCTGTGCTTTTGGCCCGTCGGGCAAGTGGCCAACCCAGCTAGCCCACCCTGGCGATCCCTCCCTCTCCCTCGCTCACACGCTGGAGTCGTCGCCACACATGGTTGCCCCCGACCACGTCGCCGGCGCCGACGCTGGGAGGGGATAAGGCGCCTCCTCGGTCTCCCCACCTCCCCACTCAACCCCACTCACCTTGCCCCTCTCGCCCAGATCCACCTTTCCCCCTCTGCCGATCTGGAGGAAGGGCCGGCGCGCCCGTCTCCGACGACCTCGCTTCGCCGTGGCCACCGTCGTCCCCGCGCCCCTCCGACTAGTCCTGGAGATCCTGCGTCGACCACTACGTCTCCCTCGCCCACGAGACCACGCCGGAACCACTGCATCACCACCAAGCCGTCTTCTTCCTCCTCGGACGTCGTCGACCTAGCCCGATGATTCCGACTGCGTAAGCCCTCCCAGGCTTCGCTTCCTTGCGACTACTGAGGGCCCGTGAGCTGACCTTCCTCCCGACCCCCCAGTGCTTCCGTCAGCCCTTGAATTCCCATGTTCGAGCTCACCATGAGCTCGCGGGTCGACGCTGCCCTCTGCTGCGCCCGTCGTGCTCCACAGCCCCTAGGATGTTCCCGCCTCGCTTGCCGGCGCCCGCTCACGCCTGTCCTCCCATGGCAGCGCCTCGCTCCCTCACGTGACGGCAGGCGTGCTCATGAGGCCGAGCCCAAGGCTGCTCCGCTCAACGCCGGCGCCCTGCAGCCCTCCTCCAGAAGAGCCCCCACGGCCACCATCCAGTGCCCTCGTCATGATACTTTGCCGAGCCACCCACAGCTCCGGCCGTCGCGAGATGGCCGGTAAACGAGCTCTCTGCCGCCCTGTTTAGCGTCGGCGGTTAGTCACATGGTAAAGTGCTTGGCAGTGGCCACATGGTTAAGCCACTAATGGCCCTAATTAATCTAACCCTAGCCCTATGACAAGTGGGGCCCATAGCTTAACTAATCCAACCCTTAAAAAATTAGATAATGTGTTAATTAAATCTTAGTCACTGACATCGGGGTCCCACTAGGCTTTTTGACCAGTCAACCGTAGACCAGTCAACTACAGACTGGCCCACCTGTCAGCCTCTAGTACACTTCCATGTACGCAGAAATGGGTACCGTGAGCTTTTAGTCTTTATTTTCGAATTATTAGTAATTTCAGAATATTAATAAAACTTTGAAAATTAATAGAAACTAAACCGTAGCTCGGATGAAAAAGTTTTCTACATGAAAGTTGCTCGAGCAACGAGGCAGAATCCGGATCACGCAGCCCGCTTAAATCGCCACACACCCCTAACATATCAAACTCGCAACTTTCCCCTCCGGCTCCCTTCGCTCAAAACGCGAAACACCGGGGATACTTTCCCGGATGTTTCCCCCCTTCACCGGTATCACCTCATACCGCGTTAGGGCACGCCTCGCATCACACATTGCTTTGTCATGCATCGTTATGCATCTGTTTGCATTGTATTCATTGTTTCTTCCCCCTCTTCTTCCGCTAGACATCGAGACCGACGCCGCTGCTACCCAGTACGACTACGGTGTTGATGACCCCTCTCTCTTGCCAGAGCAACCAGGCAAGCCCCCCCTTTGATCACTAGATATCGCCTACTCTTCTCCATACTGCTTGCATTAGAGTAGTGTAGCATGTTCTTCGCTTTCGCTAATCCTATCTTGCTGCATAGCTTTGTCCTTGCTACTACTTGTGTTACCTTTACACCTTTATCCCATCGCTTAGTATAGGATGCTAGTGTTCCATCAGTGACCCTACACTCTTGTCCATCTACCATGCTATACTCTTTGGGCTGTGATCACTTGAGGTGATCACGGGCATATACTATATACTTTACACTATTACATTACCCGTGATACTGTTGTTGGGAGATGGGTGCTGAAAGGACAGGTGGCACCATCCCGGTAGAGGTGGGCCTGGGTTCCCAACGGCCCCCATTTATTTGTGGCCGGAGCAACAGGCAGGTTGAGACCACCTAGGAGAGAGGTGGGCTGGCCTGAGTCGGCGTTCATGGATACTTAACACGCCTAACGAGATCTTGGTATTTGATCCGAGTCCCGCCATTTGGTCTATACGCACTAACCAACTACTGTGAGGAACAGTTGTGGGCACTCGGCGTCGTGGTATCGGCCAAGCACTTTGTGACGTCGGCGGCCAGCGGCGCTACGGATTGGAATGTAGGCCTGCTCTTGTATTAAGGGGCTGGATTACGCTTCCGGCCATACGCAACGCAAGGTGTGCTATAGGCGATTGGCCCGGACCCTGCCAAGGCTTAGGTTTAGACCGGTGTGCTGACCTCTCTGTTGTGCCTAGGTGGGGCTACGACGTGTTGATCTTCCGTGGCCGGGCATGACCCAGGAAAGTGTGTCCGGCCAAATGGGATCAAGCGTGTTGGGTTATGTGGTGCACCCCTGCAGGGAAGTTAATATATTCGAATAGCCGTGATCTTCGATAATGTGACGACTTGGAGTTGTACCTTGACCTTATGACAACTAGAACCCGGATACTTAATAAAACACACCCTTCCAAGTGCGGATATAACCCGTGATCGCTCTCTAACAGGGCAATGAGGAGGGATCGCCGGGTAGGATTATGCTATGCGATGCTACTTGGAGGACTTCTCTACTCTCTTCTACATGCTTGCAAGACCTGAGGCTGCTGAGCGTAGTCTTCGGCTGTGATTAGTTATCCCCCTCTTATTCTGGCATTCTGCAGTTCAGTCCACTGATATGGCCCTTTACACATATACCCATGCATATGTAGTGTAGCTCCTTGCTTGCGAGTACTTTGGATGAGTACTCACGGTTGCCTTGTTCCCCCTTTTCCCCCTTTCTTTACCCGATTGCTGCGACCAGACGATGGAGCCCAGGAGCCAGACGCCACCATCGACGACGACTCCTACTACACCGGAGGTGCCTACTACTACGTGCAGCCCGCTGACGACGACCAGGAGTAGTTAGGAGGATCCCAGGCAGGAGGCATGTGTCGTGGTTCTAAGTCTGACAGTAGAATGGGGGGTAGGTATGGAGAGGCAAGATCCTAGCTATGGAGTAGTTGTATCATAAAGAGATTTACGAGTTCAGCCCTTCTCGGAAGGAAGTAACAGCCCCACGTCTCGGAGCCCCGAGGCGGTCGTGGAATATCTGCGTATGTGTTACAGTGCGAACCCTTCTACCGTGGAGGGTGGCTTATATAGAGTGCGCCAGACCCCAGCCACCCACGTAGTAGAGGGTTTAAGGTACATTAAAGCTAGGCGTTACTGAGTAACGCCTTACATAAAGTGTCATTAAGGTCATAAAGACTATTTAACTACAGACCGTTTGGACACCGAGTGGCTCTTGGACTCTTGGTGGTCGAGTGGGTCTTCATAGTCGAGTGCCTTTGAATCTATCGAGTGGAAGCCTACCAAGTCGACTGGAAGGCTGCTTCTCTTGTGAATGTCCTTGTGGAGGGTACCCTTGGGCAGGTCCATGACCCTACCCCAGGTACATGACTTCATCATTAGCCCCGAATGGATCGAGGTTTGAGTGAGGAAGGAGTTGAGAATCTTTCCGACCTGTTCTTCGTGGTTGTGAGTGCGTCTTACTCGGATCAACGACCTTTTGGTGATGACGTCAACCTTTCTTTCAGTCGCCTTGATCCATTCATGTTTGTCGAGTGAACTTTGTGAACACGAGGATTTCGAGCGGCGGATCCGGAGGAAATCTGTAATCTGACGAGTTGCTCTGCAGTTAGCGGATTTCGTGGGATCCGAATTTTGGGAAGCGTGCGAAGCGGAGAAAATCGCGGCACTCGGATGGGATAAGACGATGACGCCTCGATCCTCGTGCCACCTTTTTCGCCACGTATCGTGCGCGCGCTATTCTTGAGGATACGTGGCCAGGATTATGCAGGCCTACCGGTCAACCACTTTCGGAAGCGACCCCATATAAGGCGTTGGACCGGGCATTTTGAACAGTCGCCCTCGGTTATCCTCTTTCCGCCTCAAAACTTTCTCGCCACGCGACTTTTCTGTCCCAAGACCGAAGCTCGGTACCTTTCGCATGGCGACCATGGTGAAGGACAAGATCGCCGCCTTGGAACGGTGAAGAAGATGGCGGCGAAGGCCAAGGGAGAGCGCCCGGTCAGGCGGTTCCTCTTCAGCGGTCCAAGCTGCCGCAGGCTGGGTCCAAGGAGGCTGGATCCGATTCGACCATCACCGACAAAGATCTCACCGATCCGCCAGCGAAGGACTGATCCCCATGGGTCGGCGAGGCTTCCGCACGCAGTGGCAACCGCAACTGAAGAGGGTGAGTGTGTCCTCCTGGCCACCCACGTAGATAGGGGTTTTCTCTGCCGCCAAATCCTTTTTCCGGGGTTTACGAACTTTTTGGAGCGCAACTCCACCATTTCACTCCAAACTCCTTTGTGTATCTTGCTGCTTCGTTTAGCTCATGCGAAATTTCTTGGGTTGTCGACCGCATTGGGGTCTTTTTCAAGCACATATTCACTGTCGCTCTCGGGACGGTGAAGAAAACGAGCCCGAATGACGAGAGAACCCAAGTAATCCAAATGTGTGGGGGACTCGGAGTCGAGATGAGGGAAGAGCGCCTTTCCAGCTATGACTCTCCCGACTTGGTTAGAGGGTGGCAATCGACCTGGTTTTATTGCCAAGACCCGGTGGCCGGAGGCAGTCGACTGGCTCCCTCCTTTCTCCATGAGTCGAGTGAACAAGCCATCTTCCTCAAGGTGTTGCGGAGGAGAAGGCCCAAGTAAAGCTTCCATGGAGTGTGTAGTCCCGCTTATTCGCGAAGGGGTGACCGGCATGGATCTCCTGGAGGTTTTTCTCCGACGGCGTATTCAGCCACTCGATGCCGAGGTCATCCGATGTGGATGTACTCGATGCGGATGATACCACTCGGGTCCATCCGGAGGAGGTTGATGACGCCATCTTGGAGAAGTGGATGACTGCCATCACAGGAAATAAAGATAACCCTCATGAGCTAGGAGGATTCCACCACTCGACCAGAGTTACGAACCAGACAAGGTATCATTACTTATCTCCGACTGTGATTCTGCTGCATACCTTCTGTTTTGATGTCAATTTCGTCGACTGACTTTAACCTTGTTTTGTTGTCTTCTAGGTCACCACTGAGATGTACTCGATGCCCAACGGGGCGCAGGAAGCAGCCGAAGAAGAAGAAGGAAGTGGAGGTGAGAGTCCGGAGGAATGGGAGTCCAACGGCGAAGAGGATGAGGAGGATGATGGCTCTGATGATGAGGAGGAGGAGGAAGAAGAGGAGGACGTCGACCCTCCTCGCTTGGAGGGAAGGTCCAAGTCGACGCACGACCCGGCGTCGGATCTTGCAGTAAAGCTGTTGTGCCCACCGGCCACAGTCGGCAAGCGACCTAGGACAACTTCTCCAGCGCCGGCCGAGAAGCCGCCAAGCAACCTCGGCGACGTCGTCGAACCCGGGCGAAGGCCCCTGCCCAAGATGCGAATGGTCATCCCCACCATCTCCGGGTAACCAATGTAACCTTGTATTTCCTTTTTCAACATGAGTGAACTTTTAGTCGACTTGATGATCTGATCACCGACTCCTGAAATCTCTGATGCCGCTACCTCCCAGACTTCAGCCAAGCACGATGATCGTGAAATGGAGGATGCGGCTACTTCCAATCTTGGTAAGATCTCCGAGATTTCACTTTTAGCCGACCGGGCTTTTTAGTCGATTGGGCTTCCATGTTTACCGGATCTCTCTTGTAGTTCCGCCTCCGTCATTGATCTTCTCGATGATGACGAGGAAGCGCCATTGAGGAAAAGGAGGAACAAGAAAGTGCTGTTGGCAAGGCTACTCAAGTCATGGCGACTCACGAGACGTTGATTTCGAGGGAGGCAACCCCACTTTCGGACTTCAGATCTTTTTGTACATCGACAAGTGCCCGACCCACTTCGCCGATCACCGATCCACCATCTCTTTGCTACACACCACGTCCCGAAGACCAAGTAAGTCTGCTAAGGAGGCCATACGCTGCAGGGATCATGATGGAGCAGGTGAAAGCGGCTCGAGAGGCAAGTCAGTGACCTATGATGCTAGTTCATTTGTCGAGCAATGTCCAAGTAAGTCGGGCCGTCGGTTGCTTTGTTAGGATATACTATACGAAACTGCTTTCTTACGGAAATTTCCATATCCGTACACCCACCGGGTGTGTGTGTCGTTGAACTTTGTGTGGGCACGCTGAGTGCACCCACTCGGGTGTAGTCCCCGAGACTATGGTCGATCGCGTGCGATCGACTATGGTCTTTATGCTGTGATCTTCTTCACTCGACTTGGGACGGACCAAGTCGAATGGAATCGAAAAAACGGTGGGGCACGCTAAGTGCACCCACCGGGTGTAGTCCCGAGACTATGGTCGCATGCGTGCGATCGGCTATGGTCTTTATGTGTGATCTTCTTCACTCGACTTGGACGGACCAAGTCGAATGGAACTGAAAAAACGGTGGGGGCACGCTAAGTGCACCCACTGGGTGTAGTCCCCGAGACTATGGTCGACTGTGTGCAGTTGACTATAGTCTAAAGAACTATTTTTTTACTGCGGCTGACCGCTGAAAATTAGCCATGTTTTTAGAATCATAGCCTCTTTGCCTCTTTTGGTCGACTGATCGAACCAAATTGGTAAACCAGTGGGGGAACATGAGTGCACCGCTGGGTGTAGTCCCGAGACTCTTTGTCGAATGTTTTTATTCGGCCGTAGTCTTAGAAATGCTACTATTTTCCTTAGTCACTCGAAAGTGATCTCGTCTTTGATGTCTTTCGTTGGTTGAATCTTTGTAGAAATCTTGTGAGCTTGTGGCTCGCTATCTTTGAAGTTAGAGAAAAAGCAGATTCAGCTCAACCTCGATTTGAAGCTTGCTCAGGAGAATTTGCAGAAGGCACAGGATGAAGCAAAAGGTATGGCTGGTGAGAACTTTTGACGACTACCTCTGTTTTTCTGCTCATTCTCAACTCTGTTCTCATTGTTGCTTTGAGATAAAGCTGGAAGAGACTTTGAAGAAGAAGGACCTTGACCTTGCGAGAGGCACGTATATGCGCTTTTGGAGAAAACAAAGCTCAATGAAGAGAAGCTTCCCTCGGTCGACAAACTTGAAGATGAAAATGCCAAGCTAAAGCCTCTCTTGACGCGGCTAACAAGGAAGTCGGTCATTGAAGAACGACAAGAATGTTCTGTCGACAAGGTTGGCCGGTGGCGGGGAAGCGAAAGCGACCTAGAGATTTATCTTGGAGGGTTCGCCAAGAAGTCGCTTTCTCATGCTTGAAGGTAATCTCTTTTATCCAACTGCCTTGCTCTCACCGGCTCATCATATGATCTTCATTTTGAATCTGAGTTGTGTTTTGCAATTCTGCCAAAAATTTGAAGAAGAAACCGGTCAGTGGAAACCAGCTTTGGACCCCATCAACTCTCCCCGTGAAGGACGGCTGCTATGAATGTGCACCGATCGGAGTCTCGTGTTGCTAAGCGCGATGGATTATCTTGCTCGACCGAAAGTTGCGATTGTCGCGGATCGACTCGACTCTCTGGCGAAACAGACTCTCGAATGATCTTGAATCTTTGATGACTCGGTGAATGAGATTCCAAGTCGAGTGCAAGAATGGAAGAAGTCATCCGCCGGTGTGGTCTTGATGTTGCTCTATCTCTGGTTCGTGTCCCTTTGCAAAGAAGCGCAAGAGGACAAGCTGGTGTCTCTCAAGGTTGCCAATACCGGGAAGCACGACTTGAGATCTTTCATGGTGACTTTCATCGCTCTTTGCTACCGTATTGCCGACGGAATCGACCTCGACCAGTTTGTTGCGCCTTCCAGTCCTCCACCGGAGGAGTAAAAAACTTCTAAGTCCCACATTAAATTTGCCTCGGAATGCCGAGTGGTTTCTGTAACCGACAAACTTTAATGTGCTTAACGCCTTGAGCACCTTTTGGATCCGTGGGGCGTTTATCCGAACTTGATTTTTCCTTTAACATGCTTTTCTTGCCTTCGAGAGAACTTTATTCTTTATTTCGGAAGATATTCCATTGAAGCTCCGAAGGAGGAGGTAGCAGTCGACCTGCACCTCGTCGTCCTTGTGGATTGGGATGGGCCGCACGTTGTACTTGTGGCGAAGCTCCGAAGGAGAAGGTAGCAGTCGACCTGCACCTCATCGCCCTTGCAGATCCGGATGAATTCCTTACTTAGGCGAAATCTTGTCTTTGCGGTGAGCCCCGAGTGGGAGGTTTGCTCTCCACTCGGTAGGATTTTATTACTTAGGCGAGCACTGGCTGCAGCTAAGCCCCAGTGAGAGGTTTGCTCTACTCTCGGTAGGATTTCTATTACTTAGGCGAGCACTGGGCTGCAGCTAAGCCTCCGAGCGGGAGGTTAGCTCACCACTCGGTAGGATTTTTATTACTTAGGCGAGCACTGGGCTGCAGCTAAGCCTCCAAGTGAGAGGTTTGCTCTACTCTCGGTAGGATTTCTATTACTTAGGCGAGCCTTTGGGCTGCAGCTAAGCCTCCGAGTGAGAGGTTTGCTCTACTCTCGGTAGGATTTCTATTACTTAGGCGAGCACTGGGCTGCAGCTAAGCCTCCGAGTGGGAGGTTTGCTCTCCACTCGGTAGGATTTTTATTACTTAGGTGAGCACTGGGCTGCAGCTAAGCCTCCGAGTGGGAGGTTTGCTCTCCACTCGGTAGGATTTTTATTACTTTGGATGTTTGAGGCTAATCCTTGGGCTGTTATAAGCCCCAGGCGGAGGCTGGCTCACCACTCGGTGAGGGTTTGAATACTTAGGCGAGTACTTGGACTGCAGCTAAGCCTCCGAGTGGGAGGTGGCTCGCCACTCGATGAGGATTTGGATACTTAGGCGAGTACTTGGACTGCATCTAAGCCTCTGAGTGGGAGGCTGGCTCGCCACTCGGTAGGATTTTGAATACTTAGGCGAGTACTTGGATCAGCTAAGCCTCCGAGTGGGAGGCTGGCTCGCCACTCGGTGGGATTTTGGATACTTAGGCGAGTACTTGACTGCAGCCTAAGCCTCCCGAGGTGGGAGGCTGGCTCGCCACTTGGTAGGATTTTGAATACATAGGCGTAGTACTTGGACTGCAGCTAAGCCTCCGAGTGGGAGGCTGGCTGGCCACTCGGTAGGATTTTTGAATACTTAGGCGGCGGATTCGCAGCTAAGCCCCGAGTGAGAAACCTGGCTCGCACTCTAAAGGATTTTTTACAAACTTAGGCGAATCGGATTCGCATTTAAGCCAAGCATCCAAAGAAGTTTCGGACATCGTGCACACGCATTGTGGCACTTCATTGGAGTATGGTGCCAACCTTTTACAGGTTAGCATCGATTCCTCGCTCGTAAATGAGAAAACCGAGTAACTTTCCACCGGGGACTCCGAATGTACACTTTGATGGGTTAAGCTTGATATCATACTTCACGAGATTGGCAAATGTTTCAAGAAGGTCGGTCAGCAATCGGAACCCTTCGTGACTTGACCACTATATCATCCATATGCGCTTCCACATTCCGACTGATTTGAGTGAGCAAACACTTTTGAATCATCCTCATGAATGTGGCTCCGGCATTCTTGAGACCGAATGGCATGGTGACATAACGAAGCACCCGAATGGAGTGATGAGCGCTGTTTTAATCTCATCGGGTCCATACTGAGCCGGATCTGATGGTACCCGGAATAGGCGTCTAAAAAGACAACCTCTCGCATCCCGCAGCTTGAGTCGACTATTTGGTCGATGCGAGGAAGAGGAAATGATCTTTCGGGCAGGCCCGATTGATATGCTTGAAATCGATGCACATGCGCAACGACTTGTCTTTCTCGGGACCATGACAACGTTGGCGAGCCACTCGGAGTGGTAGATCTCTCGGATGAACTCTGCTGCTAAGAGCCGAGCCACCTCCTCGCCAATGGCCTTTCTCTTCTTACGGGACGGCGGACCGCCAAGATACTCTTTAACTGGTTTGAATTTTGGGTCGACTCATAGGCGATGCTCAGCCCGACCCTCGGAACACACGGCATGTCGTGAGCTTCCATGCAAAGATGTCCCAGTTCTCACGGAGGAACCGGATGGCGCTTCTTCCTATTTTGAGTCAGTGTTGTTGAGATGTTGGTCGGAACAGCGTCGGGATCGGTCGGGTGAATGTGAACCTGTTTCGTCTCGCCCGATCGGCCGAATCTTGACTCCGTAGCGGGCTTCTTAGCTCGCAACAAATCACTCGGATCTGCAGTTTTCTGATACTCTTGTAGCTCTACCACTGCCGAGTGACTCAGCCTTCTTTCCAGGAATGACTCCGTGGAAGCTCATGTTACTGGTACTGAGTCTGGACATCAGAATGCCCAACCCTTTCAACGTCTCCGCATATAATATATTCAAACCACTACCACCATTCATCAGGACTTTGGTCAGTCGAGTGCCTTCGACAACTGGGTCGACCACCAATGCTTGCCTCCCAGGGGTGGCAATGTGCGTCGGGTGATCAGATTGGTCGAATGTGATGGCGGATGCAGGACCATTTCAGATAATTGGGAGTCGCCGAGCAACCAAGTTTACTTCCGATTGATAACCTTCAATCGACTTTTGCTTTCGACGTCGGCAAAAATCATCGTGGTGGAATTGACACGGGATATCCACCATCATCATCATCTCTATCCTCAACTTTGTACATCTCCTTATCCTTGTCCTTGGGCTGTTTCCCTTGGGCTGCTGAATCAAGAGCCGACAACTGTCGAGTGGTATGTTTTGGGTAAATGAGTTTACCCTCTTCATCTTTCTTTGTATGAATATGACATGGTAAATCCAACACGTCGTTCCCATCCCGATCTTTCACCTTCTTAGGGTTCCAAGGACCCCTGGGTTTCCCCTTGAACTTTCCCCGGGTCCTTGCCAAGGCCTCTCCGGAGCCGCTTAGCTCGACTTTTGCGCTTCGCTTCGATCGAATTTCCTCCACTTGGTCTCATTGGCGGCAGATTTATATTTACCACTCTGAAGCCGGTCCTCTTCTTCACCATTTGCATATTTGGCGGCAATCTCCATCATCCGACTCGGGGTCATATCTCGGTTCGACCAAATTTCAAACTCAATTCTCTGTTCTTGACCTTCCTTGAAGGCACAGATCACTGGTGATCGGACACATTCTCTCCTTGTGTGGTGCAAAGTGATCCACCTCTGGATATAATCTCTCAAGGTTTCACTCGACTTTTGCATGCACGACGCAACTCTGTCAAACCCGCTGATGGTCGCTTGCAAGTTCCTTCAAATGTCTGACAAACACTGGGCAAGATCTTCCCAAGTGTAAATCTTCTTTGGTGCTAAGCGATTCAACCACGCCCGGGCTGAACCCTCCAACATAAGAGGTAAATGCTTCATGGCTACCTCATCGTTGCCACCGCCGATCTGAACCGCCACTCGGTAATCTTCAAGCCAGGTGTCAGGCTTGGATTCTCCAGTGAACTTGCTGACTCGATCGCCAACCTGAAGTTGGGGGGAATCACTGCAGCCCTGATGGCTCTGCTGAAACACTCTGGTCCCGAGACATGGACTCTACTACTAGAAGGAACATCTCTATCATGGCCGTCTCGGTGAGCTCTGTTCCTGTCGACCCAACCTTGAACGATAATGGATCTCGCAACAAAGCCTGGTTCCCTGGGGTCGACTGGAACTCTTCGTCCAAAGACTGTTTTGGCGTCTATCATCCTGCTGCCGAGGAGCGTATGATCCACCCCTTGGGGAGGGGTGGGCACTTTCGGCGTCGATCGTTGCGATCGAATCAGTGCTCATACTGCTCGCGCCCTTGTATTGATCATCACGCCGGCCTCCACGTTCCTCACGCCTCGGGGGCGATCTTGGACTATGGGCCGACTGGAATGAATTCGCAGCGACGGATCGGCTGTGAACCCTGTTCCGCGACTGAGATACAACTGAGTTTTGATCTCCTGCCGCCCGGAGCAAATCCCTGATTTGCTGCAAACCTCTACCTGCCTCCGACTGGGAAGGCTGAATTGATTCTGCTATCTGACGGCAGCTGCTAAATTCTGAATCGGAGTTCGATATACCAGGTTGGCGGTTGAAAGAGCTGGCGTCATTGGATTCTGGAACCCTCGGTCGCGACGCTCATCCGATTACTCGCTGAAGATTCTCGGTCGAGTGCGCCAGCCAGGTTGTGCCGCATCCTCCAAGGCGCGGACCTCGGGGGTTTCTCCAATGATAGGAGTGTGAAGTGCATCCATGTTCCGACGACGAAGCTCCTCCCTCTGGAGTGAAGTGAGGGGCTCGGGCAAGTACTCTTCGTGGGCTTGCACCGGATCGCCTCCACCGCCACCTTCGTTGGTGCGGGTGAATCCAGGGGGACTGCATGGTCCATCGACCATCAGAACCTCTGTCGCCGGGTCACTGCTATCGCATTCGGACGCGGCCTCTATGGAGCCAGTCGACAGGTCGAACAGGCCGTAGAGAGATTCGTCGGGCTCGATCGTCGCGACTTGGGGGATGGCCGACTGGCGGGCCACCGCATGCCTCACCCACCGCTGAAGCCTCGACCGACCGGGCAGCTTGCGCCGGTGGGAGGCCCAGGAGTGAAGACGGCGTGAGCCGACCCATACTTTGGGTCGACGGTTGCCGCAGGAGGACGCCGCATACACTGCAGCGAAAGTGCGTCGCCCCGCGGATGGGGAGCGCGTCCACGTCGAGTGGAGCCTCCTGAAGCCAAGCGGAGTCGTCGGCGATGAACGTGAGCACACCGAGACGGATCTTGTGGCGGTCGACCAGAACTCCACCTGAAACCATGATGTCGGAGATCGAGAGAAGCCCAACTTCTCCAACAATTCGCTAGAACACCTGCCCCAAGGTGGGCGCCAACTTGTTCCCCCTTTTCCCCCTTTCTTTACCCGATTGCTGCGATCAGACGATGGAGCCCAGGAGCCAGACGCCACCATCGACAACGACTCCTACTACACCGGAGGTGCCTACTACTACGTGCAGCCCGCTGACGACGACCAGGAGTAGTTAGGAGGATCCCAGGAAGGAGGCATGTGTCGTGGTTCTAAGTCTGACAGTAGAATGGGGGGTAGGTATGGAGAGGCAAGATCCTAGCTATGGAGTAGTTGTATACGCAAGAGATTTACGAGTTCAGGCCCTTCTCGGAGGAAGTAACAGCCCTACGTCTCGGAGCCCTGAGGCGGTCGATCGAATATCTGCGTATGTGTTACGGGTGCGAACCCTTCTACCCGTGGAGGATGTGGCTTATATAGAGTGCGCCAGACCCCAGCCAGCCCACGTAGTAGAGGGTTTAAGGTACATTAAAGCTAGGCGTTCTTTGGTAACGCCTTACATAAAGTGTCATTAAGGTCATAAAGACTATTTAACTACAGACCGTTTGGACACCGAGTGGCTCTTGGACTCTTGGTGGTCGAGTGGGTCTTCATAGTTGAGTGCCTTTGAATCTGTCGAGTGGAAGCCTACCAGGTCGACTGGAAGGCTGCTTCTCTTGTGAATGTCCTTGTGGAGGGTACCCTTGGGCAGGTCCATGACCCTACCCCAGGTACATGACTTCATCAGCATGCGCCTCTTTCAATCTGCATCCCAGTTTGTGCTAGCCTTCTTAAGGCAGACTTGTTTAACTTATGTCTGTACTCAGATATTGTTGCTTCCGCTGAATCGTCTATGATCAAGCACTTGTATTCGAGCCCTTGAGGCCCCTGGCTTGTATTATGATGCTTGTATGACTTATTTTATTTTAGAGTTGTGTTGTGATATCTTCCCGTGAGTCCACACAGTCTTGATCGTACACATTTGCGTGTATGATTAGTGTACGATTGAATCGGGGGCGTCACAAGTTGGTATCAGAGCCGACTGCCTGTAGGAATCCCACTTTCCAACTCCTTGGCCGAAGTCGAGTCTAGACTTTACAAAACTTTTACTAACATGGCTGTGCGGCCCATGGGCCCACGTCGCCATTGGATGGTATTAGGATCTTTTACTCCTCGACCTTTACTCTGGGACTCTGATCTCTCCTCTATTCGGGTTAAATGAATTTTGCTAAATCTAACATTAGGATCTCGTTATCACTTTCACCGGAGAGCCCTTATTATTGATGATCGTCTGCTGCACGGAAGACCACGAAGATACTCTCATTTGTTAACCCGAGAACTTGTGTTCATCGCGTTTGCAATTCCCCTTCCACCGTAAACCCTTATGGATAACTACTTGCAGTTGTTATTCTTACATTCATCCCCAGTTGGTCTTGTTATTACAAGATACCCTGAAAAACTCGTCGTTGTTGCGATAATCCTTTGAGCTTACTGCCATGCAGTTCCTTGCCACATGAATACCCCTACGGATAATTCTCGCACTTATCAAGTATCCGCTCATCCCCCAGTTGTTCATTTGTTTCACAAAAGTCTTCAAAATACCATTCGATCTTCCGAAAATCCTCAGCAACCTATTGCTCTGGAATTTCTTGTTTGCTTTCATTATGATTAATCCCATAAGTATAGTAATCTTATTGGCATCCTTTGTCACTTTGTCATTTTTGAGTCCATTGATTCAATACGTTGTGAATGTTCACAATCATCAGTCGAATCCTAGGATTATCATTCCGGCTTAGACGTCATTTGGATATGAGCTGGTTCTTGACCAATCAATGCCTTGATCGGTTGTGTTTCTAAGTCTATTGAACTTATTCGTTTTCAATCAGAACGATAGCTTCTGATCCCTTGATTTGGAAATCATAAAATTTCTTTGTATTAAGCTTTGAATTAGCCAGTTGTTTCTATACTCCAATGCCTTTGCATTGTTTCTTTTTCTGATTGTGTGTCGATGCTCACATCAGCTCCGTTGTGGACCGTCAGTTCCTTTGTTGGGTTTTATCCGACAACGTCCTTCCTATTCACTCACTTTGGAAGTTCTTTCCCTGATACTTAATGCCATTGGTAAATCCTATTCTCGGATTTGGCTAACCATGCTTTGTTTTCGAGCTGGTGATAATTACCCTCGAAAATTGTGGTATATGTTCCTAAGATGCCCCGATGGGTTGAACCTATGCCTTCCTTAGTATGTGTGAACTCGAAAGTTTTCACGAGTCATACACTTCTGGTATTTTGCCAGATAAAATTTCAACACTACAACTTCTTCGAAAGTGAGAAGTGAATGAAAGGTTATGCATTGGAGAAGTGGGAGTCGACCTTGAACTTTGTGTTCATGCCCATAGACACGATGTAGACCTTATCATTAAAGCTTCTCTTAAATTAATTATTCCTTTGGTATAAGTTCATCTCATATCTGGGATCTGGCCTTTTGCAATCGTGGTTCCGACCATGTTTTTTTTTAAATACCATTTCCTGTGCAAGTTTAAGCACTTGTCTTCTATAGAGCAATACCCCAGTCCAACCTCTACTTTGATCTGTCGTCGAGTATTACCCCCTGGTATCTCGAGATTATCTTGGAACTGCATAATTTCTTATGAGTTCTTCATCAAGTACTACATACTCACCGATTACAATTTTTCATGGGCTCGGAGTTATTAAACACTCAAAGACACTGATAACTGAGCCGAGTCTGCATTACGGTTCAACGACACTTGATAATCTTCTTTAAGTACGAGTTTGTACCCGATCACGCCATTCCTAGCATGTTTGGCTATATCATTATCATGCTAAATTTTAACTGTGCCACCCGGTCCTTATTATCGGAACACAGCTTTCGACTATGAGCTAAGCTTACGTCGATTTTCCTCGTCTTATCGTTTCACCTCGAACCACACACTTTGATTCCGAGTTTGTGTCGTATATGTGGTTCCAATAATCTTTCGTTGCATCAGTCCTTTTGCTTGATGCAGTCGTTGTTCGATTGCCTCTCCGTGGAGCCGCTCGACAAAAATTGTCGTGATCATCATCAACATTTTTGACTCCTTCTAGGATATCGATCGAATTCATGATGATAAGTGCCATCCTCGTTCCTTGGTAACTTGATTTACCATCGACTACATCCTTACCTTCCTTTTATCACAAACTTGTTCCGGTTATGGATGCAACTTGCTATCCAGCTTGTATTATGTTCTACCTTGAAGTATTACCATCTTTTATGTCAAGAATGTCATGAGGATTACTCCACCTCTTAAGAATTCTTGGTATGATGATACTTCTCACCATCACCATTCTTTCTTGGTCCCCGTGTTGGTTCCAAGAAGTGAATGGTGATGTTTGGATTCTGCCCTTCTAGCAACCCTATTGCTTTTAAGTTAATGGTCGGCCGTTCATTCTTGGACTATTGATTATTGAATCACCATTCTGACATTGGTCGTGCAACCCAACCCATATTTCGGGCACACCTTTCAACCAACGTTTAATTGTGTATGTTTTCCTCGAGCATACCTCATTATATCATTTGATCTGAAAAATGTTATCTCCTTGTTCACATAATTGTGGAAATCCATCTTTTGGAAATCCCAATGAATTTTCATTTGAGTTCATCAGCCACCTCCTCATCCTCTCCTTGGTTTAATGATGAACTCATGATTCAGAACTGGCTTCCATTGTTTATTTCCCGAGAATCTTGCAACTCCATCACGTCAAATTGAGTTGCACCCTTCCTTCTCAGGCCACCATGAGTCTGAGGTATCCTGACACCAATCAGATCCAAATCTCGGGTCAGATATGATGGTTTGAACATATTTCCAGGAGTTTTAACAGTGGTCTTTATATGACCCGGTAAGGTTATGTCATGCCTAGCACACCTGGCTGGGGAACCCATTGTTATAATACCCCCTCTTTTCAGTAAGGATTAGCCATTCTTCCATAAGGAAATTGTAAGACTTATTCTATAAGATGTTCCTGATGGATCCTTTGTGGATACAAAGTCTGACCTTTGCTTGCAAACCATGTCAGTGCTATCTTGAAGCATGTCCATGGTACTCTAATTTTCAACAAAAACATTTGAAGCCCAATGCTAAATGTTTCCAGCTCGATTATCCAAAGACCGATGTATGGGTATGGTCATCAAATTCCTCTCCCCTTACCTAAATGGTTATCCACTCTATATCCTGTCATGTATATCTTGCTCTGCTTGTCCTTGGGAAGGATATGCCCCCGAAATGTGTTTAAACATATTTTTCCTTTCCATTGTTCTATTTAACCTGATGATCACATTTTCCTTTTCATTGGTTTGTTTGACCTTTCTTATGATGTATATAAACTAAGCAGTAACAATTCACTACTTATGTAAACACCTCGGTGTATACCTCTGTCAGTGAGACTCTGTTTCTATTGTTGATGACATTCCGGTAACCACCGATGGATGAGAACCTTGCCTATGGGTCCGCCTCGTTCAACGAGCAGGAAAAATGGTTCTCTTCGTCCCTCGCCCTTGGTACCGACGTTGTTGCCAACCTAACTGACATGCTACCCTCTGACATGCCTTACTTACATGATCGTGCAAGGCATCACCGCCCTTCCTACTTTTACCCCACATGGTGGGCCCATAACCCACAGTTCCACAGGATCGAAACCTGACTTCTTTATAACCCGGATTCTAATGTAACCTTTGCACCTGCCTTCGTATGTGATTCACGAGCTGAATGCTATACCATTGTTCATCCTGGAATCAAACACCATGTTATTCTTGTGGTTCAAGCCCCCATTCCAGCTTCTGTCTAGTCATCGAATGATCGCCTACCCGTTTGAAACTTTGGTACCATCGTATATTGCACTCAACGAATTCACTGAAATACAACTCGTGGGGTACCTTGTGTATTTCCCATTGAGTTCACCGTCGAGATGCCCAGCTTTGTGGAGACGCAGCGTTCTTAGGAGTTTTTCCCTTGGTCGCGTTAAATGGGGCGATGGAGATCCTGAAGAAAGGATGACGAATTGATCATGATGACCTGGAGCAGAGAAATAAAGACTTCAACGTAATGGATCGACCTCTTCGAGAAGAGCAACCAAGACCGAGGAGATCCGTTAGATTTTTTTTCGTAACCCAATCCCTCCCCCCTTGCTCCCCTCCTAAATCTCGGGACGAGATTTCTTGTAGTGGAGGAGAATTGTGACGCCCGGATAATCAAGCTACAAGAATTCCTGCTAATGGCCACGTCACCACGATTCATCGTTGTTAAACTCACGTTGGTTCGAAACCGATTCAAATTCGAATTCAAAATCAAGTCAAAGAAATAAAGGTTTTCAAATATTAAAACTAAAATGTTCGGGATGTGCCAAATAATTCATAAATAATATAGGTGGGTAATCCAAGTCTTTACAAAAATATTTAAATGCACTAAACTAAATAAAACAGTAGCAAAAACAATTAGATAAATGCCTTTTATTAATTATAAAATATTAAACCATTTTACTTGAGGTTTAAACTTTTTGTGGCAGTGTTGTAATTAGTAGAACTAATTTAGGTACTACTAAAATATTATACAAAACTAAAATAGATTGATGAATGTAATCAAACAGAAAAGAAATAATACAAAAAAAAGGAAAGGGAGAAAACCCCCTGTGCTTTTGGCCCGTCGGGCAAGTGGCCAACCCAGCCGGCCCATCGGGTCACTACAGGGGCGGGTTGCCCCCGACCACCTCACCGGCGCCGACGCTGGGAGGGGATAAGGCGCCTCCCCGCGCCTCCTCGGTCTCCCCACCTCCCCACTCAACCCCACTCACCTCGCCCCTCTCGCCCAGATCCACCTTTCCCCCTCTGCCGATCTAGAGGAAGGGCCGGCGCGCCCATCTCTGACGACCTCGCTTCGCCGTTGCCACCGTCGTCCCCGCGCCCCTCCGACTAGTCCTGGAGATCCTGCGTCGACCACTACGTCTCCCTCGCCCACGAGACCACGCCGGAACCACTGCATCACCACCAAGCCGTCTTCTTCCTCCTCGGACGTCGTCGACCTCGCCGACGATTCCGACTGCGGCAAGCCCTCCCCGAGCTCGCTTTCGCACGACTACAGGGCCCCGTGAGCTTACCTTCCTCCCCTGACCCCCCTGTGCTTCCGTTCGCCCGCGAATTCCCCATGTTCGAGCTCACCGCGAGCTCGCGGTCGACGCGGCCCCTATGCTGCGACGTCGTGCTCCCTGGCCCCTAGGATGTTCTGGCCTCGCGCTTGCTGGCGCCCGCTCATGCCTGTCGCTCCCCGCGGCAGCGCCTTGCTCCCTACGCACGGCGTGCCCGCTGCGAGGCCGAGCCCCGCGCTGCTCCGCTCAACGTCGGCGCCCCTGCAGCCCACCTCCAGCAGCCCCCACGGCCACCATCCAGTGCCCCTCGTCACGATGCACCTGCCGAGCCCACCCACAGCTCCAGCCGTCGCCGGAGATGGCCGACAGACGAGCTCTACCGCCCCTGTTTAGCGTCGGCGGTTAGCCGCCGTGAAGTGCTGACGTGGCCACGTGGTTAAGCCACTAATGGCCCTAATTAATCTAACCCTAGCCCTATGACAAGTGGGGCCCATAGCTTAACTAATCCAACCCTTAAAAATAGATAATGTGTTAATTAAATCTTAGTCACTGACATCGGGGTCCCACTAGGCTTTTGACGATCAACCGTAGACCGATCAACTGCAGATCGGCCCACTGTCGACCTCTAGTACACTTCCATGTACGCAGAGCTGGGTACCCGTAGCTTTTTAGTCTTTATTTTCGAATTATTAGTAATTTCAGAATATTAATAAAACTTTGAAAATTAATAGAAACTAAACCGTAGCTCGGATGAAAAAGTTATCTACATGAAAGTTGCTCAGAACGACGAGACGAATCCGGATACGTAGCCCGTCCGTCCGCCACACACCCCTAACATATCAAACTCGCAACTTTCCCCCTCCGGCTCCTCTGCCCGAAAACGTGAAACACCGGGGATACTTTCCCGGATGTTTCCCCCCTTCACCGGTATCACCTCATACCGCGTTAGGGCACGCCTCGCATCACACATTGCTTTGTCATGCATCGTTATGCATCTGTTTGCATTGTATTCATTGTTTCTTCCCCCTCTTCTTCCGCTAGACACCGAGACCGACGCCGCTGCTGCCCAGTACGACTACGGTGTTGACGACCCCTCTCTCTTGCCAGAGCAACCAGGCAAGCCCCCCTTTGATCACCAGATATCGCCTACTCTTCTCTATACTGCTTGCATTAGAGTAGTGTAGCATGTTACTGCTTTCAGTTAATCCTATACCGCATAGCTTTGTCCTTGCTACTCAAGTTGTTACCTTTACCGCTATCCTCTTGCTTAGTATAGGATGCTAGTGTTCCATCGGTGACCCTACACTCTTGTCCGTCTCGCCATGCTATACTCTTGGGCTATGATCACTTCGAGGTGATCACGGGCATATACTATATACTTTACACTATTACATTACATGTGATCTTTGTTAGGAGATGGAAATTTGAAAGGACGGGTGGCTCCATCCCGATAGAGGTGGGCACAGGTTCCCGACGGCCCCATTGTTATTTGTGGCGGAGCGACAGGCAGGTTGAGACCACCTAGGAGAGAGGTGGGCCTGGCCTGGTCGGCATTCGCGGATACTTAACACACTTAACGAGATCTTGGTATTTGATCCGAGTCCGCCATTTGGTCTATACACACTAACCAACTACGGGAATGCTTATGGGCACTCGGCGTCGTGGTATCGTACCGGCACTTCGTGACGTCGGCCGATCGAGCGGCGCGTGCGGATTGGAACGTAGGCCTGCTCTTGTATTAAGGGGCTAGTTCTACGCTTCCGGCCGCCACGCAACGCAGCAGTGTGCTAAGGGCGATGGGCCTGCACTGCGGCGCTTAGGTTTAGACCGCGTGATGACCTCTCTATTGTGCCTAGGTGGGGCTGCGACGTGTTGATCTTCCGCGCGGGCATGACCCAGAAAGTGTGTCCGGCCAAATGGGATCAAGCGTGTTGGGTTATGTGGTGCACCCGTGCAGGAAGTTAATCTATTCGAATAGCCGTGATCTTGATAGCAGGATGACTTGGAGTTGTACCTTGACCTTATGACAACTAGAACCAGATACTTAATAAAACACACCCTTCCAAGTGCGGATATAATCCGGTGATCGCTCTCTAACGAGGCAATGAGGAGGGATCGCGGGTAGGATTATGTTATGCGATGCTACTTGGAGGACTTGATCTACTCTCTTCTACATCTTTGCAAGACGGAGGCTGCGAGCGTAGTCTTGACGAGATTAGTTATCCCCTCTTATTACGGCATTCTGCAGTTCGGTCCACTGATATGGCCCTTTACACATATACCCATGCATATGTAGTGTAGCTCCTTGCTTGCGAGTACTTTGGATGAGTACTCATGGTTGCCTTGTTCCCCCTTTTCCCCCTTTCTTTACCCGATTGCTGTGATCAGACGATGGATCCCAGGAGCCAGACGCCACCATCGACAACGACTCCTACTACACCGGAGGTGCCTACTACTACGCAGCAGCCCGATTTACGACCAAGAGTAGTTAGGAGGATCCCAGGCAGGAGGCCTGCGCCTCTTTCGATCTGTATCCCAGTTTGTGCTAGCCTTCTTAAGGCAGACTTGTTTAACTTATGTTTGTACTCAGATATTGTTGCTTCCGCTGACTCGTCTATGATCGAGCACTTGTATTCGAGCCCTCGAGGCCCCTGGCTTGTATTATGATGCTTGTATGACTTATTTTATTTTAGAGTTGTGTTGTGATGTCTTCCCGTGAGTCCCTGATCTTGATCGTACACGTGTGCGTGTATGATTAGTGTATGATTGAATCAAGGGCATCACATTAAATTAGAGTGATGAGATACAATAGGATAATCCAAGTACTAGATACTCAATATGTCCATAACCGGGGACATGGCTAACCATGATTAGTTTGTACACTCTGTAGAGGTTTGCGCACTTTTCCCCACAAGACTCAATCTCCTCCGTTGGATTTCTCGCACTACATGGTGTTTGAGAAACGGATGATCGAGACACAGTCTTTCAGAAGCATTAACTCTTTACTCTGGGTGGATAGTTACACCTACTTCCCCTCTACATCTGCTAGCCCACCACTGGAAGATGCCACACAACATAGTCAACTATGCCAGAGCCCATAATGGCTTGTGGCTGCACACGGAAGTTTCTAGCATGAAATATCTCACGATCCCTTTGAGCCTGGGTGGCGGACCGTAGGAGGATCACACGGTATATCCCCGGGATCTCCTAGGACAACACTGGATTCCCCAGGTGCCCAAACAAGCAATCCACCCAGATCTGTATTAAAGTTGCCATCTTAAGTTGAACCATTAATTAACAACTCACATCTGTCATGGATACACTCAAACCCATTCCACGTCTACGAGCATAGCATGGCAATATAAGCATAACGTAGAAGTAACTCCCAAGGGTTTGATAATAAAACTGGTAATAGGTTCTACCTCATCATCTACTTCCCAATACCCACAAATTAATCACATCCTAATCATGCAGTGTTTGAGGGTTGGAACTAATGCATAAAAACTGGGTATTAAAAGAGTATGATCAATGTGTTAGTTGCCTTGCCGACGATCAGCAAAACCTAGAGACTCGTAGTAGCACGCTACGCACTCCGGGAATTCTATCGCACACAAACAATAACACACATAATTAATCAAGCAAAGCTGCACGGGTAAAATTCAAATAAGAAGATCTAACCATAAAGTTCAACTTAAGAACTCCGGTTTGCAAAAAGAATCAAATCAAATGGAGCAACGAAACTCAAACTGCGAACGAAACAAGATCCAATTACTAATCTGGACTAAAGTCAAATTTTACAGTACTAAAATATTGTTCAAGTTAGTTAAACAGAAATAGGGCTTCGAGACGAAGATCTAGGCGCTTGAATCGCCTGATTCCGACAAACGAGCAAAAAGTTACGCTAGAAAGAAAATCGGATCAGAAATCGCGATCGAAAATAATCGCAAAAAACCCGAGAAAAAGAAAACCTGACGAACAGGCTAACGAATGAACGTTCGCTGTCTGTGACTAACGGGCGAAAATTGTTCGTTAAAACGAACGTACGGACGAACGTCCGCTATATAACCGAACCGAAAAAACCGAAGCAAAACTCGATCTAATAAAAAAACGAAAACTAGGGTTTATAAAAAACCGATCAGTTTTTCTCGGAAAACCGACGAAAGTCGAGGCGGCGGCGGCTACCTCCGACGGGATCGGCGGGGTGGCGGGGTAGCGGCTCTGGCGGCAAAACGCGGCAGCGGTGGGCGGATCTGGCGGCGGCGGCTACCTCCGACGGGATCGGCGGGGTGGCGGGGTAGCGGCTCTGGCGGCAAACGGGCGGCGGCAAGCGATCTGGCGGCGGGCGGCGCGGCGGCGGCGACTAGCCACGGCGGCGGCTAGGGTTTGGGGAGACGCGGCGCTAGGTGGGCTGCGGGGTGGCGGCGGCTCGGCTTATAAGGGCCGGCCCGAGGTGTCCTGGCCGGGTACGGCCCGGAGTCGGTTAACTTTAAAAAAAAATTCTGACGTGCAGAAAAAGAAAGAAAAGAAATACTAAATGGACTTCAAAAATCCTAAAAAAAATCCCCGTCCTCTAAAAATATGTCGGACAAGGTGAACATTTATTTAGGACTCTAATGCAATTTTGAAAACGCATATTTTTCCTACGCAAATAAAATAGCAATAAAATCCCAAAAAAAATATTTATATGTTTTTAATATTTTTCCTCCAATATTTCTTTCATTTTGGAGAAGTCATATTATCTCCTCTCTTAAATTTTAATATGAAATATTTTCAGAAATAAAACAAATGATCCTCGTTTCGGTATTTGATAAAATTCAAACATGAAAACGGTGAAATCCCCAACTCTCTCCGAGGGTCCTTGAGTTGCTTAGAATTTCGAGGATCGCGAAACGAAATGCAATAAAATATGATATGCATGAATGACCTATGTATAACATTTCAAAATGAAAATTTGGGATGTTACACTTCTCTCCTCTTGAACACCAAGCATTTGGGGTCTTTGACGTGATACTTCTTTCTCATTGAAGAACTCTCTCCCCCAGAGTATTCTTTCTCCCCCTATAGAAATGATTAAGCTTTGATGTGATCTCTCTCCCCCTTTGACATCAATTTCCAAGAAGGGCTCTTCTGGATGTTTTTTGCAAATGGGTTTGGTCCTTGAGTCACAAAGCAAAGCAGCAAGTCAAATGTGATGCTGGTAGAGGACAAGAATCATTGAGTGGAGCTGGAGAAAAAAGAATGCAGGAACAAATGGCAAGTTGTCTTTCCTGTAGTGAAATCGGTGGCACCGAGTTGTGTGCTTTGGTTGCACCGAAAAGGGTTCGGTTGGACCGAAAACAACAAACCGGTGTGACCGAGTTCATCACAAGGGAAACACTTGTCACCTCAGCTCACTAGTCAAGTAAGATCTCACATGGATTTGCAAGGAATTTACTTAAGGATTTGCAATGAATTGGATGCATGGAATGCAGAACAGAACAAGGAAAAGAAAATCTAGATGAATTTTTTTTGATAAAGAGAAGGGAATAAATATGCAAAGGACAAAATGCAAAAACTCAAAGAAACACTAGAGAACTTCATCTAGAATTGGGCGGTGACAAAGCCACCTATGTTAGAGTATATTGACTAAGAAGTCAAGTGAGAGCACTTGATCATAAGTCATACTCATCGTTTAAGCTCACAATGGGGTTACCATTTTTTGTTTAATCATTTGATGTATTCACATCTTGTTAAGTGCTTTGACCCATGACTTGGAGTAAAGCTTCTCAAAGATGGAATAACATAACTTGGGTGGTGGTGTTGATCTTGATCAGGTAGTTGAACTTGTGTGGGTTGCTCAAGCTTGATGTAATTCATCAAGAGTTGGGAGCACCACTTGTAATTTGAGTTCATCTACCTACATGGGTTAGTTTTGCAAGGAAGAGCACTTGTGTATCCAAAATGACAATCATGAAATTTTATACAAATAATTTCTCAAAGGATATGTTGAAGGGTTTCGTGTTTCCTTGTCATCAACCACCGTATTGTAGCGACTTGTGTAACACCCATGATGCGGCTATATCTCTCACGTGTCGAGGCACGACTTAGAGGCATAACTGCATTGTAGGTTTTGTCGCAAGAAGGGTCATCTTCACACAATCCCATGTAATGAGCAAGAATGTGATAAAGAGAGTTGGCTTACAATCGCCACTTCACACAATACATAAATAAATTCATACATCATTCAAAATACATACATAGACCGACTACAGTCAAATCCACGAAACATAGTAACGACCAAGTTCCTCGTCGAACTCCCACTTGAATTCAGTAGCATCACCTGCACTGGTATCCTAGGCACCTGCAACTGTTTTGGAAGAATCTGTGAGTCACGAGGACTCAGCAATCTCACACCCGCGAGATCAAGACTATTTCAGCTTATGGGTAGGAAAGGGGTAATGACGTGGAGCTACAGCAAGCACTAAGCGAATATGGTGGCTAACATACGCAAATAAGAGCGAGAAGAGAAGCAACGCATAGCGGTCGAGAAGCTAGAAGTGATCAAGAAGTGATCCTGAAACTACTTACATTCATACATAACCCAAACCGTGTTCACTTCCCGGACTCCGCCGAAAAGAGACCATCACGGCTACACACGCAGTTGATGTATTTTAATTAAGTCAAGTGTCAAGTTCTCTACAACCGGACATTAACAAATTCGCATCTGCCATATAATCGCGGTCACGGCTTTTGAAAGTTTATACCCTGCAGGGGTGTCCCAACTTAGCCCATCACAAGCTCTCACGATCAATGAAGGATATTCCTTCTCCTGGGAAGACCCGATCAGACTCGGAATCCCGGTTACAAGACGTTTCGACAATGGTAAAACAAGACCAGCAAAGCCGCCCGATGTGCCGACAAATCCTGATAGGAGTCGCACGTATCTCGTTCTCAGGGCACATCGGATGAGACATCCTACGAGTAAAACCAGCCCTCAAGTTGCCCCAAGGTGGCCCCGCAGTCTACTCGGTTCGGACCAGCACTCAAAGGAGCACTGGCCCGGGGGCTTAAAATAAAGATGACCCTCGGGCTCGCGAAAACCCAAAGGAAAGGTATAGGTTGTTAGGCAAATGTAAAACCAAGGTTGGGCCTTGCTGGAGGAGTTTTATTCAAAGCGAACTGTCAAGGGGGTCCCATAAATCCCCGACCGCATAAGGAACGCAAAATCAAGGAACATAACACCGGTATGACGGAAACTAGGGCGGCAAAAGTGGAACAAAACACCAGGCATAAGGCCGAGCCTTCCACCCTTTACCAAATATATAGATGCATTAATTAAATAGTATATATTGTGATATCCCAACATATCCATGTTCCAAACATGGAACAAACTTCATCTTCACCTGCAACTAGCAACGCTATAAGAGGGTTGAGCAAAAGCGGTAACATAGCCAAACAACGGTTAGCTAGGAAAGGACGGTTAGAGGCTTGACATGGCAATATGGGAGGCATGATAAACAAGTGGTAGGTAGCGCAAGCATAGCGAGAGCGAACAACTAGCAAGCAAAGATAGAACTGATATCGAGGGTATGATCATCTTGCCTGAGATCCCGCAAGGAAAAAGAACGAGTCCAAGAAGAAGACGAACGGGCGTAGACGAACGAATCCTCACAATCGCAACGTAACTGAAACTATCAAGGAGACGCGCAGCCGGAAAGAAGCAAACAACATGGTAAACAACCATCACATAAACACGGCATGATGCACAATCAAGTATGATGCATGTCCGGTTTAAATAGGCATGGCATGGCAAAGTGAAGTGGAGCTCAATATGCCACAAGTTGCATATTGACGAAACACCACATCAATTATTTAGTTCTCTGTCATTTATGTACCCAATAATATTAAATGTTATTAAACATGGCAATGGGGGAAACATATATAAACTATCTATCTATGCAAGTTTAAATGAGACCAGAAACAACAAACAACAATTCCGGAAAATCCTCATGTGCGTATTTCAAGTTGGTACTGTTCTGCCCTATACATAATTTTAATGTTGTTAAACAGCAAAATAAAGTGAACCAAGTTATTCTATGCATTTTTCCACCCCATTAACATATATAATTTATTTAAAATGGAGCTACGGTTATTTAGTTACGAAATAAATCATTTTAGCATGGCATTATGCAAAATAAGCACAAACAACATTTTAAACATGGATGAAAGTCACATATTATGAAACTAGATGAAATTCTAAGCAATTTAAATATATATAATTCATTTTAAACCAATGCACGGTTTATTAGTTATTATATGCATGAACATAAAGGGTTTTTCTGCAAATCTGCAGTCTCTGGTATAATTAGAAAATTCGTCCTGGCAGGGAAAAAACATCACGGGTCGAAGCTGGCTGGCCCGATAGGAGCATGGGCGCTGGAGGCTCACCCAGCGGGCCTGGCCCAGGTCAGTGGAGCAGGCTGCAGAGGCGGTGCTGGTCCTTAGCGCAGAAGTGGCCCAGGGCGCGTGGAGTGGAAGCGGTCAACGCGGGCGCGGGCGAGCGAGACTTGGCGCTGTCCTCGCTTGGGGCGGCTGGGCGCTGGCTCGCTGCTCCTCCCGCAGCGAGACGGGCAGGCGCTGGACTTGGCGGAGGCAGCAGCGGCGGATGGAGCTTCTACTCCAGCCGACGCCGGGCGGTGCAGGAACGGAGGGAGGCGCAGATCCGCAGCCGGACGGCCCCTGTGAGAGATCCGAGGGGAGGCAGGGGTCACGCCATGGCGTTCGGGATGGAGCTCCTGTCGTTGCTTGGTCGAGGGAAAAGAGGTTAGGAGGAGACAAAGAAAGGAAGGGAGGATGAGGGACGGTGGTGCTCATCTGCGGCAGAGCCGATGGTCACCGCTGAGGTCGAGGCGGGGCACGCTCTGGCGGACGGGCGTCGGGGCTCCGCTCGTTGCCTAGTAGGGAAGCAAACGGACAGGGGGGATTAAAGCAGGGGAGGAAGAAGAAGGCACAGAGAAAGAGAGATGCAGGGAGCAGGGCGTCGCACGGGCCTGGATCCAGGCGCTACTAGCTTTCTGCCGGCGACAACGACTCCAGCAGGTTCGGGCGGCTCGGCGGGGTCACACGGCCGAGGTAGGGGAGATCAGGCGAGGTGTGTGGGTTGGTCAGGCACGCAAGATGAGGGAGATGGTCGGAGAAGATTTGGATCATGGGTGCGGGCTCTGTTGGTGGGGAATCAAGGGAGGCAAGGATCGATGGATTGCATGGAGCAGGTGGAGAGGTGGTTGGCTCGGGATGGATCCCGAGGAAGATGGTGGTGGCGGAGTGGGAAGGATGGGACAAGCTGCCTACATCCTAGGGTTGGACCTGATATATATCAAGTGGGTTTTGGGTAGGGGTTACCTGGTCCCTCCGATCGTAATTGGGTGATTGAGAATAAATAGGCTAGGGAAGGCTAATGAGAAAGCGAAGATGTTTTAGGGATGTTTGGGGATGATCCGGACACATCAGTCACGACTATCGGGTCTGGTCCGGGGAAGTTCGGACGCGCACGAGAGGGGGGTCTGAGAGAGGTCGACAAAGACAAACGGGCCTGACAAAGGTCAACGGAGATGAGGAAGAAGCGACAACTGTGATCGACTACGGGTTTTATGAAAACAATGGCAGCGGACTACCGATGCAATGCAAATGATGACATGATGAATGCAGCAAACAAATAAATACACACGACGATAACGAAAAACATGGAAGGCGTCTAGAGCGTCGGTCTTGGGGCGTCACAACTTGGTGATGTAGAGATTGCTCAAGATGTGAGTGAGTTGCAATCTCATGGATTTAGATTCATCCAAGTACCTACAAGGGTTAGATAACATGCAAGGGTGGAAATATATCCAAGACATGTAAATAGCATCATGAAATAAATATCTAGGATTAGTCATAGATTCATGCCTTGCATGTATCCAAATGAAGTCCCTACTCCAAGTTTGAAGCATCAATGATGTTCAATTCGCCTCTCAAACGACAAAAGACTTTCTCATCAAGCGGTTTGGTGAATATATCTGCCAATTGCTTATCCGTACGAACATGCTTAAGATCAATGTCTCCTTTAGCAACATGATCTCGAATGAAATGATGACGAACTTCAATATGCTTAGTTCGAGAATGTTGCACGGGATTGTGAGCAATCTTAGTAGCACTCTCATCGTCACAAATAAAAGGAACATGTTTCACATATATCTCATAATCCTTAAGAGTTTGGGTCATCCAAAGTAATTGAGCACAACATGAACCGGCGGCAATGTATTCCGCTTCGGAGGTGGATAAGGATACCGAGTTTTGTTTCTTGGAGGACCAAGACACAAGAGATCTACCAAGAAATTGACAAGTACCCGAATTGGACTTTCTATCAACCTTGTCTCCGGCATAGTCCGAGTCGGAATAGCCAACAAGATCAAAAGAAGACCTCTTAGGATACCAAATGCCAAAATTTGGTGTATGTATTAAGTATCTCACTATCCTTTTCACAGCCTTAAGATGACATTCTTTGGGGGGCGCTTGATATCGTGCACACATGCACACACTTAGCATAATGTCGGGACGAGAGGCACATCGATATAACAATGAACCGATCATAGAGCGGTAAACTTTTTTATCAACCGGTTCACCGTCCTTAGTCAAGTCAAGATGTCCACTAGTAGGCATGGGTGTATTCATACTTTTGCATTCTTGCATATTGAACTTCTTGAATAAGTCCTTGGTGTACTTTGTTTGAGAAACAAAGGTACCTTCCTTAGTTCGCTTGATTTGCAAACCAAGAAAGAATTTGAGTTCACTCATCATAGACATCTCGAACTTCTCCGACATTAGCTTTCCAAACTTCTCACTAAAATGAGGGTTAGTCGAACCAAATATAATATCATCAACATAAATTTGGCACACAAATAGTTCTCCATTAACCCTTTTAGTAAAAGGAGTAGAATCTATTTTTCCAATTTCAAAGCCTTTTTCAATATGGAACTTGGTCAAGCATTTATACCACGCTCTAGGAGCTTGTTTAAGACCATAAAGAGCTTTGTGAAGTTCGTAAACATGATTAGGTTTCTTAGGATTGACAAAGCCGGGAGGTTGCTTAACATAAACTTCCTCCTCAATTTCACCATTTAGAAAAGCACTTTTAATGTCCATTTGGTATAAGGTGATATCATGGTGATTAGCATAAGCAAGTAAGATGCAAATGGACTCAAGTCTAGCAACGGGGGCATATGTCTCACCATAGTCCATACCTTCGACTTGAGTGTAGCCTTGGGCGACTAGACGAGCTTTGTTGCGGACAACTTGACCATCTTCATCTTGCTTGTTGCGAAACACCCATTTGGTACCGATGATGTTGTGGTTGTTGTCGGGCTTCTTGACCAATGTCCACACTTGATTTCTCAAAGTTGTGTAGCTCTTCATGCATGGCATTTATCCAATCCGGATCTTCCAATGCTTCCTCAACCTTCATAGGTTCAATGCTAGAGATGAATGAATAATGTTCACAAAAGTTAGCCAAATGAGTTTTAGAGCGAGTGATTCTCCCGGTTTGAATATCATTGTAGATTTTCTCGACGGGACGATCTTTGGCGACTCTTGCTCAAACTCGTGGGAGCTTTTGCTTTGTTCGGGGTGGAACATCTTCTTCATTCTGTACTTCTTAGCCTTCTTCATTGTTGATGTTGCCGTTCTCTTGTCGTGGTAGAGAAGGAGGTTGATGAGGTTCATCTTGGTGTACGTCCTCGTTTTCTTTGTTTTGGTGTGTCCCACTCGTGGATGCTTCCATGTCAACTGTTGATTCACCTTGTCATGAGGTAGAAGCTTCCACTTGGACGGGCGAGGTACTCTCCTTCACCTCCGTTGGAAGAATCTTGCCGATAGACAAGTCTTGGATTGCTTCCGAAGGGTCTTTGTCTCCTACATCAATTGGCAATTGCTCTACTTGCGAGCCGTTAGATTCTTCAAACTTCACATCTATCGTCTCTTCAACCTTTCAGGTGAAATTGTTGTAGACACGGTAAGTGTGAGAGTTTGAGCCATAACCAAGTAGGAAACCATCATGAGATTTAGGAGCAAATTTAGAACGACAATGCTTATAAAAAATGTAGCACTTTGAGCCGAATACTCGAAAGTATCCAACTTGGAGTTTGTTACCTGTGAGGAGCTCGTATGCCGCCTTGCCGAGTAGCTTGTGAAGATACAAGCGATTTGTTGCATGGCAAGCTGTCTCAACCGCTTCCGCCCAAAAGTGTTTTGGAGTCTTGTACTCATCAAGCATCGTTCTTGCCATCTCATTAAGAGTTCGGTTCTTCCTCTCAACAACTCCATTTTGTTGAGGCGTGTACGTAGCCGAGAACTCGTGTGCAATCCCTTCTTCGTCAAGAAAGGTATCCACATTTGTGTTCTTGAACTCTGTTTCGTTGTTGCTCCGAACCTTCTTGATCTTCACTTGAAATTGATTTTGGCCTTCCTAGAGAAGTTTTTGAAGATCTTTTGGACCTGCGATTTATCATCAAGAAAGAACACCCACGTAAATCTTGAAAAATCATCGACTATGACTAGACCAAATGAGTTACCACCAAGACTCTTGTAGGCATTGGGACCAAAGAGATCCATGTGAAGTAGCTCGAGCGGTATTCTTGTGGTCATGATGTTCTTCACGGGGTGACTTCCTCCAACTTGTTTTCCTGCTTGACAAGCACTACAAAGTCTATCCTTGTCAAATATAACATCTTTTACTCCAAGGATATGATCTCCTTTCATAAGCTTATCAAGATTTCGCATGCCCACATGACCTAGCCTTCTATGCCACAACCAACCTTTAGAAGATTTAGCAATTAAGCAAGTTCTAGGTTGAGCCTTTTTATGTTGGGGAACGTAGTAATTTCAAAAAAAATCCTACGCACACGCAAGATCATGGTGATGCATAGCAACGAGAGGGGAGAGTGTTGTCCATGTACCCTCGTAGACCGAAAGCGGAAGCGTTAGCACAACGCGGTTGATGTAGTCGTACGTCTTCACGATCAGACAGATCAAGTACCGAACGCACAACACCTCCGGAAGTTCAAAGCACACGTTCAGCCCAATGGCGCCCCTCAAACTCCGATCCAGCCGAGTGTTGAGGAGAGTTTACAAGACGACGGCGTGGTAGCGATGATGATGTTCTACCGACGCAGGGCTTCGCCTAAGCACCACTACAGTATTATCGAGGTGGACTATGGTGAGGGGGGCACCGCACACGGCTAAAAGATCAAATCAATTGTTGTGTCTCTAGGGTGCCCCCTGCCCCCGTATATAAAGGCGCAAGGGGGGAGGTGCGGCCGACCAGGAGGAGGCGTGCCAAAAGGAGTCCTACTCCCACCGGGAGTAGGACTCCCTCCCTTCCTTGTTGGATTAGGAGAAGGAGGGGAAAGAGGAGGGAGAGAGGAAGGAAGGGGGGGGCGCCGCCCCCCTCTCCTTGTCCTATACAGACTAGAGGGAGAGGGGTGCGCGGCCCTGCCCTAGCCGCCTCTCCTCTTCTCCACTAAGGCCCACTATGGCCCATTAAGCCCCCGGGGGTTCAGGTAACCCCGGGTACTCCGGTAAAATCCAGATTTCACCCTGAACACTTCCGATATCCAAATATAAGTTTCCAATATATCAATCTTCATTTCTCGACCATTTTGAGACTCCTCGCCATGTCCGTGATCACATCCGGGACTCCGAACAACCTACGGTACATCAAAACATATAAACTCATAATATAACCGTCATCAAAACTTTAAGCGTGCGGACCCTACGGGTTCGAGAACTATGTAGACATGACCGAGACACGTCTCCGGTCAATAACCAATAGCGGAACCTGGATGCTCATATTGGCTCCCACATATTCTCTACGAAGATCTTTATCGGTCAGACCGCATAACAACATACGTTGTTCCCTTTGTCATCGGTATGTTACTTGCCCGAGATTCGATCGTCGGTATCTCAATACCTAGTTCAATCTCATTACCGCAAGTGTCTTTACTCGTTAAAGTAATACATCATCCCATAACTAACTCATTAGTTGCAATGCTTGCAAGGCTTAAGTGATGTGCATTACCGAAAGTGGGCCCAGAGATACCTCTCCGACCATCGGAGTGACAAATCCTAATCTCGAAATACGCCAACCCAAGAAGTACCTTCGAGACACACAGAGAGCACCTTTATAATCACCCAGTTATGTTGTGATGTTTGGTAGCACACAAAGTGTTCCTCCAATAAATGGGAGTTGCATAATCACATAGTCATAGGAACATGTATAAGTCATGAAGAAAGCAATAGCAACATACTAAACGATCGAGTGCTAAGCTAACAGAATGGGTCAAGTCAATCACATCCTTCTCCTAATGATGTGATCCCGTTAATCAAATGACAACTCATGTCAATGGCTAGGAAACATAACCAGCTTTGATCAACGAGCTAGTCAAGTAGAGGCATACTAGTGACACTCTGTTTGTCTATGTATTCACACAAGTATTATGTTTCCTTAATACAATTCTAGCATGAATAATAAACATTTATCATGATATAAGGAAATAAATAATAACTTTATTATTGCCTCTAGGGCATATTTCCTTCGATCTCCCACTTGCACTAGAGTCAATAATCTAGATTACACAATAATGATTCTAACACCCATGGAGCCTTGGTGCCGATCATGTTTTGCTCGTGGAAGAGGCTTAGTCAATGGGTCTGCAACATTCAGATCCGTATGTATCTTGCAAATTTCTATGTCTCCCACCTGGACTAGATCCCGGATGGAATTGAAGCGTCTCTTGATGTGCTTGGTTCTCTTGTTAAATCTGGATTCCTTTCCCAAGGCAATTGCACCAGTATTGTCACAAGAGATTTTCATTGGACCCGATGCACTAGGTATGACACCTAGATCGGATATGAATTCCTTCATCCAGACTCCTTCATTTGCTGCTTCCGAAGTAGCTATATACTCCGCTTCACACGTAGATCCCGCCATGACGTTTTTTTAGAACTGCACCAACTGACAGCTCCACCGTTCAATGTAAACACGTATCCGGTTTGCGATTTAGAATCGTCCGGCTCAGTGTCAAAGCTTGCATCGACGTAGCCATTTATGACTAGCTCTTTGTCACCTCCATAAATGAGAAACATATCCTTAGTCCTTTTCAGGTATTTTAGGATGTTCTTGACCGCTGTCCAGTGATCCACTCCTGGATTACTTTGGTACCTCCCTGCTAGACTTATAGCAAGGCACACATCAGGGCCGGTACACAGCAGATAGAGCCTATGGCTGAAGCATAGGGAACATCTTTCATCTTCTCTCTATCTTCTGCAGTGGTCGGGCATTGAGTCTTACTCAACTTTACACCTTGTAACACAGGCAAGAACCCTTTCTTTGCTTGATCCATTTTGAACTTCTTCAAAACTTTGCCAAGGTATGTGCTTTGTGAAAGTCCAATTAAGTGTTTTGATCTATCTCTATAGATCTTGATGCCCAATATATAAGCAGCTTCACCGAGGTCTTTCATTGAAAAACTCTTATTCAAGTATCCCTTTATGCTATCCAGAAATTCTATATCATTTCCAATCAACAATATGTCATCCACATATAATATCAGAAATGCTACAGAGCTCCCACTCACTTTCTTGTAAATACAGGCTTCTCCAAAAGTCTATACAAAACCAAATGCTTTGATCACACTATCAAAGTGTTTATTCCAACTCTGAGAGGCTTGCACCAGTCCATAAATGGATCGCTGGAGCTTGCACACTTTGTTATCTCCCTTTGGATCGACAAAACCTTATGGTTGTATCATATACAACTCTTCTTCTAGAAATCCATTCAGGAATGCAGTTTTGACATCCATTTGCCAAATTTCATAATCATAAAATGCGGCAATTGCTAACATGATTCGGACAGACTTAAGCATCGCTACAGGTGAGAAAGTATCATTGTATTCAATCCCTTGAACTTGTCGAAAACCTTTTGCAACAAGTCGAGCTTTATAGACAGTAACATTAACGTCAGCGTCAGTCTTCTTCTTGAAGATCCATTTATTCTCAATGGCTTGCCGATCATCGGGCAAGTCAACCAAAGTCCACACTTTGTTCTCATACATGGATCCCATCTCAGATATCATGGCTTCAAGCCATTTTTTGCGAATCTGGGCTCACCATCGCTTCTTCATAGTTAAATGCGTTCATCATGGTCTAGTAACATAACCTCCGTAACAAGATTACCGTACCACTCTAGTGCGGATCTTACTCTGGTTGACCCTCTGAGGTTCAAGAACAACTTGATCTGAAGTTCCATGATCATCATCATTAACTTCCTCACTAATTGGTGTAGGCATCACAGGAATCAGTTTCTGTGATGAACTACTTTCCAATAAGGGAGCAGGTTGTAACGCCCTCGATGCGGCTATATCTCCCACGTGTCGAAGCACGACTTAGAGGCATAACCGCATTGAAAGCAATGTCGCAAGTGAGGTAATCTTCACACAACCCATGTAATACATAAGGGAAAGAGATACATAGTTGGCTTACAATCGCCACTTCACACAATACATGAGTAAAACATTACATCATACAGATACAATCAAGGTCCGACTACGGAACCAAAATAAAAGAAGACTACCCCAAATGCTACACGGATCCCCGATCATCCCAAGCTGGGCCCCACTCTTGATCAATCAAACGAAACAACACAATGAACAAGATCTTCATCGAGCTCCTCCTTGAGCTCGGGTAAATCACACTGCGGTATCATCGGCACACCTGGGTTTGGAAGTATCTGTGAGTCACGGGGACTCAGCAATCTCACACCCATGAGATCAAGACTATTTAAGCTTATGGGTAGGAGAAGGTAGTGAGATGGAGCTGCGACAGCGACTAGCATATCTGGTGGCTACATTCACAAAAGAGAGCGAGAAGAGAAGCAAGGCACGGTCGAACAACTATGATCAAGAAGTGATCCTGAAACTACTTACGTCAAACATAACTCCAACACCATGTTCACTTCCCGGACTCACGAGAAGAGACCATCACGGTTACACACGGTTGGTGTATTTTAATTAAGATCAACTTCGGGTTTTCTACAACCGGACATTAACAAATTCCCATCTGCCTCATAACCGGGCACGGCTTTTGAAAGATAATACCCTGCAGGGTGTCCCAACTTAGCCCATGATAAGCTCTCGCGATCAACGAAGGATATTCCTTCTCCCGGGAAGACCCGATCAGTCTCGGAATCCGGCTACAAGACATTTCGGCGATAATAAAACAAGACCGATAAAGCCGCCCGGATGTGCCGACAAATCCCGATAGGAGCTGCACATATCTTGTTCTCAGGGCACACCGGATGAGCAAGACGTCGGGTTGGCATAGACCCTGATTGCCTAGGGGGCGCCGGACATCGCTCGGTTTGGACCAGCAATCGAAGGAGAAGCGGCGGGGTTTAAAATAAAGATGACCCTTGAGTCTGCAGAACCCAAGGGAAAAAAGGCTTAGGTGGAAAATGGTAAAACCAAGGTTGGGCCTTCTTTGGAGGAGTCTTATTCAAAGCGAACTCTCAAGGGGGTCCCATAAATCACCCAACCGCGTTAGGGGACGCAAAATCCGGGAACATAATACCGATATGACGGAAACTAGAGGCGGCAAGAGTGGAACAAAACACCGGGCATAAGGCCGAGCCTTCCACCCTTTACCAAGTATATAGATGCATTAATTAAATAAGATATATTGTGATATCCCAACAAGTAAACATGTTCCAACAAGGAACAACATCTCCATGTTCCAACAAGGAACAAACTTCATCTTCACCTGCAACTAACAACGCTATAAGGGGGCTGAGCAAAGCGGTAACATAGCCAAACAACGGTTTGCTAGGAAAGGATGGTTAGAGGCTTGACATGGCAACATGGGAGGCATGATATAGCAAGTGGTAGGCATCGTAGCATAGGCATAGCAAAAGAGCGAGCATCTAGCAAGCAAAGATAGAAGTGATTTTAGGGTATGGTCATCTTGCACGAGATCCCGCTAGGAAGAAGAACTAGTCCATGAAGAAGACAAAGCGGACGTGGTCGAATCGAATCCTCACAACTCCGAACGAAACCGAAGCTAACGAGAGAAGCAACCGGAAAGAAGCAAACAACATAGTAAACAACCATCCCATACGCATGGCATGATGCACAACCAAGTATGATGCGTGTCCGGTTTAAATAGCATGGCATGGCAATATGCACAAACAAAACTACAAGTTAAATGGAGCCCAATATGCAACGAGTTGCATATTGACGAAAACACCACATCAATTATTTAGTTCTCTCTCGGTTATGTACCCAACAATATTAATATTATTAAACATGGCAAGGGTGAAGCATAATTAAACTACCTATTTAGGCAAGTTTAAATGAGGCCGGAAACAACAAACAATAATTCGGAAAATCCTCATGTCATTTAGCAATTTTAATGCAAACATCAATTTTAGACATTTTAAATGTTGTTATCATGATGCGGATGACATATACAAATTTTATGCAGTTTTTATGAAAATGTCGACATGAGCATGTTATGAAGCATTTGGTCACCATGGTGGAACGAAAGGGGTGCCACGGCAACGAATCTGAAAATGATGCCACGGCAACATATCGGTTCAGACAGCTCATCGAGATGTCGGTGCAAAAGAAAGTGTGGACGTGCGGAACATGCAAAAGATGGTGGGGTGATCTCGGTTACCGGGTTCCCACGGTTCGACGGCATGGCAAACGAGGAGGAACGTGCATGAAGCAAACGGGCACGAAGCAAACATACGTTTCATCTTAGACGACATGCATTCGTTCACGGGCGTCGTCTCGGTGTTATACCTTCGAAGCGTGCATTTCGGGGCGGTTCAAAATCGTCGAGGGAAGTAGTCGTTCACGGGTCGTAGGGGAAGTAGTGGTTCACGGACGTCGTGGAAGTAGTCGTTCACGGCGACGGTAGTGGAAGTAGTGGTTCACGCGGCGGTAGTTGTACACACGTTGTAGTCGAACTTGACGGAGCCAACGTCCTCGAGGGCAGTCGTGGTACTTGGGGTCTTCGGACTTGCCGGTCTCGGTTCTTGTGACGGTAGTGGTACATGGCAACGGTAGTCGAACTTGAAGGGTCGTCAACATCGTGGGACTTGGCGCATCACGGGTGTAGTCGTACACGAGGTCCTGCCGAGGATGGTCTTGGCCTTGGTAGTGATTCGAAATGGAGCCTTGCGGAGACAACCTAACGAAGCATGCTGCGGTTGAAGGAATGGGTCTTCTTCAGCAAGGAACAAAAATGGAGGCGGCTGCGGCTGATGCGGTCGCAGGATGCAGGGTGCGGCATGGAGCTTGTGGCGGGGACTCGGGCTCTGGTGGTCGCCACCAACCGGAGGAGGCGGCAAGGCGAGGGGACCGGCGCGAGAGCACCACTCCCTGGCTCGATCGGAGGAGGCGACGGCGCGGGCTGCAAGGCTGGCTGGCACCATGGACGAAGGGAGCATGAGCTCGGGGAGGAGGCCGAGCGCTGTCGAGGAGGCGGTGGAGGCCGGCTCTGAGGTGGACGGGCGCGGGTCAACGGGGCGCAGAGGAGGCGACAAGGGGAAGGACTCACGGCGGAGAGGATGGGGCCACGCGCGGGGTGGCCCTCCTGGGGGTCGCCGACGGCGGCGGGTGGCGATGGGGACGCGGGGAAGAAGGAAGGGCGAGGCCTTGGGCGGAGGCGGAGGCGCGAGGACCTCCTGTTTCATGGCGGCAGAGGGATCGAGGACGAGGGTAGCTCGATGTGTGTGTTGGAGGGAGATGGGGATCGGCAGAGGCTCTCCCCTGCGCTAGGGTTAGAGGGGGCGCGGCTGGGCCTTGGGCCGGCTTAGGTAGTGGGCTGCGGCTGGCCTAGATGGATACAAGTGGCGGCTGGGCTGTCTCTCTCTTCTCTCTCCCTCTAATTTTCTAGCAGAAAATAAATAGAGAGAGGAAAAGAAAGAGAGGGTTAGGGAAAGATTTGCGCATGGGGATAATTTTCCCGGACTCGCAAAATTGAGTTGGAACCAAGAAAATAGAAGGGCCATGATTGAAAGATTTAAATTCAAACTCATTTGAATTTAATTCAAATGGGTTTGAACTAGGACTTGATAAAAGGAAGGTCCAAAATGTTCGGATTTTTGGTGGAGCTCCGGAAAATGACGAAATAATTTATGGGCAAGGTTGGAGACCAAGAAATGAGATAACAAAGGCATGGAGAATTATTTGCAAGTGTGTTATGGTGATACCGAAACAATTAATTTTATTATAGCTCCCTAATAATATTGAGAGGCTTTAATATGTTATAAAGAGAAATCACCATGTGAATCCCTCGATTTAAATGGATCAAAGATCCATGCCATTTATTTAGTTGAGTTGCAAAAGATTTATGAGATGATGGCATGATGACATGATGCAATGCAAAAATAAAAAGGGCAGGCACAAATGAAACACACGGCGAAACCCGGAATATATGGAAGTCTTCTGGATCGTCGGTCTTGGGGCGTCACAACACTCCACCACTATGAGAGGATCTCGTCCCGAGATCTAGGATGGCGCCAGAGAGAAGCAGAAGAGAAAGAGGTAAGACAAAGTTGCTTCTTTGATAAACGAGTGAAACCAAAGAACCTTGAGAGGTTGAACAAAATGAAAGAAAGAAAACAACGAAGATGAACAAGGTTGAAAACACTCTGTTAGAAAAGAGGAACATGGGATACGACGAGAACCAAGAGGTTTAGTGATAACATAGATATTGAAACCACTCCGGTTAAAACTAGATAGAGAAGGAATAAGATTGATATAATTTTGGCAGCACTCCGACTGAAAATGGAAGGAATTAGAATCATGAACTTGAGAAGATGGGATGATACTTGATGAAATAAACAACACACTGTCTCCGAAGCTATTGAAAAATGGCACAAGGGGTAAGAAAGATCTCAGACAGCACTCCGGTTGAAAAGAGATGCAAGGCTTGATAAAGGCGGAAAAAACTTGAGCAAAAGGGCACAACACTCCGGTTAAATGGATAAGAACGAAAAGAACATGGTCTTTGACAAAAACGAGATGATGGGTTGAAAAGCGCAACATGACAATGCCTCCGGAACAAAAGAATAGAAGATAGATAATTGAAATAGGGGAATGGAGAAGAAAAAATGTCAACTTCTACCACAAATGAATTTGAAAGAAACATCCTTACGAGGAAGGCTAGAACGGAGTTGTTGAAAAATCAACAATGAAAGGAACAAGCTTGTTGTGGGCTTATGGAACACATCTCAAAATTATGAGGTGACAACCCGCCACTAACGGAAACAGTTGATTGGATTAAGATCAACAAGAAGATGAAAACTTCTTTCATTGAGAGGATAGGAGGAAAACTTGGATCATTGATAAGCACCATAATAGCAACATTCCCAATGGAAGGCTTTAAGTGAAATCTATACCAAGATAACACCAACGAATAAATTGTTGGGTTGAAAAGATCTCATGAACGAAGAGAAATGATGGATTTAAATATCTCATTCCTGACAACTTGTGAATCAAGAAACACGAAGGGAAATTGTCAAGAATGACATAACACCACCTCAAAAGATAATGATAGAAAGAATTGCACTTTGGAATGCAAGATGAAGAATACTTGAACTCCTCAAAGCAAAACATGTGTTGAACACCATGTTTATTTTGAGTATAGCTTACGGATCTTAACTTCGAGAAAAATCTTGAAGAACAATTGAAGAATGAAAGGAATCCTTGATGAACCATCATGTAGAGCCTCCATGAAGAACTCCGGTAAACAAAAGGGTGATAGAAATAAAGAGAAGTTGAAAACACAAGGTGAAGCCTTGCAATGATTTAGATGGATCTTCGTGATGATGAGAGCTTGGAACTTCGGGAAAAGAAAAGATGAAACAATTGAAACTGAGAATTTATTCATCATGAACAAACTCCGAAAAAAGGAATTAATCACTTGGATGAAACAAGAATAAGAATTATGTTATGTGTATCCTTCACCAATATAAATTGATGACAAGCAACGGATTAGGCATACTACTTATTCTCGTTGAAAAAGGATTGAAGAGAGATATTGCTCAACTTGGGAAGGTCTTCAATGATCCGCCGGTAGGATTTGGGAAGAACGAATGAATCTATATAATAACGAAGGAAGAGAACTCTTGAACGAACCACCGTAAGAATTGAAAATGAACGAAGAAAAGATAAAGAAACACCGGGAAGAATTAGAAAATGAACCAAGATACTTGAGAGAATTTAGATACAAGTGAACGCAGAGATCCCGAGCTGATTAGATGATATTTGAACGATGCACCGATAAGATCTGGAGAACAGGAGCTGAAAGCTGGAATGGATAATTCTGAGATGATGGGCTCAGAAGAATCAAACTGAAAAGACTCCTGAAATGCTCCTGGTGGGTTAAAAGAATTCTCACAATCAAAAATAACTATGAGAGGATGGCATCAAGCTAGAACCATGAATCTTGAAGAGAATGGAGCAAGATTTAAGAGAAACTCTTCTTTGGTCTTCCAAATTCGATAATGACGACGAGAAACACCACCATGAATTGTTGAGAAACTCCGGAAGGATTAAAAGAGGAAAGGTTGAGCCAAAGATGAGAGAAAAAAAATTGAAAGCGACCTTGGAGAAGGCATGTGACTGATGAAGATTCATTCTTACGTCACACTTGAAAAGAATTTGAGAATAACTTCAGAAAGAATTAGCAGAGTCAGGTAAGATCCTGGAAAAAGACTTGTGGGTTAGGGCCCACTCAAAAGAACCACCGTTGAACAATTTTTTGAAAAGAGAGATTGCACCGGTTGAATTAAATGGCTCAAGAGGGATAACAACTTCGAGAAATCTTGCACGGATTAGGAATGAAAACACGAATCTTCTGAGATAATCTTTAGCACTCCGGAAACAAATGAATAACAAGAAGTGAAAAATTAAGAGGTGCACCAGCATGAGAAAACATTTGAAACGAGGAAGGGAATATGATCAACACTGAAAACTTGACTTGAGTCCACCGGAGAAGAAAAGAACGAAGAATAATAAACTCGAAGCTTCCTTTAGCATCTTCATGAGAATCACCGGATAAGAGCATTGAGGAAAAGAATGAAGGGACTTCACATGAATAAAATGGATACTTGGTTAAGACATCTGAGTCCTTGAAGAAAAGGGTGGGAGGGTGGGAAAAACAAAGGCAACTTGGGATGGAATGAAACAGATACCGTTGAGAAAGCTTAAAATTGATCTCGCAAATGGGGAGAATGATGGGATCATCTTGAAGAGAAGCGCACCGGTGAGAAGAAATTGAGATGACAAACTCGATGATCAAGAAGGATTAGTATTCACATAGAAATATGAGAACACCATTTAGGAAAGGTATGGAATCAACACTTGACATTGAAGCAACTCGAATACCACAACTTAAAACAAAACAAAGGAGTGGCTTGCAGAATAAGCCGGAAACAAACATATGATAGATCCCATATCGTATCATGTGTCTGTTGGAAAGATATCCTACGAGATACTTGAATTCCCACTTATAAACTCCCGAAACTTTCTGGTTGTGCGATCAGGTGTTGGGGATACAGGGGACACAAAATATATCACCCAAACTAACAATACCTAGATCCATCTGTATCCATCCTTCAACACATAACCAAGAAAACTCCGGAAATCGTTTACCTCGACCTTCGAAAAGCATCCGTTATACGAGTCATGGCAATACTCCCCAACTCGCCCCAGTACTGGGTTATCGGGGTTATCTCACCAACAACTGCATAAAAGAGATTTCCGATGTCGGCAAGCTCAGGTATTCCCATCGCAGCGATAAAATTGTGACGACAACACCTCGGAGCTCAACTCCCCGGGACACTGCCACAACCCCTAAATGTCAGGAGGCACGAAGAACAATGTTCTCGTCACAAAACCATCGGAACGATTCCAAGATACCCGCGTGATCCTAAAAAAAATTAGTGAAATTTGAGAAGAGAAAGAGCCAAAACTCTACGTCAGGATGCCTCACTAGAGCGACGAAGGGACTGAGGAGTAAAAAGAATCCTACTCTCCGATATATATAATCCTAAGACTCAAAACATTTTTGTCCTAGACTCAACAACGCCAAAGAAACAATCAAGCGGGGGCTCCTAAGTCGGGATGGCTCGATTACCAAATTGTAACGCCCTCGATGCGGCTATATCTCCCCCGTGTCGAAGCACGACTTAGAGGCATAACCGCATTGAAAGCAATGTCGCAAGTGAGGTAATCTTCACACAACCCATGTAATACATAAGGGAAAGAGATACATAGTTGGCTTACAATCGCCACTTCACACAATACATGAGTAAAACATTACATCATACAGATACAATCAAGGTCCGACTACGGAACCAAAATAAAAGAAGACTACCCCAAATGCTACACGGATCCCCGATCGTCCCAACTGGGCTCCACTCTTGATCAACTGAAACGAAACAACACAATGAACAAGATCTTCATCGAGCTCCTCCTTGAGCTCGAAGGCCACCTGCACGGTATCATCGGCACCGCAGAATCGGGTTTGGAAGTATCCGTGAGTCACGGGACTCGGCAATCTCACACCCGCGAGATCAAGACTATTTAAGCTTATGGGTAGGAGAAGGTAGTGAGATGGAGCTGCAGCAAGCGACAAGCATATCTGGTGGCTACATTCGCAAAAGAGAGCGAGAAGAGAAGCAAGGCACGGTCGAACAACTATGATCAAGAAGTGATCCTGAAACTACTTACGTCAAACATAACTCCAACACCGTGTTCACTTCCCGGACTCCGCCGAGAAGAGACCATCACGGTTACACATGCGGTTGGTGTATTTTAATTAAGATCAACTTCGGGTTTTCTACAACCGGACATTAACAAATTCCCATCTGCCTCATAACATGGGCACGGCTTTGAAAGATAATACCCTGCAGGGTGTCCCAACTTAGCCCATGATAAGCTCTCGCGATCAACGAAGGATATTCCTTCTCCCGGGAAGACAATCGGTCTCGGAATCCACGGCTACAAGACATTTCGGCAGTAATAAAACAAGACCAGCAAAGCCGCCGGATGTCTTGACAAATCCTGATAGGAGCTGCACATATCTCGTTCTCGGGGCACACCGGATGAGCAAGGCGTCGGGTTGGCATAGACCCCGATTGCCCGGGCGCCGGACATCGCTTCGGTTTGGACCAGCAATCGAAGGAGAACTGGCGGGGTTTAAAATAAAGATGACCCTTGAGTCTGCAGAACCCAAGGAAAAAGGCTTAGGTGGAAAATGGTAAAACCAAGGTTGGGCCTTCTTTGGAGGAGTCTTATTCAAAGCGAACTGTCAAGGGGTCCCATAAATCACCCAACCGCGTTAGGGACGCAAAATCCGGGAACATAATACCGATATGATGGAAACTAGGGCGGCAAGAGTGGAACAAAACACCGGGCATAAGGCCGAGCCTTCCACCCTTTACCAAGTATATAGATGCATTAATTAAATAAGATATATTGTGATATCCCAACAAGTAAACATGTTCCAACAAGGAACAACATCTCCATGTTCCAACAAGGAACAAACTTCATCTTCACCTGCAACTAACAACGCTATAAGAGGGCTGAGCAAAGCGGTAACATAGCCAAACAACGGTTTGCTAGGAAAGGATGGTTAGAGGCTTGACATGGCAACATGGGAGGCATGATATAGCAAGTGGTAGGCATCGTAGCATAGGCATAGCAAAAGAGCGAGCATCTAGCAAGCAAAGATAGAAGTGATTTCGAGGGTATGGTCATCTTGCACGAGATCCCGCTAGGAAGAAGAACTAGTCCATGAAGAAGACAAAGCGGACGTGGTCGAACGAATCCTCACAACTCCGGAACGAAACCGAAGCTAACGAGAGAAGCAACCGGAAAGAAGCAAACAACATAGTAAACAACCATCCCATACGCATGGCATGATGCACAACCAAGTATGATGCGTGTCCGGTTTAAATAGCATGGCATGGCAATATGCACAAACAAAACTACAAGTTAAATGGAGCCCAATATGCAACGAAGTTGCATATTGACTTAAACACCACATCAATTATTTAGTTCTCTCTCGGTTATGTACCCAACAATATTAATATTATTAAACATGGCAAGGGTGAAGCATAATTAAACTACCTATTTAGGCAAGTTTAAATGAGGCCGAAACAACAAACGATAATTCGGAAAATCCTCATGTCATTTAGCAATTTTAATGCAAACATCAATTTTAGACATTTTAAATGTTGTTATCATGATGCGGATGACATATACAAATTTTATGCAGTTTTTATGAAAATGTCGACATGAGCATGTTATGAAGCATTTGGTCACCATGGTGGAGCGAAAGGGTGCCACGGCAGCGAATCTGAAAATGATGCCACGGCAACATATCGGTTCGAACAACTCATCGAGATGTCGGTGCAAAAGAAAGTGTGGACGTGCGGAACATGCAAAAGATGGTGGGGTGATCTCGGTTACCGGGTTCCCACGGTTCGACGGCATGGCAAACGAGGAGGAACGTGCATGAAGCAAACGGGCACGAAGCAAACATACGTTTCATCTTAGACGACATGCATTCGTTCACGGGCGTCGTCTCGGTGTTATACCTTGAGCGTGCATTTCGGGCGGTTCAAAATCGTCGAGGGAAGTAGTCGTTCACGGGTCGTAGGGAAGTAGTGGTTCACGGACGTCGTGGAAGTAGTCGTTCACGGCGACGGTAGTGGAAGTAGTGGTTCACAGCGACGGTAGTTGTACACACGTTGTAGTCGAACTTGACGGAGCCAACGTCCTCGAGGGCAGTCGTGGTACTTGGGGTCTTCGGACTTGCCGGTCTCGGTTCTTGTGACGGTAGTGGTACATGGCAACGGTAGTCGAACTTGAAGGGTCGTCAACATCGTGGGACTTGGCGCATCACCGGGTGTAGTCGTACACGAGGTCCTGCCCGGGGATGGTCTTGGCCTTGGTAGTGATTCGAAACGGAGCCTTGCGGAGACAACCCAACGAAGCATGCTGCGGTTGAAGGGCATGGGTCTTCTTCGCGCAAGGAACAAAAAATGGAGGCGGCTGCGGCTGATGATGCGGTCGCAGGATGCAGTGCGGCATGGAGCTTGACGGCGGGACTCCGGGCTCTGGTCGTCGCCACCAACGGAGGAGGCGGCAAGGCGAGGGACAGGCGCAGGGAGCACCACTCCCTGGCTCGATGCGGAGGAGGCGACGGCGCGGGCCTGCGGGGCTGGCTGGCACCATGGACGAAGGGAGCATGAGCTCGGGGAGGAGGCCGAGCGCTGGCGAGGAGGCGGTGGAGGCCGGCTCCAAGGCGGACGGGCGCGGGTCAACGGGGCGCAGAGGAGGCGACAAGGGGAAGGACTCATGGCCGGAGAGGATGGGGCCACGCTGGGTGGCCCTCTCAAGCCGCTGACGGGCGTGGTGGCGATGCGATGGGGACGCTGGGGCGAAGGAAGGGCGAGGCCTTGGGCGGAGGCGGAGGCGCGAGGACCTCCTGTTTCATGGCGGCAGAGGGATCGAGACGAGGGTAGCTCGATGTGTCTGTGTTGGAGGGAGATGGGGATCGAGCAGAGGCTCTCCCTGCGCTAGGGTTAGAGGCGCGGTGGGCCTTGGGCCGGCTTAGGTAGTGGGCTGCGGCTGGCCTAGATGGATACAAGTGGCGGTTGGCTGTCTCTCTCTTTCTCTCCCTCTAATTTTCTAGCAGAAAATAAATAGAGAGAGGAAAAGAAAGAGAGGGTTAGGGAAAGATTTATGCATGGGGATAATTTTCCCGGACTACATAAAATTGAGTTGGAACCAAGAAAAATAGAAGGGCCATGATTGAAAGATTTAAATTCAAACTCATTTGAATTTAATTCAAATGGGTTTGAACTAGGACTTGATAAAAGGAAGGTCCAAAATGTTCGGATTTTTGGTGGAGCTCGGGAAAATGACGAAATAATTTATGGGCAAGGTTGGAGACCAAGAAATGAGATAACAAAGGCATGGAGAATTATTTGCAAGTGTGTTATGGTGATACCGAAACAATGGAATAATTTTATTATAGCTCCCTAATAATATTGAGAGGCTTTAATATGTTATAAAGAGAAATCACCATGTGAATCCTCGATTTAAATGGATCAAAGATCCATGCCATTTATTTAGTTGAGTTGCAAAAGATTTATGAGATGATGGCATGATGACATGATGCAATGCAAAAATAAAAAGGGCAGGCACAAATGAAACACACGGCGAAACCCGGAATATATGGAAGTCTTCTGGATCGTCGGTCTTGGGGCGTCACACAGGTACAGTTACCTCATCAAGTTCTACTTTCCTCCCACTCACTTCTTTTGAGAGAAACTCCTTCTCTAGAAAGGATCCATTCTTAGCAACGAATGTCTTGCCTTTGGATCTGTGATAGAAGGTGTACCCAACAGTCTCCTTTGGGTATCCTATGAAGACACATTTCTCCGATTTGGGTTCGAGCTTATCAGGTTGAATCTTTTTCACATAAGCATCGCAGCCCCAAATTTTAAGAAACGACAACTTTGGTTTCTTGCCAAACCACAGTTCATAAGGCGTCGTCTCAACGGATTTCGATGGTGCCCTATTTAAGGTGAATATAGCTGTCTCTAAATCATAACCCCAAAATGATAGCGATAAATCAGTAAGAGACATCATAGATTGCACCATATCTAGTAAAGTACGATTATGACATACGGACACACCATTACGCTGTGGTGTTCCGGGTAGCGTGAGTTGCGGAACTATTCCACATTGTTTCAAATGTAGACCAAACTCGTAACTCAAATATTCTCCTCGATCGTAGAAACTTTATTTTCTTGTTACGATGATTTTCAACTTCACTCTGATATTCTTTGAACTTTCCAAATGTTTCAGACTTATGTTTCATTAAGTAGATATACCCATATCTGCTTAAATCATATGTGAAGGTGAGAAAATAACGATACCCGCCGTGAGCCTCAACATTCATCAGATCACATACATCTGTATGTATGATTTCCAACAAATCTGTTGCTCGCTCCATAATTCTGGAGAATGGCGTTTTAGTCATCTTGCCCATGAGGCACGGTTCGCAGGTACCAAGTGATTCATAATCAAGTGGTTCCAAAAGTCCATCATTATGAAGTTTCTTCATGCGCTTTACACTGATATGACCTAAACGGCAGTGCCACAAATAAGTTGCACTATCATTATCAACTCTGCATCTTTTGGCTTCAATATTATGAATATGTGTATCACTACTATCGAGATTCATCAAAAATAGACCACTCTTCAAGGGTGCATGACCATAAAAGATATTACTCATATAAATAGAACAACCATTATTCTCTGATTTAAATGAATAACCGTCTCGCATCAAACAAGATCCAGATATAATGTTCATGCACAACGCGGCACCAAATAACAATTATTTAGGTCTAATACTAATCCAGAAGGTAGATGTAGAGGTAGCGTGCCGGGGCGATCACATCGACTTTGGAACTGTTTCCCACGCGCATCGTCACCTCGTCCTTGGCGATGTTAAGCTAATCCATAGTCCCTGTTTTGAGTTCCAAATATTAGCAGCAGAACCCGGTATCAAATACCCAGTGCTATCATGCGAGCTCGTAAGGTACACATCAATAACATGTATATCACATATACCTTTGTTCACCTTGCCATCCTTCTTATCCGCCAAATACTTGGGGCAGTTCCGCTTCCATTGACTGGTCACTTGCGGTAGAAGCACCAGTCTCGTGCTTAGGTCCAGACTTAGGTTTCTTCTCTTGAGCAGCAACTTGCTTGCTGTTCTTCTTGAAGTTCCCCTTCTTCTTCCCTTTGCCCTTTTTCTTGAAACTGGTGGTCTTATTGACCATCAACACTTGATGCTCCTTCTTGATTTCTACCTCCGCATCCTTTAGCATTGCGAAGAGCTCGAGAATCGTCTTATCCATCCCTTGCATGTTATAGTTCATCACGAAGCTCTTGTAGCTTGGTGGCGATGATTGAAGAATTACATCAATGACGCTATCATCCGGAAGATTAACTCCAAGTTGAATCAAGTGATTATTATACCCGGACATTTTGAGTATATGCTCCTTGTAACTATTCTCCTCCATCTTGCGGTGTAGAACTTATTGGAGACTTCATATCTCTCAATCCGGGCATTTGGTTGAAATATTAACTTCAACTCCTGGAACATCTCATATGCTCCATGACGCTCAAAAGCGTTGTTGAAGTCCGGTTCTAAGTCAGTAAAGCATGGCACGCTGAACTATCGAGTAGTCATCAGCTTTGCTCTACCAGACGTTCATAACATCTGGTGTTGCTCCTCAAGAAGGTTTGGCACCTAGCGGTGCTTCGGGACGTAATTCTTACAGGCTGCAATGAGGATAATCCTCAAGTTATGGACCCGATCCGTGTAATTGCTACCATCATCTTCCAACTTTGCTTTCTCAAGGAGCATTAAAATTCAACGGAACAACAAAGACGGGCCATCTATCTACAATCAACATAGACAAGCAAGATACTATCAGGTACTAAGTTCATGATAAATTTAAGTTCAATTAATCATATTACTTAAGAACTCTCACTTATATAGACATCCCTCTAATCCTCTAAGTGATCACGTGATCCAAATCAACTAAACCATAACCGATCATCACGTGAAATGGAGTAGCTTTCAATGGTGAACATCATTATATATGTTTATCATATCTACTATATGATTCACGCTCGAACTTTCGGTCTCAGTGTTCCGAGGCCATATCTGCATATGCTAGGCTCGTCAAGTTTAACCTGAGTATTCGGCGTGTGCAAAACTGGCTTGCACCCGTTGTAGATGGACGTAGAGCTTATCACACCCGATCATCACATGGTATCTCGGCACGACGAACTTTGGCAACGGTGCATACTCAGGGAGAACACTTTTATCTTGAAATTTAGTGAGAGATCATCTTATAATGCTACCGTCAATCAAAGCAAGATAAGATGCATAAAAGATAAACATCACATGCAATCAATATAAGTGATATGATATGGCCATCATCATCTTGTGCTTGTGATCTCCATCTCCGAAGCACCGTCATGATCACCATCGTCACCGGTAGCGACACCTTGATCTCCATCGTAGCATCGTTGTCGTCTACGCCAATCTTATGCTTCTCTGGCTATCGCTACCGCTTAGTGATAAAGTAAAGCATTACAGGCGATTGCATTGCATACAATAAAGCGACAACCATATGGCTCTGCCGATTGCCGATAACTTCGGTTACAAAACATGATCATCTCATACAATAAAATTTAGCATCATGTCTTGACCATATCACATCACAACATGCCCTGCAAAAACAAGTTAGACGTCCTCTACTTTGTTGTTGCAAATTTTACGTGGCTGCTACGGGCTTAGCAAGAACCGTTCTTACCTACGCATCAAAACCACAACGATAGTTTGTCAAGTTGGTGTTGTTTTAACCGTCGCAAGGACCCGGGCGTAGCCACTGCTGAGTTCAACTAAAGTTGGAGAAACTAACACCCGCCAGCCACGTGTGCAAAGCACGTCGGTAGAACTAGTCTCGGCGTAAGCGTCTGGCGTAATGTCGGTCGGGGCCGCTTCATCCAACAATACCGCCGAACCAAAGTATGACATGCTGGTAAGCAGTATGACTTATATCGCCCACAACTCACTTGTGTTCTACTGTGAATATGACATCTACGCATAAACCTAGCTCGGATGCCACTGTTGGGGAACGTAGTAATTTCAAAAATGTTCCTACGCACACGCAAGATCATGGTGATGCATAGCAACGAGAGGGGTGAGTGTTGTCCACGTACCCTCGTAGACCGAAAGCGGAAGCGTTAGCACAACACGGTTGATGTAGTCGTACGTCTTCACGATCCGACCGATCAAGTACCGAACGCACGGCACCTCCGAGTTCAGCACACGTTCAGCCCGATGATGTCCCTCGAACTCCGATCCAGCCGAGTGTTGAGGGAGTTTCACAAGACGACGGCGTGGTGGCGATGATGATATTCTACCGGTAGGGCTTCGCCTAAGCACCGCCACTGATGTGCTCGAGGTGGACTATGGTGGAGGGGGGCACCGCACACGGCTAAAAGATCAAATCAATTGTTGTGTCTCTAGGGTGCCCCCTGCCCCCGTATATAAAGGAGCAAGGGGGGGAGGTGCGGCCGGCCAGGAGGAGGCGCGCCAGGAGGAGTCCTACTCCCACCAGGAGTAAGACTCCATCCCTTCCTTGTTGGATTAGGAGAAGGAGGGGAAAGAGGAGGGAGAGAGGAAGGAAAGGGGGGCGCCGCCCCCCCCTTTCCTTGTCCTATTCGGACTAGAGGGGGAGGGGCGCGCGGCCCTGCCCTAGCCGCCTCTCCTCTTCTCCACTAAGGCCCACTATGACCCATTAAGCCCCCGGGGGGTTCCGGTAACCCCGATACTCCGGTAAAATCCCGATTTCACCCGAAACACTTCTGATATCCAAATATAGGCTTCCAATATATCAATCTTCATGTCTCGACCATTTCGAGACTCCTCGTCATGTCCGTGATTACATCCGGGACTCCGAACAACCTTCGGTACATCAAAACATATAAACTCATAATATAACCGTCATCGAAACTTTAAGCGTGCGGACCCTACGGGTTCGAGAACTATGTAGACATGACCGAGACACGTCTCCGGTCAATAACCAATAGCGGAACCTGGATGCTCATATTGTCTCCCACATATTCTACGAAGATCTTTATCAGTCAGACCGTGTAACAACATACGTTGTTCCCTTTGTCATCGGTATGTTACTTGCCCGAGATTCGATCGTTGGTATCTCAATACCTAGTTCAATCTTGTTACCAGCAAGTCTCTTTACTCGTTCCGTAATACATCATCCCGCAACTAACTCATTAGTTGCAATGATTGCAAGGCTTAAGTGATGTGCATTACCGAGTGGGCCCAGAGATACCTCTCCGACAATCGGAGTGACAAATCCTAATCTCGAAATACGCCAACCCAACAAGTACCTCCGGAGACACCCAGAGAGCACCTTTATAATCACCCGATTCGTTGTGATGTTTGGTAGCACACAAAGTGTTCCTCGGTAAACGGAGTTGCATAATCTCATAGTCATAGGAACATGTATAAGTCATGAAGAAAGCAATAGCACCATACTAAACGATCGAGTGCTAAGCTAACGGAATGGGTCAAGTCAATCACATCATTCTCCTAATGATGTGATCCCGTTAATCAAATGACAAATCATGTCAATGGCTAGGAAACATAACCATCTCTGATCAACGAGCTAGTCAAGTAGAGGCATACTAGTGACATTCTGTTTGTCTATGTATTCACACAAGTATTATGTTTCCGGTTAATACAATTCTAGCATGAATAATAAACATTTATCATGATATAAGGAAATAAATAATAACTTTATCATTTCCTCTAGGGCATATTTCCTTCATTTTAGTGAAATCAACAATGTAAAGATCACCTCTACGTATACCGGTAAAGACTATTTTATGATTATCTCTACGAAACACTTGGCAATCTACTTCAGTAAATAGGACATTGAAACCGAAATCAGCAAGTCTAGATATTGAAAGTAAATTGTACCCAAGAGATTCAACGAGCATGACATCTTGTATGGAGCTATCATGTGAGATGGCTACCTTACCGAGGCCAACCACCTTACTCTTTGAGTTATCACCAAAAGTGACATACTTTCGAGGGTCGTCGTTTTCAGCAAGCTCACGAAACATATCTTTGTCTCCGGTCATATGATCAGTACATCCACTATCAAGGACCCATTCCTTTCCTCCAGCCATGTAGCCGCGAAGATTTGCCATAAGACCAAAGTGTCTCATTGCATCATCAAGATCATAGTCTCTATCATCATCCTCATCATAGTATCCATGTTCAACATCGTCTTGTATTTGATCAATTCCTAGATAGGGTAATTCATTAGATGAATGATCATCACAATGGTCATATTTATGAATTCTAATAGCTTCGGAGATGATATTGCTAATGATTCCAACATCTCCTTTGGCACGCATGAGATTGGTAAGCTCAAATAGACAATCACCAAACATAGGATCACTGGAATTCATCTTACTCAATGCAATAGACTTATGGAGAATTTCGTCTAAGTTTTGCAAGGAATAGTTTGGAAATCTTTCCTCCATAAATTTCCATATAGTGTAGGCACAATCAAGAGTAGGCAAACATCCAATCAAGTTTCTAGGCAAACCTCTAGTGATAAGATTGATAGTTCTAAGATTGCGAATCATGTCAAGATCCTCATCGGGTGTGGGATGCAAAGGGTCAATATGAGGTGCACAAGGGCTAGTAATGTACTTGTTCAAATGATATTCATTGAAAATCTCAAGCATCTCATTTTTCCACTCATGAAAGAACTCTCCATCAAGAATAGGCACTCTACGTCTAAGACTCCCCAACGTAGACTCATCCATCTTCCTCCAATGGTGATTAAACCAAAGCAATGGAGACCAAAGCTCTGATACCAATTGAAAGGATCGAGAAGAGGTGTCTAGAGGGGGGTGAATAGACTCTTAACAATAAAAGTTGCAGTTTTTAAATTCTTTAAGTTGAAGTGGAGTTTTAGCACAAGTTCACACATTCACAATACATGTCAACCAAGCATGATAAGAGTATATGAGTAGCGGAAAGTAAAGCATGCAAGTTGCAAGAATGTAAAGGGATGGGATTTGAGTGTGCAAATGCAATTTGGAGACACGGAGATTTTTTATCCGTGGTTTCTATGGGTGGTGCTATCATACATCCACGTTGATGGAGACTTCAACCCATGAAGGGTAACGGTTGCGCGAGTCTGCTACCTCTTGAGCACTGCGTTGGATTTCCTTGAAGAGGAAAGGGTGATGCAGCAAAGTAGCGAAAGTATTTCCCTCAGTTTTTGAGAACCAAGGTATCAATCCAGTAGCAGGATACGCGCGAGTCCCTCGTACCTACAGAAAGCAAATAACTCCTCGCAACCAACGCGATAAGGGGTTGTCAATCCCTTCACGGTGACTTACGAGAGTGAGATCTGATAGATATGATAGGATAATATTTTTGGTATTTTTGTGATAAGAATGCAAAGTAAAATAAAAGCAAAGGAAAAAGCAAAGGAAATAACTAAGTGTTGGAAGATTAATATGATGAAGATAGACCCGGGGCCATAGGTTTCACTAGTGGCTTCTCTCAAGAGCATAGGTATTTTACGGTGGGTGAACGAATTATTGTTGAGCAATTGACAAAATTGATCATAGTTATGAGAATATCTAGGTATGATCATGTATATAGGCATCACGTCTGAGACAAGTAGACCGACTCCTGCCTGCATCTACTACTATTACTCCACTCATCGACCGCTATCCAGCATGCATCTAGAGTATTAAGTTCATGAAAACAGAGTAACGCTTTAAGCAAGATGACATGATGTAGAGGGATAAATTCATGCAATGTGATAAAAAAACATCTTGTTATCCTCGATGGCAACAATACAATATGTGCCTTGCTGCCCCTACTGTCACTGGGAAAGGACACCGCAAGATTGAACCCAAAGCTAAGCACTTCTCCCATTGCAAGAAAGATCAATCTAGTAGGCCAAACCAAACTGATAATTCAGAGAGACTTGCAAAGATAACCAATCATACATAAAAGAATTCAGAGAAGATTCAAATATTGTTCATAGATAATCTTGATCATAAACCCACAATTCATCGGTCTCAACAAACACACCGCAAAAAGAAGATTACATCGAATAGATCTCCACGAGAGAAGGGGAGAACATTGTATTGTGATCCAAAAAGAGGGAAGAAGCCCATGAGGGTGGAGGGCGCGCCCTGGGGGGTTGGCGCGCCCCCCTACCTCGTGGCTTCCTCTTTTGTTTCTTGACGTAGGGTCCAAGTCCCCCGGATCATAATCTTCCTAAAAATCACGTTCCCTAAGGTTTCATTCCGTTTGGACTCCGTTTGATATTCCTTTTCTGCGAAACTCTGAAATAGGCAAAAAACAACAATTACAGGTTGGGCCTCCGGTTAATAGGTTAGTCCCAAAAATAATATAAAAGTGGATAATAAAGCCCGATAATGTCCAAAACAGTAGATAATATAGCATGGAGCAATCAAAAATTATAGATACGTTGGAGACGTATCAAGCATCCCCAAGCTTAATTCCTCCTCGTCCTCGAGTAGGTAAATGATAAAATAATAATAATTTTTGATGCGGAGTGCTACTTGGCGTAATTTTAATATAATTCTTCTTAATTGTGGTATGAATATTCAGATCCGAAAGATTCAAGACAAAAGTTTAATATTGACATAAAAATAATAATACTTCAAGCATACTAACAAAGCAATCATGTCTTCTCAAAATAACATGCCCAAAGAAAGTTATCCCTACAAAATCATATAGTCTGGCTATGCTCTATCTTCACCACACAAAGTATTTAAATCATGCACAACCCCGATGACAAGCCAAGCAATTGTTTCATACTTTTGACATTCTCAAACTTTTTCAATCTTCACGTAATACTTGAGTGTGAGCCATGGATATAGCACTATATGTGGAATAGAATGGTGGTTGTGGAGAAGACAAAAAGGGAGAAGATAGTCTCACATCAACTAGGCGTATCAACGGGCTATGGAGATGTCCATCAATAGATATCAATGTGAGTGAGTAGGGATTGCCATGCAACGGATGCGATGAGAGCTATAAGTATATGAAAGCTCAACAAAAGAAACTAAGTGGGTGTGCATCCAACTCGCTTGCTCATGAAGACCTAGGGCATTTTGAGGAAGCCCATCATTGGAATATACAAGCCAAGTTCTATAATGAAAAATTCCCACTAGTATATGAAAGTGACAAAATGAGAGACTCTCTATCATGAAGATCATGGTGCTACTTTGAAGCACAAGTGTGGTAAAAGGATAGTAACATTGTCCCTTCTCTCTTTTCTCTCATTTTTTATTTGGGCCTTTTCTGTTTTTTATGGCCTCTTTTCTCTCTTTTTTCGTCCGGAGTCTCATCCCGACTTGTGGGGGAATCATAGTCTCCATCATCCTTTCCTCACTTGGGACAATGCTCTAAAAATGAAGATCATCACACTTTTATTTTCTTACAACTCAACAATTACAAGTTGATACTTAGAACAAAATATGACTCTATATGAATGCCTCTTGGCGGTGTACCGGGATATGCAATGAATCAAGAGTGACATGTATGAAAGAATTATGAATAGTGGCTTTGCCACAAATACAATGTCAACTACATGATCATGCTAAGCAATATGACAATGATGGAACGTGTCATAATAAACGGAACGGTGGAAAGTTGCATGGCAATATATCTCAGAATGGCTATGGAAATGCCATGATAGGTAGGTATGGTGGCTGTTTTGAGGAAGGTATATGGTGGGTGTATGATACCGGCAAAAGGTCTTGCGGTATTAGAGAGGCTAGCAATGGTGGAAGGAAGAAAAGTGTGTATAATCCATGGACTCAACATTAGTCATAAAGAACTCATATACTTATTGCAAAAATCTTCAAGTTATCAAAGCAAAGTATTACGCGCATGCTCCTAGGGGGATAGATTGGTAGGAAAAGACCATCGCTCGTCCCGACCGCCACTCATAAGGAAGACAATCAATAAATAAATCATGCTCCGACTTCATCACATAACGGTTCACCATACGTGCATGCTACGGGAATCACAAACTTTAACACAAGTATTTCTCAAATTCATAACTACTCAACTAGCATGACGCTAATATCACCATCTTTATATCTCAAAATAATTATCAAGTATCAAACTTCTCATAGTAACACACTCATAAGAAAGTTTTTACTATTCTTGAATACCAAGCATATTAAGATTATTTAAGCAAATTACCATGCTATTTAAGACTCTCAAAATAATCTAAGTGAAGCATGAGATATCAATAGTTTCTTTAAAACAAATCCACCACCGTGCTCTAAAAGATATAAGTGAAGCACTAGAGCAAAACTATATAACTCAAAAGATATAAGCGAAGCACATAGAGTATTCTAACAAATTCCAAATCATGTATGGCTCTCTCAAAAGGTGTGTACAGCAAGGATGATTGTGGTAGACTAAAAATAAAATACTCAAATCATACAAGATGCTCCAAGCAAAACACATATCATGTGGTGAATAAAAATATAGCTCCAAGTAAAGTTACCGATGGAAGTAGATTTAAAAGAGGGGATGCCTTCCGGGGCATCCCCAAGCTTTGGCTTTATGGTGTCCTTATATTATCTTGGGGTGCCATGGGCATCCCGAAGCTTAGGCTCTTTCCACTCCTTGTTCCATAATCCATCAAAATCTTTTACCCAAAACTTGAAAACTTCACAACACAAAACTCAACAGAAATCTCGTGAGCTCCGTTAGCGAAAGAAAATAAAAGACCACTTCAAGGTACTGTAATGAACTCATTATTTATTTATATTGGTGTTAAAACTACTGTATTCCAACATCTCTATGGTTTATAAACTATTTTACTAGCCATAGATTCATCAAAATAAGCAAACAACACGCGAAAAACAGAATCTGTCAAAAACAGAACAGTCGCAAACTTCTGGAACTCCAAAAAATCAGCCAAACTAGGACTACCTAGGCAATTTGTTTATTGATCAGCAGCAATTGGAATCAGTATTTTATCACGTCCTGGTGATTTTTAACAATTGTTTTCGTGAACAGAAAGTTTCTGGAAATTTCTACAAGATCAAATAACTATCATCCAAGAAGATCCTATAGGTTTAACTTGGCACAAACACTAATTAAAACATAAAAGCACATCTAACCAGAGGTTAGAACAAAGATTTATTCCTAAGCAGAAGCAAAAGCAAAAAAAACTAAAAATAAAAATTGGGTTGCCTCCCAACAAGCTTTATCGTTTAACGCCCCTAGCTAGGCATAAAAGCAAGGATAGATCTAGGTATTGCCATCTTTGGTAGGCAATCCATAAGTGGCTCTCATGATAGATTCATATGGTAATTTTATTTTCTTCCTAGGGAAGTGTTCCATGCCTTCCTTTAATGGAAATTGGAATCTAATATTCCCTTCCTTCATATCAATAATTGCACCAATCGTTCTAGGGAAAGGTCTACCAAGAATAATAGGACATGAAGGATTGCAATCTATATCAAGAACAATAAAATCTATGGGTACATAGTTCCTATTTGCAACAATAAGAACATCATTAATTCTTCCCATAGGTTTCTTAATAGTGGAATCCGCAAGGTGCAAGTTTAGAGAGCAATCATCAAAATCACGGAAATCTAGCAAATCGCACAAGGTTTTGGGAATAGTGGAAACACTAGCACCCAAATCACATAAAGCATGGAACTCATGATCCTTAACTTAATTTTAATAGTAGGTTCCCACTCATCATAAAGTTTTCTAGGGATAGAAACTTCCAACTCAAGCTTTTCTTCATAAGATTGCATCAAGGCATCAACGATATGTTTGGTAAAAGCTTTATTTTGACTATAAGCATGAGGAGAATTTAGCACGGATTGCAACAAGGAAATACAATCTATCAAAGAGCAATTTTCATAATTAAATTCCTTGAAATCCAAAATAGTGGGTTTAGCAACATCTAGGGTTTTGATTTCTTCAATCCCACTTTTATCAATTTTAGCATCAAGATCTAAAAACTTCGAATTTTTGGAACGCCTTATAGGTAAAGGTGGATCATATTCAGTCCCATCATTATCAAGACTCATATTGCAAAACAAAGATTTAATAGGGGACACATCAATAACTTTTAGATCTTCATCTTTATTTTCATAAAAATTGGAAGAACACGCTTTTATAAAGCAATCTTTCTTAGCACGCATCCTAGCGGTTCTTTCTTTGCACTCATCAATGGAAATTATCATGGCTTTGAGAGACTCATTGATATCATGCTTAGGAGGAATAGATCTAAGCTTTAAAGAATCAACATCAAGAGAAATTCTATCAACGTTCCTAGCCAATTCATCAAGTTTAAGCAATTTCTCTTCAAGCAAAGTATTGAAATTCTTTTGCGAATTCATAAACTCTTTAACACTAGTATCAAATTCAGAGGGCATCTTATTAAAATTTCCATAAGAGTTGTTGTAGGAATTTCCATAATTATTAGAGGAATTACTAGGATAAGGCCTAGGATTAAATTTTCCTCCATACGCGTTGTTACCAAAATTATTCCTACCAACAAAATTCACATCCATAGATTCATTATTATTCTCAATCAAAGTAGACAAAGGCATATTATTAGGATCAGAAGAAACACTCTTAGTAGTAAATAATTTCATAAGTTCATCCATCTTTCCACTCAAAACATTAATTTCTTACATGCATGCACTTTTTATTAGTAGATCTTTCAGTGTGCCATTGAGAATAATTAACCATAATATTATCTAGGAGTTTAGTAGCTTCTCCTAAAGTGATTTCCATAAAGTGCCTCCCGCGGCGAATCTAAAAGATTTCTAGAAGCAAAATTCAATCTGGTATAAAAAAATTTGTATAATCATCCACAAATTCAAACCATGAGTAGGGCAATTACGTATCATTAATTTCATCCTCTCCCAAGCTTGTGCAACATGTTCATGATCAAGTTGCTTAAAATTCATAATATCGTTTCTAAGAGAGATGATCTTAGCGGGAGGAAAATACTTAGAGATAAAAGCATCTTTGCACTTGTTCCAAGAATCAATATGTTTTAGGCAAGGATGAAAACCAAGCTTTAGCACGATCTCTAAGCGAAAAATGAAATAGCTTCAATTTAACAATATCATTATCAACATCTTTCTTCTTTTGCATATCACACAAATCAACGAAGCTATTTAGATGAGTAGCGGCATCTTCACTAGGAAGGTCGGCGAATTGATCTTTCATGACAAGATTCAACAAAGCGACATTGATTTCACAAGATTCGATGTCGGTAAGAGGAGCAATCGGAGTGCTAAGGAAATCATTATTGTTGGTATTGGTAAAGTCACACAATTTGGTATTATCTTGAGCCATCATGACAAACAAGCAATCCAACACACGAGCAAACAAAAAGCAAGCGAAAAAGAGGAGTACGAAAAAGAGAGGGCGAATAAAACGGCAAGGGTGAAGTGGGGGAGAGGAAAACGAGAGGCAGATGGCAAATAATGTAATGCGGGAGATAAGGGATTTGTCATGGGTACTTGGTATGTTGACATTTGCGTAGACTCCGTAGCAACGGCGCCAGAAATCTTCTCTGCTACCTCTTGAGCACTGCGTTGGATTTCCTTGAAGAGGAAAGGGTGATGCAGCACAGTAGCGTAAGTATTTCCCTCAGTTTTTGAGAACCAAGGTATCAATCCAGTAGGAGGCTACGCGCGAGTCCCTCGTACCTACACAAAGCAAATAACTCCTCGCAACCAACGCGATAAGGGGTTGTCAATCCCTTCACGGTCACTTACAAGAGTGAGATCTGATAGATATGATAGGATAATATTTTTGGTATTTTTGTGATAAGAATGCAAAGTAAAATAAAAGCAAAGTAAAAAAGCAAAGGAAATAACTAAGTGTTGGAAGATTAATATGATGAAGATAGACCCAGGGGCCATAGGTTTCACTAGTGGCTTCTCTCAAGAGCATAGGTATTTTACGGTGGGTGAGCAATTCTTGTTGAGCAATTGACAGAATTGAGCATAGTTATGATAATATCTAGGTATGATCATGTATATAGGCATCACGTCCGAGACAAGTAGACCGACTCCTACCTGCATCTACTACTATTACTCCACTCATCGACCGCTATCCAGCATGCATCTAGAGTATTAAGTTCATGAAAACAGAGTAACACTTCAAGCAAGATGACATGATGTAGAGGGATAAATTCATGCAATATGATAAAAAAACCATCTTGTTATCCTCGATGGAAACAATATAATACGTGCCTTCCTGCCCCTCATCCTTTGGGAAAGGACACCGCAAGATTGAACCCAAAGCTAAGCACTTCTCCCATTGCAAGAAAGATCAATATAGTAGGCCAAACCAAACTGATAATTTGAAGAGACTTGCAAAGATAACCAATCATACATAAAAGAATTCAGAGAAGATTCAAATATTGTTCATAGATAATCTGGATCATAAATCCACAATTCATCGGTCTCAACAAACACACCGCAAAAAGAAGATTACATCGAATAGATCTCCACGAGAGAGGGGGAAACATTGTATTGAGATCCAAAAAGAGAGAAGAAGCCATCTAGCTACTAACTATGGACCCGAAGGTCTGAAGTAAATTACTCACACTTCATCGGAGAGGCTATGGTGTCGATGTAGAAGCCCTCCGTGATGGATGCCCCCTCCGACGGAGCTCCGGAACAGGCCCCAAGATGGGAACTCGTGGGTACAGAAGGTTGCGGCAGTGCAATTAGGTTTTTGGATCCGTATCTGATCGGTTGGGGGTACGTAGGTATATATAGGAGGAAGGAGTACGTCGGTGGAGCAACAGGGGGCCCACGAGGGTGGAGGGCGCGCATACAGGGGTGGGCGTGCCCCTACCTCGTGGCTTCCTCTTTGCTTCTTGACGTAGGGTCCAAGTCTCCCGGATCATAATCTTCCTAAAAATCACGTTCCCGAAGGTTTCATTCCGTTTGGACTCCGTTTGATATTCCTTTTCTGCGAAACTCTAAAATAGGCAAAAAACAACAATTCTGGGCTGGGCCTTCGGTTAGTAGGTTAGTCCCAAAAATAATATAAAAGTGGATAAAGCCCAATAATGTCCAAAACAGTAGATAATATAGCATGGAGCAATCAAAATTATAGATACGTTGGAGACGTATCAGAGTCCACGGAAGGCTCCACCCATGAAGGGTCCATGAAGAAGCAACCTTGTCTATCCCACCATGGCCGTCGCCCATGATGTACTTGCCTCACTCGGGTAGATCTTCACGAAGTAGGCGATCTCCTTGCCCTTACAAACTCCTTGGTTCAACTCCACAATCTTGACGGAGGCTCCCAAGTGACACCTAACCAATCTAGGAGACACCACTCTCCAAGAGATAATAGATGGTGTGTTGATGACGAACTCCTTGCTCTTGTGCTTCAAATGATAGTCTCCCCAACACTCAACTCTCTCTCATAGGATAGGATTTGGTGGAAAGATGATTCGAGTGGAAAGCAACTTGGGGAAGGCTAGAGATCAAGATTTATGTGGTTGGAATGGAATATATTGACCTCAACACAAGTGTAGGTGGTTCTCTCTCAGAAAATGTATGTTGGAAGTGTAGGCATGTTTTGATGGCTCTCTCCACAAATGAAGAGTGGGTGGAGGGGTATATATAGCCTCCATACAAAATCTAACTGTTACACACAATTTACCAAACTCGGTGGGACCGATTCAGAGAACTCGGTCGGACCGGTTTGGTTCGTAATGTGACCGTTAGGTTTTTCGGTGGGACCGACATGTCAACTCGGTGGGACCGATGTCAATAGGGTTAGGGCATAACGTAATCTCGGTGAGACTGATTACACACACTCGGTGGGACCGATTTTGGTAATAGACAAACAGAGAGTTGGTCAGACAAACTCGGTGGGACCGATTCGCTCATCTCGGTTGGACCGAAACATTACGAAAGGGAAACAAAGAGTTTGCATTGCAATCTCGGTGGGACCGATTGCTCATCTCGGTTTGACCGAAACGTTACGAAGGGAAATAGAGATTACAATCCCATCTCGGTGAGACCGAGATCCCTATCGGTGAGACCGAAAAGACTAGGGTTTGTGGCAGTGGCTATGTCAACTGAACTCGGTGGCGCCGGATAGATGAAATCGGTGGGGCCGAGTTTAACTTTTGGTTTGGGACATATGTGGATGTGAGAAAGTGGTTGAGGGCTTTGGAGCATATCACTAAGCACTTTGAGCAAGCAAGCCATTAAGCAACACCTCACCCCTCTTAATAGTATTGGCTTTCCTATGGACTCAATGTAATCTTGGGTCACTAAAATAGAAAATGCAGAGTCTTGAGCTTTGAGCTTGAGCCAATCCTTTGTCCTTATCATCTTGAAGGGGTTCCACATCTTCTTGTCCATGCCACTCTGTTGTTGAACTTACCTGAAATATACTAGGTGAAAACATTAGTCCAACAAGAGATATGTTGACATTAATTACCAAATCACCTAGGGAGCACTTGTGCTTTCAATCTCCCCCTTTTTGGTAATTGATGACAACATACATCAAAGCTTTAGATAAAGAGATAGAGAATAACAAATAAAGCTTTGGAAACACATGTAACATGCATAGAATCCCCCTACATGTATGCAAGCATGTAAATATGGAATATAGGAGCATGTGAATGCATAAGCATGACAGAGTAAGCAATGTGTTACATGTATCTTGGCTATATGCATCAGAGCAAATGATGTGAATATAGGAAATGTACCTTTATGCTCATGAGTCCTTCTTGCAAACAGTATGTACATCAGCAAGAAATCCTCATGCACATGACTTGTGATGCATATACTTACCTTGTGGTCTTGAGTTGGCTTAGGAAGGAGTGAACCTGAGTAAACAAGGTTAGATAACACAGATGCATCTACTAGCCAGAGCAAACAAAGAAACCACAAGAGTACCAAGACTGGGATGACATGTAGAGAGTGAGTACTAAGTACTCTATTGGATATACACATGCCCCAAGGGTAAAGATATGCAATGAATTCAAGGATTTCCTTCCCTTAGATGTCTTGCTCCCCCTGAATCTTGCATGGGATACTGGGAGAAGATAGGGAACAGAAAATCAGAGCAAATGCAAATATCAAATATGAACATGTCTTTCCCCTCTTAAAGACATGTGACTTCTCTCCTCTTGAACACCAAGCATCTGGGGTCTTTGATGTGATACTTCTTTCTCATTGAAGAACTCTCTCCCCATGAGTATTCTTTATCCCTCTATAGAAATGATTAAGCTTTGATGTGATCTCTCTCTCCCCCTTTGACATCAATTTCCAAGAAGGGCTCTTCTGGATGTTTGTTGCAAATGGGTTTGGTCACTGAGTCACAAAGCAAAGCAGCAAGTCGAATGTGATGCTGGTAGAGGACAAGAATCATTGAGTGGAGCTGGAGCAAAAAGAATGCAGGAACAAATGGCAAGTTGTCTTTCCTGTAGTGAAATCGGTGGCACCAAGTTGTGTGCCTTGGTTGCACCGAAAAGGGTTCGGCTGGACCGAAAACAACAAACCGGTGTGACCGAGTTCATCACAAGGAAAACACTTGTCACCTCAGCTCACTAGTCAAGTAAGATCTCACAAGGATTTGCAAGGAATTTACTGAAGGATTTGCAATGAATTGGATGCAGGGAATGCAGAACAGAACAAGGAAAAGAAAATCTAGATGAAGTTTTTTTGATAAAGAAAAGGGAATAAATATGCAAAGGACAAAATGCAAAAACTCAAAGAAACACTAGAGAACTTCATCTAGAATCGGGCGGTGACAAAGTCACCTATGTTAGAGTATATTGACTAAGGAGTCAAGTGAGAGCACTTGATCATAAGTCATACTCATCGTTTAAGCTCAAAATGGGGTTACCAGTTTTTGTTTAAGCATTTGATGTATTCACATCTTGTTGAGCTGCTTTGACCCATGACTTGGATTAAAGCTTCTCAAAGATTGAATAACATACCTTGGGTGGTGGTGTTGATCTTGATCATGTAGTTGAACATGTGTGGGTTGCTCAAGCTTGATGTAGTTCATCAAGAGTTGGGAGCGCCACTAGTAATTTGAGTTCATCTACCTACATGGGTTAGTTTTGCAAGGAAGAGCACTTGTGTATCCAAAATGACAATCATGAAATTTTATACAAATAATTTCTCAAAGGATATGTTGAAGGGTTTCGTGCTTCCTTATCATCAACCACCGTATTGTAGCGACTTGGTGATGTAGAGATTGCTCAAGATGTGAGTGAGTTGCAATCTCATGGATTTAGATTCATCCAAGTACCTACAAGGGTTAGATAACATGCAAGGGTGCAAATATATCCAAGACATGTAAATAGCATCATGAAATAAATATCTAGGATTAGTCATAGATTCATGCCTTGCATGTATCCAAATGAAGTCCCTACTCCAAGCTTGAAGCATCAATGATGTTCAATTCACCTCTCAAACGACAAAAGACTTTCTCATCAAGCGGTTTGGTGAATATATCCGCCAATTGCTTATCAGTACGAACATGCTTAAGATCAATGTCTCCTTTAGCAACATGATCTCGAATGAAATGATGAAAAACTTCAATATGCTTAGTTCAAGAATGTTGCACGGGATTGTGAGCAATCTTAATAGCACTCTCATTGTCACAAAGTAATGGAACATGTTTCAAATATATCCCATAATCCTTAAGAGTTTGGGTCATCCAAAGTAATTGAGCACAACATGAACCGGCGGCAATATATTCCGCTTCGGCGGTGGATAAGGATACCGAGTTTTGTTTCTTGGAGGACCAAGACACAAGAGATCTACCAAGAAATTGACAAGTGCCCGAATTGGACTTTCTATCAACCTTGTCTCTGGCATAGTTCGAGTCAGAATAGCCAACAAGATCAAAAGAAGACCTCTTAGGATACCGAATGCCAAAATTTTGTGTATGTATTAAGTATAAAAATGTATTAAGTATCTCACTATCCTTTTCACAGCCTTAAGATGGCATTCTTTGGGGGGCGCTTGATATCATGCACACATGCACACACTTACATAATGTCGGGACGAGAGGCACATAGATATAACAATGAACCGATCATAGAGCGGTAAACTTATTGATCAAACGGTTCACCGTCCTTAGTCAAGTCAAGATGTCCACTAGTAGGCATGGGTGTATTCATACCTTTGCATTCTTGCATATGGAACTTCTTGAATAAGTCCTTGGTGTACTTTGTTTGAGAAACAAAGGTACCTTCCTTAGTTTTCTTGATTTTCAAACCAAGAAAGAATTTGAGTTCACTCATCATAGACATCTCAAAATTCTCCGACATTAGCTTTCCAAACTTCTCACTAAAATGAGGGTTAGTCGAACCAAATATAATATCATCAACATAAATTTGGCACACAAATAGTTCTCCATTAACCATTTTAGTAAAAAGAGTAGAATCTATTTTTCCAATTTCAAAGCCTTTTTCAATAAGGAACTTGGTCAAGCATTTATACCACGCTCTAGGAGCTTGTTTAAGACCATAAGGAGCTTTGTGAAGTTTGTAAACATGATTAGGTTTCTTAGGATCGACAAAGCCGGGAGGTTACTTAACATAAACTTACTCCTCAATTTCACCATTTAGAAAAGCACTTTTAATGTCCATTTGGTACAAGGTGATATCATGGTGGTTAGCATAAGCAAGTAAGATGCGAATGGACTCAAGTCTAGCAACGGGGGCATATGTCTCACCATAGTCCATACCTTCGACTGAGTGTAGCCTTGGGTGACTAGACGAGCTTTGTTGCGGACAACTTGACCATCTTCATCTTGCTTGTTGTGAAACACCCATTTGGTATCGATGATGTTGTGGTTGTTGTCGGGTTACTTGACCAATGTCCACACTTGATTTCTCTCAAAGTTGTGTAGCGCTTCATGCATGGCATTTATCCAATCCGGATCTTCCAATGCTTCCTCAACCTTCATAGGTTCAATGCTAGAGATGAATGAATAATGTTCACAAAAGTTAGCCAAACGAGTTTTAGAGCGAGTGATTCTCCCGGTTTGGATATCATTGTAGATTTTCTCAATGGGATGATCTTTGGCGACTCTTGCTCGAACTCGTGGGAGCTTTTGCTTTGTTTGGGATGGAACATCTTCTTCATCTTGTCCTTCTTCTTGGCCTTCTTCATTGTTGACGTTGTCGTTCTCTTGTCGTGGTGGAGAAGGAGGTTGATGAGGTTCATCTTGGTGTACGTCCTCGTTTTCTTTGTTTTGGTGTGTCCCACTCGTGGATGCTTCCATGTCAACTCTTGGTTCACCTTGTCGTGAGGTACAAGCTTCCACTTGGACGGACGAGGTACTCTCATTCACCTCCGTTGGACGAATCTTGCCGATAGACAAGTCTTGGATTGCTTTCGAAGGGTCTTTGTCTCCTACATCAATTGGCAATTGCTCTACTTGCGAGCTGTTAGATTCATCAAACTTCACATCTACCGTCTCTTCAACCTTTCGGGTGAAATTGTTGTAGACACGGTAAGTGTGAGAGTTTGAGCCATAACCAAGTAGGAAACCTTCATGAGATTTAGGAGCAAATTTAGAATGACGATGCTTATCAAGAATGTAGCACTTTGAGCCGAATACTCGATAGTATCCAACTTGGGGTTTGTTACCGGTGAGGAGCTTGTATGCCGTCTTGCCAAGTAGCTTGTGAAGATACAAGCGATTTGTTGCATGACAAGCTGTCTCAACCGCTTCCGCCCAAAAGTGTTTTGGAGTCTTGTACTCATCAAGCATCGTTCTTGCCATCTCAATAAGAGTTCGGTTCTTCCTCTCAACAACTCCATTTTGTTGAGGCGTGTATGTAGCCGAGAACTCGTGTGCAATCCCTTCTTCGTCAAGAAAGGTATCCACATTTTCGTTCTTGAACACCGTTCTGTTGTCGCTCCGAACCTTCTTGATCTTCACTTCAAATTGATTTTGGGCCTTCCTAGCGAAGTTTTTGAAAATCTTTTGGACCTGCTATTTATCATCAAGAAAGAACACCCACGTAAATCTTGAAAAATCATCGACTATGACTAGACCAAATGAGTTACCACCGAGACTCTTGTAGGCATTGGGACCAAAGAGATCCATGTGAAGTAGCTCGAGCGGTCTTCTCGTGGTCATGATGTTCTTCACGGGGTGACTTCCTCCAACTTGTTTTCCTGCTTGACAAGCACTACAAAGTCTATCCTTGTCAAATATAACATCTTTTACTCCAAGGATATGATCACCTTTGATAAGCTTATCAAGATTTCGCATGCCCACATGACCTAGCCTTCTATGCCACAACCAGCCTTTAGAAGATTTAGCAATTAAGAAAGTTCTAGGTTGAGCCTTTTTAGTGAAATCAACAATGTAAAGATCACCTCTACATATACCGGTAAAGACCATTTTATGATTATCTCTATGAAACACTTGGCAATCTACTTCAGTAAATAGGACATTTAAACCGAAATCAGCAGGTCTAGATACTGAAAGTAAATTGTACCCAAGAGATTCAACGAGCATGACATTTTGTATGGAGCTATCATGTGAGATGGCTACCTTACTGAGGCCAACCACCTTACCCTTTGAGTTATCACCAAAAGTGACATACTTTCCAGGGCCGTCGTTTTCAGCAAGCTCACAAAACATATCCTTGTCTCCGGTCATATGATCAGTACATCCACTATCAACGACCCATTCCTTTCCTCCAGCCATGTAGCCGCGAATATTTGCCATAAGACCAAAGTGTCTCATCGCATCATCAAGATCATAGTCACTATCATCATCCTCATCATAGTATCCATGTTCAACATCGTCTTGTATTTGATCAATTCCTAGAGAGGGTAATTCATTAGATGAATGATCATCACAATGGTCATCACTACAAAAAAATACACTTCCGTGATGATACGTGTTTGTCACAGTAGGTCGCGTTTTTTGTCATGCATGTACATCCATGACAAATTTATAGCGAATCAAGATAGTCATACACGTAGCCGTAGAAGTGTTCCATGACATTACCAAAATTATCATCACGGAAGTGTCCACTTCCATGACGATAAATCTTGGCGTCATAGAAGTTCTTTTCGTCAAGGGTGGCGACACGTGGCATCCACCGTAACGAACGCCGTTAAGCTATCGGGTCGGTTTTGGATCCGATAACCCGTTAACAGCCCGACCAATGGGGATTTTCCACGTGTAAAATCATCATTGGCTGGAGGAAACTGCGTGTCGACTCATCGTTGGGACGAGATGTCATCCACTCATTGGATGAAGGCGCCTATGGTACATCGACCGTGGCACGCCCAACAGAGGCCCATTCACAGTGAAAAGGCGGCCCATTTTACTTGGTCAAAGGTGGCGTCTTGAAGCCCATGGAAAGCTTTCGTTAACGGCTGTTGCGCATATAGCCCATTTACGGACCTCTAACCCAAGGCCCGTTCGCCCTATCCGAATTAGGCCCGATGGCGTCATCTGGGCCATCCAATATGATTCGGCCGTTTTCACTTACGGCCCATGTATGGCCCATGACGTCTTCGCCCATATGAGGCCCTATGTAACTCTTGGCCTATTAACGGCCCGTGGTGAAACAGCCCGCAATGAACGATGTATCACTTTACACCCATTAACGGCCGTGGTGAAAATGGCCCGTAATGAGCGATATATCACTTTATACCCATTAAGGGCCCGTTATTGATTGGGCCGTTTCCGGTAAATGTTATCTTTTCGGCCTTCTCGAGCCCATTTATTCTTGGGCTCATTTCCAGCATTCGTTTACTTATGGCCCGTTACTGTCATTTTCTGCTTGTGGGCCAAATTCAGCCCGTGGTTACATCGGCCCGTTTGTGGTCCGTTAATACGTTGGGCCATTTTCATAGCGTCATCAAATATGGCCTATTAACGATGCCCCGTTATGGTCATACGGCCCATATAAGGCCCATTGATGATACGGCCCGTAGAAGGCCCATTGTTTCTACGGCCCGTAGAAGGCCCATTGTTTCTACGGCCCGTAGAAGGCCCATTGTTTCTACGGCCCGTAGCAGGTCTACTGTTTCTACGACCCGTAGAATTCCCACTGTTTCTACGGCCCGTAGGAGGCCCAATGTCATTACAATAAATATTAGCCCATGGTTATTGTGGCCTAGTTTTAAAAAGAACTGCACTGACTACAAGCAAACAAATAAACAAGACAACAAGGAAATAAATAAGCAAGAAACTTATGCTAGGCTATCACGGTATTACATATTACATCCACTTTGGGCATCAAAGTTACGCCACCGGTGCAAATATAGGGAACAAAGCAGCATATCATATACCTTTGGTTGTCAAAGTTGGCGACCAGTATAAATAAACGCCCATGACAAAACAAATCCGTAACTGAAACCACTTGAAGATCTCAAGAAACAATATCACAGGTACCCATAATGCGGCAAGATGCTTAGAAAGCTTATTAACTTTCTCTTGTTTGGCGCTTAAATCCTCCAGTAGCTTGTTGTTGCACCGGAAAATATGCATCTGAATTCTGCAGAGACTTCCTCGATCCTTGACTTCACAGCCATGACACATCGATCGATGTCTTTCAACTTGAAGTTGAGACTCAAGAAAACCGAACTGATTCGAGCAGCGAGTTCGAAGAGCTTGTGCCAGCAGATAGTGGCGATAACTTTCGAACACTACATCAAGACAGGACTTTTGGGTTCCCTCACCGTCGTCAAGATAGTTTTTATCAGCTTTCTTGGAGACCAACAGGGATGTCTCACTATCTTCAACCTTATCTGCATTACTTCCTTTACCATTGGATAACGGTCTTTGTTCTCCAATATTTTGTCCGCATTCTAAAAGAGAAACAAGCAGACACATCACATGTTTACCATGTTGTATATAAAACTCATTTTGGTAAATGAGTTCAGTAGTAAAGTGGAAAGGATAACAGCATGAAAAAAACATATATCTATGTACCATGGTCACGTTATGGTCTATATCATTCTAGTTTTTGTTGCCAAATCAAGATAGAGACACAGTTCAAATAATATTTGTTCAAGACAAAGCAGAATAGACAGAATATAAGGGTGGGTAACTATAGAGCAATAACAACACTTGTAATGTGCATGACATGAGAACATAACTGTTTATTCAATTGAAACTGAAATCAACATAGAGCAGGTTACAACAGCAAACCAGTTAAAGAAGCAGGTTTAAAACATACTGTTGCGCCATTGGAGTTTCAATTCCATCCTTCAAATTTTAAAATAGTTGGTATGAGTAAATACAAGAATGCAAGAGCAAAGGAGTATGAACCATAACTACTGAGACACGAGAACAAATCTTCTTCTCCTTTAAGCGTTGAGTTGGGATTCGGAGTGTTGGTCCTCGTGCTTTGGGCACTGCAGTTCCCTTACTAACTGCTCGTGTTTGGGTGCTCTGTGATGGAGACGGTGCTGTGTCAACTGGAACTGGGTTACTATCTGTCGGGGTTGGGGTTAGAAGGGGTGTAGCTGGTTCTTTGTCCAACTGGGTAGGGTTACAATCTGCGAGCGTCTGGTTTATGTGTGGTGGATCTGGTCCTTGGGCAAGTACAACCGTGGTTCTATCTGCATCAACTGGTAGCACTATCTTTTCTGAAGACCGTGTTGTTACTCCCTTAGATACTGCCATCACGCTCTCCAATTCAAATGGCTGATAAACAAGAAAAGTAATTGAAAGTATAAACATTGTATGACAGACAGGTGCAATGGATAGTGGGGAATAAAAGAGGGCATGAAATAATTCATATTTATGTTGTCTAACCAAAGAGGATAGCATGACACAATTTCACATATATGATGGCTAACTAAACATGATAGCATGACACAATTTCACATTATGATGGCTAACTAAAAAGATGGAAAGACATAGTTCAAAATATGAGACTATGTAAGCAGGATGACATGACATAACTATATAATGTGTTTATTAAATAGGTTGGCATGCCATAATTCACATACATTCATGGATAGAATGCCATAATTCTAAATATGATGACTGTAAACACTAAACAGGATGAGATGATATAACTATATGATGTCTTTATTAAATGGGTTGCCATGCCATAATTCAGATAGATGATGTGTATGTACTATGTAAACATGATGGCATGATATAATTCAAATATATGATTTATATAGTAAGCAAGTAAGCGAGATAGCAATCTATATATGATGTAAAAACTAAGCAATGCAAGACAACATGCATGACATGGGTAATATAACCTGCCAAGTTTGAGCATAGACCTCGGGAAATAGGACTGGTCATCGGTCTACGAATCCTCCTCGAGGAGCTCTCTATGTGACAAGATGTACGCTTGACGAGTAGCATTATGCTTTCTGAATACATTGTTTTCACTCGAGATACTTCCATCACCGCTTCAAATGGCTGATGCAGGAAGAGTAGTTGAATATACAAGCGTTGTCGACAAATGGAACACGTAATACAAAAAAATGATAGCATGATATAATTCACATACATGATGATTTGCTAAACAGCATGGCATTGCATAATTCACATATAGAATGCCTTTGCAACAAGATAGCATTGTATAATTCACATATATAATGTCTTGCAACAAGATGGCAATGCATAATTCACATATATCGTAATTAGACCTTTGAGCAATTGGCATTCACACAAAGCATGTCTAAACTAATCAAATGGCATAGCAATGCGAGACACCATATGCACGATATGAGCAACATAACCACCAAGTTAGAGTATACACCTCGGGGAATAGGACTGGTCATCATCTTTGAATCCTCCTCTGAGGAGCTATCCGTAACCGATGAGATATGCGCTTCGTCAAATAGCATAGTCTGCTTTCGAAGACCTTGTTTTCACTCGAATTTGCCATCACAAATGGGCTGATGCACCTGAAGAAGCGATTGAATGTACTAACATTGTTGACAAATGTAATATGTAACAGAAAAAGGATGGCACGATATAATTTACATATAAGATGGTAGCTAAGAAGGATGGCATTGCAAAATTCACGTATATGATGCCTGGCTAAACAAGGTGGCGTTGCATAATTCACATAAACGATGAATAAACTAAACAGATGGCATTCGCACAAAGGATGTCTAAACTAAGCAGATGACATATTTGATGTATAATGTAAGCAATGCAATACACCATATGCATGATATAACCAACATCAGCAAGCCAAGTTAGAGCGAAGATCTCAGGGGGTAAATAGGAGTTCTCTTCTCCTTCTGAATCCCCCTCAGAACAGATATCTTCCTCTCGATTACAATCTTAAATGCATGGAGGGGGGGGGGCTGCCTTTGCGCCTACCATGGATCGACGTCTGCATGAAATTATATTGCCACGCAAGGCTCGTCTCTTTTGCTCTACATGTTTAGTTCCATTGTTTACAATAACTGTCATGCATAGGAATAAAACATAGTGAGATTCTGTAAGTAGTGCATGCAGAAATCCAGAGTGATGGTAGCAACCTGTGGATAGACCCAAAACCAATAATAGCAGGCAGATAATGGCTTGATTAATAAATCTGAGATAATGGCTTCTTTACTATTTGTTTCCCACCCAACATGAAACTCATAGTAGACACCGGATATTAACCAGATAGTAGATAGATACTATTGATAGCGGCCGCAATATGTACCCCACAACCATTTAAAAACTCAAGTTTGACCATTAGTTTGGAGCTGACTCAGAGTCTAATCGGTGAACAGAACGATAAAGTAGCATGTAATATTAAGCGATGCATAACGTAAGTAGACACGAACGAGTGTGACCTCTCTTGCGGACCCGTGTAGTCCTCAAGGTCATCTGCTCTGTTGATGATGGTAATGCAGTTTTCATGGCTGCCAGCGGTGGGGAAGAAGATGCGAGGCGGCGAAAAGGCGATCTGGAGGCGGATCCTGTTGTGCTGGACCCATACATCGTTGGAGCAGCTTTGGGGTGGATAATGATTGCAGCGGGAGTGGGACAAACCACACAAGATTTTCTTTGACAACTATCTGTAAGAGAAGTAATTACATGAGGGCTCGTTTAAATTGGAGGATTCCAACAATGCGAGGATAGTAAATGAGCGAGAATATGATAGGAATGCACGTGAAAAGCAGAGAATTTAAAAACAGGAGTTTACGCCAATCTGGGTGTTTGATTCACAACAATTGGAAGATCACAGGATGCAAAGAAGCATGGTGAGATTAAGTCAAACCACAAGAAAATGTCCGGTTATAATGCTATTATGCTACTATCTCTTAGTCTTGTGCTTCATGAATAGGAATTTGAAAAGGAGGACAAGTGAAAATTAAAATTCCTCGTTTTTCTTTCAAGGAGACACTAAAGGAACAAAGTCGTGTGCTCAGTGGACAATATATATAACATGTAGAGTAAAAAAGAGATGCAACAAGTGTACAACCTCCTTGGCGAAGCCATGTCGATCTCAGCGTGATTGGGTTGGCCGGTGAGGATACTTCGGCTGACTTTCTTTGTCGGAGGAGGAAGAAGATCTTAGGCGTCTGGAGATGGAGCCCAGTACTGCTCACATTGTGATGGAGGGTTTAAATCGTTGGAGCAGCTCCGGTGAGTTGTCTGACGGCCGAGGCTGAAGCAGGACAAGAGAGACAACGAACAATGTTAACCTGAGTTGAATTCTAATAGCATCTCCAATACATGACGTAAAATACATAACCACAAAGTGCTAGATGTAAAATACATCAGCCGCCCATCTCTGAACTTAACTGTCGAAACTGAACCTAACTGTCGAAACTGAATTTTGCTGTCGAAACTGAATTTTGATGTTGAAACTGAACGCACTAGCAAGGTGAGGCTACACATCGGTCGACTGACTTTTTCATCTCTGGCCAGTCGATTTTGCAGCCGTTGGATACGAAACCAAGGGCATGCGGTTCATCTTCAACCTCCACCCCCGTGAGCCACCAGCCACCACCGGCCAAACAGCCCCGTCGCCCATGGTGGTGGTGCGCCCGCCCTCCCGCCAAAACACTCCCCATCGCTGGTCCGCCCGCCCTGCCATCCCTCTAGGCCCCCATGTGCCGAAGCTTTTCTCCGTGATCCCCACGCCACCGCCCCGCCAACACCCCGCCACCGCCGGCGACCACCGCCCCCATCCTGAACCCTAAGATAGATAGTGGGGTACCTCTCCGGCGAGCCCCCCTCCCTGCTGCGGTTGGTTCTTCCTTCACTCCGGCGAGCCCACCCCTTGAAAATCGACTGACCCAAAAGTCGATTCAGTCGACTGAAGTGTAGCCAAATCGGAGCAACATCGCAAGCAAGAGCAAGAGCGAGAGCAGCAATGAAAGCAAGAGCAATAGCAAGAGCGGACTGTGCGGGGGACCGAGAGCAAGAGTAGAGCAGCAGCGCGAAGCGAGAGCTAAAGCAGCAAAGAGCTCCTCGATGTGGACGTTGCCGCCCGAGGAGAAAGCGTCGTGGAGGAAGTGGCGGCGGCGCGCCGTGGATGGAGTCGCGTCGTGTCATTTCGAGGGCAGGCGCCCGGCACCGTGAGATCGAATCAAGAAGAAAATCTGGCGATTATTGTACAACATCTTTGGTGGCGTCGATTAGGCGCGGCTTCATCCAAGGAAAGCGGTGATGATGATGCTCTTCCGGTGGTGCGGTGAAAAGGCGGTGTGGGAATGGAGGTGGCGCGAAAACGAGGGGAACGTCGGGGCAGCTCCTTGGAGGTGGAGGGCAGGGGTGGCTGAACCGGCGGGACGATGAGATCGACGACGGATCCTCATCCGATGCAGTGGATGAGGGCGTCGAGGTGTTCTTGTGGACGGCGTCGTCGGGGAAGAGGCTCCGGCTGGGTGGCGGACGGAGGCAGTGTGGGGATTCGTCGCGGGTTTTCGCGGCCTCGGTGTCTGAATGGGTGGGCGGATGGGATGGCGGTGGGGAACCATGTCTTAGAGACGCTTGTCCGAAATGTGGGGTAAGTTACGAAAGTACCCCCACCGATTTGAGGCGGTTCTTTCGGTTCGAGGGTACCACGGGCATTTCGGCGTGTCGGGATTTCACGAGGAGGTGGGAGTTTTTGCAGCGTTGTAATTTCGGAATAGCAAAGCGCGGGTTGAGATGGAGGGAGTTGTCGAACAACGAGACAAAGATATATCTTAAATATTTCGGGCTAACAAGGAGCGGGTTGAAATTTCCGTACAAGCCTAACGTGTATTGTACCAAATCAATGCGCAATACAAATGTCATTCAAAAATTTGAATTCATGTTATGTTAAATTAAAATATTTCGCTTCTTGTATAATGCATGCAACCTACTACTCAAATGAGCGTTTTAGTGCATTCCAAGCGTATATACTACCGCTTCAATATGAACTAAATTTGAATAAGATCTCTGATAATGATTGTTGTGAAGTCAAAGCATTTGAATTTGTTTCTATGTTTTAATAAGATCTACAATCATCATTATTGTCAAGTTAAACCATCGTTTGTGTATTATCTTCACAGCACACCACATGATTAGTCTCGAGTTACATATGAACTATGTGTACTATATGAACTCGAACTAGATTTTGAATCCACTTTATTTTGATTTCAAATCACATTACATTTCTAGCTCTAGCTAGATCTTCATAATCTAAACCATGTCTCCATATGTATAATGTGTTTATCACATTATGTATGGTGCCCGCCCTCGCCTACAAGTATTTAGATGTGAGTTGCAAACACCACACATTACCACAAATCCAAATAAAATGTGAGAATGTTCGATATATAGTATTGTTTAGATTGCTCGATATTTAGTTGTAAGCTGCAAACGCCGCACATTATCACAAATTCAAATAAAATGTGAGATTGTTTGATGTATAGTATGGTTTAGATTGTTCGGCATTTAGGCATGAGTTGCAAAGCGCCATCCATTATCACATTATGGTATAACATGTGCACAAGACGTGTATCACCGCTATATTCATGCATGCAATGTTTAAAACACTATGATCTACTATTCAAATATCTGAATCCACTTTCATATCATATTATGTTGTTTGTTAGTCTCTTATACCCACACACTCCTCTACCCTTTGTAGCTACCCCTAACTTGCTCTCGTGCATGCACACGCCCTCCTCGCCCTCCCCTCCCTCGGCATTCTATCCACGGGCACATTCATTTTTTTTCTTTAGGTCGTTCTCCCAGTCTCCACAACTCCTTTCTGACACACACCGATCAATAAACCTCTCCAGCGATGCCTGCCTACAGCATACACACACAGCTTCAATCTCCTCCTTTATGTGTCCTTGCCTCGTGTCTCTCATATGGTCAGACACACATGTAAACTTTCGCCCCTCTTTTCATCGATCTCACAACCGCACACTCCTCCCCCTATCTAGCTAGTAGTTGGGCCTCTCGCACCACCTCCTAGCTCCATTCTCTCTGTCTATCCGTCTCATTTGGGCCTTATTTGCCTCTAACAAATGGGCGTACACCGACCGATCTCTCGCTATACATATAGCCAGCTAGGTCCTTATAACTCGTTTTACCCACACATCGATCGATCTACCTCATTAGTTGTGTCTCTCCTTCCTCCGACAAACAACAATTGATCTACCAATCTAGTTAGGTTTGCTTACCAAACACATGGTTCCCCTTCATCACCCGTGGATGCGTCCCAAGCAGATCTATCACGCCTGCAGGCACACGTAAACACATCCCCACTCTTATTGATAACATTGCAGTTCCACCCTCAGTTTGTCTAGTAGGCCTCTCCCAACATCTCCGAGAAGCAACTCCATCACCCATCTAGCACTCTACCCCTCTCCCTCCCTCTCCCTCCCTCTCTCTCTCCTCTCTCTCTCTCTCTGTCCCATCATATTTCCCGTCCTTCAGTTATGTATGGATGTCGACCGATCTCCCTCAAGACATAGCTGGGTCTCTCCTTCTCAACACATATATGAGTCATTCTACCTCTATAGTTAGGCCTCTGCCTACCCCTCCCCACCCTCCCCCCCAACACACACACACCGATACATCAAGCGCTCTAGTCATGTCTCCCACCACACACAAACTTGACATGTGCCCTCTAACGTTCAGTGAGCCAGTCGCCCTATATCTTTGACTTGCACACACACACACACACACACACACACTATTTCGATGGCTCTCTTCATCGATCTCGCACCCACCCACTTGATCCTCTCTTCGACTATATCGATAGCTATGACCCCTCCCTCTCTTCTCGTGGATTGCCCGACCCTCTATGTATGATATGGATAGGCCTCCATTTCACACACATTGCATGCAAATTTTTGTTTGAGATGTCATCGACACATATTCCCACAAATAATTCACGAAATCAACCCCCACCCCACACCCACCCCCACCACAAAACAAAAAACACTCATGAGCGCAGTTTGTATCTCTCACACACACCCACGTAGGTGGGGGACGTGCACGAAGAGAAGAGGTGCATGCACGACGCACGTACTCCCGTCTCTTTCCCAACCACACCTGCTGGTACAGTGGAGCTCATTTCTGTATGAAAAAGGCAGCCCATGTGGTAATTTGGCACGTGTACTGGTTGTCCACTTGGTGGAGGGAGGATCGTCTACCACGGGTGAACAAACAAATTGCGACTTGACGCGTTATGTTAAATTAAAAAAAGAGGCAAACCATGTGGGGACTACCTTAGAGGTGAGGCTCTATACACTGGAGTACTTTTGATGTGTCCCGTCAACTCGTAGAACAAGGAGAAGCTTGCTTAGTACGCCATCTCCCCCGCCCATGGGCGCGGTGGCTCGCAGGATGAGGTGAAGCTTGCTCCTCCCTCGCCCATCTGTGTGATGGCTCATGAGGACAAGGAGAAAAATTTACTACTCCCTGTTTACTCCTCGTCCCTACTACCTTGGTTATAGAGATTATATCATATTGTTTGGAATATATATGTCCTTTAGTAGATTTCAATATGAACTACTAGTACATACTCCAAACAACGATGTATATAGGCGTATTTTAGAGTGTACATTCACTCATTTTGCTCCGTATGTAGTAGCACTCTCCCTCGCCTCAACCCTCGCCCACGTGGTGGGACGTGCAGCAATTCATTCGGTCTCATATAGCCGAGCGATATATCTTGCACTACCATTATTGCTCGACTTCCGAAGAGGCGAAGAGCCAATCGCAAGGTTAATATTTTGGAGATGCCAAGCGCAAGGTTATAGGAGAACGAGTAGTAGGTGCCACGTCATTTATAAATATTTTTTTTCTTGATGCACGTCACGCAATATGATAGGTTCATGTGGAGAAAAGGAAACCGCTCCACTATATACATAGTCGACGGGCCAGCCTACACGGTTTCTTCTTTGGGGTTGCTCTCTTCACACTCTCCCGCACAAAGCGATCGCGTGGCGGATCTCTAACATCCCGGCGAATCACGTCCGCTTGGGGAAGGGTGGATGCTTAGTGTAGATGCGGTGGCCGTCGGCCGACCAAGAATACCCACCGGGCACGTCCGATCAGGGTCCCCGCCGTTCTCTCTCACAAAGCTGGTGAGGTTGCCTTCGTCCCTTGCTCACTTTGCCGCGGCGTGGGCGATTGCCGCCTCCCCGCCGCCTCCTCAAGCTTGAGCTACGTCCCTTAGGTAAAACTCCCTTCTGACCGGCTTGCACCACTTTGCTCCAGCTGCCCACATCACTCCCTCGTGGATATTTCTCTACTTCTTTGCCCTTTATACACGATACCTCTCTTGGCTTCTACGTCTTTGTATTTGTGATGAGTTTATGTCTCATCAACTAGTCCTAGTAATCTTATTCTAATCACGCTTCTTCAATTTCTTTGCCAGTGGATGCTCATCTCGATTTTGGTGAAACTGCACAAAATGATCCGATGGTCAAAAGGTTGCAAACTTCATTTATTAGGAAGTCGAACGTTGCCCGACAAATTGAAGCACTGGTCGGGGTTCACGGTTCAAGGGCTAGGGACTGCATGGATCGTTTTTTCTTTAGTTGCCTCTGTTCCAAAATAAGTGTCAACTTTAGTAGTAGTACAACTTTGTACTAAAGTTTGCACAAAGTTGAGACACTTATTTTGGAGCGGAGGAGTACATATTGCTATGATCTCATCAATCATTGAGATGCAATAGCATGCATGTTAGTCTCCTTTGTATTTGATGAAATGTTGCAACGGGCAACCTTGGGACGCAAGATACATGTAACGAGCTGGAAGCTTCATAGCATTGTACAAATTTATCTCGCTGATAAATTACAGTACGTACTAGTACTATACTAGTACTTCCTCCGTTCCTAAATATAAGACTTTGTAGAGATTTCACCATTAACCACATGCGGATGTATATAGATGCATTTTAAGTGTAGATTCATTCATTTTGTTCCATATGTAGTTCACCTAGTGGAATCTCTACAAAGACTTATCTACTAGTAATAGCTAGCCCCCACTACTAGGAATTCTCTATCCTCTCCTTGAACCACATCATCAAAATTGATGTAGTCGTTAGATGAAGTAAATCAGTCATAATAGCCGTCTGATCTAGGCGTTGAGAGGCTCAGACTAAGCCACATGCAAGCATGCAGAAATATCGTGGCACATGCATGTGAGTGGGTTTTAAATCACATCAACATGTCCGCATGCAAGCATGCACCGTAGCATGCATGTAAGTGAGATTTTAAGTCCCATTAACATGTCAAAAGAAAAATATAATCCCATTATGCAAGAGGAGTTGGCTGATCTTTTTTCCTTACGTGGGATGATCTAAATGATGATGGGAGTTTATTTAGTTTGGCTACCACATTTGTCATGCGGTTATAGATTTTTTTAGTTCTATGAAATCGATAATTTTCTTGTGAGAGAGATATACCGTTGTTCATGACAACGCATGGGGACTCATCTAGTAATATTTAGGAACAGAGGGAGTACTATGTAAAGAGTTAGGTGTCGCACGGTGATAGTGTGAGGTGGGCCATGTAATCACTGAGCTTGCGTGTTTTCACTGCTCTTGCACTCCTCTGCTGTTAAACACACACACGCACACGCACGCACCTTGGTCCCGTTGCACCTTCTAACGTGACTTATTACACCTAGACGGAGGGAGTAGTAAATATACGAGATACGGTGGCACACTGACTTAAGTCGAATACAAGTGCCCAAAATTTTTGTGCATGCTATAATAAGGATTCACTTAAAATAGTACATTGAGCGAGCAGAGGGATCAATTGGACAAGTGTTCGGCAAGAGCGAGATGTGTGAGGTAGTAATATACACCGCTCGCGCTTTCAATTTTTCTTATTAATTTGTTTGTTTCACCCTCTGACTGGTGGGACCCAACTTACTACGTGGAGAGAGGTAAGGTGACTAAGGCTGCATTATTTCTACACCACTGTGGATAGTCTTACCACCAAAGCCACATGACACGATTATGATTGAAATCCTAAGGACACCCCCACACAAAAAACATGGCATGCTGTCACACGAATGCAGGAATGTATAAAAGGTTATTTTCCTCTCGTTGAACATAACGGGAGGGTTGTGTAGCTGGTTAACCTGTTCGCTCATCAAACTTGAGGTCTCGGGTTCGATAACTACACTTGAGCATAATTTTTGCCAGGAGGATTCTTTGACTGGTCAAAATGTTTTTAGGGTTTGCACGCTTCACACTCTCTCTCCAGTATATATATATACACGCTGGAGCCTCAGCGCTTGTAGTTGCTCTCTTCACACTCTCTCGCCCTCTCTCGCTGGAGCCTCAGCGCTTGTAGTTGCTCTCTTCACACTCTCTCGCCCTCTTCAGATCTAAACAAGACTATGTTGGCCTCTCTCTCCCCTCCCTGCTGCTCAAAGAGCCGGCAGGATCCGTCCGCCTGGAAGGGAAGGAGGCTTTATTTGTCGCCGTCGGCGAGGAGGGAATCCACTACCGGCCATTGTTCACTTTCCACCCAATGGCGGCAGAGGGCCTCCGACCCCTTCTTCTTTTGCGATCGTCCGTCGCCCACGAACCACGCCCCAAGAACCTTAAGGTATATTTTACTTACTCCACATGCATTGCTCTAGCTGCATGTATACCATGAATCTAGGGCGTGGTTCAAAGAGGAAAGGAGTGGGGGAAAGTAGTGGGAAAAAGTTGTATATAGCATGAATCTAGGGCGTGGTTCAAAGAGGAAAGGAATATGGGAAAGTAGTGGGGAAAGTTGTATCGCATAAATCTGGGACGTGGTTCAAAGAGGAAAGGAAGGGGCGAAAGTACTAGTTCAAAAGGAAAGGAAGGGACAAAGGCTGTAGAGTTTGAGCAGGACTAGATTTCTTTGCGCTCACATAGGGAAAGGTGTCTAAAGATAACAAAACTGGGACCAACACAAATATGCTCCTTGGTTGTTTGTTCTTTGTTGCAACAGACCGTGCATGACCACAGTACATTGGTAGATGCACATGGTGCTGGTGCGTCCACTGTCCCGTGCAACTCATTAGTTGTTGTTAATCTAAGGCCATGTTTGGTTAAAAACTCCCTAGTCCCTACCTGCTTGGTTCCAGGGACTAAAAATGGACTAGAGGTTATTAAATGACATGATAAAAGACCATGTTAGCCCTAGTAATGAACTAATAGAAACAAGGTGCGATGCGTGGCAGGGACAGCTGTTGGATAAGTCCCAAAAAGACTCCCTCGGGGTCTTCTTTCTTTAGTCCCAAATGCCCACTTTTAGTCCCGAAAAGTCCCTCCTGTTTGGTTTAGATGTGACTGACACAGAGTTTTTTTAGTCCCTACACCAAAATGTCCCTGTAAACAAACACCCTCTAATAATGCCGCTGGAAAATTGATGCGATGCCACTGTTAAAAGAAAATTACATGTTTAACGAATTTTATTGTTAACATAATCTCTATGTTAATATTAATCAATGCCACCGTTTGAGAAATGCTACTGTCTTGCTTTCTTTCCCATTTAGATAAGGTAGATGCTTCTTTTTGTTGGCTTCATGTCATGCACCGTTATTGACCACTAATTGTTTCCTTTGCACCTCTGTGTAAACAGGGTTATCTACTTCACCTCGTTGCCATTGTGACCTTTTATTGCACTGCACAAAACACTTTTGTTTTAAGAGTGTTTTGTGCCGTTCAACCAAAATGTCACACCGACAACGTTGCTTGATTGCTTGATCTTAGTGGAACTGCACAAGAGGAGATCTTACTTCCTATCCGTTAAGGCGAATTTGGTTCAGATCTTCTTCTTGTGAGTTGTTTGAATTCCGCATCATGAGAGGTCAAGATTAGCCTTCTTTCACATGATTCTGCGGTGTGCTTTCATATGTTGTGCTACTTGTACGATAATGTTGCTTGATTTTAGTGAATCGCACAAATGAAGACAAGACTTCCAATCTGTATGTGCACCGTAATATCCCATTGAGGTAAGATAAGGATATTTCTGGCTGTTGGCTGCATTTTGCCACTTTCATCGGAAAATTAAGTTTAGTACTATACTTTTGCTCCCTAATTGACATGCCAAATCATACATTGAAGGCGAAGCTTGTGCATTATTGAACCAAGTGATGAAGGGGAAGAACAAGCGGAAGAAAAACAAAATCAACTCCGGTCTGTAATGAAGCACTCGAATTGCGATGACACAAGTAATGATATAGTTTTGCATCTTAATTTATTGCTATATGCGGAGCGAGCAATTGTTTTGCCATTGATTTGATGCCATACGTAATTATCTCTACTTGTGCAAACAGGGATCTTCTTTGAAGATACCATATATTTTAGTGGAACTGCACAAGAAGATGTTAGAAACATTAAACTAATCAAGGAGTATATAGTAAGCATGGCCACCCCCGTAGATAGCAACAGATGGTTTCGGAGAAGTGCTTCATCTGTATGCTCTACACAATCAGCCTCCTGACAAATGTTGGTACTCACCCACTGATTTCATCCATATGATTGAGCTTTGTCATCTCTATTGGTGTTGTGCTACTATTTAGATATTGTCATGAAAAAGTGGTATTGTCCTTGAGAAGTGCTTCATACATGCTGTTTTAAATATTTCCTTTCCTTTTCTTCGAAAGCAAACATGGATCATCTTCCCTCAAGAAGAATATGGAGTACATGAAGTGACTAGTTCCGATTATGCGGGATGAAGAAGCCCTGTCTATCTTCTCATCGGAAGGAAGCGAGTTGAAGGATGGTTACATTACTCCCCACAAGACCAAACTAACTTCAGCTCGTAAGGGTGACAAATCTCCATTTTTTTCCTGTGATGCGCGAGTATAATGTTGTTCTAGGATTCTTTCTGGTGAGTTCCATTTTTCTAAAAGTGTGCTCTACATGGACCATGTATGTGCCTGTTGAAACTGTCAATTCATAGTACAGTTTGCTTTATACTAATCACTTTTTTGTATTTGTGCAAACAGGGGTGCTCGGCTTGATTTCAACGGGAACTGCACAAAATGTTCATGAATACATTGAATCATTCATTTCCTCCACAAGAAAGGAGGTGCCCATAAGTTCAAGGTGTTGCAACATATAAGGGCGAAATCATACAAGCTACGCACGAATTTGGTTGATTTTGGTGGAACTGCACAAAAAGAACAGTTGGTTTATTTAGCACGAGGTGCCATGTCAATGTCCGAACTGATGGCAAACCCTGCCCATTCCACAATCGTAGGCATTTGATATTTTGGAATGGGACAACCTTTTGCTCATTGATTTTAGCAAGATATGCGTTTGATATTTTCGAATGGGACGCCCTTTGTCGGCAGCCGGGCGATCAATTTTTCTTTATTCTTTAGTTGTGAAGTAAATATTGCCTCGACATGTGAGTCGTGAGATGCATAATCATCGATTGTTTTGAATGTTCTCTATGAATTGCCAGGCCTGTGTGTTTGATTGCAATGTACTGAAACGCTAAAAAGCTGCTCAAACTCTTTGTACTCATACATTTCCTTTTACTTTGCACATTGTGAAAGTGCATACATTTTTGTATACGATTGGTCAAAGTAGAGATACTTTGACTGCAGACAAAACTTGTATGCAGACTAGAAAGGACCGGAGGGAGTACATGTGAAACTGCTGCAAACATGGTGATCACCCTGGGAATAATGCTAGTACGTATTGTTTTGCATGTTCATCCAATGCCAGTGATACAGGAATTCGAACTAATCGAAATAAATTCATTCATACACGGTCGGATTTCATATAAACATGCCGGATTTCATTATATTTCATACATTCTTCAACTAAAAAGGGGTGTTTGTGGCCGCATGCATCTCCCAGATGCAGAGGCCGGGGGTCATCCTCCTTATCAAAAAAAAAACTAAAAAGGTGCGCTGGAGGTATAACTAATTAACGAAGCTATCCACTGTGTCGGCCGAGCGAGCAGAAAGCTTGGTGACTTAACTGCAGTGCAGTGCGTGGCGACATGTGGCCTGTTGGGCCCACGTGTCGATCGATAGCTGCACCAGCCGATTAAGTATAAGCAGCGTTCTTCTCGGCGCAGCTCTCCGACTCCACGTTGCCGCCAAGAAGCTAACCGGCCGTCAATGGTCAACCCGCCTAGCTTGGCTTCAACAGGAGGTAGCGATGGTGGCCTTACTTGGACCCGGCGGCGGCGACCTACCGTGTTCTACTCTTCCTCGTTTTACGTAGTGCGGCCTCGTTGGCAGCGGGCGGGGCCTCGGCGGAGCCGGCGATGTCCTCTGTCTCGTTGCCGGCGGGCGGCGCCTCAGCGGAGCGGTGGAAATCCTCCCCCACGTTGCCGGCAGGGTGGGGCCTCGGCTGAGCCGGCGATGTCCTCTGCCTCATTGTTGGCGGGGCGGGGCCTCGGCGGAGCCGGCGGTGTCCTCTGCCTCGTTGTTGGCGCCACGGGGCCTTGGCGGAACAGGGCGTCATCGACGCCAGCGGAGCGGGGACTCGTCGGAGCCGGCATTGTCCTCTGCCTCGTCCTCGGTCTCGCCAAACAGCGCCTCGCCCGCTTCATCGCCATCTTTGCTAGCCTCTTTGTAGGCGGCCGCAGCCTCCGCCACCCGCATGCGGTACCGCCCGGCCTTCGAAGCGGCCCTTGCGGGCGGAGCGGTACAAGTCGAGCAGCGCCTCTGCTCCGCCCGCTCGCGGCGATCTGCTCCTCGCTGCAGTGCTCCTGGAGGAGATGGTGGTTGTAGGCGGCGTCGGCCTGCGCCTCCCGGAACTGCTCCTCACGCATCGGCCTCACCCTGTCCATATATTGGGCACGGGCCTCGCCGATGGTCATGGTGCAATGCACCGACGAGGATGACACGGAGGAGGGGGTTGTCGCCGGATCGTCGACTACCATGTTCTCCATTAGGACGTCGTCGTCCTCCGGCTGCCTGCCGGCCAGACGGTCGGCAGCAATGGCTGCCATCTCCTTGTGGCCCGTCGTCCGCCCGTCCCAAAGAGCGCTGGAGCGCGAGGAAGCCATGGTGGGCAGTAGTGGTGTGGACAGGAGAAAGGGAATGGACGCGGATGACTGCGGCTATGGCCGGCGCAACAGTTTATATAACAATGGTAGGCGGGGCGGAGGGACGGACGTGTGGCGCCGGAGTAGCCGCCTCGGCAACCGCGTATCATTAATGTGTGCGGCAGATGGACGGACGAACGGCATTTTTGTCATTTGAAGGTGGAGCAATCGCCTGCACCGAAGCGGGAAGGCCACGATCAAGCTTCGGGAGGAAGCGGCATGCGAGGAGATGACTTTACTTGGATAGGATGACAATGGGGACCCACCAGGTCCATAGCCTCACGTACGCAAGTGCCTCCTTATTATATAACTATAATTTATTTTGCTTCCTCCTGGTTTCCTGACATCACGGTCCCACACCATTGTCAACCTATGTAAGTCAATAAACGAGAGAACTGCACAAGAAGCGGCCGACAGCTGGGACCAAGCAGCTCGGCGATATTTGTGTTTTGAGGTGTGAGCACCGCTGCAGAGTTTTTGATGTTTACCCCGGATATTAATTTTTCTCCTCTGAACAACAACGAAAACATCGCTACAGGTATTAGCGGGTAATTTGTGGCCCATCTAGCCCGGGCGGATATCCAGCCCATATATTAATTTTTTCAAGTGAAAATGGCTAGCCCAAACTATACTTTTTTAGGAATACCCGAGGCAAGGTCAAGTTGTTATTCTCCACCCATTTGGGTTGCAAATCTTTCCTAGGAGGGATGCATTAGGCTTGACAAGAAAATGGGCTTTAAGAAATAATAAATGGGATGTAATTATAAAAAGCTGGGTAGTAACTATAAAAAATGCACCAAACAGTGATTACTTTATAAAATATTATTTTTGGAATATTGAAAATTTTAATTTCATTAATTGTTGCGAGCGCAATGTTTTGTTGGATTTTTACGTAATATAAATTTATATTGAAATTGTATTTAATCTGACTAGAATTTCGGGATAAAAATATTCGGATCCCATCAAAATGTGGGAAATTTTGTTGAATTCTGTTTTGAACTGTTGGTTGAAATGGGTTGTACTTTTAACAAACTGTAAATGGGTTGTAGTAAATTCCATTAGAATTCAAAAATGGACTACACATTCTTACAAATCTCAAATGGGCTATAAGTTCTCTGCCACACACTTCTGGCCTTACTAAGTTGACGCGTCCCCTAAAAAAACAGAGTTGACGCGTATGCAAGGCTTTGTCAACTTATAGTCAACACATGGTTCTAGCAGAAATGGTCGTTGGATGTCCATCCAACGGATGTCGTGCTTCTTCTTCAATCTCGGATATTCTAGCTTCACCCGCCCAAAAAATGATTCCTCCCCCTGACATCTGGGGCGCACCGTTTCGGAAGTCGACACGTGGGCCTACTAAGTTGACGTACCAAGGGCTTTGTCAACTTAGTCAATATAAACGATTCTAGCTGCAGTGACCGTACGATGTCCATCCAACGGCCGTCATGCTTCTTCAACCTCTGGTCTTCTTGCTCTAGCCGCCCAAAGCAGCGCCGGTCGTGCCGCCTAATCCTGCCTCCCGTGGTCGGCTGTGCTGCCGCGGAGGCCTCACCACCCCCTACTACTCCCACCGCAGGCCAGGCCATCCCTCCACTCACCCACACCCCTGTTATTCTGCGGCGGCAGCGTGGCCGAACCAGTGAACCCTCGTACTCCTCTCGCGTGTGCATCCACCATCGCGTCTTCTCGGCTCGCGTCGTCCCTTCCTAGGCCTCGCCGTCGTCCACCGCCGTGGTGCTCTCGGCGGCGTGGTCAACGTGGTCAAGGAACGACTTCCATCGGACGTGGGTATGTCGTGGAGAGGTCGACAATTTGGGTCCACGGCAGCCACAAGGAAGTGCCTCCTCATTACGCGCAAAATAATTATTCCTCCACCTGACAGCGGGGACCCACCGGACGGGCCACCGTATTTCGCGAAAAAATGATTCACCCCCTGACTGCTGGGACCCACGAGCTACATCTTCGCATGCAATGAAGTGCCTCCGGGGAAAAAATTATTCGCCCCCTGACTGCTGGGACCCACCAGCTACATCTTCGCACGCAAGGAAGTGCGTCCGAAAAAAAACGATTCGCCCCCCGACTGCTGGGACCCACCAGCTACACCTTCGCACGCAAGGAAGTGCATCCGGGCAAAAAAAACGATTCGCCCCTGACTGCTAGGACCCAGCAGCTACACCTTCGCACGCAAGGAAGTGCGTCCGGGCAAAAAAAAACGATTCGCCCCCCTGACTGCTGGGACCTAGCAGCTACACCTTCGCACGCAAGGAAGTGCGTCCGGGCAAAAAAAATGATTCGCCCCCCTGACTGCTGGGACCCACCAGCTACATCTTCGCAGGCAAGGAAGTGCACGGCGATCGGGACCCACCTGGTCGAAGCGTCGTGGCGTTGTCATCCTGGTCGCGAACGTGCGTACATACCTTGGTCGATGTAGAGCGCGCGCGCGTGTCGTAGTAGAGGCGCCGCACGTGTCGTAGTAGAGGCGCCGCAGTAGTAGAGGCGCGCATGTAGCATGTACACGTCGTCATGACGCCGGTGCAAGAAAGAAAATACGGCCACGTATGTGTACATACGGGCAGGGTCTCGAACGCCTAGTCGCGCATACGTACGGCGATGGCTCGTGTTCATGGGGAGGCAACGAAATGCTCGTGTTCATGGGTAGGCAACGGAATGCGTCGTGTTCATGGGGAGGCAACAGAATGCATCGTGTTCATGGGGAGGCAACGGAATGCGTCGTGTTCATCGGGAGGCAACGGAACGCGTGGGAGCCAACCGGCTTGGACGGAACAGGCGATGGAAACGAGGTCTGGCGTACCGCAGAACGGAGGAAACGACCTTGTGTTCGACCGACCACGTTCAGAATGGAGTCCTGTTGATCGGGAGGGGTGTGGCGTACCGCAAAACGGAGGAAACGAACCTCCTACGGTCGAAACGGGGGTCCTGTTGATCGGGAGTGGTGTGGCGTACCACAAAACGGACGAAACGGACCTCATAGGGTCGACAAGGGGGTCCTGTTGATCGGGAGGGTGTGGCGTCAAGCAAAAGCGAGCAAGCGGACCTCCTACGGTCGAAACAGGGTCCTGTTCATCGGGAGGGGTGTGGCGTACCGCAAAACGGGACTCCACGAGATACTGTTCATCTCCACCGTCGACCTCCTCCAGCCTCCACGGGCTACCGTCGACCTCCTCGAGCCTCCACAGGCTCCTGTTCATCCAGCCTCCACCGCGCGCTACTCCACAGGCTACTGTTCAACCACCCCTCCATGGTCATCCCTCCATCGTCTACTGTTCATCCAGCCCTCCACACCTCGGGGTCCTGTTCAACTACCCCTCCACGGCCACCCCTCCACCATCTACTGTTCATCCAGCCCTCCACACCACGGGGCCATGTTCATCCAGAGGCAACGCCACCGCTCCTTTATTCATCCAACCCCCCGCAACACTCACCGCTCATCCAATCGATCGGCTTGATTAGGCTGCAGATGGCGAAGAATCGCTCCATCGGGTTCGATTAACAGCCATCGATCGATCGCTTCGAGTTCGATACGCGTAACTTGCAGTCTGTCGCTTTCGGGTTCAGATTAGAGCCCAACGCCTCGCTTCGGAGTTGATTAGAGCCAACGCCTCGCACACCAGCAGCGTACATGTCTGAAGAAATGCACATCGCTCGGCCCCGACCTCCCATCGTAACCGGCAACTCCCGAAATTTTCCTACCCTCGCTTCTACCATGGTTTTTTCCGTCATGGACGGCCCAAAGAATGTCATGCAGCTGCGTCTCCGGCCCGCCAGACGAAAAGCCCATTTTACATCATGATTTTTGTCATAGAAGTAGGAGCCCACCACATCTATGATGATACCGGGTTCTGTCACAATTATCGTCATAGAAGTGTCATATGTATGACAGAAAAAAAATCCGTTCGGCCCAAAATGTCACGGATGTGTCTTTTTTTGTAGTGCATCTTTATGAATTATAATAGCTTCGGAGATGATATTGCTAATGATTCCAACATCTCCTTTGGCACGCATGAGATTGGTAAGCTCAAATAGACAATCACCAAACATAGGATCACTCGAATTCATCTTACTCAAGGCAATAGACTTATGGACAATTTCGTCTAAGTTTTGCAAGGAATAGTTTGGAAATCTTTCCTCAAGAAATCTCCATATAGTGTAGGCACAATCAAGAGTAGGCAAACATCCAATCAAGTTTCTAGGCAAGCCTCTAGTGATAAGATTGATAGTTCTAAGATTGTGAATCATGTCAAGATCCTCATCAGGTGCAAAGGGTCAATATGAGATGCACAAGGGCTAGTAATGTACTTGTTCAAATGATATTCATTGAAAATCTTAAGCATCTCATTTTTCCACTCATGAAAGAACTCTCCATCAAGAATAGGCACTCTACGTCTAAGACTCCCCAACGTAGACTCATCCATCCTCCTCCAATGGTGATTAAACCAAAGCAATGGAGACCAAAGCTCTGATACCAATTGAAAGGATCGAGAAGAGGTGTCTAGAGGGGGGGTGAATAGACTCTTAACAATAAAAGTTGCAGTTTTTAAATTCTTTAAGTTGAAGTGGAGTTTTAGCACAAGTTCACACATTCACAATACATGTGAAGCAAGCATGATAAGAGTATATGAGCAGCGGAAAGTAAAGCATGCAAGTTGCAAGAATGTAAAGGGATGGGATTGGAGTGTGCAAACGCAATTTGGAGACACAGGTATTTTTTATCCGTGGTTCCGATAGGTGGTGCTATCGTACATCCACGTTGATGGAGACTTCAACCCACGAAGGGTAACGGTTGCGAGGGTCCACGGAGGGCTCCACCCATGAAGGGTCCATGAAGAAGCAACCTTGTCTATCCCACCATGGTCGTCGCCCACGAAGGACTTGCCTCACTCGGGTAGATCTTCACATAGTAAGCAATCTCCTTGCCCTTACAAACTCCTTGGTTCAACTCCACAATCTTGACGGAGGATCCCAAGTGACACCTAACCAATCTAGGAGACACCACTCTCCAAGAGGTAATAGATGGTGTGTTGATGACAAACTCCTTGCTCTTGTGCTTCAAATGATAGTCTCCCCAACACTCAACTCTCTCTCATAGGATAGGATTTGGTGGAAAGATGATTTGAGTGGAAAGCAACTTGGGGAAGGCTAGAGATCAAGATTTATGTGGTTGGAATGGAATATATTGGCCTCAACACAAGTGTAGGCGGTTCTCTCTTAGAAAATGTATGTTGGAAGTGTAGGCATATTCTGATGGCTCTCTCCACAAATGAAGAGTGGGTGGAGGGGTATATATAGCCTCCACACAAAATCTAACCGTTACACACAATTTACCAAACTCGGTGGGACCGATTCAGAGAACTCGGTCGGACCGATTTGGTTCATAATGTGACCGTTAGGGTTTTTGGTGCGACCGACATGTCAACTCGGTGGGACCGATGTCATTAGGGTTAGGGCATAATGTAATCTCGGTGAGACCGATTACACAAACTCGGTGGGACCGATTTTGGTAATAGACAAACAAAGAGTTGGTCAGGCAAACTCGGTGGGACCGATTCGCTCATCTCGGTTGGACCGAAACGTTACGAAAGGGAAACAGAGAGTTTGCATTGCAATCTCGGTGGGACCGATCGCTCATCTCGGTTTGACCAAAATGTTACGAAGGGAAACAGAGAGATTACAATCCCATCTCGGTGAGACCGAGATCCCTATCGATGAGACCAAAAAGACTAGGGTTTGTGGCAGTGGCTATGTCAAGTGAACTCGGTGGCGCCGGATAAATCAAATCGGTGGGGCCGAGTTTGACTTTTGGTTTGGGACATATGTGGATGTGAGAAAGTGGTTGAGGGCTTTGGAGCATATCACTAAGAACTTTGAGCAAGCAAGACATTAAGCAACACCTCACCCCCTCTTAATAGTATTGGCTTTCCTATGGACTCAATGTGATCTTGGATCACTAAAATAGAAAATGCAGAGTCTTGAGCTTTGAGCTTGTGCCAATCCTTTGTCCTTATCATCTTGAAGGGGTTCCACATCTTCTTGTCCATGCCACTCCATTGTTGAACTTATCTGAAATATACTAGGTGAAAACATTAGTCCAACAAGAGATATGTTGACATTAATTACCAAAATCACCCAGGGAGCACTTGTGCTTTCTCCTACCCCCCCTGGGCGTGCCCTCCGTCCTTGTGGCCGCCTCGTGGCTCCTCTACTTCATCTCCAAGTCTCCTGGTTGTCTTCTAGTCGAAGAAAAATCATCGCAAATGATTTATTCCGTTTTGACTCCGTTTGGTATTCCTTTTGGACTCCGTTTGGTATTCCTTTTCTGCGAAACTAAAAAACAGGGGAAAACAGGAACTGGCACCTATGGACTTAATAGTATTGGTTAATAGGTTAGTCCCAAAAATAATATAAAATAGCATATTTATGCATATAAAACATCCAAAATAGGTAATATAATAGCATGGAACAATAAAAAATTATAGATACGTTGGAGACGTATCAATACCCAGTAGTGTCGCATGAAGAAGAGGTCTTTTGTGGGGCTTGGTGTAGCAATTCTTCAGTCAACTCCTTATCAGGGATAGCACAGCGAGTTCCAATCTCCTCGATGGCATGGATGGTAGTGGGAGGAGGGCTCTCACCTTCCTCCAGATCTTCAGGCACGGAAAGTTTAATAGCAGAGGGCACCATTCTGTCTTTGACCTTGGAAGCTCTTGGTCGTATGTCAGAAACTAGGGGCACCTTAAAGCCATCATATTTGTTTGACCTTTCACTGCGATGGAGCTAGACAAAGCATCCTGGCATCTTGGGCTTGGGTTTACGTCCTCGAGTAACCACCAGGCCAGAGGGCCCAGATAGAGTTAGACCTTCATCCATCTGGAGATTGGCAAGGCCCGGGTCTTGAATTTAAGTGATTCTAGCACTCCCGCCAAGGATGAATGAAGAACTGTCAGTGTTACCTGTAATCCTCAGGGGCTCACTCCTATCGGGCTCGGGAAGGGTTGGTAGCATATTCAACTGAGAAGTCATGAGATCTTCAGAAATGATGCCCATAGTGACAGTCGTTGTGGTATTACCATACGCAGATAGATGGGCTGCAGAGGTAAAATTAAATCCCTTCTGTGAGTGTTCCACATGCACCTTAAGCTGAAGAGAGTCATAAGCAAATCCAAGCCTGTCAGCCCATGGACCACAAGTTGCAACCAGCAGCCTCAAGTTCCTCATCACAAAACTATTGAGCTGCAAAACTGGAATAAACTCATTGATCATCAAAGACGAGACAATATCACCATGGGCTTCCTTATTAATCTGCATCCCTAAATTAGACACAGAAATATGTAACTCCGGAGCTGGAATTTGTGAGGCAATAGCAGCAGCTTGAGGCACCAGAGGGATCAGAGCACCCCAACCAGAAAATCTAGAGCTAGAACTGAAGGAAATATGCCCTAGAGGCAATAATAAAGTTGTTATTTATATTTCCTTATATCATGGTAAATGTTTATTATTCATGCTAGAATTGTATTAACCAGAAACTTAGTGCATGTGTGAATACATAGACAAAACTGGGTGTCCCTAGTATGCCTCTACTTGACTAGCTCCTTAATCAAAGATGGTTAAGTTTCCTGACCATAGACATGTGTTATCATTTGATGAACGAGATCACATCATTAGGAGAACGATGTGATGGACAAGACCCATCTGTTAGCTTAGCATTATGATCGTTGAGTTTTATTGCTATTGCTTTGTTCATGACTTATACATGTTCCTCTGACTATGAGATTATGCAACTCCCGAATACCGGAGGAACACCTTGTGTGCTATCAAACGTCACAACGTAACTGGGTGATTATAAAGATGCTCTACAGCTATCTCCGAAGGTGTTTGTTGCGCTGGCATAGATCGAGATTAGGATTTGTCACTCTGATTGTCGGAGAGGTATCTCTGGGCCCTCCCGGTAATGCACATCACTATAAGCCTTGCAAGCAATGTGACTAATGAGTTAGTTGCGAGATGATGCATTACATAACGAGTAAAGAGACTTGCCGATAACGAGATTGAACTAGGTATTGAGATACCGACGATCGAATCTCGGGCAAGTAACATACCGATGACAAAGGGAACAATGTATGTTGTTATGCGGTTTGACCGATAAAGATCTTCGTAGAATATGTGGGAGCCAATATGAGCATCCAGGTTCCGCTTAGCATTATGATCATTTAGTTTTATTGCTATTGCTTTCTTCATGACTTATACATATTCCTCTGACTATGAGATTATGCAACTCCCGAATACCGGAGGAACACCTTGTGTGCTATCAAACGTCACAATGTAAATGGGTGATTATAAAAATGCTCTATAGGTGTCTCCGAAGGTGTTTGTTGAGTTGGCATAGATCGAGATTAGGATTTGTCACTCCGAGTATCGGAGAGGTATCTCTGGGCCCTCTTGGTAATGCACATCACTATAAGCCTTGCAAGCAATGTGACTAATGAGTTAGTTGCGGGATGATGCATTACCGAACGAGTAAAGAGACTTGCCAGTAACAAGATTGAACTAGGTATGGAGATACCGACGATCGAATCTCGGGCAAGTAACATACCGATGACAAAGGGAATGACGTATGTTGTTATGCGGTTTGACCGATAAAGATCTTCGTAGAATATGTAGGAACTAATATGAGCATCCAGGTTCCGCTATTGGTTATTGACCGGAGATGTGTCTCGGTCATGTCTACATAGTTCTCGAACCCGTAGGGTCCGCATGCTTAACGTTCGATGACGATTTGTATTATGAGTTATGTGTTTTGGTGACCGAAGTTTATTCGGAGTCCTGGATGAGATCACGAACATGACGAGGAGTCTCGAAATGGTTGAGAGGTAAAGATTCATATATTTGAAGGTTGTATTCGGATATCGGAATGGTTCTGAGTGATTCAGGTATTTTACCGGAGTACCAAGGGTTACCGGAACCCCCCGGGGAAGTGTTGGGCCAACATGGGCCTAAGGGAGAGAGAGAGGGAAGCCCACAGGGGGTGGCCGCGCGCCCCCCTCCTAGGGAGTCTGAATAGGACAAGGAGGAGGGGGCGGCGCCCCCCTTCCCTTTCCCTCTCCCTCTCCTTCCTATTCCCTTTGGTGGAGAAAGGGAAAGGGGGGCGAATCCTACTTGGACTAGGAGTCCAAGTAGGACTCCCCCCATGGCGTGCCCCTCCTGGCTGTCAGCCTCTCTCCCCCCTCCTTTATATATATGGGCAGGGGGCACCCCAAAGGCACACCAAGAGTTCTCTTAGCCGTGTGCGGTGCCCCCTCCACAGTTTACTCCTCCAGTCATAGCGTCGTAGTGCTTAGGCGAAGCCCTGCGCGGATCACATCACCATCACCGTCACCTGCACTGTCGTCTTGACGAACTCTCCTCGACCCTCTCTTTGGATCAAGAGTTCGAGGGACGTCATCGAAGCTGAGCGATGTCAACACGGAGGTGCCGTACGTTCAGTACTTGGATCGGTTGGATCGTGAAGACGTTCGACTACATCAACCGCGTTAATCTAACGCTTCCGCTTTCGGTCTACGAGGGTACATGGACACACTCTCCTCGTATCATTGCTATGCATCTCCAAGATAGATCTTGTGTGATCGTAGGATTTTTTTTTCAAAATTGCATGCTACGTTCCCCAACAAGAACTTCCAATATCACTGATCAAGTCATTCCAGGCCATATCTAGGTTGTCAGCAATATTTCCTGGTGAAGGGGGCACACCATGGTATACCTGAAGACTTCAGTAGCCAGAAAGGCTTGATAGTTGACTAGAGCTAGTGGGGCTCGCGGTGAAGGTGGTTCAGGCCAGGCACCCCACACTTCTTGAACCTAAATATCATCCGCGGGAGCATGCCGACCTTGGTCGACAGGACCTTGGGGCGGCGCTACATTTTGGAGAAGCCAGTTGGCCAACTAATTCTGGTATAGTTACTCGGTAGTAAGGCCATCTCCATGCAGGTGATGAGGAATGCCATCCTCTGGAGGTGGGTCTTCTCCAGTGGGAGGCACTTCAGGAAGATGTGCATTCCAGTCAATGTTGCGAAGAATAGTAACACATACAGTCCAGCAGAAGCAAGCCCAGTTGTCGAATAACAAATCTCTTGGGAATTGAACTTCTATCAATAATTCTGACTTTAACTGTAATGAACCTGCGAACTTGCATAGGATGATACCAAGTAATAAGCTTTCCATAACCCTCAACAGATTTCTGAATATAGTGTAAAAGTTTTGTAATCATCCGGAAAGCCAATGAAATGCAACCAAAGAACATGCCCATATATGGTTTGACGCATGTTGATTGCAGCATCATGTGACACAAAGAAGATAATGGTATCCTCATCATCTAACTAAAAAGTAGTGCCTACTACTTGGTCCCGAGCGAAGGAATCCACAAACTCAAACATGCCAATGCCCAGTGGATGATAAATAACTTCAATGGGGTGGATTTTAGATTCATGGAGCAAACCTTCAATAGTAGTAGGCAGAGTTTCCTTTTGATGGATCGGGACAAATCTGTTGGCTTCAGCAATTGCAAGGAAGTCGTGGTTCAAAATTGCAAGGAAGTCGTGGTTCAACGGTGGCTCTGGATCCACCACCATCTCTCCACTCACCTTCTGACTCGCAGGGCCCGGATCAATGGTCAAGCCAGGGGGTTGACGGGGTAGTTCGTCATGGTCAAGCCATCTTAAGAATATTTTAGTGCAATCCGTGCATATTGCAAGTTTAATAGTAGCAATCATGCCAAATAGTTGATGCAATACTAATCTAAGGCTCAAGGGATCATGGTTCATTGTCATTCCTCCTCAGGAGATCAAATCCTCATTTCCGCTACATGTAGGGTTCACACGACTTCAAATTACAATGTTACTCTTCGTTCAAAAACATAACGATAGTTGGTACCCATATAGTTCTTTTGGTAAACCCATATTTACAAGCATTTATTGGCTTCTAATAAAAATATTTTTTAATTAAATTAGAGGTGGACAGTGTTTTCAAGTAAAAATGGTGGAAAAATTCAGAGATAGTAGAAAAAGACTGAAACAGGGAGAGGGAGGGGTGAACGTACAATTTTTATGAATAGGAAAGTTGTCATGCAAATATACAAGAACATTATTCATGTTTTAAAAAAATTAAGCATTTTTTAAATCCATTCAAAAAAGACTCCATGAAAAAAGACAAATCATGAAAAGAATAATATAAAACAGAAAAGAGAAAAGAAAAACAATAAACGAAAAACAAACATAAAAGGAAAAAAACAAAAAAGACCTTTCACAAAAGAAAATTGGATGAACCACGGTAAAAAAAGGAAACCGTGCTCAAGTAAGCTACTAAGAATCCACTAGCTTAAAATACACATACCTATGGGTTAGCCCATGTAGGTAGTGTCATCGGCGAGTAGGGCTTATTGGTTGACCGATATATAGCAATTGCGCTACATGTCACTTCGGGAAAGTATCAGGTACTCCCATTCGCACAGTCCCCCTACGAGCAGCCCGGAATCAATGAAGGAGTTCATTCAGCACCGAGCCGAGCGAGCGTGCGGGCGATGATGGACTGATCCCATGCTATTCAGCGCTCGACAATGCTTGGCTCAAGCGGTGATGAGTCTGACGGTGGCTCGGATGTTTCTCTTCCTGATCCTTCAAGGTCCCTCATTCCTGACATCGTCCAAAGGCCCGCAGGGAATCGATCATCTGTGGATGTTCAGCCAAAGACTCTAGCCCCGGGCCCCCGCTCCTGGAACAGGCGGTTGTCATTTTCAAGTAAACGCCCCGCCCCCTTTCTTTGCCCGCCCTGCTGAATTAACCTAGATTCAATCGTGACTCTCTGAACTAGGCTGTACTTCGTCTTACCCTCTGGACCTCGGAAATGGAAAAAAGTTACCGGTGCGTAATTGAAGATTCGGAGAAGAGAAGGGGGAAGAAAAAAGGTTCCAAACTCATTGGATAGCTTAATCAGACAGAAAAGAGGAGACCTTTGCTCTATCTCCTTCTTCCTCTTCCCGGGGCCCCGCCTGAATGGAATGCATACTTCCTTCGTCTAGTCAAGAAGGGAAAAAGCCCGGCGGTACGCTTGCGGAGTCGGTGCCTTCCGTACCACCACATGTCGTTCTTGGGCAGATCCCGCTCCTAAACACAAGGGAGGGATAGGGGGAAAGGGGCCCTAAAAATCATATAAATAGGGTTGTAGTTGGGATACTCCCAGTGCTCCATGTTTAAAAACAAGATTCATAAAATGTTTCAAAAAAATTCAGAAAAAATGTGAATGTTCGTAAGGAATGTAACTACAACCCCTAAAAATTTCAGGTCCAAACTCGTAATGTACATTAAAAAACAAAAATATGAAATCTGGCATGAATAATGTAAAAAAAAGAGACAAAACCAACATTGACACTATTCACATATGGATTTCACATTTTTGATTCTCAATGTACATTTTGAGTTTAGACCTGAAGTTTTTAGGGGCTGTAGTCACATTCCTTGCGGACATTCACATTTTTTCCAAATTTTTTGAAAATATTTAAGATTTGATTTTGAACTTGGAGCACCGGGAGTACCCCAAGGATGGGAGTACCAGATATTTTCTCATGTCACCTATGCGTATACCAACAGTGCTCCGAGCGCGGCAACATGTGCTGGCACACTCGAGGTACGCTTTTTTTCGCAAGGTTAGTTCTTATCTTATACACGCCTGTTTTCTTTCCTCTGGCTTTTATTATTTTCTTGAGGTTTTTTCCTTTTTGGCTACTTTCAAATATATTTTTCCTTTTTCCGATCACTTTCATAAATTTTGCATGTTTTCTTTAATTTACTCTTCTTTTAAGAAATACTTTCTTAATAATATATTAACTTTTTTGATAAATTCAAAAGCATGCATGTTTTCAAAAATGCGTGAACATTTTTCAACTATCCAACATTTTTTATCTCACTACAACTTTTAATTTAATGAACATTGTTTCTAAATACATGAACACTGTTTGATTGTAATTTGTGAAATGTGTGAATATTTTTCATAAATACGTAATTTATTTAACTATATGTACTTTTCAAAAAGTACGAACATTTATTAAAAGCATTAAAATATTTAAAACTTTAATGGATACTGTTAAAAAATTATGTTCATTTTTCAGAAGTACAAGTATTTTAGAAAGTAGGTAAACACTTTTCATAACGTCATGATTTTTTAAAATACTTAAAAAACAACTAAAGATATTTAAAAAACTAAACTTAGAAATATACAAATGGAGAGCAAAGTAAAATAAATGAATTCAAGCCTTTCTTTAGGGGGTAGAAATAAATTCTATGCAAGCCGGGGCGAGCCCACTCGGTTGCTTGACCCAAACGGCTAATGGGCTGCGCAATCTATGAGGCAACGGGGTGGCACAGGGCTATAGGACACTTATAGCGTCATATAGTAGCGCACGCTACATTGGTATTGACCTTCCGAAAGAGCACCTAGGTCTCAAATGTGATTTTGTCTAAAAATGTCTCTAATGTGATTGTGGTATTGATGGCACACAAACATAGGATTAATGTGTTTGTTAATTACAGTATCAATTCTTAATCCCTTGTGCATGCAGGCCACAACGTTAATATTCAAATTTGCTATCTAAAGAATATTTTAATGCAATCCCTGCCTATTAACAAGTTTAGTAGTAGCACTCATGCCAAATAGTAAGTAAAACGATATGGATAAAATGCTATCCGTAGGCTTAAGGGATCATGGTTCATTGTCATTCCTCCTCGCGAGAACAAATCCCTCATTTTCCCTACAAGGTATTTATTGGCTTATGCCAGATGCTATCCGAAGGCTCAAGGCATTTATTGGATTATAATAAAAATATTTTGTAAATTAAATAAGAGGTGGACAGTTAAGCTGTTGTTCAAGGAATGGTGGAAAAATTAGAGATGGGAGAAAAATACCAAAACAGGGAGAGGGAGGGGTGACCGTACAATCTTTTTGAACAGGAAAATTGGCATGCAAATATACAGGAAAATTGTTCATGTTTCAAAAAAAACTTCAAACTTTTTTTAAATCCATTCAAAAAGAAATTCTATGAAAAAAGACAAATCTTGATAAGAATAATATAAAAAGGAAAAAGAGAAATATGAAACGGAAAACAAACATAAAAGGCAAAAACAAAAAAGACCTCTGATAATGGATGAGCCACGGTAAGTAAAGAAAATCATGCTCAAGCAAGCTACTAAAAATCCGCTAGCTTAAAATACCAGTCCATATGGGTTAGCCCATGTAGGCAGTGTCATTGGCGAGTAGCGCTTATTGCTTGAGTGATATATAGTAATTGCCCTACATGTCGTTTATGCGTATACCAACGGTGCTCCCAGCGCGGTAACATGTGCATGCACATTTGAGGTATGTTTTTTTTCTTTGGTTTTTAACTTTTTATCTTATACACTTTTCCCCTCAGCCTTTTATTATTTTATTTACGTTTTCACCTTTTTGGTTACTTTCAAATATATTTTTTCCTTTTTCCTGGTCACTCTCGTTAATTTTGCACGCTTTTTTTCTTCTCTTCTTTTAAGAAATAATTTCTGAATAAATTTTTGATAAATTCACAAACATGCTTTTTTCCAAAATACGTGAACATTTTTTAATTTTCAAGCATTTTTTATTTCACCACAATTTTTAATTTCATGAACATTGTTTTCTAAATAAGTGAACGCTTTTTGATTATATGATATGAATTTTTTAAAATATGTAAATATTTTCGTAAATATATTATTTATTTAACTCTATGAACTTTTTTCAAAAATTATGAACATTTCATAAAAGGCATTAATATAATTTTAAATTTAGTGGTTACTATTAAAAAATTATGTTCATTTCAAAAGTTTAAGAGTATTTTAGAAAATAGGTAAATACTTTTCAAAATATCATACATTTTTTAAAAATACATTAAAATCAACTAAAGACCTTTTTAAAAATAAACTGAGGTAAGAAAATACAAAGTAAAAGAAATAAGTTCTAGCCTTTTTTTAGGTGGGCAAATATATTCTAGCCGGGGTGAGCCCGCTCGGTTGCTTGACCCTAACGGCAAATGGGTTGCCCAACCTATAAGGCAATGGATGCCACAGTGCTATTGGACACTTGTCCGCGTTATATAGCAGCACACGCCAACATCAGCCATCAGCTACTGAAAGAGCATCTAGGTCTCAGATACCCCTAAAAAAATCTAGGTCTCAGATGTGATTTTATTTAGGAAAAAGGTCTCTAATGTATTTCCGGTGTTGATGGCACACAAATATAGGATTAAAGTGTTTGTTAATTGCATTATCAAATCTTAATAACTTGTGAGTGCAGGCCACAACGTTCATCTTCAATTCAGCCCTGCTATATTTAGGACACTATTCGCCCGATTTTCAGACGATCCTATGGATCCAGTCATGCATGGTAAGGAAAATCGTTCAGCGAGCCTCGGGCATAGAGTAGTTCCGTCTCTAAAGATTATTATAGTTTGCAGTAAAAGGATTTGGATGGTTCATTGTCCTCCTCGCAAGATGAAATCCCTCATTTTTCTTAAATGTAGAGTTTTTTCTACACAACTTGAAATTATAGTGCCACTCTTCGTTTTAATAGTTGGTACCTAGACCGATGGTTGGTGCATAAATGAAGCACAACACTGAGCTTATAATCCGATTAGCAATGTGCACATGCGTTGCAACGGATCTAAAATAGAATAGTACTTGTTAACAAATTTAAAAGAAAACATTCTTATTTTGATAAATATATACCACTAAAAATATATTACGTTTCACTTAAAATATATTTCTCAGGCTGTTTTGATGAGGTGAGGGAGGGATGGCTTTTAAAATAATAAGGGGGTTTCTGCAAATTAGAGCAGAGAAGCGGACTATCATGACAAAAATGCCACAACTTACCTCACAACCGTTAGATGCAGATCTAATGGCCAGAAATGACGGATGGCAGACACACCATCACCATCAACGAGTCTTTTATAGGAGTAGAGAAAATGACGGACGGCAGATACACTATCATCACCAACTAAGTCTTTTATAGGAGTAGAGATAGCTGGCCTGTGACTACTTTTTTTTTTTGGTAGCTGCCTGTGAGTGAACCACAAGAGAGACCGAGTGACTGCGAGTGAACCAAAAGACAGAGCGCATAGAATACATGGTCCAAACTCTGGATGAAGCCTTGGATCAAAATTTCAAAACTACTACTCTTATTTGAACTTCCTTACAATCATCTAGCTACAACTACACACAAATCCCCACCCCCTTATAATGGAGGGGCTTTGAGCCGCTGTCCCTGCCTCCCCACACTCCTCTGTCTCCAACATTTCCGTTGATGTTCTGAACCATCCTCTCTTGCTACCACTACATAATAGTGCCTAGACACCGCCGGTACCAATGCAGAGAACGATGGTTCTCCGGTTCTCTGACCACTCATCTGAGGCTGTTCACGAAGGCGAGGAGGGATTGGACGTCCCTCTTCTCGGACGGGTACTTGATGGGCTTCACGGTGCGGCCGGGGAAGAGGAGGATCGTCGGGAAGCTCTGTAGCTGCAGCTCCGCCTGCGCGAATGGCTTCTGCTCGCCGTCTGCACGGAACTTGGCCACCTTGATGCCTGAGCCGCTCAGCTTCTCGGCCAGCTCAACGTAGGACGCCTCCATCGCCTGCACGACAACACACCACAAGCGTCAGCAAACCATGTTCTGAGTTCCTGATGGTAGATGGAAACAGAATCTACTCGTGGTTGCAAAATAGATGTACCTGGCAGTATGGGCACCAGGGAGCGTAGAGGACGGTGAGCCACGGCTCGGCGCGGTTCTCGAGCCGCAGGAGGTTCTCGATCCCGGGACGGGTGAGGTTGACGATGGCCTGGCTCTGGAAGATGTCTGGGGCGCTGGCCTCGGCCGAGCCATTGCCGTTAACGCCGACCTTGGGTGCCTGATCTTCCATGTCGATGTTACCCTTATGGAGGCCGCACTCCTTGGCCGTGGCGTCCTCCCACCACCACCTCCCTTCCCTCTCGTGCTGCCCCGGCAGCACGGGCCTGGTGCACGGCTCGCACCCAATGGAGACGTAGCCCTGAAACACAAAAGTCCAAGTGTGTGTAAGAACAATTTCCCAGATTGCATATCCGTATTACACCTCTGCACTGCAACCGGGGGGCACTTACTTGAGCATGCAGGGTGTTCACAGGGACATCCATGGTCCTGAGGAAGGTCCAGATATCCTTGCCATCCACATTAGCCACAGGGTTCCACTTGATCAAGCTACCGGCTCCACCGTCCAGCCCTTCAAAAGACGGATCAACCTGGACCAACCAAAAATTCAAATGATCATCAGGTGTCGAAACATCAAGAGTTGAAGACGCAATATCAAAATGCATCTTTTTCACATGATTGATACTGAAAAATGCAGGTGGTGTCATGGTGCATGGAGTATCATCATACCTGAACAACAGGGATGCTGGCCCTGGTGCCAGGGGACTGGTCCTTCCTCTGCCCGGTGATCCAGGCCTTGAGGCCCTTGAGGGCCCTCCTCAAGGGCCGAACCTTCCTCACCCTGCAGCACTCCTGGTGGCCGTCCTCGTAGAAAGAGAAGAGGCCCTTGCTCCTCACAAGGTCTTGCACCTCGCTGGCCTCAGGGAACATGTACTCGATGTGGATACCGTAGTGCTTCTCCACCTTATCGAAGAGTTCGTATGTCTCTGGGTTCAGCCGCCCAGTGTCAAGGCTGAACACCCTGAAGGGGCGTCCAGTCAGTTTCGCGTATTCGATGAGGGCCACGTCCTCGGCACCACTGCACAATCCAGAGTGAATTCAAATCAGTGAAACGACAACAAGTTCATTGTGCGTGTGATGAAAGATTTGCTACTACTCCCTTCGTCCCATGAGTACAGTCATGTTCTTTATCCTTGGGTCCGTGATATAGTACATACATACAGCCCAAATAAGTGGGTGACGTCAGATTATTTGATTGTTTGGCGTACTAGTACTTAGCAATCCTACATAGAATTGCTGCTACTTACACTACACGACTGGTTCAGGTTGCGTTTCAGTCTTCTGTTCTCCGTTTGGTATCCATATAGCTTTATATTAAATGAAAAAAAGTGCTATACTACTAGGAGTAGTACGTAACGGAATCTATTAGGCCGCTGTCGATTTTTGACGCCACACCTTTTTTATGTTCCGTATATGATAGTCAAGCAAATATTCTGTCCGCTTGTGCGTGGTTGGTGGGCCATGATTCTAGCTCCGGTCCAAGAAGAGTACCGTACAACGGAGAAAATGAACCTAGACGCCCTCCCGGTCTTGTTCACCAGTCTAGATACATGAGGAGCAGGTAATAGACGGGTTTGTCGTTTCACTGAGGAGTATATTTGATTTGAGTACATCGCCTCAGACCTCATGACAAAAATCATGAAACCAGAGTACTTTGAAAACACAAGCTTTAGGACATGAAGAGCATCATCCAGCGGTAACTAATCCACTTGCCAGCCCGGAAATGAGATCACAATCGTGCACTGAGCTATCAGATGAGGATCGGGTTGGCTTGGCAATGCCAGGAATCTCCACGACCACTCGTTCGAAAGATACCGAGATGCCACGGGCACCAGAGCGCAAGCACGAACGCGCGCAAACGGGTGTATCTAATCCAGTACACCAGGGTCGGAAACCTCATCGAAAACAAGGGATCGTAAAGAGCCAAGAGCTGTGCGTGTGTCTCACCTGAAGGCGATGGCGATTTCGGAGCCGAACATGTCGAGCGCACGATCCATGATCTCCAGCGGCGACGCGCCCACCAGCTCCTGCGCCAGGGCCTCGTAGTCCACGGCAGATGCCTCCTCCTCCACCGGCGCCACCGGCGACGAGGCCGCGGAGGCCGACACTGGCTTCCTCGCTGGCTCCGCCGCGCACAGCGGGCGCACCGCCCTCGCGCGCTGGCCCTTGGGCGCCTTTGCCGGCAGGCCCGCTGGAACCACGGCCACCTGCTGCCTCACGGCTCCAATCCTCGCGGCTGCACGGGCGAAAAATCAGGGAACAAATTTAGACGGATTGTTCTCGCGCAATTTCACATCCAAGAATCTGATGCCTCGCGTCGCCAAACGTTCTCATGGAAATGGAATGCGCAACAGATGGCGCAAAATACTCAAATTCAAACAAAAACCTGTCAAAATTTTGGAGGAAATGCGACCGTGTGACCATATCATTTGCCCCAAATCATAAACATAAATTACCAGAACATGCGCCAAGGCTGATTCCCCACAAAACCCTGAATTCAGAACAGGAACCGAACTCGGACAGCAGGCTCACCTTTGAGATCGCGCAGGGCGCTGGAGTGCGACGAGATGGAAGCAGTAGCGGAAGCCATTGATTACCGGCCGCTGAATGAATCCCTCCTCCCTCTCAAATGCGCAGGGATGTTTGTCGGAGCTGGCAAATGTGTTTTAACTCCTGTGTTTTTCTCTGTGGCGGGGGAAACGGGGCTGAGTGGTTACATATAGCTCGGGCGGGAGGCCAGGTTCGTTGTATCTGGACGGGTTCTGGGGGCAGCAGCCGGGAGGGTCACGTGTCGTGCTTCTATTGGCCAGAACCGTGAGAGGGTTCCCTGGCCGATCGAAGCAGTGGCGTCACTTGGCACCGTGGAAAGGACCGGCACGCCGTGTGGGTGCCACATGACTGCAGGGCTGACGACGGGATGTGGTGAGGTGGATTGGTGTATGGGTGTGGCCGTCTGCATGCCTCGATCCGCCTATAGCCGTATGCCTCACGGTCACAGGTGAGGTCTCTGGTCCGTCTCTAGAATTTTCGCATCCGATGGATTTGATCATCATATCGTACCTGCAGTATTATCGCTGTTCATATCCTTACAATGCCAATTTAGGATAGAGGTTAAATGGATGTATTTAATACTGAAATATGTGTAGATACATCCGTTTAAAAAAGTATTAATGAGAAACTCTGCCTAATTAAGGTCAAGTTTTAGAACGATAACAAAAAAACAAAACAAAGGCAATTTAACTCAGCACGGCTTGGAGCGATAAACATCATTTGTTCAACTTAACAATTGTCTGATGGAGCTAAAGAGTCAAACTAAAACATAATGTATCTAAACAATCTGAGGGCATCTACAACGCAGACGCTTATGATGGTGTCGGGGTTTGATTCCTGGTAATTACATTAAAATCCCGCCCGATCCTAGGATTTGGCGTACTTCTTCTGGACTACCTTTTCCTTGCGTAAGCGGACACTTTTTGTAGCAACAAAAAAAAACCCAACACATTTGAAGCGCCCATGGGAGGCTACTAGTGTTGGACACTCAAACTCTTGTACCGATGGTATTGATCCCAAAGGTTAAGAACCCCGAGTGTATGAAGGATCTAAGGTATATTAGTCTGTGCAATGTGGTGTACAATCTCGTGTTTAAGGTACTTGCAAATAGACTTGCACATATGCTCCCTGATGTCATTTTCCCATACCAGAGTGCTTTCATGCCGGAATGGTAGATAACCAATAACATTTTGCTGGCTTATGAATGCAACACTTCATGCAGAGAAAGAGAAGGGGGGAAGAAGGGTATGTTGCGGTGGGATTGCATATGAGTAAAGCCTATGATAGGGTGGAATGTTTTTTTTGGAAAAGATGATGCAAAGATTGGGCTTCAACGAGGGGTGGATCAAGAAAATCATGATGTGTGTCACCAAGTGGCATATCGGTTCAAGGTGAATGGGGATTGTACGGATGTGTTGCTGCCCCAGAGAGGGCTGCGCCAAGGTGACCCTTTATCACCTTATCTCTTCCTTATTTGCGCAGGAGGGTTTTTCGTCACTTCACAATAAAAGCTAAGCTGGGAGGTAATCTTAAAGGGATTTGTATAAGTAATGAAGCTCTGAGTTTCAACCATATATTGTTTGCAGACGACCCATTGGTACTGACCAAAGCATCAAGCGAGAGTGCCAGATATCTACAAAACATACTACATACTTAGGTGTGCTCGGGGCAGACTGTAAACTATGACAAATCCTCTGTCATGTTTAGTAGGAATATGAGGCTGGGCCAGAAACAAGAAGTCTTAATGGAATTACATATAAATGTAGAAGCTCGATCCGAGAGGTACTTGGGGCTGTCGGTATATGTTGGACAAGCAAGGAAACAACCTTTTAAGCATTTGAAGGAAAGAATTTGGCAGAGGATTCAAGGCTGGGTAGAGAAGCTACTGTCCAAGATGGGGAAAGATGTGCTCCTTAAAGCGTGTGCCCAAGCCATCCCAACAGTTGCCATGTCATGCTTCGATCTAACAAAATCTCTATGTGAGGAGATGGGAACGATGGTCTGCAGGTTTTGGTTGGCAAAGCAAGATAAATAGAGCACTATTCACCTGTTGAGCTGGGAGACGCTAACAAAATCAAAGAAGGACGGTGGTACGGGGTTTAGGGACCTTTATGGTTTCAACCTTGCCATGTTGGCACGTCAGGCATGGAGGATCCTAACCAAGCCCAAGTCCCTCTGTGTTAGAGTACTGAAAGCCCACTATTTCCCCACCACATAGATTCTGTATGCGGAGCCGGCCCATGGGATCTCATATACTTGGCAAAGTATCCTAAAGGGAGTTGATCTGCTGAAAAGGGGCTCGTATATAGGATTGGTGATGGCGCGGATGTTAATATATGGAAAGATCCATGGCTGAACAGACAAGGATTGAGGATACCATTGACACAGAGAGGTACATGCGTCCTCACTAGAGTGTATGAGCTTATAGACCTAGAAAGTGGCACCTGGGGTGAAGCGTCGGTGAGAAGCATTTTTGTGCAAGAATAATACTATCAACACCCATCAATGAGGAATATGGGGATTTCCATGATTGGTACTATGACAGTAAGGGACAATTCTCAGTTAAATCTACATATAAGGTCTTTGTGCAAGATAGAGATGCACCCCTCCCTAGTTCCTCGGGACGTCTGATACTTTCCCCTGGAAAAGCATTTGGGAGATTCCATGTCAGCTAAAGATCCAAAGAATTTGTATAGCGTCTAGCACATAGTAGCTTACCACCGCTACTTACCCTAAACCGGAGAGGAATCAAATGTGAAACTCTGTGAGTTTGTTGCCGTGGATTGGATGAGGATGGTGCCCATTTATTCCTGAAATGCAATGAAGTGAAAAAATTATGGCGATGCATGCAACTGGAGGAACTACGTAGTCAGTTGTCTGAATGCATGAACGCCATGGAGTTTGTGCATAAAATATGGAGCTCCCTTAGGAGAAATGCATCCTTATAACATGCATGCTTTGGTGCTAATGGAGCCGCTGAAATCAGATAAACGCTGAGAGAAAACAGGCCATGCCGAGGAGTTGGAAGGAAACGTCAGGTATTGAACTTCTGAATCTATCTTGTTGTGCACAAAGCAGAAGGGGCAGACAACAGGCAAAGAGGTACAAACATGGAAGCGACCTACAGGTGACATCCTGAAAATCAATCCCAATGGAGCTTTCAATGCACAAAATAACAATGGAGAACGGGTTTTTGTGATACGTGATTGGCATGGGGATGTGTGGGCTCAGGAGTTGGGAACCTGAAGTACGTTGGCAATGTTATCCAGGCAGAAGCGATGGCTTGCACAGAGGCTTTACACGCAACAACAAACTATGGTATGATGAATGTGCAATTTGAGACTAATTGTCAGAGGTTGGTCCGAGCTCTGCAAGGAAATGAGTATGACCTCGCGCCCGAAGGAACTCTCTTTAAAGAGATTAAATTATTTGCTCGTTAGAACTTCAATAGTTGTAGTTTTATTTTTGCCACGCGGGATTGTAATAAGCTAGCTCACTCGTTGGCTGCTCTGTGGGCTAGTGGTCTGGCTATTAGACAACTATGGACTGAGGCGCTCCCTGATGATGTAAGTCTCTTGAGGGACAGTGTTGATGTTGTGCCATATGAGGTATGGAACCTGTGTGTTCCATTTCAAAAAATATTCGTTTTCTTTTCTTTAAGCGCCTCAACAAGCGTCTATGCGTTGTAGATGCCCTAAAGAAATTAAGTATAAAAGAGGCGTAGCAGGGCTATGTTCCACAAGTTGGAGTAGATGTAGCTGGATTCTAGATTCCGGAGCCAGTTCTGTCATCTTGCGGAACTTGATGGATGATGAAGGGTTCCTCCTGTTGAAATATATTGCACGCCTCTCTCCATCAGTTCTAACTTTTAGAGTAACTGGTTGGAGCATGAATTGAATACCTCCCATGAGGGCGCCAGCTAGTTGTAGAACGAGTTTGTTGACGTTGAACACCCGACCTTGGACTCGCTAACAAAGATACCGACGAAATTTCTCCTGATAGACAACCGTTCTCTCCAGCGGAATTTCTCTGGCCCTCTCTAGTTTGTCTGAGTAGTCATGCCGCTCCAGATCTTCCTGGTCTTCAAAGTAGTTGGCGTCGTGTGGTGAGTCATGCTCAATGTCGTTGGGGAGGATGTCCTCGACCCAGTAGACCATGAAGAATGGGGTGTAACCCATCGACTGGTTTGGGGTCGTGTGTAGGCACTAGAGGACGACCGAGAGCTCTTCCACCCATTTTTCAGCCTTACAAGAGGGCATCAAGTGGGATTTCTGTCCTCTCGGAGTTAAGTTGATGGCCCGCTCGGCTTGGCCGTTTGAGTGCGGGCCTGGAAGCAAAGCATGATCAATCTTGATGCGGTGCCTATGGCAGTAATCTTAAAAGATTCTATGTGTGAAGTTGGTACCATTGTCGGTGGTGGTGTTATGTGGCATGTCGAACAGGTGGATGATGCCAGAGATGAACTTGACGACTGACCCCGAGCTTGGCTGGTCACAGTCTTTTGTTAAATCCACTTTTGCCACCTGCCTGATTATCCAACAGCTTTTGTTCCTATGTGTAGCCGATTTATCTGACATGGCCGAGTGGATCATCAAAGGTTGGTCTAGTATGATGTCTATATGTGATTTGCCATTGTTGCCATCGGCTCTTCTTGTGTGGGAGCTATACACCATGTTCATCGGTGTCGCCGTATTTATCTTTACGGTTGTGGCGTGGGCACTTGCCTTCCCTCGGGAGCTAGGTCAAGCCTGAGTTTGGGCCCTAGCGCCATTGCTTGACTAACCAGGCATCCTCCATAGTGCACTAGTTGGTCATTAAATCGACGAGGACTTTGAATGTCCTCGGGCACTGGTGGGTGATGTCCATGCTCGCATGTTAAGGCGGGAATCCACTAGGGCCTCTGTGATGTAGAATGGAGCCCTAGTTCATGATATTTCACACTTGGAGGTGGGGAAAGGAGCAAATCAAGAAGAACACAAGATGAGCACTCAATTGACAAAGATCCAATCACACACGTGCTAAATCCACATACACATAAGAGGGATACAAAGGTCCAAATCCAACACAAGAGGGCAAATTGGTAACTAGGTCATCCAAATCCTTAGAGGAATTGAGGGCTTCATATTGATACGTCTCTGTCGTATCTATAATTTTTGATTGTTTCATCCCAATATTATACAACTTTCACATACTTTTGGCAACATTTTATATGATTTATTGGACTAACATATTGATCCAGCGCCCAGTGCCAGTTCATGTTTGTTGCATGTTTTTGTTTCGCAGAAAATCCATATCAAACGAAGTCCAAATGAAATAAAAATTTACGGAGAATTATTTTGGAATATTTGTGAATTTTGGGAGGTGGAATCAACGTAAACGGAGGCCCACGGCCTCCACAACCCACCAGGGCACGCCGTGCACCCCCTGGCGCACCCAGGTGTCTTGTGCCCTCCCTGCAAGTCAGTTGGGGCCCTTCTTCGGTTGAAAGAAAGCTAATTTATGGAAAAAATCGTGTAAAAGTTTCAGCGCAATCGGAGTTACGGATCTCCAGGAATTTACGAAACAGTAAAGGGCCAGAAAACGGGGAACGCGAAACAGAAGAGAATAGAGAGGGAGATCCAATCTGGGAGGGGCTCCCGCCCCTCCGCCTCCATGGAGGCCATGGACCAGAGGGAGAACTCACCTCCCAGCTAAGGGGGGCAAGGAAGAAGAAGGAGGGGGGCTCTCTCCCCCTCTCTCCCGGTGGCGCCGGAACACCGTCGGGGCAAGGATCATGACGGCGATCTACATCAACAATCTTGCTACCGTCAACACCAACTTTCTCTCCCCCCCTCTATGCAGCGGTGTAACACCCCTTCCCCCTGCTGTAATCTCTACTTAAACATGGTTCTCAACTCCATATACCATTTCCCAATGATATATGGTTATCCTATGATGTTTGAGTAGATCTGTTTTGTCCTGTGGGCTAATCGTGATCTTGGTTAGTATGAGTGTTTATTTTATTTTTGGTGCTGTCCTACGGTGCCCTTCGTCTCGCGCAAATGTGAGGGGTCCTCGCTGTAGGGTGTTGCAATATGTTCATGATTCGCTTATTGTCGGTTATGGGGGCGACATCAACATAAACACAGATAAGTGGGTTGTTGCATATGAGAGTAAAGAGGACTTGATACTAAATGCTATGGTTGGGTTTCATGACCTTAACGATCTTAGTAGTTGTGTATGCTTGCTAGAGTTCCAATCATAAGTGGATATGATCGAAGTAGAGAAAGTATGTTAGCTCATGCCTCCCCCTCAAATAAAATTGCAAGAATGATTATCGGTCTAGTTATCGATTGCCTAGGGACAAATGGCTTTCTTGTTGACAAAAGACATCTACTTTTATTACCTTGCAATTTATTCGTAGTTTTATTCTCGCAAAGTACTCGTAGTTTTATTCTTGCAAAATAGTTTCATACTTGTTTTAGGTAAAGCAAACGTCAAGTGTTCGTAGAGTTGTATCGGTGGTTGATAGAACTTGAGGAATATTTGTTCTAACTTTAGCTCCTCGTTGGGTTCGACACTATTATCTATCAAAGAAGGCTACAAACGATCCCCTATACTTGTGGGTTATCACATATCCAAGAGGATCTTCCCTAGAAGGGGTCTCGAATCCACTAGGGGATCTTCTCACATGGAGGTCTTGATCTCCATGGGAGAGGTAGTGGATGAGAAAAAACTAAATCTCTAGATGTGAGCTATCACTTTGCTAACCCTAATTCATCCAAGTGAAGGGGTATATATAATCTAGGTCGAGAGAGGGGGATACATGGGTCAAAACCCGAGTGGCTGCGCATAGATGTGTACCAAACGTCCGGTGACCCGCAAGGGTCCGGGCGTTCGGTGGGTGTCATACTTCTGATGTTTCCACTCTTTTGGGTCGGCGTCGGATGTCCGGTGAACGTCGGTCATCTAGTCGGCGCCAAATTTCTGGCATTTTGTTGCTAGACATTACGGGTTGGATTTTTGGAGAAGGACGGTCGTCCGGTCACTAGAGCTTGTCGGACGTACGGTGCTTGTCGGTCGTTCAGCCACTTTAGAGTTCCTCGACTGGGAATCTTCTGTCTGGCTAGTGTGCGTCGTGCCGGACATCCGGTGTCCCGTTGGACGTCCGGAGCTTGTAGCTTGCTGGCAGATCCTCGTCTTGTTCATCTCGCTATGACTCATCCTGTCTTGTCCATGGCCTTTGTCAAGGTACTTGATGACACATAGCAACCCCGCTTGAGGTGGTAGCCATGTCTAATATGTGGGATGTGTAAGTTCGGATAGGAGCGAGTTCACCTCGGTTTCTATAACTCTTGTGCGAGCTCTTGTCATTGGTCCACTTGGTGCTTTGGGTGACGATGGTGGGTCCATGGGATGACCATGGGATGCTCCGCATCACGCTACGTCACTACAGTCTTGTATTTCGTTTTTCTTTAACAAAAAATGAGACTAGAATTGCCAAACGGTTTCGCCTGTCTTCTGGATGATAAGTGATAGATCCCATATGTCGGCATGTATGGAATTCTTGTGGAAATATTCGATATGCGAGATGTGAATTTTGTCGACCTCGGATCCGGCCTGGTTATCTCCTGGGCAGATCGAGTTGTTCCAACCATGGGTGAAGTTATGGACCCACTTTCCTAGGCTAAGAACTAGTCCAGAACCGTTTTGTTTCGTCGAATGCGAATGTAGATCCATTGTTTTCATCGACGCGTGCTTCATTGGGAAATTCCTCAATGGTTGCCACGAGATGGGTGATGTGTGGGAGCGAAATTTCAGCTCCAATCCGATGTGACATTAGTCCCACAAGTTTTTTTTTAAGAACTGATCTAACATCATTCTGGGGTTTTAGCATGGGGCTAGACATGTCGTGTGACTCCCATATGGGGTTGTCGAATTTGAGCTCCAGGCTTGATCTGACAAAGTGTACTTTTTGCTACATGTACGATCTGATGTCACTGTCTAGATGCGTGCAACTCAGTGCTCCTTGATCTGATTTAACATCTTGAGCGGGGAGACGGTGGTGACTTACCATTCGTCGGGCCTGACACCTCGATGATGGCTTGGGGTTTCAATCTAGCCTGGTTAGTTGGCTAAACCGGTGGAATTTTTTTCTGGACAAAAGTTGTCAGACGTCCGGTAAAGGCCGGTCGCCTAGTGTCTGGCGATTTCATGGGCACGGTGATTAAGAAGAAGCCATGGATTGTGGTGAAGAAAAAGAAATTTTGGGGCGGATTTGATGGTGGAAAGGGAATGAAAAGGCGGGGGAAGCTATATCCACCAGCAACACTTCAAATCCATTGATCAAAATCAACAAAACATCATCAAAACCAACAAGTAAAAGAATTGGTATGGCTATTTTGTGGGGATTTTCGAATTTGGGAAAAAACAAACAAAATTGGCTAGCAATTGGGGGGTTGGGGCTACAGGATGTGAATCAACCTATGCTCTGATCCAAGATGATGTAGGGTGGAACCCTTGTTCATGATCTTTTCACACTTGAAGGTGGGTAAAGGAGCAAATCAAGAAGAACACAAGATGAACACTGAATTGACAAAGATCCAATCACACATGTGCTAAATCCACATACCCATAAGAGGGATACAAAGGGTCAAATCCAACACAAGAGGGCAAATAGGTAGCTAGTTCATCCCAATCCTTGGAGGAATTGAGAGCTTGATATCCAAGAGGATCTTCCCTAGAAGGGGTCTTGAATCCATTAGGGGATATTCACACATGGACGTATTGATCTCCATGCGAGAGGTAGTGGATGAGAAAAACTCAATCTCTAGATGTGAGCTATCACTTTGCTAACCCTAATTCATCCATATGAAGGGGTATATATAGTCTAGGGAGAGAGAGGGGGATACATGGGTCAAAACCCGAGTGGCTGCTAATACGTCCATTTTGCATCATGTTTTCCTACTGTTATTTACAATGTTTTTGGTCATTATTTCACTTTATGATGCAATTCTTTTTTTGTGATATCACTTTATGATGCAATTCTAATGTCTTTTCTCTCTTAATTTGCAAGATCTATGATAACCCAAAAGTATAGGGGGTCGTTTGTAGCCTTCTTCGATAAATAAGAGTGTCGAACCCAACGAGGAGCTAAAGGTTGAACAAATATTCCCTCAAGTTCCATTGACCACTGATACAACTCTACGCACACTTGACGTTTGATTTACCTAAAAAAAGTATGAAACTATTTTGCAAGAATAAAACTATGAGTACTTTGTGAGAATAAAACTACGAATAAATTGCAAGGCAATAAAAGTAGATAGCTATTGTCAACAAGAAAGTCATTTGTCCTGGGTAATCGATAACTAGACCGGTAATCATTCTTGCAATTTTATACGAGGGAGAGGCATGAGCTACCATACTTTCTCTACTTGGATCATATGCACTTATGATTGGAACTCTAGCAAGCATCCACAACTACTAATTAAAGATCATTAATGTCGTGAAACCCAACCATAGCATTAAGTATCAAGTCCTCTTTACTCCCATACGCAACAACCCACTTACTCGAGTATGTGCTTCTATCACTCACGCCACCCACCATAAGCGAATCATGAACATATTGCAACACCCTACAGCGGGAATTCCTCCGTATGTGCGACACGAAGGGCACCATTGGATAGCACCATAAATAAAACATACAATCATACCAACCAAGATCATGATTAACCCACATGACAAAGCGGATCTACTCAAACATCATAGGATAACCATAGATCATTGGGAAATAATATATGGAGTTGAGCACCATGTTTAAGTAGAGATTACAGCGGGAGAAGAGGTGTTACACCGCTGCATAGAGGGGGACAAAGTTGGTGTTAACGGTAGAAAGATTGTTGATGTAGATCGCCGTCACGATCCTTGCCCCGGCGGCACTCCTGCGCCATTGGGAGAGAGGGCGAGAGAGCCCCCTCCTTCTTCTTCTTCCTTGGCCTGCCCCCTAGATGGGAGAAGAGTTCCCCCTCTGGTCCATGGCCTCCATGGCGGCGGAGGGGCGAGAGCCCCTCCAAGATTGGATCTATCCCTCTGTTCTCTTCTGTTTTGCATTCCCCAGATGTAGCCGAAAACCGTTTCTTATATTCCCGGAGATCCGTAACTCCGATTGAGCTGAGATTTTAACACGATTGTTTTCCGGATATAAGCTTCCTTGCGCCCAAAGTAGAGATCCAACCGACGTACGAGGCGAGCACAACCCACTTGGGCGCGCCTGGCCCCTAGGGCGCGCCTTGGTGTCTTGTGGTCACTGTGGGCCCCATTTGTGTTGATTCCAAGTCCCAAAAATCACATCTATTCCAAAATAATTCTCCGTAAAATTTTATTGCATTTGGACTTCATTTGATATGGATATTCTGCAAAACAAAAAACATGCAAAAAAAACAGGAACTGACACTGGGCACTGGATCAATAGGTTAGTCCAATAAATCATATAAATTGTTACCAAAAGTATGTGAAAGTTGTATAATATTGGCATGAAACAATAAAAAAATTATAGATACAACGGAGACATATCAGCACCCCCAAGCTTAGTTCCTGCTCGTCCGCGAGTAGGTAAATGATAAAAAAGATAATTTTTGATGCGGAATGCTACTTAGCAGAATCTTGATCATACATACATCTAATCATGGCATGAATATTAAGACACGAGTGATTCAAAGCAATAGTCTATAATTTGACATAAAGACATCAATACTCTAGCATCCCAACAAACAATCATGTCTTTCAGAATATCACTACTAAATAATGCTATCCTTACAAATCATATAGTCTTGTCATGCTATGTCTTCTTAACACAAAGTATTTATCATGCACAACCCCGATGACAAGCCGAGCAATTGGTTCATACTTTTTAACGCGCTTCGGCCGTTTCAACCCTCACGCAATACATGAGCGCAAGCCATGGATATAGCACTACGGGTGGAATAGAGTATGATGATAGGGGTAAATATAGAGAAGACAAAAAGTAAGAAAGTCTCACATCGACGCGGCTGACCAACGGGCTATGGAGATGCCCATTAATTGATATCAATGCGATGAGTAGGGATTGACATGCAACGATGCACTAAGAGATATAAGTGTATGAAAGCTCATCATGAAAACTAAGTGGGTTTGCATCTAATCCTATAATGAAAAATTCCCACTAGTATATGGAAGTGACAACATAGGAGACTCTCTATATGAAAAACATGGTGCTACTTTGAAGCACAAGTGTGGAACTAGCATGCCCCTTCTCTCTTTGTTTTTTTTTTCTTTTCCTTTTTTTATTTTTATTTTTTCTCTCATTGTCCAGAGTCTCATCCCGACTTGTGGGGGAATCATAGTCTCCATCATCCTTTCCTCACTGGGGCAATGCTCTAGTAATGAAAATTGATGATCATCACACTTCTATTTACTTACAACTTAATATTACAACTCGATACCTAGACTCTATATGAATGCCTCTGGCAGTGTACCAGGATGTGCAATGATCTAGCGTAACATGTATGAAAAATGATGAACAGTGGCTGAGCCAAAAATACTATGCCAGCTATATGATCATGCAAAGCAATATGACAATGAATGCTCAAGTCATCAAAACAGAAGCGGTGGAAGTTGCAAGGCAATATATCTCGGAATGGCTATGGAAAGGCCATAATAGGTAGGTATGGTGGTTGTTTTGAGGAAGATATAATAAGGCTTATGTGTGATAGAGCGTATCATATCACCGGGTTTGGATGCACTGGTGAAGCTTGCACCGACTCTCAAGGTGAGAAAGGGCAATGCACGGTACCATATAGGATAGCAAATTGCAGAAAGGTAAGAGCACGTATAATCCATGGACTCACATTAGTCGTAAAGAACTCATATATACTTATTGCAAAAGTTTATTAGCCCTCTAAGCAAAGTACTACTACGCATGCCCCTAGGGGTATAGATTGGTAGGAGAAGACCATCGCTCATCCCCGACAGCCACTCATAAGGAAGGCAATCAATAATAAATCATGCTCCAACTTCATAGCATAACGAGAGACTATACGTGCATGCTTCGGGAATCATAAACCTTAACACCAATATTCTTACTAACCACAACCATTTACTAGTACCTCCCACATATTCAATATCTATATCGCAAAACTATTGCAAGGAATCAAACATATCATATTCAGTTATCCATAAGTTTTATGTAGGATTTCATGACTAACCATGCAATTGACCAATTCTTGTTCACTCTCTAAATAGATATAAGTGAAGCATGATCGTTTAATTCTTTCTACAAAACACCATGCCTTAATAAATATAAGTGAAGCAAAAGAGCATTCTACAAACAACGGTTTTCTATGTGAAGAGAAAGAGGCAATCCAAACTTCAAATGATATAAGTGAAGCACATGAAGCATTCTATAAAGCCATACTCAAAAGATATAAGTGAGCATTCTATAAATCAACCATGGACTATCTCATACCAGCATGGTGCATAAAAGAAAAATGAAAACTAAACACAAAAGATGCTCCAAGATTTACACATATCACATGAACGAAACAAAGACGAAAACATACTAATACTTGTTGAAGAAAGATGGGATGCCTTCCGGGGCATCCCCAAGCTTAGACGCTTGAGTTTCCTTGGATATTTAATTGGGGTGCCTTGGGAATCACCAAGCTTGAACTCTTGTCTCTCCTCCTTCTCCTCATATCGAGACCTCCTCGATCTTTGATCACTTCATCCACACAGAACTCAACAGAAAGCTCGGTAAGATCTGCTAGTATAATAATGCAAATCACTACTTTAAGTATTGTTGCAAACCAATTTAGATTTTGTTTTTGCATTGTAGATACTGTAACATAACTTTTCCATGGCTTATACCACCGCTAAAAATCGATAGTTTGATCAAAACAAGCAAACCAATGCATCAAAAACAGAATCTGTCTTAAACAGGACAGTCTGTAGCTATTTGAACATCTACCATACTTCTCTAAATCCAAAAATTCTGAAACATTACGACAAAATAAACAATTTTTATAGCAATACTATTGATGACCCACAAGTATAGGGGATCTATCACAGTCCTTTCGATAAGTAAGAGTGTCGAACCCAACGAGGAGCAGAAGGAAATGATAAGCGGTTTTCAGCAAGGTATTCTCTGCAAGTACTGAAATAAGTGGTAACAGATAGTTCTGTGATAAGATAATTTGTAACAAGCAACAAGCAACAAGTAACAAAAGTAAATAAAGTGTAGCAAGGTGGCCCAATCCTTTTTTTTAGCAAAGGACAGGCCTGGACAAACTCTTATATAAGGAAAAGCGCTCCCGAGGACACATGGAAATATCATCAAGCTAGTTTTCATCATGTTCATATGATTCGCGTTCGGTACTTTGATAATTTGATATGTGGGTGGACCGGTGCTTGGGTGCTGTTCTTACTTGAACAAGTATCCCACTTATGACAAACCTCTATTGCAAGCATCCGCAACTACAACAAAAGTATTAAGGTAAACCTAACCATAGCATGAAACATGTGGATCCAAATCAGCCCCTGACGAAGCAACGCATAAACTAGGGTTTAAGCTTCATCACTCTAGCAACCCATCATCTACTTATTACTTCCCAATGCCTTCCTCTAGGCCCAAATAATGGTGAAGTGTTATGTAGTCGACGTTCACATAACACCACTAGAGGCTAGACAACATACATCTCATCAAAATATCGAACGAATACCAAATTCACATGACTACTAATAGCAAGACTTCTCCCATGTCCTCAGGAACAAACATAACTACTCACAAAGCATATTCATGTTCATAATCAGAGGGGTAATAATATGTATATAGGATTTGAAGATATGATATTTCACCAAATAAACCAACTAGCATGAACTACAAGGAGTAATCAACACTACTAGCAACCTACTAGTACCAATCCCGGACTTGGAGACAAGAATTGGATACAAGAGATGAACTAGGGTTTTGAGAGGAGATGGGTGCTGGTGAAGATGTTGATGGAGATTGCCCTCTCCCGATGAGAGGAGCGTTTGTGATGACGGTGGCGATGATTTCCCCCTCCCGGAGGGAAGTGTCCCCGACAGAACAGCTCTGCCGGAGCCCTAGATTGGTTCCGCCCCGTGGCGGCGGAGTTTCGTCCCGAAAGATTGCTTATGATTATTTCCTTGACGAAAGACCTCATATAGCAGAAGATGGCCATCGAAGAGCCAACAGGCGGCCCACGAGGCAGGGGGCGCGCCAAGGGGGGTAGGGCGCGCCCCCACCCTCATGGCCAGGTGGGGCCCACTCTGGTGAACTTCTTCCGCTCAATATTTTTTATTATTTCCAAAAATTACTTTCGTGGAGTTTCAGGACATTTGGAGTTGTGCAGAATAGGTCTCTAATATTTGCTCCTTTTCCATTGAGAATTCCAGTACGTTCTCCTCCTTATGTAATCCTTGTAAAATAAGAGAGAATAGCCATAAGTATTGTGACATAACGTGCAATAACAGCCCATAATGCAATAAATATCAATATAAAAGCATGATGCAAAATGGAAGTATCAACTCCCCCAAGCTTAGACCTTGCTTGTCCTCAAGCGGAAGCCGATAACGATAAATATGTCCCCATGTTTAGAGGTATAGGTGTCGATAAAAACAAAATACGGACATGACGACATCATGATTATTCTCATAATAACAACATATATAGATATTGTCATATGATTTCTTATGCTCAAGTAATAATCCATTCACAATGCAGAGTACGAATCATAAACTTTATTGAGAACCAACAAACTATAATCTCAGTCATTGAAGCAATTGCAATTTATCATAACATCGGAAAGAGTCTATGTCAGAGCTTAATAGCAAGTCCACATACTCAACTATCATTTAGTCTTTCATAATTGCAAACACTCACGCAATACTTGTGGTTACGGAGTTTTAATGGGACACGAGAGAAAGATAGGGGCTTATAGTTTCGCCTCCCAACCTTTTACCTCAAGGGTAATGTCATTGGGGAACGTAGTAATTTCAAAATTTTCCCTACGCACACACGGGACCATGGTGATGGCATAGCAACGAGAGGGAGAGTGTTGTCTACGTGCCCTCGTGAGACCGTGGCGAAGCGATCACAACGTAGAGGAAGTAGTCGTACTTTCTCCTCGCGATCCTGCCGATCCCAGCGCCGTTACTCCGGCACCTCCGAGTCGATGATGACGTAGAGGAAATAGTCGTACGTTCTCCTCACGATCCAGCCGATCACAGCGCCGTTACTCCGGCGCCTCCGAGTTCTTGGCACACGTTCAGCTTGATGACGCTCCACGGGCTTCGATCCAGCAAAGCTCCGGGGAGGGGAGTTCCGTCGACCTGACGGCGTGGTGACGATCTTGATGTTTCACCGTCGCAGGCTTCGCCTAAGCACCGCTACGATATGACCGAGGTGGAATATGGTGGAGGGGGCACCGCACACGGCTAAGGAACGATCTCAAGGATCAACTTGTGTGTTCTAGGGTGCCCCCTCCCGTATATAAAGGAGGGAGGGAGGAGGTGGCCGGCCCAAGGGGAGGCGCGACAAGGAGGGGAAACCTACTCCAAGTAGGTTTCCTCTCTTTTCCTTATCTTATTTGGAGGGAAGGAAAGAGTACTAGTAGTTAGGAAGTAGTACTAGTAGTAGGAATAGGAAGAGGGGAAGGAGAAAGGAAAGGGGCGGCCCCCTCCCCAGTCGGATTGGGCTTGGGGCGCGCCTCCCTTGCTCCTTCTCCTTCTTCCTACATGGGCCCAATAAGGCCCATATACCTCCCAGGGGTTCCGGTAACCTCCCGAGCTCCAAACTTCTCCGGAACCTTTCCGGTGTCCAAATATATCCGTCCAATATATCAATCTTTATGTCTCGACCATTTCGAGACTCCTCGTCATGTCCGTGATCATATCCGGACTCGAACAACCTTCGGTACATCAAAATACACAAACTCATAATATAACCGCCATCGAAACCTTGCGTGCGGACCCTACGGTTCGAGAACAATGTAGACATGACCGAGACACATCTCCGGTCAATAACCAATAAGCGGGACCTGGATGCCCATATTGGTTCCTACATATTCTACGAAGATCTTTATCGGTCGGACCGCATAACAACATACGTTGTTCCTTTTGTCATCGGTATGTTACTTGCCCGAGATTCGATCGTCGGTATCCAATACCTAGTTCAATCTCGTTCTGCAAGTCTCTTTACTCGTTTCCGTAATACATCATCTCACAACTAACTCATTAGTTGCAATGCTTGCAAGGCTTATGTGATGTGTATTACCGAGAAGGCCAGAGATACCTCTCCGACAATCGGAGTGACAAAACCTAATCTCGAAATCGCCAACCCAACAAGTACCTTTGGAGACACCTGTAGTACTCCTTTATAATCACCCGATTCGTTGTGACGTTTGGTAGTACCAAAGTGTTCCTCCGATGGCAGAGTTGCATAACCTCATAGTTATAGGAACATGTATAAGTCATGAAGAAAGCAATAGCAACATACTAAGCGATCAAGTGCTAGGCTAACGGAATGGGTCATGTCAATCAGATCATTCTCCTAATGATGTGATCCCGTTAATCAAATGACAACTCATGTCTATGGTTAGGAAACATAACCATCTTTGATTAACGAGCTAGTCAAGTAGAGGCATACTAGTGACACTCTGTTTGTCTATGTATTCACACATGTATTATGTTTCCGGTTAATACAATTCTAGCATGAATAATAAACATTTATCATGATATAAGGAAATAAATAATAACTTTATTATTGCCTCTAGGGCATATTTCCTTGATCTCCCACTTGCACTAGAGTCAATAATCTAGTTTACTCAAGAATTATTCTTACTCTCATGGAGTCTTGGTGCTGTTAATGTTTGGCTCGTGGAAGAGGATTATTCAACGGGTCTTCATTGTTCTGATCCGTATGTACTTTGAATATCTATATGTCTCCCAATTTGACTTTGTCCCTTTTGGAATTGAAGCGTCTCTTGATATGCTTGGTCCTCTTGTGAAATCTGGATTCCTTTGCCAAGGCAATTGCACCAAGATTGTCACGTAAGATCTTCATTGGTCCCGATGCACTAGGTATAACACCTAGATCGGAAATGAACTCTTTCATCCGAGACTCCTTCATTTCTTTGCTTCCGAAGCAGCTATGTACTCCGCTTCACATGTAGATCCCGCTATGACGCTTTGTTTAGAACTGCACCAACCGACAGCTCCACCGCTTAACAAAAACACGTATCGGTTTTGCGATTTAGAATCGTCCGGATCGATCAAAGCTTGCATCGACGTAACCATTTACGACTAGCTCTTTGTCACCTCCATATCTGAGAAACATATCCTTAGTCCTTTTCGTATTTCAGATGTTCTTGACCGTCCGATGATCCACTCTGGATTATTTTGGTACCTTCACCTGCCAAGCTTCTTCGCTAAGCATACGTCAGTCTGGTACACAGCATTGCATACATGATAGAGCCTATGGCTGAAGCATAGGGAACATCATTCATTTTCTCTCTATCTTCTGCGTGGTCGGGCATTGAGTCGACTCAATTTCACACCTTATGTCTGAGTAAAAACCTTTCTTTGCACGATCCATTTTGAACTTCTTCAAAACTTTATCAAGGTATGTGCTTTGTGAAAGTCCAATTAAGCGTCTTGATCTATCTCTATAGATCTTGATGCCCAATATGTAAGTAGCTTCACCAAGGTCTTTCATCGAAAAACTCTTGTTCAAGTATCCCTTTATGCTATCCAGAATTCTATATCATTTCCGATCAATAATATGTCATCTACATATAATATCGTAAATGCTACAGAGCTCCCACTCACTTTCTTGTAAATACAGGCTTCTCCATAAGTCTGTATAAACCCAAATGCTTTGATCATACTATCAAAGCGTTTATTCCAACTCCGAGATGCTTGCACCAGTCCATAAATGGATCGCTGGAGCTTGCATACTTTGTTAGCTCCCTTTGGATCGATAAAATCTTCTGGTTGCATCATATACAACTCTTCTTCCAGAAACCCATTCAGGAATGCGGTCTTTACATCCATTTGCCATATTTCATAATCATAAAATGCGGCAATTGCTAACATGATTCGGACAGACTTAAGCATCGCTACGGGTGAGAAGGTCTCATCGTAGTCAATCCCTTGAACTTGTCGAAAACCCTTTGCGACAAGTCGAGCTTTGTTGACAAAGCAATATTACCGTCGGCGTCGGTCTTCTTCTTGAAGATCCACTTGTTTTCTATTGCTTGCCGACCCTCGGGCAAGTCAACCAAAGTCCATACTTTGTTTTCATACATGGATCCTATCTCGGATTTCATGGCCTCAAGCCATTTTATGGAATCTGGGCTCACCATCGCTTCTTCATAGTTCGTAGGTTCATCATGATCTAGTAGCATGACTTCCGAACAGGATTGCCGTACCACTCTGGTGCGGATTTTATTCTGGTTGATCTACGAGGTTTTGTAGTAACTTGATCTGAAGTTTCATGATCAACATCATCAACTTCCTCACTATTTGGTGTAGATGTCGCAGAAACTGGTTTCTGTGATAAACTACTTTCCAATAAGGGAGAAGGTACAATTACCTCATCAAGTTCTACTTTCCTCCCACTCACTTCTTTCGAGAGAAACTCCTTCTCTAGAAAGGATCCATTCTTAGCAACAAATGTCTTGCCTTCGGATCTGTGATAGAAGGTGTACCCAACTGTCTCCTTTGGGTATCCTATGAAGACACATTTCTCCGATTTAGGTTCGAGCTTATCGGGTTGAAGCTTTTTCACATAAGCATCGCATCCCCAAACTTTAAGAAAGCGACAACTTTGGTTTCTTGCTAAACCACGATTCATAAGGTGTCGTCTCAACGGATTTGACGGTGTTCTATTCAGCGTGAATGCGTCCGTCTCAAGAGCATAACCCCAAAGCGATAGCGGTAAATCAGCAAGAGACATCATAGATCGCACCATATCTAGTAAAGTGCGATTACGACACTCGGACACACCATTACGCAGTGGTGTTTCGGGTGGCATGAGTTGCGAAACTATTCCGCATTGTTTCAAATGGAGACCAAACTCAGAACTCAAATATTCGCCTCCACGATCAGATCGAAGAAACTTTATTTTCTTATTACGATGATTTTCAACTTCACTCTGAAATTCTTTGAACTTTTCAAATGTCTCAGACTTATGTTTCATTAAGAAGATATACCCATATCTCGCTTAAATCATCTGTGAAGGTGAGAAAATAACGATATCCGCCACGAGCCTCAATATTCATTGGACCACATACATCTGTATGTATGATTTCCAACAAATCTGATGCTCTCTCCATAGTACCGGAGAACGGTGTTTTAGTCATCTTGCCCATGAGGCACGGTTCGCAAGTGCCAAGTGATTCATAATCACTCCAAAAGTCCATCAGTATGGAGTTTCTTCATGCGCTTTACACCGATATGACCTAAACGGCAATGCCACAAATAAGTCGCACTATCATTATCAACTCTGCATCTTTTGGTTTCAACATTATGAATATGTGTATCACTACTATCGAGATCCATTAAAATAGACCACTTTTTAAGGGTGCATGACCATAAAAGATATTATTCATATAAATAGAACAACCTTTATTCTCTCGATTTAAATGAATAACCGTCTCGCATCAAACAAGATCCAGATATAATGTTCATGCTTAACGCCGCACCAAATAACAATTATTTAGGTCTAAAACTAATCCGAAGGTAGATGTAGAGGTAGCGTGCCGACCGCGATCACATCGACTTTGGAACCATTTCCCACGCGCATCGTCACCTCGTCCTTTGCCGGTGTTAAGCTAATCAGAGTCCTGCTTTGAGTTGCAAATATTAGCAACAGAACCGGTATCAAATACCGGTACTCATGCGAGCTTTAGTAAGGTACACATCAATAACATGTATATCACATATACCTTTGTTCACCTTGCCATCCTTCTTATCCGCCAAATACTTGGGGCAGTTCCGCTTCCAAAGGACTACCGCTTGCGGTAGAAGCACTCGATTTCAGGTTTAGGTCCAGACTTGGGTTTCTTCACTTGAGCAAAGCAACTTGTTTTGCTGTTCTTCTTGAAGTTCCTTCTTCTTCCCTTTGCCTTTCTTCTTGAAACTAGTGGTCTTATTGACCATCAACACTTGATGCTCCTTCTTGATTTCTACCTCCGCAGCTTTTAGCATTGCGAAGAGCTCGAGCATAGTCTTTACTAACCCTTGCATATTATAGTTCATCACGAAGCCTTTGTAGCTTGGTGGCGTTGATTGAAGAATTCTGTTCAATGACACAATCATCCTAAGATCAACTCCCGGTTGAGTCAAGTGATTGTAATACCGGACATTACGAGTATGTGCTCACCGATGCACCCATTCTCCTCCATTTTGCAGCTATAGAACTTATTGGAGACTTCATATCTCTCAATCCGGGCATTCTGCTGAAATATCAACTTCAACTCTTGGAACATCTCATATGCTCCACGACTTTCAAAACGTCGTTGAAGACCGGTTCTAAGCCGTAAAGCATGGCACACCTTGAACTATAGAGTAGTCATCGGCTTTGCTCGCCAGACGTTCTTAACGTCGTCGGTTACATCAAGAAGAGGCTGGCACCTAGCGGTGCATCCAGACGTAACTCTTACGTGCAGCAATGAGGATAATCCTCGAGATTCTGGACCCGATCCGTGTAATTGCTACCATCATCTTTCAACTTTGCTTTCTCAAGGAACGCATTAAAATTCAACGGAACAACAACACGAGCCATCTATCTACAAGCAGACATAGACAAGCAAGATACTATCGGTACTAAGTTCATGATAAATTTAAGTTCAATTAATCATATTACTTAAGAACTCCCACTTAGATAGACATCTCTCTAGTCATCTAAGTGATCACGTGATCCAAATCAACTAAACCATAACCGATCATCACGTGAGATGGAGTAGTTTTCAATGGTGAACATCTTATGTTGATCATATCTACTATATGATTCATGCTCGACCTTTCGGTCTCCGTGTTCCGAGGCCATATCTGCATATGCTAGGCTCGTCAAGTATAACCTGAGTATTCTGCGTGTGCAAAACTGGCTTGCACCCGTTGTAGATGGACGTAGAGCTTATCACACCCGATCATCACGTGGTGTCTCGGCACGACGAACTTTGGCAGCTGTGCATACTCGTGGAGAACACTACTTGATAATTTTAATGAGAGATCATCTTAAAATGCTACCGTCAATCAAAGCAAAATAAGATGCATAAAGGATAAACATCACATGCAATCAATATAAGTGATATGATATGGCCATCATCATCTTGCGCTTGTGATCTCCATCTCCGAAGCAATCATGATCACCATCGTCACCGTAGCGACACCTTGATCTCCATCGTAGCATCGTTGTCGTTCGCCCATCTATTGCTTCTACGACTATCGCTACCGCTTAGTGATAAAGTAAAGCAATTACAGGCGTTGCATTTCATACAATAAAGCGACAACCATATGGCTCCTGCCGATTGCCGATAACTCGGTTACAAAACATGATCATCTCATACAATAAAATATAGCATCACGTCTTGACCATATCACATCACAACATGCCCCTGCAAAAACAAGTTAGACGTCCTCTACTTTGTTGTTGCAAGTTTTACGTGGCTGCTACGGGCTGAGCAAGAACCGTTCTTACCTACGCATCAAAACCACAACGATACTTCGTCAAATAGACTCCGTTTAACCTTCTCAAGGACCGGGCGTATGCCACACTCAGTTCAACTAAAGTGAGAGAGATGACACCCGCCAGCCACCTTTAAGCACGAATGCTCGTAGCGGTGAAACCAGTCTCGCGTAAGCGTCTGGCGTAATGTCGGTCCGGGCCGCTTCATCTCACAATACCGCTGAACCAAAGTATGACATGCAGGTAGGTAGTATGACTTGTATCGCCCACAACTCACTTGTGTTATACTCGTGCATATTACAGCAACGCAAAAAACCTGGCTCGGATGCCACCGTTGGGGAACGTAGTAATTTCAAAATTTTCCCACGCACACACGGGACCATGGTGATGGCATAGCAACGAGAGGGGAGAGTGTTGTCTACGTACCCTCGTGAGACCGTGGCGGAAGCGATCACAACGTAGAGGAAGTAGTCGTACTTTCTCCTCGCGATCCTGCCGATCCCAGCGCCGTTACTCGGCACCTCCGAGTCGATGATGATGTAGAGGAAGTAGTCGTCGTTCTCCTCACGATCCAGCCGATCACGGCGCCGTTACTCGGCGCCTCCGAGTTCTTGGCACACGTTCAGCTTGATGACGCTCCACGGGCTTCGATCCGGCAAAGCTCCGGGGAGGGAGTTCCGTCGGCGACGGCGTGGTGACGATCTTGATGTTTCACCGTCGCAGGCTTCGCCTAAGCACCGCTACGATATGACCGAGGTGGAATATGGTGGAGGGGGCACCGCACACGGCTGAGGAACGATCTCAAGGATCAACTTGTGTGTTCTAGGGTGCCCCTCCCCGTGATATAAAGGAGGGAGGGAGGAGGTGGCCGGCCCAAGGGGAGGCGCACCAGGAGGGGGAAACCTACTCCAAGTAGGTTTCCTCTCTTTCCTTATCTTATTTGGAGGGGAAGGAAAGAGTACTAGTAGTTAGGAAGTAGTACTAGTAGTAGGAATAGGAAGAGGGGAAGGAGAAAGGAAAGGGGGGCCGCCCCTCCCCAATCGGATTGGGCTTGGGGCGCCTCCCTTGCTCCTTCTCCCTTCTTCCTACATGGGCCCAATAAGGCCCATATACCTCCGGGGGTTCCGGTAACCTCCCGGAGCTCCAAACTTCTCCGGAACCTTTCCGTGTCCAAATATATCCGTCAATATATCAATCTTTATGTCTCGACCATTTCGAGACTCCTCGTCATGTCCGTGATCATATCCGGACTCGAACAACCTTGGTACATCAAAATACACAAACTCATAATATAACCGTCCTTGAAACCTTAAGCGTCACGGACCCTACGGTTCGAGAACAATGTAGACATGACCGAGACACATCTCCGGTCAATAACCAATAGCGGGACCTGGATGCCCATATTGGTTCCTACATATTCTACGAAGATCTTTATCGGTCAGACCGCATAACAACATACGTTGTTCCTTTTGTCATCGGTATGTTACTTGCCCGAGATTCGATCGTCGGTATCCAATACCTAGTTCAATCTCGTTACCGCAAGTCTCTTTACTCGTTTCCGTAATACATCATCTCACAACTAACTCATTAGTTGCAATGCTTGCAAGGCTTATGTGATGTGTATTACCGAGAAGGCCCAGAGATACCTCTCCGACAATCGGAGTGACAAAACCTAATCTCGAAATACGCCAACCCAACAAGTACCTTTGGAGACACCTGTAGTACTCCTTTATAATCACCCGATTACGTTGTGACGTTTGGTAGTACCAAAGTGTTCCTCCGTAAACGGAGTTGCATAACCTCATAGTTATAGGAACATGTATAAGTCATGAAGAAAGCAATAGCAACATACTAAACGATCAAGTGCTAGGCTAACGGAATGGGTCATGTCAATCAGATCATTCTCCTAATGATGTGATCCCGATTAATCAAATGACAACTCATGTCTATGGTTAGGAAACATAACCATCTTTGATTAACGAGCTAGTCAAGTAGAGGCATACTAGTGACACTCTGTTTGTCTATGTATTCACACATGTATTATGTTTCCGGTTAATACAATTCTAGCATGAATAATAAACATTTATCATGATATAAGGAAATAAATAATAACTTTATTATTGCCTCTAGGGCATATTTCCTTCAATGTCAACAATAATAACTCATGCTCCCCTACATCCAATTAGATATATCTATCAGGATCTTTCCAACATACTGTGCTTGCCAAAGGATAAAGTATAAAAAGGAAAGATGAAGATCACCATGACTCTTGCATAAGGTAGAAGATAATATAAAATATAGGCCCTTCATAGAGGGAAGCAGAGGTTGCCATGCGCTTTTATGGTTGGATGCACAAAATCTTAATGCGGAAGAACGTCACTTTATATTGCCCCTTGTGATATGAACCTTTATTATGCACTCCGTCGCTTTTATTTCTTCCACATCACAAGATCGTATAAAGCTTATTTCCCCCACACCAATCAAACATACATATTTAGAGCAATTTTTATTGCTTTGCACCGATGACAACTTACTTGAAGGATCTTACTCAATCCATAGGTAGATATGGTGGACTCTCATGGCAAAACTGGTTTAAGGGTTTTGGAAGCACAAGTAGTATCTATACTTGGTGCTGAGAATTTGGCTAGCATGAGGGGGAAAGGCAGGCTCAACATGTTGGATGATCCATGACAACATACTTTATCTCAGATATAAGAAAACATAACCCATTACGTTGTCTTCCTTGTCCAACATTAACTCTTTAGCATGTCATATTTTAATGAGTGCTCCCAATCATAAGAGATGTCAATGATAATATATTTATATGTGAAACCTCTCTTTCCTTATTACTTCCTATTAATTGCAACGATGACCAAAGCTATGTCTGCCAACTCCCAACAACTTTTAATCATCATACTCTTTCTATGTGACGTCATTACTCCTAATAAGATCAATATGAACTCTTTATTTCTTTTTTTCTTTTCTCTTTTATTTTATTCACTCAAGATCATGACAAAATAATCAAGCCCTTGACTCAACACTAATCTTTATTATATAACTCACGGACTTGATTACATAGAGAGATCATAAAGCAAAACTCAAAACTAGATCATGCCATAAACTTTATTCTACTAGATCAAGATACTACTAATAGGATCGAACTAAGGAAAACGGTAAAGATAGGAGTGTGATTGTGATACGATACCGGGGCACCTCCCCCAAGCTTGGCAGTTGCCAAGGGGAGTGCCCATACCCATGTGATTATGTCTCCTTTGTTGGCGAAGAGGATGGTGGTGATGTTGACTTAGTTGATGGCATAGACTTCTCCCTTAATTTGCGCTTGAGGACAGAATTTTGATCCCTCAAATCATCAATCTCCCACTCCAGGGTTAATATCTTTTTGTAACATCCCAAAATTCTAAATTTTGGAATGTTATAAACATATAGATAGTTTTGATTGATTGTTTGATTTATTGACTGAAAGTGAGTGAATTCGAAACTTTTTGAAAGTTAAATGAGAGGGAATAAAAGGACTTTCCCAAACTTTCATTTTCTTTCTGATCTTCATGAATTCAAATTCTTTTCAAATACAAAACCCTTGAGCGAAGATGATATGACTTCTTCCATTTAATTAAATGAAAGGGTATTTGAAAATATTTGAATTTAATTTGGAAACATTTCAATTCATAAACTTCATGCAACTCAATGATTTTCACGAGTGAAGATAAAATGACTTCTTCAAAACATATGAAATATGAGTTGGGAGTTTCAAAGAATTAAATTCAAAGTTCTTTTGAATTTATTTTAAATTTGGAGTTATTTGAGTTTTATTCAAATTATTTTTCTCCAAAAATAAAATATACAGAAAATAGGGTAACATGATTCCCTACACCAGAAAATTGGAGAGAAATAAATTTGAATTAATTTTGGTATTTTTTAAAATGATTTTTATTGGACTTTATTAGACCAGTAGCACTGTTTGAATTATTAGAATTTGTGTGTATTTTATTTAATGCTATAAAAATGTTCATGTCGTAGAAAATCTTTTTATGAAAATTTTGATATATTATATGCCTAGGTTGTATTTTTTTGTTTATAAGTATTTGTTTATTTTATTTGTTTGGAAAATGTAAAAAACCTTTCACGAATCGGGCGGCCAGCCAACCGGCAGTGCCATGGCTCACCAGCCCGGCGCCTGCCCTCCCGGGCAGACTCACACAGACGCCATTGCCGACATGGTCCGCCGTGTCCGACCTCCTCCTACCCCTTCCCCAAGCCGCCTCCCTCCCCACCTATAAAGGCGCCGCCCGGGCCCGTCCTCCTCTCCCTCGCCCGCCACGCAGATCGACGCCGTCGCTGCCGCATCTCACCGCCGCCGCCGCCTCGCCGAGCCGCCACCACCGCCACCAAACTCACTTGCCGCCCCAGCTGCGCTCGCCTCTCCGCCGATCGCCGTCGACCGGAGCCGCCGCCGATCGAAGTCGCCACCTTGCCCCGCTCGCCGGAGACCGCCGTCGCCGGAACCGCCTGAACCGCCCGAACCGCCGCTCAACTCGCCGGTTTTCCCGGTCCGGTAATGAACCGCCTGGTTCCCCGGTTTTCCTTCGGTTTGTTCTTTTTCGGTTTATTAAATTAGGTTTTGTTATTTTGCGAATGTTCATTAGTTAGGTTCGGTAGCGAACGATTTTCGTTCATTAGGTTCTGTTAGCGAGCGTTCGCTCGATAGATTTTTCTTTTTATTTTAGTTTTCGGCCAGGGACCCATCCGTGAATATTTTCTTTACATATCAGCCCCTGGTTTTCAAACAACTATAACTTTTTGCTCGTTAGTCGGAATTAGATGAAACCAACGCCCAATTCTTTGTTATGATCTCCTCTATCCAGTAATCTAACTCAAACATGATTTTCAAGTTTTAAAATTTTGAATTAGATCAGATTTCAATTTGAACTTTGTTTGATCATAACTTGAGTTTTATAACTCTGATTTAATTGATTCTTTTTGCAAATTGAAGCTCTTGACCTAAACTTTCTGATAAGGCCAAATTCACATAATTTTGGTACTATTAGAAATTGTTTTTATGTTGCAAGAGTTATTTGCTTGGTTGTGATGTTTTCCGAATTGTCTTCTTCGTTCTTTCCGATCTTTTGAGTGATTGCTTATGTGTGGTTACTATTGCTTGCTTACGATAGATTGAGAGTGTGACGAGTAGAACTATCAAGAGTTTTGAGTGTGAATCATCTTCATCAACAGTACAGGCAAATTCACACTTTGATCATGTCCCTTTCATACCCAGTTTTTATGCATTATTTTCAACCCTCAACATTTGCATGAGTAGGATTGATAACATATGGGTATTGGGAAGTAGTTGATGAGGTAGGAACCTATTGCCCTGTTTATTACCAAACCCTTGGGAATTACTTCTACGTTTGCTTATTTTGCCAGGCTATGCAAGTAGACGTGGATTGGGTGAGTGATTTTCCATGACAGATGTGAGATTGTTAATTAATGGTTTATTTAAGGTGGCAACATTAATACACATCTGGGTGGATTGAGGTACTGGTTATTCCAGGACTTGCCTGCTTTTTTGACCGCCACCCGGGCCCAAAGGGATCATGAGATTATTCATACTAGAAACTTCCGTGTGCAGCCACAAGCCATTATGGGCTCTAGCATAGTTGATTAAGTTGTGCGAACTCTTACGGGTAGACTAGCGGATGTAGGGAAAGTAGGTGTACCGGTCTACCCTTCGTAAGGTGCTAAGCGCTTACGAAAGACTGTGTCTCGATCATCCGCTTCTCAAACATCATGTAGTGCGAGAAATCCAACGGAGGCGATCGAGTCTTGTGGGGAAAAGTGCGCAAACCTCTGCAGAGTGTATAAACTAATCATGATTAGCCATGTCCCCGGTTATGGACATCTTGAGTATCTAGTACTTGGATTTTCCTGTGAATATCATCATGTTACTTTAAATTAATATTGTTGGGTTTTAATGATGATGATTAATTGGGATTGAGAATGTTGTCAACCATTCTCAATGTTTAACAACCACCATGATAGTTAAATAAAATTTATTCCTTTGCAGTAGGGAAAAATTGGCTTTTCTCAAATCCCTTATAACCATAGAGCTTTTCCACCAGCCATATATGCATGTAGTGATAGCCATATTTCAGCATCGCTCTCTGATTAGGAATTTGCCAAGACATTCAATGTCTTGACCCTTTGTGGCTGCAACGTCTCATGTTGCAGGATTATCTTACGACGAGTAAGTGATACGTTAGGGTTATGATTTCTACACTCAACTTTGCCGTTGGTGTTGATGGGAATCCACAACCTTGTTACTTTCGCTATTTTGGATTGAGGTAATAGTATTTACGTTACTTTATACATGTGATTTACCTCTGTTATAAATCCTCGAGTACTGTGTGTGTCAGCATACCGATCCAGGGATGACACTTAAGCACAGAGACTTGATCCGTTCGGGTCGGGTCGCTACAAGATGTGACCCTAGAAACTGACAAGCCCATAGGAAAGATTTTTTCTCTACAACTTCATTTTCAAAAAGATCTTTTATCTCTCTTCTCTTCTGAGCTTGTTCAAATATTCCCTTTAGTGAGACTATACCCTTTCCCCCTTTTGACCACTTGAAGATTCGGCTGATGAGACCACACCAAGGAGTACAAGATGTTGGACAACTAAGTCCCTTTGGAATGAAGAGGATTTTTCCGAGCATTACAATGATGGAAACTACAACGGTGAAGACTCCGAAGACTTGGATAATTTTAAGGCTTTGAAGAATTCCCAGATTTGTATGACCTAGGAAGGCTACCTTTATGGAACCTGGCAGACTATGGAAGCTGTCAATACCCAAGATCAAGGTGTATCGGAGAAAGATCGGAGCATGGAGAGTTAAAAACTCAAAGTTTTGTCAAGAAAACCCTAAGGCAGGAGATATCAACTATGGAATGATAGCTCATGGAAATGACAAGGGAAGAAACATGGCTATCCATGATGTTATCGCTCGCTTATGCTATTTGTCACCGTGCTGTGTTAAGCATGCATATGCATGGAAGGATTGGATGGTAGAAGGCTGATGGAGCACCTATCAGCAAGAGGTGAAGTTTTAACCTTAGCTGGTGTATTCACCAGGATTTGGAATATTATATCAGGAAGTTTAGGATGGACCTGCAGAAGCAGTATTTGATAAGGAAGTGTTTCGTGAAGAACTCAGGACCCAGAAGCTGAAAGTAGCCAAGCTAGAGGAGCAAAACCTTGAGACATCAAAGATTCGTCAGGACCTGAAGGACAGTAGGATCATGGTTCATGTCGAGGTTGATGAAACCCAGAAGTTTGGAATGCAACTCCAGGAATATTAAAGGACGTCATGATAGACTTTGCGACAACAAAGATGATATGGCAAAAGAACTTGATAAGGACAAGCATGATCGGAAGAAGCCATCGGAGACATGAACAAGAATCGAAGAGTTTGATGACTTTGAAGATTTATTGACCTTTAGAAGACCAAACCCCTATTACATACCTGCGTTAGATGCGACGATTGTGAGCCGGCATTTGTTTGATGTTTTTCCGACAGCCACAATAAAACCTGTCTTTTCAAAACTATTGTTTGTACTGTGTGCATCCCTCTCGATCTCTCTTATCCCACCCCAAACCCATGGAACCAATAGAGGATGAATGGATATGAGCTCATACTATTTAGACCGATGAGTCAATTGGAGACAGACCGATGGATTCAGAACATGGAGGATCACATGGAGAATAACACTATAGTTGGAAAGGATATGACCCAGCATGCTCTTCCGTTCTTTGAAAGAGGTGCTGCTACCTGGTGGAGGATGTACCAAACCATCAATGGATGGCAAGGAGTAACCGTTTGGGAAGAATTTAAGCTGACTCTGCAAAAATCTCGGTTCATGTCCCAGAAGTTGAAGCCTTATGGAAGTGATATGAAGAAACCTGGTGCATACAAGATTTGTGGAGAAATAGGACACAACCATAAAGAAAACAAGGACGAATACCCTCATAAGCAGAGGATTACCAAAGGAGTTAGCCGAGGATTTTCAGGGAACTTCGATTGGAGATTGTTCCCAAAAGGTTTTGTTGCAGCAATGGAAGTTCAGTCTACATTGTTGAGAAAGATCCGTGAAGCTCAGAAGGATGACAAAGAGATTGCTGAGGTAAAAGAGAGGATGAGCAAAGGAAAGGCCAAATATTTTGTAAGGATGAGCACGACACCTTATGGTTCGAGGATCGTGTATATGTGCCTAATAATGCAAAGATCAGGAAGTTAATACTTCAGGAGGCTCAAGACTCACCATACTCAATTCGCCCTGGAAACACCAAGACGTATTTGGATTTGAAGGAGCATTTCTGGTGGACTGGTGTGAAGAAGGATATTGCGGAGTATGTAATCGTAGGTGATGTATGCCAGAGAGTAAAGGCAGAGCATCAAAAGCCAGTCGAATTACTACAGCCTATGCCGATACCCGAATGGAAGCAGGATAAGCTTGGCATGGATTTCATTACTGGATTTCCCAGAACTGATCGGGATATGATTCTATCTGGGTAGTAGTTGATTCGCTTGACCAAAGTGGCTCACTTTATCCCAGTGAAAACCACCTATACAAGTGAGAAGTTGGCCAAGATATATTTGACCAGGATCGTATGTCTGCATGGAGTTCCGAGGACCATCGTATCAGATAGAGGAACACAGTTTACCTCAAAGTTTTGGAATCAGCTGCACCAGACTTAGGGTACTAGGCTAGAGTTCAGTACAGCCTTTCATCCGTAGACAGATGGATAGACTGAGAAAGTAAATCAGATTATGGAGGACATGTTAAGAACGTGTGCGCTAGATTATGGATCTAGTAGGGATGATAATCTACTTTACGGAGTTCTCATTCAACAACAACTACCAAGTCGGTTTGAAGATGGCCCCTTTTAAGCTTTGTATGGGAGAAGGAGCGGACACCGTTGATGTGGGACGAAGTTGGAGACCGTCAGTTGCTTGGACCAAATGTGATCAAGGAGTCAAAAGAGAATGTTAAGTTGATTCGAGATAGACTGAAGATAGCTCAGTCCAGGCAGAAGAGTTATGCAGACTCAAAAATGCAAGGAGTTAGTCTATGAAATTGGAGACGGAGCATGTCTTCGTGTGTCCCCTCTGCGAGGAGTTAAACGATTTGGAGTTAAGGGAAAGTTAGCCCCGAGATTTGTAGGACCATACCGAGTTTTGGAGCGTATGGGAGAAGTGGCCAACAAATTGGAGTCACCCAAGGACTGTCAGAAGTTCATGAGGTGTTTCATATTTCCCAGTTGAAGAAGTGCCATGCAGAGATGGCCAATATTCCCCTGTAAGGACGCTTGACCCTGGAAAGGATAATGATGTTCCATGAAGTGGAGTATGGACTTCATAAGTATAAGTTTTTATCTTGGTAGGTGGGATATCCCACGAGGATGAAGGGATGAAGTACTATTGGATACAAGGAGGTAGAATGTTGGTAATAAGGAGCAATTGCAACTCCATGATGAGTCTGAGTAATCACATCTCAGTTTGGTACAAATAGAAGGAAGAAAGACATTAAAATTGGATGGATTTTAAGTATGCTAGGAAGTTGGAATGTGGTAATAACGATCAGTTGCCCAGAGGATGAGTTCAAGGTTTACAAGTGATGAGATGGGCCATAACCCATAGGCCCCAGGACCTGCCAAGAAGCAAGCACATTCTTGCTGATGGAAAAACCCTGGAAAAAGTTACGATTTTATCGACAGATGATTTTATAGGAGTTTACGCAAAACCTGAGGGTTGTGAAGGAACGATAGATGTTTGTCTGGCTTGCAGAATCAATGGATTTATCCGAACTTGGTTCTTCGACAAGAGAAATTCTGCAATGCTTGTGAGGATGACTAAGTGTTAGAATGCGAGATTCGCTAAACCATGTACAAGGTAATGATTTGGGTGCGGGATGGATTGATCACCATACCGACTTACTCTTATTATTCGCCTTCTATATGGGATGGTAAATCTGAGTGACTTACCTATAGTAGAGAGACGCATTTATCAAAACCTTGTTTAAACCTTAGAATGGTATAGGTATTTTTTCCCTTGTACACGGCAATGTTGCCAATCGTAGGATATACGGTGAGGTTCAACCTGCACCCGTTTTCTGCAGGAGAAACCATAAATTGTTGACCACCATGAGATATCGATAGCTGATTAGTATTGGCGCCAGACCCGTCAGCTAAGAAGACCCAGTCTCGGAATAACCGTACCAAGATGAAAGGACAGAAGAATTGCGGTAAAGGTTATGCCACCACCAAAAGAGCCCAGAGAAGTAATTATCCAGAGGATCTGAGAAGATCGACACTGCCAACAATAAGGATGGAGTATATGAGGTTTTGATGGAACCGTAACCATGCTTCTAAGGGTGGTAGCACCCTAGACCCCGGAGACGAACGATGGATTTTTGAGAAGACCCCAAACCTAACCTATTTCTTTCTAGCCTCTCCGAATCTCGAGGACGAGATTCAGTTTAAGGGTGGTAGGTTTGTAACATCCCAAAATTCTAAATTTTGGAATGTTATAAACAAATAGATAGTTTTGATTGATTGTTTGATTGATTGGTGAAAGTGAGTGAATTCAAACTTTTGAAAGTTAAATGAGAGGGAATAAAAGGACTTTCCCAAACTTTCATTTTCTTTACGATCTTCATGAATTCAAATTCTTTTCAAATACAAAACCCTTGAGCGAAGATGATATGACTTCTTCCATTTAATTAAATGAAAGGGTATTTGAAAATATTTGAATTTCATTTGGAAATATTTCAATTCATAAACTTCATGCAACTCAATGATTTTCCTGAGCGAAGATAAAATGACTTCTTCAAAACATATGAAATATGAGTTGGGAGTTTCAAAGAATTAAATTCAAAGTTCTTTTGAATTCATTTTCAATTTGGAGTTATTTGAGTTTTATTCAAATTATTTTTCTCCAAAAATAAAATATACAGAAAATAGGGTAACATGATTCCATACATCAGAAAATTGGAGAGAAATAAATTTGAATTAACTTTAGTATTTTTTTAAATGATTTTTATTGGACTTTATTAGACCAGTAGCACTGTTTGAATTATTAGAATTTGTGTGTATTTTATTTAATGCTATAAAAATGTTCATGTCGTAGAAAATCTTTTTCTGAAAATTTTGGTATATTATATGCCTAGGTTGTATTTTTTTGTTTATAAGTATTTGTTTATTTTATTAAATGCGGAAAATGTTTAAAAAACCTTTCACGAATCGGGCCGGCCAGCCAACCGGCCAGCACGGCCCAGCCCGACGTCACAAGACTTCCTCCCCGGCGGGACTCACCACGATGCCGCCACAAACATGGCCGCTGGTGTCCGCCTCCTCCTACCCCTTCCCCAAGCCGCCTCCCTCCCCACCTATAAAGGGCGCCGCCGCCCTGCCTCCTCTCCACGCCGCACCGTCAGATCGACGACGCCGCCGCATCTCACCGCCGCCCGCCTCGCCACCGGAGCCGCCACCACCGCCACCACCGATTGCCTTCACACAAGGCTGCCGCCCATCGCCACGACCGAGCCGCCACGATCCAAGTCGCCGCCACGCCCCACTCGCCGGAGACCGCCGTCGCCGGAACAGCCCGAACCGCCGCTCAACTCGCCGTATTCCCGGTCCGGTAAAGAACCGCCTCCCTTTTTCCTTCTATTGTTTTTTTTGGTTTATTAAATTAGGATTTGTTATTTTGCGAACGTTCATTAGTTAGGTTCGGTAGCGAACGATTTTCGTTCGTTAGGTTCTGTTAGCGAGCGTTCGCTCGATATATTTTACTTTTTTTAGTTTTCGGCGAGGGACCCATCCGTGAATATTTTCTTTACAGATCAGCCCCTGGTTTTCAAACAACTATAACTTTTTGCTCGTTAGTCGGAATTAGATAAAACCAACGCCCAATTCTTCGTTATGATCTCCTCTATCCAGTAATCTAACTCAAACATGTTTTTCAAGTTTTAAAATTTTGAATTAGATCAGATTTCAATTTGAACTTCGTTTGATCATAACTTGAGTTTTATAACTCTGATTTAATTGATTCTTTTTGCAAATTGAAGCTCTTGACCTAAACTTTCTGATAAGGCCAGATTCACATAATTTTGGTACTATTAGAAATTGTTTTATGTTGCAAGAGTTATTTGCTTGGTTTTGATGTTTTCCGAATTGTTTTCTTCGTTCTTTCCGATCTTTTGAGTGATTGCTTATGTGTGGTTACTATTGCTTGCTTACGATAGATTGACCGGAGTGTGACGAGTAGAACTATCAAGAGTTTTGAGTGCGAATCATCTTCATCAACATTGCAGGCAAGTTCACACTTTGATCATATCCCTTTTCATACCCAATTTTTATGCATTAGTTTCAACCCTCAAACACTGCATGAGTAGGATTGATAACATGTGGGTATTGGGAAGTAGTTGATGAGGTAGGAACCTATTGCCCTGTTTATTACCAAACCCTTGGGAGTTACTTCTACGTTTGCTTAATTTGCCATGCTATGCAAGTAGACGTGGATTGGGTGAGTGATTTTCCATGACAGATGTGAGATTGTTAATTAATGGTTTATTTAAGGTGGCAACATTAATACACATTTGGGTGGATTGAGGTACCTGGTTATTCCAGGACTTGCCTGTTTTTTTTGACCGCCACCCAGGCCGAAAGGGATCATGAGATTATTCATACTAGAAACTTCCGTGTGCAGCCACAAGCCATTATGGGCTCTGGCATAGTTGATTAAGTTGTGCGAACTCTTACGGGTAGACTAGCGGATGTAGGGGAAAGTAGGTGTACGGTCTACCCTTCGTAAGGTGCTAAGCGCTTACGAAGATCGTGTCTCGGTCATCCGTTTCTCAAACATCATGTAGTGCGAGAAATCCAACGGAGGCGATCGAGTCTTGTGGGGAAAAGTGCGCAAACCTCTGCAGAGTGTATAAACTAATCATGATTAGACATGTCCCCGGTTATGGACATCTTGAGTATCTAGCACTTGGATTTTCCTGTGAATCTCATCATGTTACTTTAAATTAATATTGTTGGGTTTTAATGATGATGATTAATTGGGATTGAGAATGCTGTCAACCATTCTCAATGTTTAACAACCACCATGATGGTTAAATAAAATTTATTCCTTGGTAGTAGGGAAAAATTGGCTTTTCGCAAAACCCTTATAACCATAGAGCTTTTCCACCAGCCATATATGCATGTAGTGATAGCCATATTTTAGCATCGCTCTACAGTGTGAATTTGCCAGTACATTCAATGTAATCGACCCTTTTTGTGGCTGCAACGTCTCATGTTGCGGTGATTATCTTCTGACGAGTAAGTGATACGTTAGGGTTATGATTTCTACACTCAACTTTGCCGTTGGTGTTGATGGGAATCCACAACCTTGTTACTTCCGCTATTTTGGATTGAGGTAATAGTATTTACGTTACTTTATACATGTGATTTACCTCTGTTATAAATCCTCGTGTACTGTGCGTGTCAGCATACCTATCCAGGGATGACACTTAAGCACAGAGACTTGATCCATTCGGGTCGGGTCGCTACACTTTTTGCATAGGTCCTGCTTATTTTCCTGCAAGAGACAAAAAGGGATAAACTCGATCTTTGGTTTCTTTACCCTATCAGGGAGACTTGACTTTTTGAACTCTACGTGCATGTCCCTAGGTTGAGGTAATGGGGCTTCATCTTAATCTGAGCTCGTCTCCTCCTTCCCCTTGGGTTCATAGTCCTCTTCTTCCTCCGTGGTCCAACCATCGTGCTCCACATCTCCATAGACCTTAGGATTTGCTAAGTGATCATCCACATAGCTTTGTCCTTCCGAATCCTGGGACGACATGTTGATCTAATCTGCAGTAGGACAGCTCGAAACAAGAACAGAGGATAATTGCGTGTTACAGGAGTCAAAAACTTCGGGAGAATATATAATGAATTTTTTACCGACCAAAATACGTATCGTGCAAAAAAACGGAGTCCGGAAGGCACACGAGATGCCCACGAGGTAGGGGGGCACGCCCAGGGGGTAGGGCGCGCCCTCCACCCTCGTGGGGCCCTCGTGTCCTTCCCGGACTGCTACTTATTTTTCTATTTTTCTAAATATTCCAAAACGGATAACTATTGCCTTAAAAACTGTTTTGGAGTCGCTTTACTTACCGTACCACATACCTATTCCTTTTCGGAGTCTGGAACGTTCTGGAAAGTGTCTCTTATGTATTCCTCCGGGGTTACGATTTCAATAACATTGGTTTCAACATTTATGGGATTACATAAGATATAATGTTTGATTCTTTGACCGTTTACCACCTTCGGATTTGTGCCTTCGAAGTTGTTAATTTTTATGGCACCGGAACGATAGACCTCCTCGATGACGTAGGGGCCTTCCCATTTAGAGAGAAGTTTTCCTGCAAAAAATCTTAAACGAGAGTTGTATAGCAATACATAATCACCTATATTAAACTCACGCTCTTGTATCCTTTTGTCATGCCATCTTTTAACTTTTTATTTAAACAACTTGGCATTTTCATAAGCTTGGGTTCTCCATTCATCAAGTGAGCTAATATCAAATAACCTCTTTTCACCGGCAAGTTTGAAATCATAGTTGAGCTCTTTAATAGCCCAATATGCCTTATGTTCTAGTTTGAGAGGTAAGTGACATGCTTTTCCATAAACCATTTTATACGGAGACATACCCATAGGAATTTTATATGCAGTTCTATAGGCCCATAATGCATCATCAAGTTTCTTGTACCAATTCTTTCTAGATCTATCTTAACAGTCTTTTGCAAAATTAATTTGAGCTCTCTATTGCTCAATTCTACTTGACCACTAGACTGCGGGTGATAAGGAGATGCAATTCTATGATTAACATCATACTTAGCAAGCATTTTACGGAAAGCACCATGAATAAAATGTGAACCACCATCAGTCATTAAATATCTAGGGACTCCAAACCTCGGAAAAATAACTTCTTTAAGCATTTTAATAGAGGTGTTATGATCAACACTAGTAGTTGGAATAGCTTCTACCCACTTAGTAACGTAATCAACAACAACTAAAATATGTGTATATCCATTAGAGGCAGGAAAAGGTCCCATACAATCAAAGCCCCAAACATCAAATGGTTCAATAACAAGTGAATAATTCATAGGAATTTCTTGACGTCTACTAATACTACCAATTCTTTGACATTCATCACGAGATAAGACAAACTTACGGGCATCCTTGAAGAGAGTAGGCCAATAAAAACCGGATTGCAATACCTTATGTGCAGTTCTATCTCCAGCGTGGTGTCCTCCATAAGCTTCGGAGTGGCACTTGGGTAGGATCTGTTCCTGTTCATGCTCAGGTACACAACGTCTAATAACACCATCTACCCCTTCTTTATAAAGATGTGGGTCATCCCAAAAGTAATGTCTCAAATCATAGAAAAACTTTTTCTTTTGCTGATATGTGAAACTAGGTGGTATAAATTTAGCAACAATATAATTAGCATAATCAGCATACCATGGAGTAGTACGAGAAGTACTTATAACATTTAATTGTTCATCAGGAAAGCTATCATTAATAGGTAGTGGGTCATCAAGAACATTTTCTAACCTAGACAAGTTATGCATAGCGGGGTTCTCGGCTCCCTTTCTATCAACAATATGCAAATCAAATTCTTGTAGCAAGAGAACCCATCTAATAAGTCTAGGTTTAGCATCTTTCTTTTCCATCGATATTTAATAGCAAAGCATGACCCGGTGTGAATAGTTACTTTAGAATCAACAATATAAGGTCTGAACTTATCACAAGCAAATACAACTGCTAAGAATTCCTTTTCAGTAGTAGCATAATTTCTTTGAGCATTGTCTAAAGTTTTACTAGCATAATGGATAACATTTAATTTCTTATCAACTCTTTGCCCTAGAACAACACCTACAACATAATCACTAGCATCACACATAATTTCAAAGGGTAAATTCCAATCAGGTGGTGAAGAATAGGTGCAGAGATCAATGCTTTCTTAAGTATTTCAAATGCTTCTACACAATCATCATCAAAGACAAATGGTATATCTTTTTGTAATAAATTAGTCGAGGTCGAGAAATTTTTTAGAAGTCCTTAATGAACCTCCTCTAAAATCCGGCGTGACCAAGGAAACTTCTTATACCATTGATGTCCTTGGGACATGGCATCTTTTCAATAGCATCAACCTTGGCTTTATCAACTTCAATACCTCTTTCAGAAACTTTATGCCCCAGGACAATACCTTCGTTAACCATAAAGTGGCACTTTTCCCAATTCAAAACAAGATTAGTTTCTTCACATCTCCGCAAAACTCGATCAAGATTGCTCAAGCAATAATCAAAACAGGATCCATAGACGGACAAGTCGTCCATGAAGACCTCACAAATCTTTTCACAGAAGTCAGAGAATATAGCCATCATGCATCTTTGAAAGGTAGCAGGTGCATTACATAAAACAAAAGGCATAAGTCTATAAGCAAAAGTACCAAAAGGGCATGTAAAAGTAGTCTTTGTTTGATCTTTAGCTGACACACGTATTTGAGAGAAACCAGAATAACCATCGAGGAAGCAATAATGTGTACGTTTGCATAATCTTTCTAGCATTTGATCGATAAAAGGTAAGGGGTAATGATCTTTCTTAGTAGCTTTATTTAATTTGCGGAAATCAATTACCATCCTATAACCTGTAATAATTCTTTGTGAAATCAATTCATCTTTATCATTAGGAACAACAGTAACCCCTCCCTTCTTAGGGACACAATGGACATGACTTACCCACTGACTATCGGCAACGGGATAAATTATACCTGCCTCCAGGAGCTTTAGTATATCTTTTCTTACCACTTCTTTCATCTTAGGATTCAGCTGTCGTTGATGATCACGAACCGGTTTAGCATCTTCTTACAAATTTATTTTATGTTGACATAGAGTGGGACTAATGCCCTTAAGATCATCGAGAGTATATCCAATAGCGACACAGCCTTCTTCGAGTTTTCAATAATCTTTCTTCTTCATGCTCACGAAAGGTTAGCACTAATAATAACATGATATATCTTCTTTTCATCAAGATAAGCATATTTATGATTATCAGGCAACGGTTTAAGCTCAAACACGGGATCACCCTTGGGTGGAGGGGGATCCCCTAGGATTTCAACAGGCAAATTGTGTTTCAGAATAGGTTCCCGTTTAAAGAATACTTCATCTATTTCCCTTCTTTCATTCATAAACATATTATTTCCATGGTCTAGTAAATATTGTTCTAAAGGATCACTAAGAGGTACGGCAATAGAAGCAAGACCAATAATTTCATCCTTACTAGGCAATTCTTCTTCACGGTGTTGTCTACTAAATTTAGAGAAATTAAACTCATGAGACATATCACCCAAACCAATAGTAACAACATTCTTTCGCAGTCTATTCTAGCATTAACAGTGTTCAAGAAGGGTCTACCGAATATAATGGGACAAAAGCTGTCTTGTGGGGAACTGAGAACAAGAAAATCAGCAGGACATTTAGTTTTCCCACACAAGACTTCAACATCTCTAACAATTCCCATTGCTGATATAGTATCTCTATTGGCAAGTTTAATTGTAACATCAATACCTTCTATCTCAGCGGGTGCAATATCATGCATAATTTCTCTGTACAAGTCATATGGTATAACACTAGCACTAGCACCCATATCACATTATCCATGATAACTATGATCTCCTATTTTAACAGAAATAACAGGCACGCCTACCACATGTCTATGTTTATCTTTAGCACAAGGTTTGGCAAATCTAGCAGTTTCACCACAGAAATGAATAACATGCCCATCAATATTATCAGCCAAGAGATCTTTAACGATAGCATTATTAGGTTCAACTTTAACTTGCTCAGGAGATGTATAAGTTCTAATATTACTTTTACGAACCATAGTTGAAGCTTTAGCATGATCCTTTATTCTAACAGGAACATGTGGTTTCTCAACATAAGAAGTAGGAACAACAGGATCATTGTAAGTGACAATATTTTCTTCAACTTTAATAGGTGCAGCTAGTTTTACTTCTATGGGAGGATGATATTTAAACCACTTCTCCTTGGGGAGATCAACATAAGTAGCAAAATATTCACAGAAAGAAGCTACTATCTCAGAGTCAAGTCTATATTTAGTGCTAAACTTACGGAAAATATCGGTATCCATAAAAGATTTAACACAATCAAACTTAGGTGTCATACCTGACTCCTTACCTTCGTCGAGATCCCAATATTCAGAGTTGCGTTTAATTGTATCCAATAAATCCCATTTGAATTCAATAGTCTTCATCATAAAAGAGCCAGCACAAGAAGTATCGAGCATGGTGCGATTGTTATCAGAAAGCCGAGCATAAAAACTTTGAATAATTATTTCTCTCAAGAGCTCATGATTGGGGCATGAATATAACATTGATTTAAGCCTCCCCCAAGCTTGAGCGATGCTTTCTCCTTCGTGGAGGCCAAAAATTATATATATAATTGCGATCACGATGAACAAGATGCATAGGATAAAATTTCGATGAAAATCCAATTTCAATAAATACGTAGTTCCATGATCTCGTATCATCACAGAGCCTATACCATGTCGATGCATCTCCCTTCAAAGATAAAGGGAAGACCTTCTTCTTAACAACATCATCGGGTATACCTGCAAGCTTAAATAATCCACAAACTTCATCCACATATATTAGGTGCTCATCAGGATGCTTTGTTCCATCTCCTGTAAAAGGATTATCTAGCAGTTTTTCCATCATACCCGAAGGAACTTCAAAGGGAACATTTTCATTTTCAGTAGGTTCAGTAGGTTGAGGAGCAATTCTTTGCTCTACTGGTCGGGGTGCAGTCCTTTAGATAAGTAAGAGTGTCAAACCCAACGAGGAGCAGAAGGAAATGATAAGAGGTTTTCAGCAAGGTATTCTCTGCAAGTACTGAAATAAGTTATAACAAATAGTTCTGTGATAAGATAATTTGTAACAAGCAACAAGTAACAAAAGTAAATAAAGTGCAGCAAGGTGGCCCAATCCTTTTTGTAGCAAAGGACAAGCCTAGACAAACTCTTATATAAGCAAAAGTGCTCCCGAGGACACATGGGAATATCGTCAAGCTAGTTTTCATCACGTTCATTTGATTCGCGTTCGGTACTTTGATAATTTGATATGTGTGTGGACCGGTGCTTGGGTGATGTTCTTACTAGAACAAGCATCCCACTTATGATTAACCTCTATTACAAGCATCCGCAACTACAACAAAAGTATTAAGGTAAACCTAACCATAGCATGAAACATGTGGATCCAAATCAGCCCCTTACGAAGCAACGCATAAACTAGGGTTTAAGCTTCTGTCACTCTAGCAACCCATCATCTACTTATTACTTCCCAATGCCTTCCTCTAGGCCCAAATAATGGTGAAGGGTTATGTAGTCGACGTTCACATAACACGACTAGAGGCTAGACAACATACATCTCATCAAAATATCGAATCTAATACCAAATTCACATGACTACTAATAGCAAGACTTCTCCCATGTCCTCGAGGAGCGAACGTAACTACTCACAAAGCATATTCATGTTCATAATCAGAGGGGAAATAATATGCATATAGGATCTGAACATATGATCTTTCACCAAATAAACCAACTAGCATCAACTACAAGGAGTAATCATTACTACTAGCAACCTACTAGTACCAATCCCGGACTTGGAGACAAGAATTGGATACAAGAGATGAACTAGGGTTTTGAGAGGAGATGGTGCTGGTGAAGATGTTGATGGAGATTGCCCTCTCCTGATGAGAGGAGCGTTGGTGATGACGATGGCGATGATTTCCCCCTGCGAGGGAAGTGTCCACTGGCGAAAGCTCTCTTAGGAGCCCTAGATTGGTTCCGCCAAGGTTCCGCCTCGTGGCGGCGGAGTTTCGTCCCGAAAGGTTGCTTATGATTATTTCCTCGACGAAAGACCTCATATAGCAGAAGATGGCCATTGAAGAGCCAACAGGGGGCCCACAAGGCAGGGGACGCGCCCAGGGGTAGGGCGTGCCCCCACCCTCGTGGCCAGGTGGGGCCCCCTCTGGTGAACTTCTTCCGCTCAATATTTTTATTATTTCCAAAAATGACTTTCGTGGAGTTTCAGGACTTTTGGAGTTGTGCAGAATAGGTCTCTAATATTTGCTCCTTTTCCGACCCGAATTCCAATTTCTTGGCATTCTCCCTCCTTATATAATCCTTGTAAAATAAGAGAGAATAACCATAAGTATTGTGACATAACGTGCAATAACAGCCCATAATGCAATAAATATCAATATAAAAGCATGATGCAAAATGGAAGTATCAACTCCCCCAAGCTTACTTAGACCTCGCTTGTCCTCAAGCGGAAGCCGATAACGATAAATATGTCCCCATGTTTAGAGGTAGAGGTGTCGATAAAAACAAAATACGGACATGAACGCATCATGATCATTCGCATAACAGCAACATATATAGATATTGTCATATGATTTCTTATGCTCAAGTAATAATCCATTCACAATGCAGAGTACGAATCATAAACTTTATTGAGAACCAACAAACTATAATCTCGGTCATTGAAGCAATTGCAATTTATCATAACATCAGAAAGAGTTTATGTCAGAGCTTAATAGCAAGTCCACATACTCAACTATCATTTAGTATTTCATAATTTCTAACACTCACGCAATACTTGTGGTTACGGAGTTTTAATCGGACACAGAGAAAGATAGGGGCTTATAGTTTCGCCTCCCAACCTTTTACCTCAAGGGTAATGTCAACAATAATAACTCATGCTCCCCTACATCCAATTAGATATATCTATCGGGATCTTTACAACACCTTGTGCTTGCCAAAGGATAAAGTGTAAAAGGAAAGGTGAAGATCACCATGACTCTTGCATAAGGTAGAAGATAATAATAAAAGATAGGCCCTTCGCAGAGGGAAGCAGAGGTTGCCATGCGCTTTTATGGTTGGATGCACAAAATCTTAATGCGGAAGAACATCACTTTATATTGCCCCTTGTGATATGAACCTTTATTATGCAGTCCGTCGCTTTTATTTCTTCCACATCACAAGATCGTATAAAGCTTATTTCCCGGACACCAATCAATCATACATATTTAGAGAATTTTTTATTGCTTTGCACCGATGACAACTTACTTGAAGGATCTTATTCAATCCATAGGTACATATGGTGGACTCTCATGGCAAAACTGGTTTAAGGGTTTTGGAAGCACAAGTAGTATCTCTACTTGGTGCTGAGAATTTGGCTAGCATGAGGGGGAAAGGCAGGCTCAACATGTTGGATGATCCATGACAACATACTTTATCTCAGATATAAGAAAACAGAACCCATTATGTTGTCTTCCTTGTCCAACATTAACTCTTTAGCATGTCATATTTTAATGAGTGCTCCCAATCATAAGAGATGTCAATGATAATATATTTATATGTGAAACCTCTCTTTCCTTATTACTTCCTATTAATTGCAACGATGACCAAAGCTATGTCTGCCAACTCCCAACAACTTCTAATCATCATACTCTTTCTATATGACGTCATTACTCCTAATAAGATCAATATGAACTCTTTATTTCTTTTTTTATTTTCTCTTTTATTTTATTCACTCAAGATCATGACAAAATAATCAAGCCCTTGACTCAACACTAATCTTTATTATATAACTCACGGACTTGATTACATAGAGAGATCATAAAGCAAAACTCAAAACTAGATCATGCCATAAACTTTATTCTACTAGATCAAGATACTACTAATAGGATCGAACTAAGAAGAACGATAAAGATAGGAGTGTGATTGTGATACGATACCGGGGCACCTCACCCAAGCTTGGCAGTTGCCAAGGGGAGTGCCCATACCCATGTTATTATGTCTCCTTCTTTGTTGGTGAAGAGGATGGTGGTGATGTTGACTTAGTTGATGGCATAGACTTCTCCCTTAATTTGCGCTTGAGGACATAATTTTGATCCCTTAAATCATCAATCTCCCACTCCAGGGTTAATATCTTTTTGCATAGGTCCTGCTTATTTTCCTGCAATAGACAAAAAGGGATAAACTCGATCTTTGGTTTGTTTACCCTATCAGGGAGACTTGACTTTTTGAACTCCACGTGCATGTCCCCAGGTTGAGGTAATGGGGCTTCATCTTCATCTGAGCTCATCTCCTCCTTCCCCTTGGGTTCATAGTCCTCTTCTTCCTCCGTGGTCCAACCATCGTGCACCACATCTCCCTAGACCTTAGGATTTTCTAAGTGATCATCCACATAGCTTTCTCCTTCTGAATCCTGGGATGACATGTTGATCTAATCTGCAGTAGGACAGCTCGAAACAAGAACAGAGGATAATTGCGTGATACAGGAGTCAAAACCTTCGGGAAAATATATAATGAATTTTTTACCGACCAAAATACATATCGTGCAAGAAAGCGGAGTCCGGAAGGCACACGAGGTGCCCACGAGGTAGGGGGCGCGTCCAGGGGGGTAGGGCGCGTCCTCCACCCTCGTGGGGCCCTTGTTCCTTCCCGGACTGCTACTTATTTTTCTATTTTTCTAAATATTCCAAAACGGAGAACTATTGCCTTAAAAACTGTTTTGGAGTCGGTTTACTTACCATACCACATACCTATTCCTTTTCGGAGTCTGGAACGTTCTGGAAAGTGTCTCTTATGTATTCCTCCGGGGTTACGGTTTCAATAACATTGGTTTCAACATTTATGGGATTACCTGAGATATAATGTTTGATCTTTGTCCGTTTACCACCTTCGGATTTGTGCCTTTGAAGTTGTTGATTTTTATGGCACCGAAACGATAGACCTCCTCGATGACGTAGGGGCCTTCCCATTTAGAGAGAAGTTCTCCTACAAAAAATCTTAAATGAGAGTTGTATAGCAATACATAATCACCTACATTAAACTCACGCTTTTGTATCTTTTTGTCATGCCATCTTTTAACTTTTTGTTTAAACAACTTGGCATTTTCATAAGCTTGGGTTCTCCATTCATCAAGTGAGCTAATATAAAATAACCTCTTTTCACAGGCAAGTTTGAAATGATAGTTGAGCTCTTTAATAGCCCAATATGCCTTATGTTCTAGTTCGAGAGGTAAGTGACATGCTTTTCCATAAACCATTTTATACGGAGACATACCCATAGGATTTTTATATGCAGTTTTATAGGCCCATAATGCATCATCAAGTTTCTTGGACCAATTCTTTCTAGATCTATTAACAGTCTTTTGCAAAATTAATTTGAGCTCTCTATTGCTCAATTCTACTTGACCACTAGACTGTGGGTGATAAGGAGATGCAATTCTATGATAAACATCATACTTAGCAAGCATTTTACGGAAAGAACCATGAATAAAATGTGAACCACCATCAGTCATTAAATATCTAGGGACTCCAAACCTCGGAAAAATAACTTCTTTAAGCATTTTAATAGAGGTGTTATGATCAACACTACTAGTTGGAATAGCTTCTACCCACTTAGTAACGTAATCAACAACAACTAAAATATGTGTATATCCATTAGAGGCAGGAAAAGGTCCCATATAATCAAAGCCCCAAACATCAAATGGTTCAATAACAAGTGAATAATTCATAGGCATTTCTTGGCGTATACTAATATTACCAATTCTTTGACATTCATCACCGGATAAGACAAACTTACAGGCATCCTTGAAGAGAGTAGGCCAATAAAACCGGATTGCAATACCTTATGTGCAGTTCTATCTCCAGCGTGGTGTCCTCCATAAGCTTCGGAGTGGCACTTGCGTAGGATCTGTTCCTGTTCATGCTCAGGTACACAACGTCTAATAACACCATCTACCCCTTCTTTATAAAGATGTGGGTCATCCCAAAAGTAATGTCTCAAATCATAGAAAAACTTTTTCTATTGTCGATATGTGAAACTAGGTGGTATAAATTTAGCAACAATATAATTAGCATAATCGGCATACCATGGAGTACTACGAGAAGTACTTATAACATTTAATTGTTCATGAGGAAAGCTATCATCAATAGGTAGTGGGTCATCAAGAACATTTTCTAACCTAGACAAGTTGTCTGCAACGGGGTTCTCAGCTCCTTTCCTATCAACAATATGCAAATCAAATTCTTGTAGCAAGAGAACCCATCTAATAAGTCTAGGTTTAGCATCTTTCTTTTCCATGATATATTTAATAGCAGCATGATCAGTGTGAATAGTTACTTTAGAATCAACAAAATAAGGTCTGAACTTATCACAAGCAAATACAACTGCTTAGAATTCCTTTTCAGTAGTAGCATAATTTCTTTGAGCATTGTCTAAAGTTTTACTAGCATAATGGATAACATTTAATTTCTTATCAACTCTTTGCCCTAGAACAACACCTACAACATAATCACTAGCATCACACATAATTTCAAAGGGTAAATTCCAATCGGTGGTCAAGAATAGGTGCAGAGATCAATGCTTTCTTAAGTATTTCAAATGCTTCTACACAATCATCATCAAAGACAAATGGTATATCTTTTTGTAATAAATTAGTTAGAGGCCGAGAAATTTTTGAGAAGTTCTTAATGAACCTCCTATAAAATCCGGCATGACCAAGGAAACTTCTTGTACCTTTGATGTCCTTGGGACATGGCATCTTTTCAATAGCTTCAACCTTGGCTTTATCAACTTCAATACCTCTTTCAGAAACTTTATGTCCCAGGACAATACCTTCATTAACCATGAAGTGGCACTTTTCCCAATTCAAAACAAGATTAGTTTCTTCACATCTCCGCAAAACTCGATCAAGATTGCTCAAGCAATCATCAAAAGAGGATCCATAGACGGAAAAGTCATCCTTGAAGACCTCACAAATCTTTTCACAAAAGTCAGAGAATATAGCCATCATGCATCTTTGAAAGGTAGTAGGTGCATTACATAAACCAAAAGAATACGTCTATAAGCAAAAGTACCAAAAGGGCATGTAAAAGTAGTCTTTGATTGATCTTTAGCTGACACAGGTATTTGAGAGAAACCAGAATAACCGTCGATGAAGCAATAATGTATATGTTTGCATAATCTTTCTAGCATTTGATCGATAAAAGGTAAGGGACAATGATCTTTCTTAGTAGCTTTATTTAATTTGCGGAAATCAATTACCATCCTATAACCTGTAATAATTCTTTGTGGAATCAATTCATCTTTAGCATTAGGAACAACAGTAACACCTCCCTTCTTAGGGACACAATGGATAGGACTTACCCACTGACTATCGGCAACGGGATAAATTATACCTGCCTCCAGGAGCTTTAGTATTTCTTTTCTTACCACTTCTTTCATCTTAGGATTCAGCTGTCGTTGATGATCATGAACTGGTTTAGCATATTCTTCCAAATTTATTTTATGTTGACATAGAGTGGGACTAATGCCCTTAAGATCATCAAGAGTATATCCAATACCAGCACGGTGCTTCTTCAGAGTTTTCAATAATCTTTCTTCTTCATGCTCTGAAAGGTTAGCACTAATAATAACAGGATATATCTTCTTTTCATCAAGATAAGCATAGTTAAGATTACCAGGCAACGGTTTAAACTCAAACACGGGATCACCCTTGGGTGGAGGGGGATCCCCTAGGATTTCAACAGGCAAATTGTGTTTCAGAATAGGTTCCTGTTTAAAGAATACTTCATCAATTTCCCTTCTTGCATTCATAAACATATTATTTCCATGGTCTAGTAAATATTGTTCTAAAGGATCACTAAGAGGTACGACAATAGAAGCAAGACCAATAATTTCATCCTTACTAGGCAATTCTTCTTCACGGTGTTGTCTACTAAATTTAGAGAAATTAAACTCATGAGACATATCACCCAAACCAATAGTAACAACATTCTTTCGCAGTCTATTCTAGCATGAACAGTGTTCAAGAAGGGTCTACCAAATATAATGGGACAAAAACTGTCTTGTGGGGAACTAAGAACAAGAAAATCAGCAGGATATTTAGTTTTCCCACACAAGACTTCAACATCTCTAACAATTCCCATTGCTAATATAGTATCTCTATTGGCAAGTTTAATTGTAACATCAATACCTTCTATCTCAGCGGGTGCAATATCATGCATAATTTCTTTATACAAGTCATATGGTATAACACTAGCACTAGCACCCATATCCATGATAACAATGATCTCCTATTTTAACAGAAATAACAGGCACGCCTACCACAGGTCTATGTTTATCTTTAGCACAAGGTTTGGCAATTCTAGCAGTTTCACCACAGAAATGAATAACATGCCCATCAATATTATCAGCCAAGAGATCTTTAACAATAGCAATATTAGGTTCAACTTTAACTTGCTCAGGAGATGTATAAGTTCTAATATTACTTTTACGAACAACAGTTGAAGCTTTAGCATGATCCTTTATTCTAACAGGAAAAGGTGGTTTCTCAACATAAGAAGTAGGAACAACAGGATCATTGTAAGTGACAATCTTTTATTCAACTTTAATAGGTACAACTACTTTTACTTCTATGGGAGGATGATATTTAAACCACTTCTCCTTGGGGAGATCAACATAAGTAGCAAAATATTCACAGAAAGAAGCTACTATCTCATAGTCAAGTCCATATTTAGTGCTAAACTTACGGAAAATATTGGTATCCATAAAAGATTTAACACAATCAAACTTAAGTGTCATACCTGACTCCTTACCTTCGTCGAGATCCCAATCTTCAGAGTTGCGTTTAATTCTATCCAATAAATCCCATTTGAATTCAATAGTCTTCATCATAAAAGAGCCAGCACAAGAAGTATCGAGCATAGTGCGATTGTTATCACAAAGCCGAGTATAAAAACTTTGAATAATTATTTCTCTTGAGAGCGCATGATTGGGGAATGAATATAACATTGATTTAAGCCTCCCCCAAGCTTGAGAGATGCTTTCTCCTTCTCGAGGCCAAAAATTATGTATATAATTGCGATCACGATGAACAAGATGCATAGGATAAAATTTCTGATGAAAATCCAATTTCAATCGTGTGTAGTTCAATGATCTCGTATCATCACATAGCCTATACCATGTCGATGCATCTCCCTCCAAAGATAAAGGGTAGACCTTCTTCTTAACAACATCATCGGGTATACCTGCAAGCTTAAATAATCCACAAACTTCATCCACATATTAGGTGCTCATCAGGATGCTTTGTTCCATCTCCTGTAAAAGGATTATCTAGCAGTTTTTCCATCATACCCGAAGGAACTTCAAAGGGAACATTTTCATTTTCAGTAGGTTTAGTAGGTTGAGGAGCAATTCTTTGCTCTCTTTGGTCGGGGTGAAGATACCCCGAACAAGCCCCTCGGCGGATTACTTTCCATAGTAACAAGTGACAGTAAATTTCAGCACACTATATTAATTTTTCCTTACCAAGTTCCACCTACCAAAGGCGCTTCACTCCCCGGCAACGGCGCCAGAAAAGAGTCTTGATGACCCACAAGTATAAGGGATCTATCGAAGTCCTTTCGATAAGTAAGAGTGTCAAACCCAACGAGGAGCAGAAGGAGGTGATAAGTGATTTTCAGCAAGGTATTCTCTGCAAGTACTGAAATAAGTTGTAACAGATAGTTCTGTGATAAGATAATTTGTAACAAGCAACAAGTAAAAAAAGTAAATAAAGTGCAGCAAGGTGGCCCAATCCTTTTTGTAGCAAAGGACAAGCCTGAACAAAACTCTTATATAAGGAAAAGCGCTCCCGAGGACACATGGGAATATCTTCAAGCTAGTTTTCATCACGTTCATATGATTCACGTTCGGTACTTTGATAATTTGATATGTGGGTGGACCGGTGCTTGGGTGTTGTTCTTACTTGAACAAGAATCCCACTTATGATTAACCTCTATTACAAGCATCCGCAACTACAACAAAAGTATTAAGGTAATGAAACATGTGGATCCAAATCAGCCCCTTACGAAGCAACGCATAAACTAGGGTTTAAGCTTCTGTCACTCTAGCAACCCATCATCTACTTATTACTTCCCAATGCCTTCCTCTAGGCCCAAATAATGGTGAAGTGTTATGTATTCGATGTTCACATAACACCACTAGAGGCTAGACAATATACATCTCATCAAAATATCGAACGGATACCAAATTCACATGACTACTAATAGCAAGACTTCTCCCATGTCCTCAGGAACAAACATAACTACTCACAAAGCATATTCATGTTCATAATCAGAGGGGTAATAATATGCATATAGGATCTGAACATATGATCTTTCACCAAATAAACCAACTAGCATCTACTACAAGGAGTAATCAACACTACTAGCAACCTACTAGTACCAATCCCGGACTTGGAGACAAGAATTGGATACAAGAGATGAACTAGGGTTTTGAGAGGAGATGGTGCTGGTGAAGATGTTGATGGAGATTGCCCTCTCTCGATGAGAGGACCATTGGTGATGACGATGGCGATGATTTCCCCCTCCCGGAGGGAAGTGTCCCCGGCAGAACAGCTCTGCCGGAGCCCTAGATTGGTTCCGCCTCGTGGCGGCGGAGTTTCATCCCGAAAGGTTGCTTATGATTTTTTCCTCGACGAAAGACCTCATATAGCAGAAGATGGCCATCGGAGAGCCAACAGGGGGCCCACGAGGCAGGGGGGCACGCCCCCCACCCTCATTGCTAGGTGGGGCCCCCTCTGGTGAACTTCTTCCGCTCAATATTTTTTATTATTTCCAAAAATGACTTTCGTGGAGTTTCAGGACTTTAGGAGTTGTGCAGAATAGGTCTGTAATACTTGCTCCTTTTCCAAATTTCATTCCAAATTTGCATTCTCCCTCCTTATGTAATCCTTGTAAAATAAGAGAGAATAGCCATAAGTATTGTGACATAACGTGCAATAACAGCCCATAATGCAATAAATATCAATATAAAAGCATGATGCAAAATGGACGTATCAACTATGCAAAACTTTTCAGAAACTTTCGATGTTCCAGTAAAAATATATAAAATCGCGCACTATAGCCAAAGTTTCTGTTTTTACACCGCACATACCAACAGGCAATCTAATCATCCTAAAGGCAAATCTTGGCACGTTATTTTTATAATACAATGTATTTTTACAAGGGGGTAATTATTTTTGTGAGAAACTTCCATGAAAAATTTACATTGTTTCCATGAGCATGAACACAAGTGTTCAAGGTTGACCCTCACTTCTCCAATGCATCACCTTTCAATCGCTTCTCTTTTGTTGAAAAGTTTTAAGTTCGCCTCTATATTTTTTTGTTTTTTTACTTTATAAAAGCACTCAACAGAATAAAAAGACTCTCTAAAACTTCCAGGTTGTCTCCCTGGCAGCGCTTTCTTTAAAGCCATTAAGCTAGGTGTAAAGTGCTCAAGCAATGGATCCACCCGGATCCCAAGGTATATCAAAGCCAATTTTAATTACCAATGATTTGGCATTTAGTAGTGATCACAAAGCAACATATATCATGCAATGACAAAATCTAACTCTCTTCCTATGCATCGGCGTGTCATACAAGAACAATTCATGCACATCAAGTAAAGGCCAATACATAGCATAAGCAGTTTCTTGCAATTTTATCGTGTTGGAAACATAGAGAGGTGGAGATGTAGTTCCTCTCTCATAATAATTGCAAGTAGGAGCAGTAAGCACATGCATATTATATTCATCAAAATCATCATGTGCAATGGTAAAAGGCGACCCATCAATGTAATCCTTAATAAGAGCAAAGTTCTCCGATATAGTGTAGTTGGGAGAATTCAAAAAGATAATAGGACTATAATGTGTGGGTGAAATAGCAACAATTTCATTCTTAACATAAGGAACTACAACAAGTTCATCTCCATAAGCATAATTCATATTGGCATCTTGTCCACAAGCATAGCAAGCATCAAGTTCATCAAAAAGGGATATTTCAAACAAATCAACGGGATCATAGCAATTATCATAGCAATCATCCTTTGGTAAGAACGAAGGGACATTAAACAACGTATGAGTTGAAGAGTTAGTCTCATTAGAAGGTGGGCACGGGTAGCAAATCCGCTCTTCCTCCTTTTGTTCTTCACTCTCTTCATCATCTTTTTCATCCAATGAGCTCACAGTTTCATCAATTCCTTCTTCCATAGACTCCTGCAAAATATTTGTCTCTTCTTGGACAACGGTGACTTTCTCAATAAATACGTCAGTATCCGAATTGCATTTATAATTATCATAACAATATTTAAGGATAGCAAAATTTTTGGGTCTATAAACTGAATCATCAAAATCTACAGACTTTTCAAACAAAGATTAAATTTCATAAGCACCCTTAAAAGTAACAAATTCTTCTATTCGTTCCACATCATAATAATCATATCTACCATGAGCATAAGAAGCCAAGGTTACATTATCACTAAGTTTGCATGCAAAGAGAAGGTGTGGAGAATTCATCCTTGAGCAACAAGTATAATCATATCTCAAGCATAGATCCCGAGCATACCAATGCAACATATGAATTTGATCCCATAAAAGTTTCCCTTTTTGAGTCAAGCGATAGTCCCTAAAGTATTCACGTTGATCCAACGTGTCTCCCATTATAAAGTTGAATGGGGTTTTCTTAGGATTATCAAAGTACTGCATAATATTTTTCACATAACGAGCATCGAGGGTTTTCGGAGGTTCCCCATCTCCATGAGTAGCAAGTACAACTACTTTTTTTTATTTCGTGTTCCATATCCATTACTAAAGATAGAGAACAACTTAGAACCGAAAATAAAAACTACTTAGTGATAAAGCAAACAAGCACACATGAGAATATTCACCCCACGCTATTGCTCCCCGGCAACGGCGCCAGAAAAAGGTCCTGATAACCCACAAGTATAGGGGATCGTTTGTAGCCTTCTTCGATAAATAAGAGTGTCGAACCCAACGAGGAGCTAAAGGTAGAACAAAGATTCCCTCAAGTTCTATCGACCACCAATACAACTCTACACACACTTGACGTTTTCTTTACCTAAAACAAGTATGAAACTATTTTACAAGAATAAAACTGCGAGTACTTTGCGAGAATAAAACTACGAATAAATTGCAAGGTAATAAAAGTAGATAGATTTTGTCAACAAGAAAGCCATTTGTCCCTAGGTAATCGATAACTAGACCGGTAATCATTCTTGCAATTTTATATGAGGAAGAGGCATGAGCTAACATACCTTCTCTACTTGGATCATATGCACTTATGATTGGAACTCTACCAATCATCCACAACTACTAAAGATCATTAAGGTCCTGAAACCCAACCATAGCATTAAGTATCATGTCCTCTTTACTCCCATATGCAACAACCCACTTACTCGGGTATGTGCTTGTGTCACTCACGCCACCCACCATAAGCGAATCATGAACATATTGCAACACCCTACAGCAGGGATCTCTCCGTTTGCGCGACACAGAGCACACCGTAGGATAGCACGATAAATAAAACATACAATCATACCAACCAAGATCACGATTAACCCACGGGACAAAATGAATCTACTCAAACACCATTGGATAACCAAAGGTAATTGGGAAATAATATATGGAGTTGAGCACCATGTTTAAGTAGAGATTGCAGCGGGGAGAAGAGGTGTTACACCGCTGTATAGAGGGGGAGAAAGTTTGTGTTCACGGTAGCAAGATTGTTCATGTAGATCGTCGTCACAATCCTTGCCCCGGCGGCACTCCGGCGCCACCTGGAGAGAGGAGGAGAGAGCCCCCCTCCGTCTTCTTCTTCTTTCTTGGCCTTCCCCCTAGATGGGAGGAGAGTTCCCCCTCTGGTCCATGGCCTCCATGGCGGTGAAGGGGCAGGAGCCCCTCCAAGATTGGATCTATCCCTGTGTTCTCTTCTGTTTCGTGTTCCCCAGATCTGGTCAAAAACTGTTTCTTATATTCTTGGAGATCCGTAACTCCAATTGCGCTGAGATTTTAACACGATTGTTTTCCGGATATAAGCTTCCTTGCGCCCGAAGTAGAGATCCAACTGACGTACAAGGTGAGCACAACCCACTTGGGCGCGCCTGACCCCTGGGGCACGCCCTGGTGTCTTGTGGGCACTGTGGGCCCCTGTTTGTGTTTATTCCAAGTCCCAAAAATCACATATATCCCAAAATAATTCTCCGTAAAATTTTATTGCATTTGGACTTCGTTTGATATGGATATTCTGTGAAACAAAAACATGCAAAAACAGGAACTGACACTGGGCACTGGATCAATAGGTTAGTCCAGTAAATCATATAATTTTTTTGCCAAAAGTATGTGAAAGCTGTATAATATTGGCATGAAACACTCAAAAATTATATATACGACGGAGAGTATCAATCTATATGAAGAGGGGAATTATCGACAGCTGGAATTCTGGACCTAAAAGAGCTACAACAGATATAACTATTCTACGGAGCTCCAAATGACCTAAAACTTCATTGAGATTTTTTATTGAATCTATAAAAAATACTGGAAGGAAGAGCCAACAGAGTGGGGGCACCTGTTGCTCACAAGACAACATGACGCTCCCTGATGCCTAATGGGGCCCATGGTAGCCCTCCGGCGCCCCTCTTCTGTTATATGAAGCCTTTTGCCATAGAAAAATTAGAGGAAGACTTTCAGGATGAAGCGCCGCCTTCTCGAGTGGAATTTGGGCAGGAGCACTTTTGCTCTCCGGACTTCGACGGAGCGATTCCACTGGGGATACTTCCCTCTGGGAGGGGAAATCGAAGCCATCGACATCATCAAAGATCCTCTCATCATGGGAGGGACCAATCTTCATCAACATATTCACCAGCACCATCTCCTCTCAAACCCTAGTTTATCTCTTGTATTCAATCTTTGTCCCAAAATCTTAGATTGGTACCTGTGGGTTGCTAGTAGTGTTGATTACACCTTGTAGTTGATGCTAGTTGGTTTATTTGGTGGTAGATTATATGTCCAGATCCTTAAACATATACAATACCCCTATGATCTTTAACATGAGTATGATTTGTGAGTAGTTACTTTTGTTCTTCAGGACATGGGAGAAGTCTTGTTATAAGTAATCATGTGAAGTTGGGATTCGTTCAATATTTTGATGATATGTATGTTGTTCTTCCTCTAGTGGTGTCGTGTGAATGTCGACTACATGACACTTCACCATATTTGGGCCTAGGGGAAGGCATTGGGGAGTACTAAGTAGATGATGGGTTGAGAGAGTGACAAAATCTTAAATCCTAGTTTATGTGTTATTCTATAAGGGGCTGATCTGGATCCATATGTTTCATGCTATGGTTAGATTTATATCATTTCTTATTTCGTAGTTGTGGATGCTTGTGAGAGGGGGTAATCATAAGAGGGTTGCTTGTTCCAGTAAGAACATCACCCTACACTGGTGCGCGTCGGTCCTAAACAAACGGTTTTTAACCCCTTTCCGCGATGGCATTTGGAACCGTCGCCAAGTGAGTGTGGGTGATAGGGGGGTCCTTCCCACACGACCCAGAAACCGTTGGTGATAGGGAGCCTTGATGCATACAGTTGTCCCTATATAACCGTTTCCGATATCTCGAATATCCCAAACGCTTCATCCTTGCTACTCGTTTGTGCTCGCATTGCCATCGCAGTCGGAGTTTTGTGGTTCTGCCTAAAACCAAGCAGATTCCGAGCACGGAGTTTTCCAGGCAGATTCTAGGCACGGGAGTTTTACGATGCGTGGCACATCACAAACTGTTCATGATTATAAACCATGTACGATGGCTAGACAATCACACACATTTAGTTTTCCCGCACCGTATGTGATAGTGTCTGACATCACGCACGCTTTGCAAACGGTAACTGTGTGCATGCTTGCACACGTTTCCTCTCTGTGAACTGTCTCGGATTATGGTGTATATCACAAAAGTTTGTGTTTTACCAACCTTGTATGCTGTAATAACCTGCACAACATAATTTCGCCCTAATTTAATTGCCGCTATTTAAAATTGTACCTAATTTAAACTTGAAAGCAGGCTATAGCTTTATTCATATCCATCTGGTTCAAACAACTAATGCATTATTCGATTCACAGGTACATATGTTTATGAATTACATAAACACCAAATAAAGAATGATGTACCAGGGTTCTATACTTGTACTATTACAGATGGTAAAGAAAGAGGTGACAGACATTCCGATTCTTTGAACAAGGTGAAGCGGAATGGCCCTATTGTGCTCTCACGGATGCGTAAGGCATGCCTAGTCCAACCCCTTGTGATGGCGGCTGCCAATCATGTAGTTTGAGAGGTAATCTTGAGTAAACTGCTTCAGGATCCACCTGCAAAAGAAAAAGATTCAGATATTCTCATCTAACACAACTCATTACAGGCAAGAAAAGAAGGCTACAGGGTTCTTACTTACCATCATGCAGTTCACTGTTGTCTTGCATAAAGTGTAAACAAATAGTTTGATTGACATCTTTTGACCCATTTTAATAACAATCTTTATCAGTTTCCTCACTTGATGCTAGTTCATGAATATCTCATTGCCCCATATGCAGAAAGGGTCGAAGTGTGGATCTTTGGCAATGATATATGTACCTAAAAGCACCAAGTTAATACTAGAAGCTAAACAACAATTGAAAAATGATGTAGTACAACACTCCATCCATCCCATTATATAAGATTTTATTACATGTATATCTAGACATCAATGGAACACTAAGGTAACACTCTTCCTTGTTGCTATGTAGCCTGGGATTGCATATTTAGTCATTCAGTACAATGCATGTTGCTAAACAACAATTGAAAAATGAAAAGGCATGTTAACTGCAATATCCTTAACAGCAACCAAATATCCTAATTCATAGTGGTATTGTTGAAACTATTATTGATGAAATTGGACTGCACGGCAAATAGTTGCACATACAGAGCATCACATTGTGAAGAACTGAAATAAACAAGTCATAAGGACATCTCTAGGCGATCCTTAAAAAGCTAAAGGACTAAAACCCTTAGTGGATATATATATACTCCAGCAATTTTTGGCCTTTTCTAGTCGATCCCCTAAACTTAAGGTTGTAAACTTCAATTTGATCAAGTTCAAAGCAGGTTCAACCGAAAGTAGCATGCATTCAAACATAAACATAGATAGTTTTGCATAACCGAACATAAAACATAAATTTAAACTAAGCTAAACTACTTTCGGTCGAAGTAGAGGTCGAGCCAATCCTTCCTCGTCATGTACGGTGTGCCGCGAGCCGGGTCCGGGCGAGTACCGTCGTCGGGGTCGTTGGGGAAGGCACTCCTCCACTCGTCGATGTCGATATCCTTGTCCTCGGGGCCCACCTCGACGCCCTCCGTGCCGCCGTCGCCGCCGCCTTCCACCTCGTCATCAGAGGAGAGTGCTATAACCTCGCCGCCCTCCGTGACACCGTCCTCGCCGCCTTCGACTTCGTCAATGGAGGAGAGCGCAATAACTTCGCCGCCCTCCGCGCCGGCAAAGATCGCCCGCTCCACCTCCACGAGCTCCAGGTGCTACCGGCGGAGCTCTTGCATGTAGGCCTCGTCAGCGGCCTCGGCCTCGAGGCGCTCCCACGCCTCGCGGTCCTCCTGCACCATAGCCGAGCTCACCACCCTGGCTCCGGCTGAACGAGGTGGACCGGACGTGTGCCGAAGGGGAAATTGAGCCTAGCTGCCGCATCGTGGTAGCGGACTTGCCAGCGGTCATACTCCATGGCCGCGAGCTCGGCCGTGTGGAAGCTACCGAGCCACCGGCGGGTGTGGGTCTCTCGATCTGTAATCTCGGCGACCCACGTCCCCCACCGCCGCTGCCGGACCCCGAGGTAGGACTTCATCGGCTAACGGGTCCGAGGGAGGACGGGGAAGTTCTCTAACCGGCGTAGGGCGCGGCGGCGGGCGGATAGCGGGACCGGCGACGGCGGCTCGAGCCCGTGGAGGACGACGGGGACACCTCGGCGGCCACCTCGCCGGCGTCAGGCGAAAAGGCCGCGATAAACCTCTTTTTGGCCATTGGCTCCTCGAGCTCCCCGGCACACAAGCAGAGGTTGAGGATGGAGGTACCGGTGATGGTGGCGACCTACCAATGGTTTCGAGGGTTGTGTGTGTCTGTGTGAGAGGAGGTTTTGGGGTGTGTGTGGAGGGGGGGGGAAGGTTGTGTTTGAGGAAATACTGAGCAACTGAAAATTTTACTAGGCGGGGCTACTGAAAATTTGGATCAAGTGCGAGCAGATATTTTTGAGATGCGAGGGATCCAGAGGCGGGAGTAAAATGTCGGGGCTATTGAAAATTTGAATCAAGGGACTGAAGCAGAGCGGGAGTAACAGACATCACTGATGATCCACAAGTATAGGGGATCTATCGTAGTCCTTTCGATAAGTAAGAGTGTCGAACCCAACGAGGTGCAGAAGGAAATGACAAGCGGTTTTCAGTAAGGTGTTCTCTGCAAGCACTGAAATTATCGGTAACAAATAGTTTTGTGATAAGGTAATTTGTAATGGGTAACAAGTAATGAAAGTAAATAGGGTGCAGCAAGATGGACCAATCCTTTTTGTAGCAAAGGACAAGCCTGGACAAACTCTTATATGAAGGAAAACGCTCCCGAAGACACATGGGAATTATCGTCAAGCTAGTTTTCATCACGCTCATATGATTCGCGTTTGTTACTTTGATAATTTGGTATGTGGGTGGACCGGTGCTTGGGTGCTGCCCTTTCTTGGACAAGCATCCCAGTTATGATTAACCCCTATTGCAAGCATCCGCAACTACAAAAGAAGTACTAAGGTAAATCTAACCATAGCATGAAACATATTGATCCAAACCAGCCCCTTACGAAGCAACTCATAAACTAGGGTTTATGCTTTTGTCACTCTAGCAACCCATCATCTACTTATTACTTCACAATGCCTTCCTCTAGGCTCAAACAATGGTGAAGTGTCATGTAGTCGACGTTCACATAACACCACTAGAGGAGAGACAACATACATCTCATCAAAATATCGAACGAATACCAAATTCACATGACTACTTATAGTAAGACTTCTCCCATGTCCTCAGGAACAAACGTAACTACTCACAAATCATATTCATGTTCATAATCAGAGGGGTATTAATATGCATTTAGGATCTGAACATAGAGATAGAGGTGTCGATAAAATAAAATACGGACATGAGGGCATCATGATCATTCTTATAACGGCAACATATATGGATGTTCTCAGATGATTTCTTATGCTCAAGTAATAATCTATTCACAATGTAAAGTATGAATCAGAAACTTCATTGAGAACTAACAAACTATGATCTCGGTCATTGAAGCAATTGCAATTTATCATAACATCAGAAAGAGTCATTATAAGAGCTTTTCAGCAAGTCCACATACTCAACTATAATTTAGTCTTTCATAATTGGTAACACTCACGCAATACTTATGGTTATGGAGTTTTAATCGGACACAAAGAAAGATAGGGGCTTATAGTGTTGCCTCCCAACCTTTTACCTCAAGGGTAATGTCAACAATAATAATATTACATCCAATTGGATATATATATTAGGATCTTTCCAACACAAAGTGCTTGCCAAAGGATAAAATGTGAAAAGTAAAGGTGAAGATCACCATGACTCTTGTATAGGGTATAAGACAAAAGCAAAACATAGGCCCTTCGCAGAGGGAAGCAGAGGTTGTCGTGTGCTTTTATGGTTGGATGCACGAAATCTTAATGCAAGAGAACGTCACTTTATATTGCCACTTGTGATATGGACCTTTATTATGCAGTCCGTCGCTTTTATTGCTTCCATATCACATGACCGTATAAAGCTTATTTTCTCCACACTAATAAATCATAGATATTTAGAGAGCAATTTTTATTGCATACAACAATGACAACTTACTTGAAGGATCTTACTCAATCCATAGGTAGGTATGGTGGACTCTCATGGCAAAACCAGTTTTTATGGATATTTGGAAGCACAAGTAGTATCTCTACTTGGTGCAAAGAATTTGGCTAGCATGAGGGAGAAAGGCAAGCTCAACATGTTGGATGATCCATTAGAAAATACTTTATTTTAGATATAAGAGAACATAACTCATTACGTTGTCTTCCTTGTCCAACATCAACTTTTTAGCATGTCATATTTTAATGAGTGCTCACAATCATAAAAGATGTCCAAGATAGTAAATTTATGTGAAAACCTCTCTTTCTTTATTACTTCCTATTAATTGCAACGATGACCAAAACTATGCTTGTCAACTCTCAACAACTTTTATTCATCATACTCTTTATATGTGAAGTCATTACTCTTCATAAGATCAATATGATCTCATTATTTATTTTTATTCTTTCTCTTTCTTTACTTCCCTCACGATCATAGCAAGATAATCAAGCCCTTGACTCAACACTAATCTTTATTGTATATAGCTCACAGACTCGATTACATAGAAGGATCATAAAGCAAAACTCAAAACTAGATCATACTAAAACTTTATTCTACTAGATCAAGATATTACTAAAAGGATCAAACTAAGAAAAACGGTAAAGATAGGAGTGTGATGGTGATACGATCTGGGACACCTCCCCAAGCTTGGCAGTTGCCAAGGGGAGTGCCCATACCCATGTGTTTATGTCTCTTTCTTCGGAGGTGGTGATGTGATATTCTTGGCGATGATGCCCCTCAGGATACGATTCTCTTCCTCGAGCTTATTGACTTGTAGCTTGAGGTCCATTATTTCCTTACGGAGCTTACCCGTGACAACTAAAGCTCCTTTCACCCATGGATGTTGCATAGTTGCGGGAGAACAAGTAACACTCTTTTTCATATTTTCACAAGAGAGAAATTTAACATTGGAGGGGATGACCGAGTTTGGAATAGTTGAGCTCTGTAGTTCCCCATCGTGAATCCGGCTCGGAAACGGGAAGTAACTTCTTGATCCTCCTCCATGGCATCTATCCTTTTCAAGTCGGCCTCCATCTCTTCCTCCGTTGATGGCCCAAAGTGGTCAGCATCACTATTTGCTCTTGGCCCCGGTGTCGGATTATACACCCGGCTCTCCCCAAGCGACTCGTGAGAAGACATCTTGCTCTAATCTGCGGCAGAAATAGCTCAAAACAAAAACAGAGGATATTTGTGTGATACGGTGGTCAAAACCTTCGAGAGATTTTATAATGAATTTTTACCAACCAAAAGAAGTATCGTGCAAGAAAATGGAGACCAGAGAGCACACGAGGTGCCCACGAGGTAGGGGGCGCACCCTCCACCCTCATGGACGCCTCGTGTCCTTCCCGGACTACTTCTTATTTTCCTATTTTCTTCAATATTCCAAAATGGAGAAAAATTGCCATTAGAACTGTTTTGGAGTCTGTTTACTTACCGTACCATATACCTATTCCTTTTCGGAGTCTGAAACATTCTGGAAAGTGTCCCTTATGTATTCCTCCGGGGTCACAGTTTCAATAACATTAGTTTCAACATTTATAGGATTACCTGATTCTTTGACCGTTCACCACCTTTGGATTTGTGCCTTCGAAGTTGTTGATTTTTATGGCACCGGAACGATATACCTCCTCGATAACGTAAGGACCTTCCCATTTAGATAGAAGTTTTCCTGCAAAAGATCTTAAACGAGAGTTGAATAGCAACACATAATTACCTACATTAAACTCACGCTTTTGTATCCTTTTGTCATGCCATCTTTTAACTTTTTCTTTAAACAGTTTGGCATTCTCATAGGCCTGGTTCTCCATTCATCAAGTGAGCTAATGTCAAATAGTCTCTTCTCACCAGCAAGTTTGAAATCATAATTGAGCTCTTTAATTGCCCAATATGCCTTATGTTCTAGTTCGAGAGGTAAGTGAAATGCTTTTCGCTAAACCATTTTATACGGAGACATACCCATAGGATTTTTATATGCTGTTCTATAGGCCTATAATGCATTATCAAGTTTCTTGGACCAATTCTTTCTAGATCTATTAACATTCTTTTGCAAAACTAATTTGATCTCTCTATTACTCAATTCTACTTGACCACTAGACTGTGGGTGATATGGAGATGCAATTCTATGATTAACATCATACTTAGCAAGCATTTTACGAAAGGCACCAGTGGTCGATTGGGACTCGCCTTCGATAGAGGAGGCGTGCCAACGGGCACGGTTGGGTTACCCACGTCCGTATTGATGAGAATCCCGGAATAAGGGGGCACGATCTACGCTTTGATAAGACATGCCAAGGAAACCGCCTCACTAAAACGCGCTGAGGTGGGACAGTAAAAAACGATTCGAATAAAGGCTTGGCCGTGGTGTGATGTCACGCCGCGGAATACGTCAGCAGATCTGTGTAAAAATTATTCTCTCTACGGTGGTATGTGCAACTTGTTTTGCAGTGCCGGACACTATCCTTGTGTTCAAAACCTTCTAAGTATTCGGAGGAGGAACCCGCCTTGCAACGCCGAAGACAATATGCGCGCCGGACTCATCGTCATTGAAGCCTAGTTCAGGGGCTATTGAGGGAGTCCTGGACTAGGGGGTGTCCGGATAGCCGAACTATCATCTTTGGCCGGACTCCTAGACTATGAAGATACAAGATTGAAGACTTCGTTCCGTGTCCGGATGGGACTTTCCTTGGGGTGGATGGCATGGTTGGCGTTAATGATTTGTAGATCTCCTACCATTGTAACCGACTCTGTGTAACCCTAACCCTATTTGGTGTCTATATAAACCGAAGGGTTTTAGTCCGTAGGACGAACAACAATCATACCATAGGCTAGCTTCTAGGGTTTAGCCTCTCTGATCTCGTGGTAGATCTACTCTTGTACTACCCATATCATCAATATTAATCAAGCGGGGTAGGGTATTACCTCTATCGAGAGGGCCCGAACCTGGGTAAAAACATCGTGTCCCTTGTCTCATGTTACCATCCGCCTAGACGCATAGTTCGGGACCCCCTACCCGAGATTCGCCGGTTTTGACACCGACAACTGTCTACAGTCTTACTAGCATATTGGATAACATTTAATTTCTTATCAACTCTTTGTCCTAGAACAACACCTACAGCATAATCACTAGCATCACACAGAATTTCAAAGGGTAAATTCCAATCAGGTGGCTGAACAATAGGTGCAGAAATCAAGGCTTTCTTAAGTATTTCAAATGCTTCTATACAATCATCATCAAAGACAAAAGGAACATCTTTTTGTAAGACATTAGTCAGAGGCCTAGAGATTTTGAGAAGTCTTTAATGAACCTCCTATAAAAACCGGCATGACCAAGGAAACTTCTTATACCTTTAATGTCCTTAGGACACGACATCTTTTCAATAGCATCAACTTTAGCTTTGTCAACTTCAATACCTCTTTCAGAAATTTTATGCCCCAAGACAATACCTTCATTAACCATAAAGTGGCACTTCTCCCAATTCAAGACAAGATTAGTTTCTTCACATCTCTGCAAAACTCGATCAAGGTTGCTTAAGCAATCATCAAAATAAGTTCCATATATGGAGAAATCATCCATGAAAACCTCAACAATCTTTTCACAAAAGTCAGAGAATATAGCTGTCATACATCTTTGAAAGGTAGCAGGTGCATTACATAAATCAAAAGGCATACGTCTATAAGCAAAGGTACCGAAACGGGAAGTAAAAGTGGTCTTTTCTTGATCCTCTTTTGACACAGGTATTTGAGAGAAACCAGAATAACCATCCAGAAAGCAAAAATGTGTATGTTTAGATAATCTTTCTAGAATTTGATCAATAAAAGGTAAAGGGTAATGATCCTTTTTAGTAGCTTTATTTAATTTACGGAAATCAATTACCATTCAATAACCTGTAATAATTCTTTGCAGGATCAATTCATCTTTATCATTAGGAACAACAGTAATACCTCCCTTCTTAGGGACACAATGGACAGGACTTACCCACTGACTATCAACAACGGGATAAATTATACCTGCCTCCAGAATCTTTAGTATTTCTTTCTTACCACTTCTTTCATCTTAGGATTTAACCATCGTTGGTGATCAACAACCGGTTTAGCGTCTTTCTCCAATTTTATTTTGTGTTGGCATAGAGTGGGACTAATGCCCTTAAGATCATCAAGAGTATATCCAATAGCGGCACGGTGCTTATTCAGAGTTTTCAATAATTTATTTTCTTCAGGCTCTAAAAGGTTAGCACTAATAAAAACATGATATATCTTGTTTTCATCAAGATAAGCATATTTAAGAGTATCAGGTAATGGTTTAAGCTCAAACACGGGATCACCCTTGGGTGGAGGAGGATCCCCTAGGATTTCAACAGGCAAGTTGTGTTTCAAAATAGGTCCCTGTTTAAAGAATACTTCATCTATTTCCCTTCTTTCATTCATAAACATATCATTTTTGTGGTCGAGCAAATATTGTTCTAAAGGATCGTTAGGAGGCACGGCAATAGAAGCAAGACCAATAATTTCATCTTTACTAGGCAATTCTTTATTATGGGGCTGTGTATGAAATTTAGCAAAATTAAACTCATGAGACATATCCCCCAAACCAATGGAAACAACATCCTTTTTGCAGTCTATCCTAGCATTAACAGTATTCAAGAAGGGTCTACCAAATATGATGGGAGAAAAGCTATCTTGTGGGGAACCGAGAACAAGAAAATCAGCGGGATATTTAACATTCCCACACAAGACTTCAACATCTCTAACAATCCCAACTGGTGAAATAGTGTCTCTATTGGCAAGCTTAATTGTAACATCAATTTCCTCTAACTCAATGAGGTGCAATATCATGCATAATTTCTTTGTATAAGGAATGAGGTATTGCACTTGCACTAGCACCCATATCACATAAGCCATGATAGCAATGATCTCCTATTTTAACAGAAATAATGAGGCAGGCCTACTACAGGTCTATGTTTATTTTTAGTATCGAGTCTAGCAATTGGCAGCTTCATCACGAGTAAATAACATGCCCATCAATATTATCAGCCAAGAGATCTTTAACCATAGCAATACTAGGTTCAACTTGAATTTGCTCAGGGGGTGTAGGTGTTCTAGTATTACTCTTACGAACCATAGTTGAAGCTTTAGCATCATCCTTTATTCTAACAGGGAAAGGTGGTTTCTCAATATAAACGGTAGGAATAATAGGATCAACATTATAAGTGATAGTCTTTTCTTCAACTTTAATAGGTGCAACTAATTTTACTTCAATGGGAGGATTATATTTAAACCACTTCTCCTTAGGGAGATCAATATGAGTAGCAAAGGATTCACAGAAAGAAGCTACTATCTCAGAGTCAAGTCCATATTTAGTGCTAAATTCACAAAAACATCGGTATCCATAAAGGATTTAACACAATCAAACTTAGGTGTTATACCTGACTACTTACCTTCGTTGAGGTCCCAATCTTTAGAGTTGCGGTTAATTCTTTCCAATAAATCCCATTTGAATTCAATAGTCTTCATCATAAAAGATCCAGTACAAGAAGTATCGGGCATGGAGCGATTGTTGAGAGAAAGCCGAGCATACAAATTTTGAATAATAACTTCTCTTGAGAGCTCATGATTGGGGCATGAATATACATTGAATTAAGCCTCCCCCAAGCTTGAGTGATGCTTTCTCCTTCGTGAGTCCAAAAATTATATATATATATATATATATATATAATTACGATCACGATGAACAAGATGCATAAGATAAAACTTCTGATGAAATTCCAATTTCAATCGGTTGTAGTTCCATGATCCCATATCATCACATAGCCTAAACCATGTCAATGCCTTTCCCTTCAAAGATAAAGGGAAGACCTTCTTCTTGATAACATACTCGGGCATACCTGCAAGCTTAAATAATCCACAAACTTCATCCACATAGATTAGGTGCAAATCGGGATGTAATGTTCCATCACTTGCAAAAGGATTAGCTAGCAGTTTCTCTATCATACCTGAAGAAATTTCAAAGTAAACATTCTCAGTAGGTTCAGTGGATTGAGGATAAACTCTTTGCTCTACAGGTCGGGATGATGATACCCCGAACAAGCCCCTCAAAGGATTATGTTCCATAGTAACAAGTGACAGTAAATTTCAGCACACTATATAATTTTTTCCTTACCAAATTCCACCTACCAAAGGCGCTTCACTCCCGACAACGGTGCGAGAAAGAGTCTTGATGACCCACAAGTATAGGGGATCTATTGTATTCCTTTTCGATAAGTAAGAGTGTCAAACCCAATGAGGAGCGAAGGAAATGACAAGCGGTTTTCGATGAGGTATTCTCTGCAAGCACTGAAATTATCGGTAACAGATAGTTTTGTGATAAGGTAATTTGTAACGGGTAACAAGTAATGAAAGTAAATAGGGTGCAACAAGATGGCCCAATCCTTTTTGTAGAAAAGGACAAGCCTGGACAAACTCTTATATGAAGGAAAACGCTCCCGAGGACACATGGGAATTACAGTCAAGCTAGTTTTCATCACGCTCATATGATTCGCGTTCGTTACTTTGATAATTTGGTATGTGGGTGGACCGGTGCTTGGGTGCTGCCCTTTCTTGGACAAGCATCCCACTTATGATTAACCTCTATTGCAAGCATCCACAACTACAAAAGAAGTATTAAGGTAAACCTAACCATAGCATGAAACATATGGATCCAAACCAGCCCCTTACGAAGCAACTCATAAACTAGGGTTTAAGCTTCTGTCACTCTAGCAACCCATCATCTACTTATTACTTCGCAATGCCTTCCTAGGCCCAATCAATGGTGAAGTGTCATGTAGTCGACGTTCACATAACACCACTAGAGGAGAGACAACATACATCTCATCAAAATATCGAACAATTACCAAATTGGCATGACTACTAATAGCAAGACTTCTCCCATGTCCTCAGGAACAAACATAACTACTCCCAAATCATATTCATGTTCATAATTAGAGGGGTATTAATATGCATTAAGGATCTGAACATATGATCTTCCACCAAATAAACCAACTAGAATCAACTACAAGGAGTAATCAAGACTACTAGCAACCCACATGTACCAATATGAGGTTTTGGGACAAAGATTGGATACAAGAGATGAACTAGGGTTTTAGAGGAGATGGTGCTGGTGAAGATGTTGATGGAGATTGACCCCCTCCCGATGAGAGGATCATTGGTGATGATGATGGCGATGATTTCCCCTCCACGAGGATGTTTCCACTGGCGAGAACAGCTCATGGGAGCCCTAGATTGGTTACGCCAAGGTTCGCCTCGTGGCGGTGGTGTTTCGTCCAAAGCTTGCTTATGATTTTTTCGGGTAAAAGACTTCATATAGCAAAAGATGCGCACGGAGGCCTGCCGAGGCCTGAGGCGGCGCGCCCGAGGTAGGCGCCCCACCCACGTGGCCAGGGTGTGGGCCCCCTCTAGTGGATTCTTTCGCCAGTATTTTTATTAATTCCAAAACGTGCCTCAGTGAAGTTTCAGGACTTTTGGAGCTTTGCAGACTAGGTCTCTAATATTTGCTCCTTTTCCAGCCCAGAATTCCAGCCGCCGGGATTCCCCCTCTTCATGTAAACCTTGTAAAATAAGATAGAGAAAAGGCATAAGTATTGTGACATAACATGTAATAACCGCCCATAATGCAATAAATATCAATATGAAAGCATGATGCAAAATGGACGTATCAATCGCACACGGTCCGCACATACTAATCGTGTGCTATCAAACATTAAAACCTTCCAGGCGGTAGATATTTTCGAGATTGCGAGGGATGCAGAGGCGGGAGTTTTTGGGGAGTGAGCTAGTGTGCTTGACACGCCGGCTGTGGACTGTAGCCGACGCACCTTCTCGCGCAAGCCATAGGCGTACTTGAAGGAAATATGCCCTAGAGGCAATAATAAAGTTATTATTTATTTCCTCATATCATGATAAATTTTTATTATTCATGCTAGAATTGCATTAACCGGAAACGTAATACATGTGTGAATACATAGACAAAATAGTGTCACTAGTATGCCTCTACTTGACTAGCTCGTAAATCGAAGATGGTTGAGTTTCCTAGCCATGGACATGAGTTGTCATTTGATTAACAGGATCACATCATTAGGAGAATAATGTGATTGACTTGACCCATTCCGTTAGCTTAGCACTTGATCGTTTAGTATGTTGCTATTGCTTTCTTCCTGACTTATACATGTTCCTGTGACTATGAGATTATGCAACTCCGTTTACGGAGGAACACTTTGTGTGCTATCAAGCGTCACAATGTAACTGGGTGATTATAAAGGTGCTCTCTACAGGTGTCTCCGAAGGTACTTGTTGAGTTGGCGTATTTCGAGATTAGGATTTGTCACTCCGATTGTCGGAGAGGTATCTTTAGGCCCTCCGTAATGCACATCACTATAAGCTTTGCAAGCAATGTGACTAATGAGTTAGCTGCGGGATGATGCATTACATAACGAGTAAAGAGACTTTCCGATAACGAGATTGAACTAGGTATTGAGATACCGACGATCGAATCTCGGGCAAGTAACATACCGATGACAAAGGGAACAACATATGTTGTTATGCGGTTTGACCGATAAAGATCTTTGTAGAATATGTGGGAGCCATGAGCATCCAGGTTCTTCTATTGGTTATTGACCGGAGACATGTCTCGGTCATGTCTACATAGTTCTCGAACCCGTAGGGTCCCTTGCAACAAAGTTCGGTGACGATCGGTATTATGAGTTTTTGTGTTTTGATGTACCGAAGGTAGTTGAGTCCGGATATGATCCAGGACATGACGAGGAATCTCGAAATGGTCGATACATAAAGATCGATATATTTGTGACTATGTTCGGACACGGAAAGGTTCCGGAAGGTTTTGGACATATCTTGAGATGCAAGGGTTACGGAACCCCGGGGAGTTAATTGGGCCTCATGGGAGAAGAGGAGGGGCGGCCAGGGCAGCCGCGCGCCCCCTCCCCCTCTAGTCCGAATTGGACAAGGAGGGGGGGGCGGCGTCCCCCTTTTTCCTTCACCTCCTCTCTCCCTTCCTTCCCTTCTCCTACTCCAACAAGGAAAGGAGGAGTCCTACTGCCGGTGGGAGTAGGACTCCCCCCTTGGCGCGCCCTCCATGGCCGGCCGCCTCTCCCCCCTTGCTCCTTTATATACTGGGGCAGGGGGCACCTCTAGACACACAAGTTGAACTCTCCCAGCCGTGTGCGGTGCCCCCCTCCACCATATTCCACCTCGGTCATATCGTAGTGGTGCTTAGGCGAAGCCCTGCGTCGGTAGCAACATCATCACCGTCATCACGCCGTCGTGCTGACGGAACTCTCCCGTGAAGCTCTGCTAGATCGGAGTTCGCGGGACGTCATCGGGCTGAACATGTGCTGTACTCGGAGGTGCCGTACGTTCAGTACTAGGATCGGTCGGATCGTGAAGACGTACGACTACATCAACCGCGTTGTGCTAACGCTTCCGCTTTCAGTCTACGAGGGTACGTGGAAAACACTCTCCCCTCTCGTTGCTATGCATCACCATGATCTTGCGTGTGCGTAGGATTTTTTTTTAAATTACTATGTTCCCCAACAGTGGCATCCGAGCCTGGTTTTATGCATAGATGTTATATGCACAAGTAGAACACAAGTGAGTTGTGGGCGATACAAGTCATACTGCTTACCAGCATGTCATACTTTGGTTCGGCGGTATTGCTGGATGAATCGGCTCGGACCGACATTACGTGTACGCTTACGCGAGACTGATTCTACCGATGTGCTTTGCACATAGATGGCTGGCGGGTGTTAGTTTCTCCAACTTTAGTTGAACCGAGTGTGGCTACGCCCGGTCCTTGAGAAGGTTAAAACATCACTAACTTGACGAACTATCGTTGTAGTTTTGATGCGTAGGTAAGAACGGTTCTTGCTCAGCCCGTAGCAGCCACGTAAAACTTGCAACAACAAAGTAGAGGATGTCTAACTTGTTTTTGAGGGCATGTTGTGATGTGATATGGTCAAGGCATGATGCTATATTTTATTGTATGGGATGATCATGTTTTTGTAACCGAGTTATCGGCAACTGGCAGGAGCCATATGGTTGTCGCTTTATTGTATGCAATGAAATCACCCTGTAATTATTTTACTTTATCACTAAGCGATAGCGAGACGACAACGATGCTACGATGGAGATCAAGGTGTCGCGCCGGTGACGATGGTGATCATGATGGTGCTTCGAAGATGGAGATCACAAGCACAAGATGATGATGGACATATCATATCAGTTATATTGATTGCATGTGATGTTTATCCTTTATGCATCTTATTTTGCTTTGATTGACGGTAGCATTATAAGATGATCTCTCACTATTCAAGATAAAAGTGTTCTCCCTGAGTATGCACCGTTGCCAAAGTTAAATCGTCTTTGAGACACCACGTGATGATCGGGTGTGATAAGCTCTCGTTCATCTACAACGGGTGCAAGCCAGTTTTGCACACGCAGAATACTCGGGTTAAACTTGATGAGCCTAGCATATGCAGATATGGCCTCGAACACTTTGAGACCAAAAGGTCGGCGTGAATCATATATTAGATATGATCTACATAGTGATGTTCAAGATTGAATACTACTCCATCTCACGTGATGATCAGACATGGTTTAGTTGATTTGGATCACGTGATCACTTAGATGATTAGAGGGATGTCTATCTAAGTGGGAGTTCTTAAGTAATACGATTAATTGAATTTAGATTTATCATGAACTTAGTACCTGATAGTATTTTGCTTGTCTATGTTATTGTAGATAGATGGCTCATGCTGTTGTTCCGTTGAATTTTAATGCGTTCCTTGAGAAAGCAAAGTTGAAAGATGATGGTAGCAATTACACGGAATTTGGGTCCGTAACTTGAGATTATCTTCATTCTTTGCCGCGGAAGAATTACGTCTGGAAGCACCGCTGGGTGCCGATCTGCTGCGATTTACAGCGACGGCGTTATGAACGTCTGGTAGAGCAAAGTTGATGACTACTCGATAGTTCAGTGTGCCATGCTTTACGGCTTAGAACCAAGACTTCAACGACGTTTTGAACATCATGGAACATATGAGATGTTCCAGGAGTTGAAGTTAATATTTCAAGCAAATGCCCGGATTGAGAGATATGAAGTCGCCAATAAGTTCTCTGACTACAAGATGGAGGAGAATAGTTACGTCGTTGAACATATACTCAAAATGTCCGGGTATAACAATCACTTGATTCAACCGATAGTTAATCTTCCTGATGATAGTGTCATTGACAGAATTCTTCAATCACTGCCACCAAGCTACAAGAGCTTCGTGATGAACTATAATATGCAAGGGATGGATAAGACAATTCCCGAGCTCTTCGCAATGCTAAAGGCTGCAGAGGTAGAAATCAAGAAGGAGCATCAAGTGTTGATGGTCAACAAGACCACCAGTTTCAAGAAAAAGGGTAAAGGGAAGAAGAAGGGAAACTTCAAGAAGAACAGCAAACAAGTTGTTGCTCAAGAGAAGAAACCCAAGTCTAGACCTAAGCCTGAGACTGAGTGCTTCTACTGCAAGCAGACTAGTCACTGGAAGCGGAACTGCCCCAAGTATTTGGCGGATAAGAAGGATGTCAAGGTGAACAAAGGTATATGTGGTATACATGTTATTTATGTGTACCTTAATAGAGCTCATGATAGCACAGGTATTTGATCTTTGGTTACATTGCTAATATTTGCAACTCAAAGCAGGGACTACTTATTGCCGAAGGCGGCTAAGGACGAGGTGACGATGCGTGTGGGAAATGGTTCCAAAGTCGATGTGACCGCCATCGGCACGCTACCTCTACATCTACCTTCGGGATTAGTTTTAGACCTAAATAATTGTTATTTGGTGCCAGCGTTGAGCATGAACATTATATCTGGATCTTGTTTAATGCGAGACAGTTATTCATTTAAATCTGAGAATAATGGATGTGCTATTTATATGAGTAATATCTTTTATGGTCATGCACCCTTGAAGAGTGGTCTATTTTTGTTGAATCTCGATAGTAGTGATACACATATTCATAATGTTGAAGCCAAAAGATGCAGAGTTGATAATGATAGTGCAACTTATTTCTGGCACTGCCATTTCGGTCATATTGGTGTAAAGCGCATGAAGAAACTCCATACTGATGGACTTTTGGAATCACTTGATTATGAATCACTTGGTACTTGCGAACCATGCCTTATGGGAAAGATGACTAAAATGACGTTCTCCAGAACAATGGAGCGAGCAACAGACTTGTTGGAGATAATACATACTGATGTACATGGTCCGATGAATATTGAGGCTCGCGGCGGGTATCGTTATTTCTCACCTTCGCATATGATTTGAGCAGATATGGGTATATCTACTTAATGAAACATAAGTCTGAAACATTTGAAAAGTTCAAAGAATTTCAGAGTGAAGTGGAAAATCATCGTAACAAGAAAATAAAGTTTCTACGATCGTGGAGGAGAATATTTGAGTTACGAGTTTGGTCTACATTTGAAACAATGCGGAGTAGTTTCGCAACTCACGTCACCCGGAACACCACAACGTAATGGTGTGTCCGAACATCGTAATCATACTTTACTAGATATGGTGCGATCTATGATGTCTCTTACTGATTTACCGCTATCGTTTTGGGGTTATGCTATAGAGACGGCTGCATTCACGTTAAATAGGGCACCATCGAAATCCATTGAGACGACGCCTTATGAACTGTGGTTTGGCAAGAAACCAAAGTTGTCGTTTCTTAAAGTTTGGGGCTGCGATGCTTATGTGGAAAAACTTCAACCTGATAAGCTCGAACCCAAATCGGAGAAACGTGTCTTCATAGGATTCCCAAAGGAAACTATTGGGTACACCTTCTATCATAGATCCGAAGGCAAGACATTCGTTGCTAAGAATGGATCCTTTCTAGAGAAGGAGTTTCTCCCGAAAGAAGTGAGTGGGAGGAAAGTAGAACTTGATGAGGTAACTGTACCTTCTCCCTTATTGGAATGTAGTTCATCACAGAAATCTGTTTCTGTGACTCCTACACCAATTAGTGAGGAAGCTAATGATGATAATCATATAACTTCAGATCAAGTTACTACCGAACCTCGTAGGTCAACCAGAGTAAGATCCGCACCAGAGTGGTACGTTAATCCTATTCTGGAGGTCATGTTGCTTGACCAAGGCGAACCTACGAACTATGAAGAAGCGATGGTGAGCCCAGATTCCGCAAAATGGCTTGAGGCCATGAAATCTGAGATGGGATCCATGTATGAGAACAAAGTGTGGACTTTGGTTGACTTGCTCGATGATCGGCAAGTCATAGAGAATAAATGGATCTTCAAGAAGAAGACTGACGCTGATGGTAATGTTACTGTCTACAAAGCTCGACTTGTTGCAAAAGGTTTTCGACAAGTTCAAGGAGTTGACTACGATGAGACTTTCTCACCCGTAGTGATGCTTAAGCCTGTCCGAATCATGTTAGCAATTGACGCATTTTATGAATATGAAATTTGGCAAATGGATGTCAAAATTGCATTCCTGAATGGATTTCTGGAAGAAGAGTTGTATATGATGCAACCGGAAGGTTTTGTCGATCCAAAGCGAGCTAACAAAGTGTGCAAGCTCCAGTGATCCATTTATGGACTGGTGCAAGCCTCTCGGAGTTGGAATAAACGTTTTGATAGTGTGATCAAAGCATATGGTTTTATACAGACTTTTGGAGAAGCCTGTATTTACAATAAAGTGAGTGGGAGCTCTGTAGCATTTCTAATATCATATGTGGATGACATATTACTAACTGGAAATGATATAGAATTTATGGATAGCATAAAAGGATACTTGAATAAAAGTTTTTCAATGAAAGACCTCGGTGAAGCTGCTTACATATTGGGCATCAAGATCTATAGAGATAGATCAAGACGCTTGATAGGACTTTCACAAAGCACATACCTTGACAAAATTTTGAAAAAGTTCAAAATTGATCAAGCAAAGAAAGGGTTCTTGCCTGTGTTACAAGGTGTGAAATTGAGTCAGACTCAATGCCCGACCATTGCAGAAGATAGAGAGAAAATGAAAGATGTTCCCTATGCTTCAGCCATAGGCTCTATCATGTATGCAATGTTGTGTACCAGACCTGATGTGTGCCTTGCTATTAGCTTAGCAAGGAGGTACCAAAGTAATCCAGGAGTGGATCACTGGACAACGGTCAAGAACATCCTGAAATACCTGAAAAGGACTAAGGATATGTTTCTCATTTATGGAGGTGACAAAGAGCTAGTCGTAAATGGTTACGTTGATGGAAGCTTTGACACTGGTCCGGATGGTTCTAAATCGCAAACCGGATACGTGTTTACATTGAACAGTGGAGCTGTCAGTTGGTGTAGTTCTAAACAAAGCGTCGTGGCGGGATCTACGTGTGAAGCGGAGTACATAGCTGCTTCGGAAGCAACAAATGAAGGAGTCTGGATGAAGGAGTTCATATCCGACCTAGGTGTCATACCTAGTGCATCGGGTCCAATGAAAATATTTTGTGACAATACTGGTGCAATGCCTTGGCAAAGGTATCCAGATTTCACAAGAGAACCAAGCACATCAAGAGACGCTTCAATTTCATCCGGGACCAAGTCCAGGTGGGAGACATAGAGATTTGCAAGATACATACGGATCTGAATGTTGCAGACCCGTTGACTAAGCCTCCTCCACGAGCAAAACATGATCAACACCAAAACTCCATGGGTGTTAGAATCATTACTGTGTAATCTAGATTATTGACTCTAGTGCAAGTGGGAGACTGAAGGAAATATGCCCTAGAGGCAATAATAAAGTTATTATTTATTTCCTCATATCATGATAAATGTTTATTATTCATGCTAGAATTGTATTGACCAGAAACATAATACATGTGTGAATACATAGACAAACATACTGTCACTAGTATGCCTCTACTTGACTAGCTCGTTAATCGAAGATGGTTGAGTTTCCTAGCCATGGACATGAGTTGTCATTTGATTAACGGGATCACATCATTAGGAGAATGATGTGATTGACTTGACCCATTCCGTTAGCTTAGCACTTGATCGTTTAGTATGTTGCTATTGCTTTCTTCATGACTTATACATGTTCCTATGACTATGAGATTATGCAACTCCCGTTTACCAGAGGAACACTTTGTGTGCTATCAAACGTCACAACATAACTCCCGTTTACCGGAGGAACAGTTTGTGCGCTACCAAACTGACTCTACAGGTGTCTCCGAAGGTACTTGTTGAGTTGGCGTATTTCAAGATTAGGATTTTTCACTCCGATTGTCAGAGAGGTATCTCTGGGCCCTCTCGGAAATGCACATCACTATAAGCCTTGCAAGCAATGTGACTAACGAGTTAGTTGCGGGATGATGCATTACATAACGAGTAAAGAGACTTTCCGGTAACGAGATTGAACTAGGTATTGAGATACCGACGATCGAATCTCAGGAAAATAACATACCGATGACAAAGGGAACAACGTATGTTGTTATGCGGTTTGACCGATAAAGAACTTCGTAGAATATGTGGGAGCCAATATGAGCATCCAGGTTCCGCTTTTGGTTATTGACCGGAGACGTGTCTCGATCATGTCTACATAGTTCTCGAACCCGTAGGGTCCGCACGCTTAAAGTTCGGTGACGATCAGTATTATGAGTTTTTGTGTTTTGATGTACCGAAGGTAGTTCGGAGTCCCGGATATGATCACAGACATGACGAGTAGTCTCGAAATGGGCGAGACGTAAAGATCGATATATTGGACGACTATGTTCGGAAACCGGGAAGGTTCCGAAAGGTTTTGGACATATACCGGAGTACCCGGGGGTTACCGAAACCCCCCGGGGAGTTAATTGGGCCTCATGGGCTTTAGTGGGAGAAGAGGAGGGGCGGCCAGGGCAGCCGCGCGCCCCCTCCCCTCTAGTCCGAATTGGAAAAGGAGGGGGGGTGGTGCCCCCCTTTTTCCTTCTGCTCCTCTCTCCCTTCCTTCCCTTCTCCTACTCCAACAAGGAAAGGAGGAGTCCTACTCCCGGTGGGAGTAGGACTCCCCCCTTGGCTGGCCGCTTCTCCCCCCTTGATCCTTTATATACGGGGGCAGGGGGGCACCTCTAGACACACAAGTTGATCTATTGATCTCTCCCAGCCGTGCGCGGTGCCCCCTCCACCATATTCCACCTCGGTCATATCGTAGCAGTGCTTAGGCGAAGCCCTGCATTGGTAGCAACATCATCACCATCATCACGCCGTTGTGCTGACGGAACTCTCCCGTGAAGCTCTGATGGATTGGAGTTCGCGGGACGTCATCGAGCTGAACGTGTGCTGAACTCGGAGGTGCCGTACGTTTGGTACATGGATCAGTCGGATCGTGAAGACGTACGACTATATCAACCGCGTTGTGCTAACGCTTCCGATTTTGGTCTACGAGGGTACGTCGACAACACGCTCCCCTCTCGTTGCTATGCATGACCATGATCTTGCATGTGCGTAGGATTTTTTTTGAAATTACTACGTTCCCCGACAGTACTATACACCGACGATGCTCCAAGATATTTTGTACTACATCTCACACGTTTGGTGATAATAAACTGTGTGGCATCTACTTGACTTGAATTACAAAATGTTGTCATAGCGGTAATGGACGCTGTTTGAATTGCTAGACCTTTTATCTGCAGTGAACATGCAACTATATGTTTGTGTCATAAAAGAACAGGAATTATTCAGGGTTTGTTTGGACATTTTATACATTAAACTGGTTTTCTAGCCATTTCATGTGCACAATTGAAAATTAAACTACATGCACATTGTCGGTGTCAAAACCGGCGGATCTCGGGTATGGGGTCCCGAACTGTGCGTCTAGGCGGATGGTAACAGGAGACAAGGGGCACAATGTTTTTACCCAGGTTCGGGCCCTCTCAATGGAGGTAAAACCCTACTCTTGCTTGATTAATATTGATGATATGGGTAGTACAAGAGTAGATCTACCACGAGATCAGAGAGGCTAAGCCCTAGAAGCTAGCCTATGGTATGATTGTTGTTCGTCCTACGGACTAAAACCCTCCGATTTATATAGACACCGGAGAGGGTTAGGGTTACATAGAGTTGGTTACAAATGGGAGGATATCTACATATTCGTACCGCCAAGCTTACCTTCCACGCCAAGGAAAGTCCCATCCGGACACGGGACGAAGTCTTCAATCTTGTATCTTCATAGTCCAAGAGTCCGGCCAAAGGTTATAGTCCGGCCATCCGGACACCCCCTAATCCAGGACTCCCTCAGTAGCCCCTGAACCAGGCTTCAATGACGACGAGTCCGGCGCGCAGATTGTCTTCGGCATTGCAAGGCAGGTTCCTCCTCCGAATACTTCATATAAGATTTTGAACACAAGGATAGTATCAGGCTCTGCAAAATAAGTTCCACATACCACCGTAGAGAGAATAATATTTACACAAATCCAATCTGCTGACGTATTCCGCCACGTGACATCACACCACGGCCAAGCCTTTATTCGAATCGTTTTCTTGTCCCACCTCGGTAGCACTTAGCGAGGCGGTTTCCTTGGCATGTCTTGTCGAGCGAGATCGTGTCCCCTTATTCGGGATTCTCATCAATACGGGCGTGGGTAACCCAACCGTGCCATTAATTTATGGCGCTTGGGAGATAAGCGAGTTTTACCAGGCTGGTGGGGGGCACATAGTTTCGTCCGCCCATATAAGGGGATAAGGATCCACCTTTCTCATCTACGCCTTCTTCCTCCTTTGCTTATCCATTTTCGCGCACTCTAGCTCCAGCGCCCAAGTCCGCACATCCCACCTCAACACTCTCCAGCAATGTTCGGAGCGGGAGGCAAGTGGATGGTCTCCTCCGTCACGGAGGGACACATCAAGAAGCTGAGGGAGGCCGGATACTTGTCTAACGACATCGTGCACCGGCTCCCAGACAAGGGGCAGCTCATCCCCACCCCCAGGCCCCATGAGAGGGTGGTGTTCCTCACCCATTTCCTCCATGGACTAGGTTTCCCACTTCACTCATTTGTCCGGGGGCTCATGTTCTACTACGGCCTGGATTTCCACGATCTGGCCCCGAACTTCGTCCTCAACATCTCGGCGTTTATCGTTGTGTGCGAGGCCTTCCTCCTCATCAAGCCCCAGTTCGGCTTATGGCTAAAGACCTTCAATGGCAAGCCGACAGTAGTGGGCAGCCAGCAAGAGGAGTGCGGAGGCGCCATGGTGGGCAAGATGCCCAACGTTACATGGCTCGAGGGCTCCTTCATGGAGACCATAAAGGGGTGGCAATCGGGGTGGTTCTATGTCACCGAGCCGCGTGACCCTGAATGGGCAGCGGCCCCCGAATTCCGATCTGGCATCCCCACACGGCTCACCTCCTGGAAAGAGAAGGGCCTGTCGTGGGGTAATTCGGAAGAGCGGACCGGACTCCAAACCTGCGTCCAAGACTTGGTGGACAAAAAGGATAAACTCGTCAACATAGTCCAGGTCATGCTCATCCGCCGGATGCTCCCGTGTCAACGACGAGCTTTTAACTTGTGGGAGTTCAACCCGGCCCAGCACCAAACTCTGACCAGGCTATTTGACACAACGCACGAGGATGCCTGGAAGGTGCTATTCAAGGGCGCCGAGGTTCCCCCTCCCATCATCGAGGATCGCGGATTCCGCGCGAAGCGCCAAGCCAGCGTAGTAAGCTTATTTTACCCTTTACGGGATACTTGTTTTTCATAGTTTGACTCTGTGCGGGATCTAAGCTCCCGTTCCTTTGACAGGAATGGCAGAAGAAGACCGGACAGATTGACTGTCTGGCTCCCTTGCCCGAAGACCCAGTGGACGCCCGCTTGACGGGGCTGATGGTGCCGGCACCTTACGTGGTGCCGGAGAAGAAGGCCAAGAAGAAGACCATGGGAACTCGAAAGAGTTCCCGGCGCCCGGTGGTGTCGGATTCATCGTCCGATGACTCTGAGGCGCACTCCTCCCACGAAGATGAGGAGGAGGAAGAAGAGGCCTGTCCCCCTCCAGCGGGGGGAGGAACGAAAAGGAAGGCCGCCCCAGCTGGGAGCGAAGGGTCCAGGAAGGGAAGGACCCTTCCTCCGGACTACTCCAACAACGCCGACGATGGCGAAGAGGAGTGGCCATCCGAGGCCAAGCCCAGCAAAATCGTAAGTATCCGGATACCAGAAGAACTCATCACGTTCCTTTGTTGCACAGTATCTTCTGACGCCGAATATAATCATGCAGTCCGCCCAAGGCCGGACTCGATGCTTCGTCGAGCGGCTCCCTGGGTTCTTCGGATGTGAATAGCACTTCACTTCCGGCCACCTCCTCTCCTCGCGATGCGGATGATGCCGAGGTGGAGTCCCAAAAGGGTCCAAGCCAGGAGGAGGTGGTCCTGGAGGCGCCGCAAGGCGACCTCCGGACTCGAAGCAAGGGGATAAAACCCCCAAGGGCTCCAAGTCCGGCCCTGGGCCGGACACCGCACCGGAACCTTCAACGGTTCCGGAATCCGGCAGGCGGCCCCCTAGTAAGAAGGGCAAGCCTACGACGCCGGTGACCTCCGTCCAACCGGAGGCACCGGATAATCTGCTGGAGGTGCTTAACGGCGCCTCCATCGACGAGGAGCACCGCACTATTATGAGTGTGGTGATCCGAAAGGTTCGATCCGCCAAGAGCGGGCTGGTGAAGCTCGTGCCGACCTTCTAACAGGCTTTGAGGTATGTATTTAAGATATGTAAAAATATTACCGCATAGACGGTAGCCCTGATGCTCGGTTTGGTGTTCGGAAAGAAAATCCGGCCGAGGATCAAAAGATATACGCAGGAGTCTAACATAAGTATGTCAATATGGGAATGCAGGCTGCCGCTGACCTCTGCCGCCTTGAATGCGGAGGTCGATGCATTGAAGCAGAGCCTCGAGCGGTCCAAGAACGAGCTCAGCCTTGCCAAGAAGCAGCTCGAGGACAAGGAAGGTAAGTAATACCTTATTTAAGTATATATAAAAAAGATGTGGTTGCAAAAAATGACAGGACCAACGTGAGTATTACAGGGGCCACAACCGAGGTGGCGACCACAGAAGGAAGCGCCTGGCCCAAGGCCAAAGACAAGGCGGCCTTGGAGCGCACCGAGCGAGAGAAGCAGGAGGCGCGGGTGGCGGAGGTGCAGCAAGAGCTCTAGGCTCTCGTGGAAAAACACGAGAGTTTGGAGCTTGACTCAAAGACTCGAGAGTCCGAGCTCGCCTCGGCCCTTGAGAGCACCAAATCGGCCAAGGCCGAAGCCCAAAAAGCCCTCCAGGAAATTGAGGCGATGAAGAAGATAGCAGCGGGTAAGGCATTCTTTATGGAAAGCAAGCACGTGAAAGTGAATTACTTGTTACTTACCCGAGTCCGGAGCTCTCCAGGAGCATTCGCAGATCTTCCCCGGAGTGTGTCCGACGGTGCCGCATTCTACCGAGCCGAAGAGGGGAGCTCGACGGAGAAGGTGTTCTGTCTCAAGATATCGAGGCGGACACCCGTGCCCTTGAGCGACCAGTGAAGCGGTGGTCGAGCTCCAAAGGTGGCCGAACATGCCATGAAGGGTCTCATAGTCCGGTGTGGCACAGGAAGCCATGCCTGGGAGCTACTTCGGGCTGGTGAGGCGGCTGGTGGATGCCTGTCCATGGCTTGGAGTCATCAAGCGCTCCGTATGCATCAAAGGTGCCCGTAGGGCCCTTGCCCGTGCTAAAGTGCACTGGGGCAAGATGGATGCTGAGAAGCTTGTGACGGACGGACCACCGCCGGGCAAGGAGCATCGCAAGCCCGAAATGTATTATGAGGGCGTCCTGAAGGGTGCCCGCCTTATAGCGGATGAGTGCTCCAAAGATGTAATTTTTGAGTAAACTCGCATTTGTGATCTTGTCTGTTGAAAACTTGTTCATATCTTGTTGAGCAACACTTTCAATTTAAAATATTACCTTACATGCGGCCGTTTATTAAAATTGAGAGATGGCGAGTCGTCGGCTTCTTCCCCCATGCCATGAGTGCTTTGGGGTGTTGGGATAAACTTGAGCTCTTTTTCCCATTCTTGGGTCCTTCGAGGGAGGCGCTCAACACAATGAACAAGGCAATCGGACTATAATGCTTGAACACTCTCACTTAGCCATAGAATTCTATAATTTTAAATTTCGTGAAGCCCCTAGTATTCGAAGACCGAGTTCGGGCGCTATCCACGCCTAGGCCGGACAAAGCCGACTCCTCGCTCTAAGCGGCATAAGTATTTAGGGACTCGAAAACCTCTCGAACAACGACCAGCTCTCGCCCTGTCATGACGGTCAGTTTTAGCTTTCTCCACTGAGGTGCTTAGCCCAGCTCAACCGGGGCACAATCGCAGTGGTTCTCCCAGTGCTACCTTAGCCGATATAGCGGGCGTAAGGTACCAAAACATGGGAGTCGGGCAAACCCAACTATTGACCCAAGACATGATTCGGAGCCGATGCATATAATGCTATAAGTTCGGGGTGCCGCACTCATGAGAGTGTTCGGACTTCTTACACCATATTCTGGGGTACGTAATCCCCTGGTGTATTGGCCTTACCAAAGTGTACGGTTGCATGATGTCATAACTGAACATATTTTCATACAAAGGGAATGAAATAATAGACAAAAGCTATGTATTGTTCATTCGAAAAGTCTGCAGTAAAAGCAGAACGATACAAATAGTGCGATAAACAAGAGATGGGATTATTTGACATGTCCCCATCCAAGGGCGAGCTGCGGGATGATATGTGAAACAAGTATACTGCTCGTTATAGAGACCACCTGGACACTCGACGTAGCTTTGTGCCTCCCTGGCTGTTGCATCGTGTGTTCGGTGATTGTACTGCTGGACAGGCCTTTCGGAAAGTGGAGTCCTGAAAATAAGAAAAAAAAGGAATGACAAAATCGGGAGCCCCTGGTGCGGTTGAGCCACATTTTGGGCATGCCGTGGTCGTGCCCCTCCCCCTATGCCCATGGTATTTCCAAAGCGTAATTATGTATGCGTAGTACTGGTTTCGCAATTTCGCGAGGGCTGGGGTTGGGGACGCATTGCTACGCGTGCTCGGAGCGTGCCAGGCGGTCTTTTTGTAGGTTACTCCGGGCGCGCTTGACGGTGTCCGAACGTTTAATAGCCAGACTGGAGAATTGCCTGGAGAGGCTGCTTTGTACTTCCGCCGCGAGGGTCGCCGTATGCTCCTCCGTTCGGAGTGAGCGTTCAGTGTTTCCATTGACCATAATGGCTCCTCGAGGGCCTGGCATCTTGAGCTTGAGGTATGCGTAGTGCGACACCGCATTGAACTTTGCAAATGCGGTTCGTCCGAAGCGATGCGTGATAGCCACTGCGAGCAGGACTATGTCAAGATTAACTCCTCGCTTAAATTATCCGGGATCCAAGACCACCTCAAGTGTAATCGAGCACATGCAGTTGGCCTCTACACAGTATGACGCCTTTAAAGGTCGTCTTTGTGGGTTTAATCCTTGAGGGATCTATGCCCATTTTTTGCACTGTATCCTGATAAAGCAGGTTCAGGCTGCCGCCGCCGTCCATAAGGACTCTAGTGAGGTGAAATTCGTCAATGATTGGGTCTAGAACCAATGCGGCGAATCCGCCATGAGGGATGCTAGTGGGGTGGTCCCTTCGATCAAACGCATATATGTCCCTGAGTGCACACTTCCGCTCCCTTTTGGGGATGTGGGTTGCGTAGATCATGTTCACCGTCCGCACTTGTGGGGGGAAGCCCTTCTGTCCCCTATTGTTCGGCAGCCGGGGCTCCTCCTCGTCATCGCTATGCAGCCCCTTGTCTCTGTTTTGACACATAACTTGCACTGCTTGAACACCCAACAATCCCTATTGGTGTGATTGGCTGGTTTTTCGAAGTGCCGTGTCTACGCACGAGCGATCGAGTATTCGGTCCAAACTGGGACGGGCCCGGAGTATCTCTTTTAAATGGCTTTTTCGCTAACGGGTTTAGAGCCTCTGAATCCGCCTTAATCACCGTATCCTCGGCATTGTCACCGTTAATCGCGACGCTTGTGCTTGTTGCGACGCGACCGCCATTGCTGTCCTTGGTATCCAATTACTGGGGCTCTTGGTCATGTTATTACTACGAGCTAGCCAGCTGTCTTCTCCGCATAAGCGGGTCATGAGTGTTGTGAGGGCTGCCATGGATTTCGGCTTTTCCTGTCCTAGGTGCCGGGCTAGCCACTCGTCACGGATGTTATGTTTGAAGGCTGCAAGGGCCTCTGTGTCCGGACAATCGATTATTTGATTTTTCTTGGTTAGGAACTGTGTCGTAATTGTCGGCGATTCCTCCGGCTGCTGAATTATGTGGCTTAGGTCATCGGCGTTTGGTGGTCGCACATAGGTGCCACGGAAATTGTCGAGGAATGCGGCTTCGTGTCCTCCCAACAACCAATTGATTCTCTGGCCGGCAAGCTGTTAAGCCAATGCCGAGCTGGTCCTTTAAGCTTGAGTGGGAGGTATTTGATGGCGTGTAGATCATCACCGCGGGCCATGTGGATATGAAGGAGATAATCCTCGATCCATACCGCAGGATCTATTGTGCCATCGTATGATTCGATGTTTACGGGTTTGAAACCCTCGGGGATTTGATGATACATTACTTCATCTCTGAAGCATAGTGGGTGTGCGGCGCCTCTGTACTGGGCTATATCACGACGTAGCTCAAACGAGCTTTGTCTACTTTGTTCGGCCCGGCCGGATTTACCATATCCGGCATGACGGTTATCGTCACGTGTCGTGGGGTGCCCACGCGATCCATAGATCGATCTTGTTGGCCTTGCCTTGTCCTCCAATATATCTCGCAGGTCTGGCGCATTTCCCCGTGCCTTGGTATTCTTTGAGCGACGCCGGGGTGCGGCTTGAGTGGAGGGCCGAGAGGCCTCTCTTCAGAAGCGGCCATGAGGTGGCGGTCGGCCGCATCATCTTGTTGGTGATGTAGGTCTAGGTGCTTCCTCCTCTAATCGGGGTAGCAGCCTGCGTTTTGGGTAGCTCTTGGAGGGGCGTTCGAGTTTGTACTCTTCGGCCGCAAGGACTTTAGTCCATCTGTCGGCTAGCAAGTCTTGGTCATTTCTAAGCTGTTGTTGTTTTTTCTTGAGGCTGCTCGCCGTGGCCATAAGCCTGCGTTTGAAACGCTCTTGTTTGTGGGATCCTCGAGCACGACAAATTAAATGCTGTCGTCGAGGCTTGCCTCGTCTTCGGAGGGAGGCATGTAATTATCGTCCTCTACCTCTCTGTCTACCGCTCTCTCATGAGGGCTGGTTTCTCCATCCTCCTGCGCTGAATCCTGCTGGAGGGGGTTGTCTTCGGCACTGTCCGGGGTGTTATTGTCTCCCGTGCTGGAATCACCATTTTTGCTTTGGCGGGATTTAGAGCGGTGCCGGCGGCCGGGCGCTTAGGCTGCTTCTTGGAGGGTCATCCTCCGTTGTTCCATCGCCGTTCCCTTCTTTTGGGGTGTCCACCATGTATATGTCATCTGACGAGGTGGCCTTCCAAAGGCCACTGTAGGCGCCGGGTTCTTGGTCGTCTCCTGCATCGTCGTCCATACTGTTGATGTCTTCAGAGTCGAAGTCGAGCATGTCGGTTAAATCATCGACAGTGGCTACAAAGTGGGTGGTGGGTGGGCTTTGAATTTCTTCGTTGTCCGCATCACAACCTTGCTGACCATAGTCCGGCCAGGGCTCTCCTGATAAAGAGAGAGACTTTAGCGAATTCAGGATGTCGCCGAAGGGCGAAGTCTTTGAAAGATGTCCGCGGATGGCAAACTCCATGATCGGGCGCCAATCAGATTCGATTAGCGTGGCGTGGAAGGTTCGAGTCCGGCACCTTGAGTCATGAGCTTCGCAGCGACAAGGCTGGTATTCGGCTCGATCGCCGTGAGATTGCAGCCCGAGGCGTCCGATCACCCGTCCTCGATTGGCGTAATCGGCTCCGAGCTAAGGGTCGAGCGGACAGGTGCGGCCTCGAGGCACTTTGACCGGCAGAGCTAGATCATGCCCATCGTGACAGTGCGGCGCGCTCGGCAGTGGCTCGAACCCATCGAAGATCAAGTCTCCGCGGGCGTTGGTCGTGCAGTTCAAACTTCCAAATCTGACCTGACGGCCAGGGGCGTAGCTTTCGATCTGCTCCAGATGGCTGCTTAATTGGCCCGCATTGCAAAGCCGCCAAATCTGAAGATCTGTCCGGGGAGGAAAGTCTCACCCTGGACCGCATAATTGTTGATGATCGGAGGAGCCATCGGGCCTAAAGGTGACGACACAGAGGAAATCTCAATGAAAGCACCAATGTCGGTGTCAAAACCGGCGGATCTCGGGTAGGGGCTCCCGAACTGTGCGTCTAGGCGGATGGTAACAGGAGACAAGGGACACGATGTTTTTACCCAGGTTCGGGCCCTCTCGATGGAGGTAAAACCCTACTCACCTTGATTAATATTGATGATATGGGTAGTACAAGAGTATATCTACCACGAGATCGAGAGGCTAAACCCTAGAAGCTAGCCTATGGTATGATTGTTGTTCGTCCTATGGACTAAAACCCTCCGGTTTATATAGACACCGGAGAGGGTTAGGGTTACATAGAGTCGGTTACAAATGGGAGGAGATCTACATATCCGTATCGCCAAGCTTGCCTTCCACGCCAAGGAAAGTCCCATCCGGACACGGGACGAAGTCTTCAATCTTGTATCTTCATAGTCCAGGAGTCCGGCCAAAGGTTATAGTCCGGCCATCCGGACACCCCCTAATCCAGGACTCCCTCACACATGCTCCGGTGCATACAAATTGGTTGAAAAATCAAATCTGCGTCGTTCTGTGCATGCTTAGGTCCCATGCAAGAAATGGGAATGAATTTTTTGGGGTTCGTTTGGCCTTTTTTATACATTAACTAGGTTTCCTAGGCATTTTATGTGCATAATTCAAATTTGAACTACAAGCACATGCTCGAATGCACCAAAGTTGGTTAAAAAATCACATGTGCGTCCTTGGGTGAATTTCTAGGTCCCATGCAAGAGATGGGAGTGAATTTCAAACCCCAGGGCACTGTTGATTGCCGGCAAAACATTGGAGATACCTGGTTTTTAAATTCTAGTAAATCCAAAACTCGTCTGAAATTCATGAAACTTGGCATGCTATCATGGAGCGGCAACAACATGCCGTGGTGAAAATTTTGTCCCATTTGGAGCAGGTTTGGGTATAAGCTTCTCACAAACCAAAGCTTCTCACAACAAGCATAATGGTTTCGATAGGGAACGTACCACCTTTGGGGACGAGACGATATCTGTTGCCTCTTATTGCTTTCAAAAAATTTCTAGTGTCAACATAGAACAACAGGAGTGTTGTGTTTAATCTTGGAATTTTTCGGGGTTCGTTTAGCCTTTTTTATATATTAACTGGGTTTTCTAGGCATTTTATGTGCATAATTCAAATTTGAACTACAAGCACATGCTCCAATGCACCAAAGTTGGTTGAAAAATCACATGTGTGTCCTTGGGTGAATTTCTAGGTCCCATGCTTCAATGCATTTATGTGCATAATTCAAATTTGAACTACAAGCACATGCTTCAATGCACTAAAGTTGGTTGAAAAATCTAATCTGTGTCCTTGGGTGAATATCTAGGTCCCATGCAAGAGATGAGAATGAAATTCAAACACTAGGGCACTCTTGATTGCCGGCAAAATGTTGAGATGCCTGGTTTTTAAATTCTAGTAAATCCAAAACTCGTCTGAAATTCATGAAACTTGGCATGCTATCATGGAGCGGCATCAACATGCCATGGTTCGGGGCAGGTTCGGGTATATGCTTCTCACAAACCAGAGATTCTCACAACAAGCATGATGGTTTCGGTTGGGAACGTCCACCTTTGGGGACGAAACGATATCCATTGCCTCTTATTGCTTTCAAAAAATTTCTAGTGTCAACATAGAACAACAGGAGTGTTGTGTTTAATCTTAGAATTTTTCGGGGTTCGTTTGGCCTTTTTTATACATTAACTGGGTTTTTCTAGGCATTTTATGTGCATAATTCAAATTTGAACTACAAGCACATGCTCCAATGCACAAAAGTTGGTTGAAAAATCACATGTGTGTCCTTGGGTGAATTTCTAGGTCCCATGCAAGAAATGGGAATGAATGTCAAACACCCTGCCGCCATCACTCGGCCGCTAACATTGAGATACCTGGTTTTTAAATTCTAGTAAATCCAAAACTCGTATGAAATTCATGAAACTTGGCATGCTATCATGGAGCGGCATCAACATGCCGTGGTGAAATTTTTGTCCCATTTGGGGCGGGTTTGGGTATAAGTTTCTCACAACAAGCATGATGGTTTTGGTAGGGAACGTCCCACCTTTGGGGAAGAAATGATATCCATTGCCTCTTATTGCTTTCAAAAAAATTCTCGTGTCAAGATAGAACAACAGGAGTGTTGTGTCAATTTTTGGGATTTTTTAGAATTCGTTTGGACATTTTATGCATTAATCGAGTTTTCAATGCATTTATGTGCATAATTCAAATTTGAACTACATGCACATGCTCCAAAGGCATATAAATTGGTTGAAAAATCAAATGTGTGTCCTTGGGTGCATGCTTAGGTCCCATGCAAGAAATGGGAATGAATTTCAAACACCAGGGCACCGTTGATTGTCGGCAAAACATTGAGATGCCTGGTTTTTAAATTCTAGTAAATCCAAAACTCGTCTGAAATTCATGAAACTTGGCATGCTATCATGGAATGGCACCTGACATGCTGTGGCACTTTTCGTGTCCATTTTGAGAGAAGGCGCACTCGAATAATGACAGCCAACAAAGGCATCTTGAAAAAATAGCTGCCATTTAATATCTCAAACATTTGTAGCATTCAAACCGTGTGCGTTCTGTTAACCATTCACGTGACGCCACGTCTTGGTTTTAATGGCTGTAGGAGGTGCCGTGCGGACAGCTACTTGACCTTGACTGAACGGGAGGCATGCGAGCGCAGTCCAGTGCGCAGGCTGACCGAGAGGCGTGCAAGCTGTCCTCCAATGCGCAGGTTCACCAGGAAGCGTGCGAGTTGTATGCTGCGCAGGCTCACTGGGAAGCGAACCCTTTGAATTCCATGGACACCCGCCTTCCTCTCCATTAATGGCGCCCAAGCCCCTATTTAATACGGGCGGCCTTACTGTTCGCATCACATTCCCCTCCCTCCCACAGACCTCCACCAACGCCATGGCGCAGAACTCATCTGCCACTAATCTTCAAGTTTGGTGAAGTCGACTCTGAGCCAGAGGAGATAGAAAATAAGGAGGAATGGGGCCTCATGGACATGGCCCAGAACGAGCTGGCCGCGGCGGTTGCTGCCCCCGCTCTCGTCCCAGCTCCCATCCCCGCGCCCACGCCAGCGACCATCCACGTAGCATTGACGGGCTGGTCGCCAAGCACTATCGCAGAGCTGGAAGCCGCGGGCGTCAGCGAGTTCTCCGCAGACCCGCGCGAGCTCATGTACATGCCAGTGCCAGCGCCTGTGCCCGTGTGTGCCCCTCCACCCACCGTGGTGCCGGCCCCCGTGCGTTTGGCTGCACCCGCCGTGCCCGTGCCCGTGCGCGCGCCCCCTCAGCGGCATGGGACGCTGCCTCGACCGCTACCTCTCAGCGGCGCCAGTTGCCGTCCTCCCGTGCCCCGCCCATCGGTCACGCGACGACATGATGTTTGATTTACAAGTGAAGAACATTTTAGGCCGCCTTGAAGACTTCAACCACGGCGTCCCGGAGGACGACAACAACAACGATGGCGCGACACGCCGCTTCCGCCGCCGCCGGAAAAAGATTTTTGGGGTTTAATACTCTATCTCGAATTCTCGATCATATGAATATAAATTCGTAGTGTGACTAAATCAAAGATATGGTTTGAACGAACTTGCATTTTTCTCTTTTAATGTACAGACTTATCAAACGATTTTATTTTGAAAAAAACGTCAATGGTTTTTAATTATAAAACACTCATCACAAACGTTTTAGTTAGAACACCCGTATGCAAACCGACAGCTTCCCCACGAAGCCAAGGGAAAATGTGCCGAGCAGGATTTCTGCATCCCTTCAATGCAACCGGTTGTTTTGCATGACCCGTGTGCAACCACGTACAAACAACTGGAAAGATTGACATTTGTTTATCTAGTAACATTGCCATTTGTCAACCTTGTAACACTGCGATTTGTCAAAATATGCTCCTAAAAATCACTAGCACTATCTAATTTTTGCAACTAAAATCACTAGCACTATTCATATGGACACCACTAGCAGGCGTGAGTTGATGGACGCATATGAAAATGTACCATTGATTACATACAACAAGTCATCAGCCCACAACAACAATGAGGATACACGTTGGATTATAGATCATTTCCAACAAAACATTCTAGTAAAGTTTTTCTCACACAACAAATAACAAAGCGATGAAATGAACTTCAGCTCAACCACTCGGTGCCATTGGAAACGCTTGCTTTGAACCAGAAGTGATTCTCTGGGAAGGGCCAACTACTGTCAATCTCGAGACCAACGCAGGACTGATCATCCAGGCTGAAGCGGCCTATGTCAGGAACCATATTGGGACGGTAGGGAAGCATAGCAATGTCCGAGGTATAGATACAGTTGCTTCTCATAAATGGTAGTAACGTTGTGTTAACAGCAGCTGGATCGCCTTCCACCATCATTGGATAGTTTTGTCCAAGGAAGAGCGAGTTTCCTCCAAGACTTTCAATACTGAACCAGGGATAAGGTGTTGGCGCTAGTACACTAGTATCCATCCCGAATACCCTGCAACGGATGTTGGAATAGGTCCGGAGAGTGCGACCATGCGAGACAACACTTGCTTCCTTAGAAACATCAGCAGTGCCCTGTATACAGACAAGAAGAGGTGATCCATCGGAATAAGTTGCCAGGCGCCACTGAGTATATGGGTCCTGCTCATCACCATGCTCGTGATCATCAGCATTGTCATCTCCCCCTTGGTTATAAATTTTTTCAAGTATAGGTGGTGGAATGTTCACAGGACCTTGGAAACACAAGAAGGTTAATTAATTAGTAAAGGGAAACTAGCTAACTTGCATGCATGTGGATGAAACAATTATAATTACGATGGAAGACAAACGTACTGAAAGCATGATGATTCCATGCAAAAACAGTACCATGAGTGGTAGCAGCAAGCACAAGACCCTCGTATTGAATTGCATCACAGTACTCATCCATGTACAAAATTGATTTTTGAGCAATATCCATCGAGGCATGGAAGTAAGGAAGGCAACAAGCTTGTCGAAGATAGCAACAACTTCATAGTTCGTGTAATCCCAAGAGCGGTTGGGAACTCGACAAATTGCTATCTTCCGTAGACGACAGTCACCATGATCGTATTTGAACTCACGTAGAATACCGGTGTACTCAACCTCTGGGCGTTAAATGCGAGATTTTTGGAAGTGGAACCAGGTGACGAGTGTACACATTCACAAGTTCCCACTCAGCTTGTACCCAATATAAATAACCCAATCTCCATTTGCGCCTGCCCAAGCCTTGCCCTCAAGCGATGGCATCTTAACATCATACGTATCATTGTCAAGCGGCATCAAAACTTGCACAAGGCGAGGCCTCCCTCATCCCCGCGCCAGTCAGTAGGGTCACGACGAAGAAGATAGGGGAGATCAAGCCGCTCCTGGACCCTTGGGTTCCTTGTAATGATGTTATTAGTTGAGTCGAGAATGGTCTTGAATGAACCTGCCATGCTAGCCGAGGTGATGACGTCGCACCGATCAATGAGTTCCTCCACCACGTCATCTTTCAGATCGGGGCAAGAATAACGGGGTCGTTTCCGTCCTGTTCCCTCCATGGAGAAGATGATCGAACAATGGAAGAATGAAGGGTGAAGGCAAATGGAGGGAGGAAGAGCGTGCGACAACAGTTCCAAATCGAGAGGGAAAGGCGAAGAGGCGGTGGACGGTTGCCACGGTACACGAAGAGGCGCCTGGGGAGCGAACGGTTGCCACAGAGGTCACACACTGATGACAAGGGCCGAGTGAACCGCATGCGTATATCGCACACACCTTGATCTGGCTGACCGTTTCTTTTGTGTTGCCTAATCACAAACAGTTCATCCGAGTGAACCGTATGTTGCATATCGCACACACCTTCATCTGGCTGCCCGTTTCTTTTGTGTTGCCTAATCACAAACAGTTCATCCGAGTGAACCGTATGTTGTGCATCGCACACGCCTTCATCTGGCTGCCCGTTTCTTTAGTTCCTCCTCCTCGCAAACAGTAAATTGAACTGAACCGTATGCCCTTCATCACACACGCAACTAAAACCTGAACCGTGTTTGATGCATCCGTCATCGCAAACGTTTTATACATTTCTGACGGTTTTCATACACCACCGTCTGCGATTATTGCATCGCACACAGTTTCTGACAGTAATTTGTAACGAGCAAGTAACGATAGTAGTAAAAAAGGTGCAGAAACGTAGCCCAATCCTTTTGAGGCAAAGGACAAGCCAAAACGGTCTCTTATGATAAGGAAAGTGTTCTTGAGGGTACACGGGATTTTCATCTAGTCACTTTCATCATGTTGGTTTAATTCGTGTCCGGTACTTTGATACTTTGATATGTGGGTGGAGCGGTGCTTAGGTGCTGTTCTTACTTGAACAAAACTCCTACTTATGATTAACCCTCTCGCAAGCGTCCGCAACTACGAGAAAAGTATTAAGAATAAATTCTAACCATAGCATTAAACTTTTGGATCCAATCGGTCCCTTTACGGAATAAGCGCCAGAACCGGGTTTAAGCTTCTGTCACTCTCGCAGCCCATTATCTAATTGCTACTCCACAATGCATTCCCTTAGGCCCAAATATGGTGAAGTGTCATGTAGTCGACGTTCACATGACACAACTAAGGGAATCACAACATACATACTATCAAAATATCAAACACATATCAAGTTCACATGATTACTTGCAACATGATTTCTCCCGTGACCTCAAGAATAAATGTAACTACTCACAAATGATAATCATGCTCAAGATCAGAGGGGTATTAAATAGCATATTGGATCTGAACATATAATCTTTCACCAAATAAACCATATAGTAATCAACTACAAGATGTAATCAACACTACTAGTCATCCATAAGCACCAATCTATAGTTCCGATAACAAGATTGAACACAAGAGATGAACTAGGGTTTGAGAAGAGATGGTGATGTTGAAGATGTTAGTGAAGATTGCCCTCCCCAAGACGGGAGAGTTGTTGGTGATGATAATGACGATGATTTCCCCCTCCGATAGGGAAGTTCCCCCGGCGGAATCGCTCCGCCGGAGGGCAAAAGTGCTCCTGCCCAAGTTCCGCCTCGAGACGGCGGTGCTCCATGCCGAAAGTCTTCTCCCTATTTTTTTCTAGGTCAAAATGACCTATATACCTGAAGAAGGGCACCAGAGGTGGGCCTGGGTGAGCACAACCCACCTGGGCGCGCCTGGGCTCCCTCGCGCGCCCAGGTGGGTGTTTGCCCAATTGGTGGGCCCCCTCTGGTAGTTATTTGCTCCAATATTCCTCAAATAATCCATAAAAATCTCCGTGAAGTTTCAGCTTGTTTGGAGTTGTGCAGAATAGGTGGCCTGACGTAGCTTTTCCAGGTCCAGATTTCCAGCTGCTGGAATTCTCCCTCTTTGTGTATACCTTGCATATTATGAGCGAAAAGGCATTAGAATTACTCCAAAAAGCATTATTATGGATAAAAGCATTATAAATAACAGTGGGAAAACATGATGCAAAATGGACGTATCAACTCCCCCAAGCTTAGACCTCGCTTGTCCTCAAGCGAAAACCAAAATCGAAAAACATGTCCACATGCTTTGAGTGAGAGGTGTTGATAAAAACAAAATACAAACATACAAGCATCATGTAGATTATTATAACAACAACAAAATTAAACATAAGACTTTTATCATAGAACTTTTATCATATACTTCTCATGAATAAGTGACAATTCATCACACTATTGAAGTATAAAGCAAAAACTCTATTAAAAACTAACAAACTATGTTCTCGATCAACTTTGCAACTACAATTCATCATGTTTTCAGAAGGGTCACGTATGGGAGCCTTTTAGGCAAGTCCACATACTCAACCATCATATAGTCTTCTATGATTGCTAACACTCACCGCGTACACATGAGCAAAACATTTCAACCAGACACATAGGATGATAGGGGCTTATAGTTTCACCTCCCAACGTATTCACCTCGGGGGTGATGTCAACAATAATAACTCATGCTATCTATATTCAACTTGACATATGTGCCTAGATCTTTCCTCACCACATGATGCTTGCCAAAGGAGAAAAATAAAAAGGGATAGAAGGAAAACTTAGACTCTTTGCATAAAAGTAAATACATAAAAGTAAAAGATTCGCAGAGGGAAGCATAGGTTTCCATGCGCTTATTTGTTTGTATGCTCAACCCTTTAGTGCAAAAGAACGTCATGTTGCATTGCCCCTTGTGATAGCGACCTTTATTATGCAGTCTGTCGCTTTTATTCTTCACCATCACAAGTTCGGTACAGCGCTCAATTTTCTCTTACACTAAATGATCTCACACTTTTAGAAGCAATTTTTATTGCCTTTTTGCACCGACGACAACTTACTTGAGGGATCTTGCTCAATCCCTAGGTAGGTATGGTGGACACTTGAAAATGAGATTTGGGTTTTAGGGTTTTTGGATGCACAAGTAGTATCTCTACGTAGTGCGGAATTTTTGGCTAGCAAAGATAGGGGCAAGCACCACATGTTAAAGGATCTATGACAATATGACTTCTATGTGAATATAAACAAACATAAACCATTAAGTTGTATTCCTTGTCCAACGTCAACAATTTTGGCATATAATATTTTGATGAGGGCTCACAATCACAAAAGATTTCTAGGATAGTATATTTATATGTGTATCTTCTCTTCTTTTATTAATTCTTTCATGAGTTGCACCATTGACTAATGCTATGTTTGTCAATCTCTAATAAAATTTTCTACTTATACTTTTCCTTATGTGGTGTCATCACCTACCATAAGATTAGTATATGATATTTTTGATTTATTTCCTTTATTTTATTTATTTTCTTTCTCTTTTTCTTTCTTCTTTATTTTCTTTTATTTGCAACATGAAAGTAAAGAAAGCAAAAATGCAAACTAAACTTTATTATATATCTTGCACACGACTACAAGGATAGATCATTAAGCAAACTCTCAAAAGAAGAAAGGATCAAACTAAACTTTTATTCATCTAAATAAAAAGATCGAACTAAAATAAGAAAAGGCAAAAAGATAGTGGGATGATACGATACCGAGGCACCTCCCCCAAGCTTGGCGGAAGCCAAGGGGAGTGCCCATACGCGGTACTCCGTTTTCTTTTGGTGGTGAAGAAGATGATGGTGATGAAGGAGAGATCTTGTCCTCGTATTTCCATGGCAGTGGTCCACCATCATAAGAGGAGGAGTGAGTCTCACGGGTCCAGCAACTAGCGGCCAAGCTCATACCTTTAAACCTCGCCTCATATTCAAAGGATTGGTTTTGGAGGTCATAGATCTGGCTTTGGAGGAAGTTGATTTGCTCGTTGAGGGTGAAGATGATGTCCTTCATGGGCTTGCCATCCACCTTGAGATCACGGCCGTGATCATAAGGTGATTAGCATTGAGTCCACGCTCCACCATCCCCTTGCATCAGAAGACGTCTTACTCCATAGCTTCAAGTCTGGCCTCCACGGTTCCTGTCCCCTTGGGACATGACACATTGCGGAGGTGAATCACCCCCTCATGCATCTGGATGACCTGAGGGTGCTGCACCACCTCCTGAAGGTATGGGTTGACGATGTTCTTGAAGAACTTGTCCTTGGAGGAGCTTGAAGCAGCCATGGTAGATGGGATCTGACAGAAAACAACAAGGAAAAGAAGACAGAGGGTTTCTCCGTGATACAGTGGTTAACAGGTTCGGGAAGTATATATAGTTTTTTATCTTGGGGGACAAGTAAACGGTAGAAAAATGGAGTCCGGAAGGTGTCCCAGGTGGGCACAACCCACCTGGGCGCGCCAAGCAAGCCTTGCCTGGTGCGCCCTGGTGTTTGTGTTCACCAGGGTATGCTTCCTGGAAGTTTCTTTATTTCCTAAATTTCTAAATATTCCAAAACTGATAAAAAATATTTTTGCGTATTTTTCGGAGTTTGTTTACTTACCGTATCACGTACCTCCTTATTTCATGATTCTGGAGTGTTTCGGAAGGACTCTCTTATGTGTTCTTCCGGTGTCAAAGTTTGGATAATATTACTTTCAACATTAATGGGCGTACCTGAGATGTAATGTTTTATTCATTGCCCATTGACAACCTTCAAGTTAGTACCTTCGGAATTATTTATTTTGATGGCTCCAGACTGATAAACCTCCTCGATAACATAGGGACCTTCCCATTTTTAGAGGAGCTTTCCTGCAAAGAATCTGAAACGAGAGTTGTACAAAAGAACATATTCTCCGACTGTAAACTTGCGCTTTTGTGTTCTTTTGTCATGCCATCTTTTAACTTTTTCTTTGAATAATTTTGCATTTTCATAAGCTTGGGTTCTCCATTCATCTAAAGAGCTAATATCAAATAACATCTTTTCACTGAGAAGTTTGAAATCATAATTGAGCTCTTTGATGGCCCAATATGCTTTATGTTCTAACTCAAGAGGCCAATGACAATCTTTTCCATAAACCATTTTATATGGAGACATACCCATAGGATTTTTATATGCTGTTCTATAAGCCCAAAGTGCATCATCTAATTTCTTAGACCAATTCTACCTGGACCTTGACAATCTTTTGCAAAATTAATTTTATTTCTCTATTGCTAAGTTCAACTTGACCACTAGACTGAGGATGATAAGCTAATGCAATTCTATGTTTAACATCATACTTGGCAAGTATTTTATAGAAAGCACCATGGATAAAGTGTGAACCACCATCAGTCATTAAATATCTAGGGAGTCCAAACCTTGGGAAAATAACTTCCTTAAGCATTTTAATAGAGGTGTTGTGATCAGCACTACTGGTTGGAATAGCTTCTAACCATTTAGTAACATAATCAATAACAACCAAAATATGTGTATACCCATTAGAGGAAGGAAAAGGTCCCATGTAATCAAATCCCCAAACATCAAATGGTTCAACAACAAGTGAATAATTCATAGGAATTTCTTGACGCTTACCGATATTACCTATTCTTTGACATTCATCACAAGATAAGACGAACTTACGGGCATCCTTGAAGAGAGTAGGCCAATAAAATCCAGATTGCAATACCGTGTGAGCAGTTATATCTCCAGCATGATGTCCTCCATAAGCTTCAGAGTGACATTTCTGTAGGATTTGTCCCTGTTCATTCTCAGGTACACAACGTCTAATAATACCATCTACTCCTTCTTTATAAAGATGTGGGTCATCCCAAAAGTAATGTCTTAAATCGTAGAAGAAATTTTTATTTTGTTGGTATGTAAAGCTAGGTGGTAAATATTTGGCAACAATGTAATTAGCATAATCAGCATACCAAGGAGTATTATGAGCAACATTTATTGCAGCTAATTGCTCATCAGGAAAACTATCATCAATAGGTAGTGGGTCATCAGGTACATTTTCAAGCCTAGATGAATTATCAGCTACTGGGTTCTCAACTCCTTTTCTATCAATGATATGTAAATCAAATTATTGTAACAAGAGAACCCATCGAATAAGTCTAGCTTTGGCATCTTTCTTTTCCATCAGATATTTAATAGCAGCATGGTCTGTGTGAACAGTTACTTTGGAATCAACAATATAAGGTCTAAATTTGTCACAAGCAAACACCACTGCTAAGAATTCTTTTTCAGTAGTAGCACAATTTCTTTGAGCACTGTCTAGAGTTTTACTAGCATAATGAATAACATTCAGTTTCTTATCAACTCTTTGTCCTAGAACAACACCAACAGCATAATCACTAGCATCACACATAATTTCCAAAGGCAATTTCCAATCAGGTGGTTGAACAATAGGTGCAGAAATTAAGGCTTTCTTGTGTGCTTCAAAGGCTTCTAAACAATTATCATAAAAAACAAAAGGGATATCCTTTTGCAAAAGATCCACAAGAGGCCTAGAAATTTAGAGAAGTCTTTAATAAATCTCCTATAGAAACCAGCATGACCTAAGAAAGTACGAATACCTTTTATATCTTTAGGACATGGCATTTTCTCAATATGACCAACCTTAGCTTGGTCCACTTCAATGCCTCTTTCAAAAAAATTATGACCCAAGACAATGCCTTCATTAACCATAAAGTGGCACTTCTCCCAATTCAAAACAAGATTTGTTTGTTCACATATTTGCAAAACTCGATCAAGATTTCTGAAACAATCATCAAAAGACTTCCCATAAATAGAGAAGTCATCCATGAAAACCTCAACACTCTTTTCACAAAAGTTAGAGAATATAGCAGTCATACATCTTTGAAAGGTAGCAGGTGCATTACATAAACCGAAAGGCATACGTCTATAAGCATAGGTTCCAAAGGGACAAGTAAAAGTGGTATTTTCTTGATCAGGTTGAGAAACATGTATTTGTGACAAACTAGAATATCGATCAAGGAAGCAAAAGTGTGTGTGCTTAGATAATATTTCAAGCATTTGATCAATAAAAGGCAGAGGGTAATGATCTTTTCTAGTTGCTTTGTTTAATTTTCTAAAATCAATTACCATTCTATAACCTGTAACAATACTTTGTGGAATAAGTTCAGTCTTATCATTAGGAACAACAATTATACCTCCTTTCTTAGGGACACAGTGTACAGGACTTACCCATCTACTATCAGCTATAGGATAAATTATACCTGCTTCTAGAAGTTTTAATATTTTTGTTCTTACCACTTCTTTCATCTTCGGATTTAACCGACGTTGGTGATCAACAACGGGTTTAGCATCAGGTTCCATATTAATTTTGTGCTAACATAGAGTGGGACTAATTCCCTTTAAATCATCGCCAGTATATCCAATAGCAGCTCGGTGCTTCCTTAGAACTTTTAATAATCTTTCTTCTTCATGTTCTGAAAGGTTAGCACTAATAATAAAGGATATATCTTCTTTTCATCAATATAAGCATATTTCAAAGTGTCTGGCAATTGTTTTAATTCAAACACATGATCACCTTTATGTGGAGGAGGTCCTCCTAGAGTTTCAATAGGCAAGTTGTGTTTAAGTAGAGGACGTTGTTCAAAGAAAATCTTATCTATTTCATTTCTTTCATGCATATGAAAATAATTTTCATGGTCTAGAAAATATTGTTCTAAAGGATTTAGTAGGTGGTACAACAATAAAAGCAAGACCAATTAATTCATCCTTACTAGGCAATTCTTTTTCATGAAGATTTCTACTAAACTTGGAAAAATTAAACTCATGAGACTCATCACCAAAACTAACACCGACAGTTTGTTTCTCACAATCTATCTTAGCATTAATGGTGTTGAAGAAAGGTCTACCAAAAATAATGGGACAAAAGTCATCTTGTGGGGAACCAAGGACAAGAAAGTTAGTAGGATATTTTATTTTCCCACACAAGACTTCAACATCTCTAACAATCCCAATTGGTGATATAGTGTCTCTATTAGCAAGTTTAATAGTAACATCTATGTCTTCTATCTCTGCGGGTGCTATGTCATTCATAATTTCTTGATATAAGTTGTAAGGAATAGGACTCACACTAGCACCTATGTCACATAAACCATGATAACAGTGATCTCCTATTTTAACTGGGACAATGGACATGCCAACAACACGTCTATGTTTATCCTTTTTATCAGGTTTGGCAATCCTAGTAGCTTTTCACAGAAGTAAATAACATGCCCATCCATATGTTCTTCCAAGAGATCTTTAACCATAGAAATACTAGGTTCTACTTTAATTTGTTCATCAGGTTTAGGTGTTCTAATATAGCTTTTGATGACTACAGTTGAAACTTTAACAGGGAAAGGTGGTTTCTCAATATAAGTAGTAGGAACAATTGGATCAACATTGTAAAGTATAGTTTCTTCTTTAACTGGTACTGGTTCTTTGATTTCTTCTTTAATAGGTGGGTGATATTTAAACCACTTCTCTTTAGGGAGATCAACATGAGTAGCAAATGATTCACAAAAGGAGGCTACTATCTCAGAGTCAAGTCCATATTTAGTGCTACTCTTTTGAAAAGCATCGGTATCCATAAAAGATTTAACACAATCATACTTAAGTTTCATACCCGACTCTTTACCTTTGTCGAGTTCCCAATCTTCAGAGTTGCGTTTAATTCTTTCCAAAAGCTACCACCGGAATTCAATAGTCTTCTTCATTAAAGAACCAGCACAAGAAGTATCAAGCATGGTTTGATCATTACGAGAAAGCCGAGCATAAAAATTCTGGATAATAATTTCTCTTGAGAGCTCATGATTGGGGCATGAATATAACATTTACTTAAGCCTCCCCCAAGCTAGAGCGATACTTTCTCCTTCACAAGGACAAAAATTATATATATAATTCCAATCACGATGAACTAGATGCATAGGATAATTTTTTTGGTGGAACTCCAATTTCAATCGATTCCAATTCCAAGATCCAATATCATCGCATAGCCTATACCATGCCAATGCTTTTCCCTTCAAAGATAAAGGGAAACGTTTTTCATAACTTCATCTCTGGGTAAACCTGCAAGCTTGAACAATCCACAAATTTGTTCTACATATATCAAGTGCATATGAGGATGTTCGGTTCCATCTCATGCATAAGGATTAGCTAGCAGTTGTTCCATCATACCCGAAGGAATTTCATATTCAATATTTTCAGTAGGTGCAGTAGGTTGAGGGGTAGGTAATTGTGGTTCCGGTCGAGGTGAAGATACCCCAAACAAACCCCTCAAAGGATTGTTTTCCATAGTAACAAGTGACAGTAAATTTCAGCACACTATATAAATGTTTCCTTACCAAATTCCACTTACCAAAGGCGCTTCACTCTCCGGCAACGGCGCCAGAAAATAGCCTTGATGACCCACAAGTATAGGGGATCAATTATAGCTCTTTTCGATAAGTAAGAGTGCCGAACCCAATGAGGTGTAGAAGGAAATGACAAGTAGATTTCAGTAAGGTAATGTCTGCCAGTGCTGAAATTGTAAGTAGCCAAGTATTTGTAACATCCCAAATTTTCAACTTGGAATGTTATACATTAGATCATCATTGCATATCATATTTTATTGCATTTTGGCTTGATCCTAGAAATTCTACGCAACTCAAGGACCCACGGAGAGAGTTGGGAATTCCGTTATTTTCATATTTGAGTTTTTCTCAAATTTTGAAAAGAGGATCGTTTGATTTTAATTATTTCCTCTTCGAATATTTCTTTTATAAAAATAAAAAGAGATAGCATAAAATGACTTCCTCAAAATAAAGAAATATTGGAGATTTAATATTAAAATCAAATAAGACTTTTATTCGGAGTTTTATCGCTATTTTATTTGAATTAGGAAAAATATGTGTTTTTCAAAATTGTATTAGAGTCCCAAATAAATGTTCACCTTGTCCGGTAGATTTATAGAGGACGGGGAAAATTTATTTCAGGATTTTTGGAGTCTGTTTAGTATTTCTTTTATTCGTTTTTCTGCGCGAAATAATTTTTAAAAAAGGGAAACCGACCTTGGGCCGTATCCGCCCGGGACTCTGCCCAGGGGATGGACTTTATAAGCCGCGAGGCCCAGCCGCCACCGCAGCCCACCCGAAAACCCTAGCCTGCCCGATCCACTTGCGCCGCCACCACCACTGTGCCGTCGACCCTCGCCCGCCGCCCGTGCCGCCGTCAAAACCCCCGCCGCCGCCTCGCCGCCGCCCGACCCCGGAGGAGCCGCCGCCACCATCCGTTCATGAACCACGGAGGTAGCCGCCGCTGCCTCGGTTTTCGCGAGAAAATCGATCGTTTTTTTTAAACCCTAGATCCCTTTTTTTAGTTTCGGTTCGTTTTTTTCCTTTAGTTATTTAGCGGACGTTCGTCTGTACGTTCGTTTTAACGAACAGTTTTCGCCCGTTAGCCGCAGATAATGAACGTTCGTTCGTTAGTCTGTTCATCAATTTTTCTTTTTCTCGGATTTTTCCATGATTATTTTCGATCGTGATTTGTGATCCGTTTTTCGTTTTAGTTTCACTTTTCGCTCGTTTATGGAATCAGGAGATTCAAGCACCTAGAGTTTCGTCTTGAAACCCTCTTTCTATTTAACCTACTTAAACAAGTTTTTGCCACTATAAAAATTGACTTTAGTCCAGATTAGCAAACGAAGCTTGTTTCTTTCGCAATTTGAGTTTTGTTGTTTCGTTTGATTTGATTCTTTTTGCAAACCGGACTTCTTAAGTTGAACTTTCTGGTTAGATCCTCTTATTTGAGTTTTACCCGTGCGTTGTTGCTTGATTGCTTATTGTATGTTTGTTTGTTTGTTTGTTTGCGATAGAGTGCCCGGAGTGCGAAGCGTGCTACTACGAGTCTCTAGGTTTCACGGATCATCATTAAGGCAAGTAACACTTTGATCATACCTCTTTACTACCTAGTTTTATTGCATTAGATCAATCCACAAACAATTGCATGGTTAGGATCTAATTTAATTTGTGGGCTTGGGAAGTAGATGAGGTAGTACCTATTCACCTGTTTATTATCAAACCTATGGGAGTTACTTCTACGTTGCTTATATTGCTATGCTATGCTTGTAGACGTGGTTTGGGTTTGAGAGTATTCATGACAAATGTGAGTATTGTTAATTATTGGTTAACTTAAGGTGGCAACTTTAATACACATCTGGGTGGATTGAGGCACCTGGGGAACCCAGTGATTGGCTGTATTTTTTTGGAAATCCCGGTGTACCGTGTGATTCTCCTATGGACTGCCACCCAGGCTCAAAGGGATCACGAGATTATTCATGCTAGAAACTTCCGTGTGCACCCACAAGCCCTTATGGGCTCTGGCATAGTTGAGTATGTTGTGTGACCTCTTTCAGTGGTAGGCTAGCAGATGTAGGTGGTCTTGTCTACCCAGTAAAGAGTTAACGCTCAAAGATCGTGTCTCGGTCATCCGTTTCTCAAACACCATGTAGTGCGAGAAATCCAACGGAGGAGATCGAGTCTAGTGGGGAAAAGTGCGCAAACCTCTGCAGAGTGTACAAACTAATCATGGTTAGCCGTGTCCCCGGTTATGGACGTTTCGAGTATCTGGTTCTTGGATTAGCATGTGGATCTCATCACTCTTAATTATAAAATTTGATTGGGTTATTAATTACTTTTAATTGGGATTGAGATGGGGTTTACCATTCTCAAT